>CM077159.1:136106992-136793190 GCA_039583875.1 Platanthera guangdongensis | reverse complement strand
CCGGCCAGTTCATCGGGGGTCGATGAGTCTATGGGTGGGTGGAACGACCGGCTGCCGCCAACTGCTGCCCACCGCCTGGTTTGGCCAACCCAAGAGCGGGGTGGCGGTGATTTTCCTCATAGCGCCACGACTCCACCCCTCCTCTCTGGAATTGAGCCCAGCCACGAAACCACCACTGGCCAGCTCAGTGGGGGTAGGGCTCTTCTCTAGTGGTGGTCCGGCGGCCAACCGCCGCCGTCCGCCGCCGTAGGTAAAACAGAGCAAATGCTCTGCCTCTCGGGTGCCGTCAGAGCGGCATTTTCCGACAGCACCCTGGCTTCCCCCGTCGAGAAATGTCATCCTGGTGGGTCAACCATTCTCCAGCTCCACCTCCGGCATGGGGAGGGGCCAGCCGGAGGGCCCATGTATAACGTCCAGAAGGAGGGAAAGGGGGAGGGGAGAAGTTTCTACCTACGGAGGAGGAGCTTGGGAGGGTGCGGCTTGGTTGGCCATCAAAGGTGGTGGTTGTGTAGCTCGGACTTGCCTTTTCCGGCGACCTGAGCTCTAGCAGAGCTTGGGGAGTGGTTGGGGAGTTGATATTTGAGCGTGTGAGGGGATTACCTGGGGGAGGGGGCCTTTATATAGGCTGGAGGGGGAGGGGATCTTCTCCCCTACCCAATGTGGGATTAATCCCTCCTTAGGGAGGGATTAATCTCCACCCTCCAGCTGTCCAAGGATAGCTGGAGGCTCAAGGCAATTCCCTCATGTAGGAAATGAGGTTGGGCCCCTTATGAGCTTAGGATTTCATAAGTGGGAGAGGAAAAGGAGAGGGGAGTGGGGGAAAAATTGGTGGGCCACTACTTGGGATCATTCCTTCTCATCTCAATAATTTGTAGCTCTTATGGGTAAGGGGGGCAAGCACTATTTTGTCATGGAGAGGGTGGCCTCCTCCTTAGGTAAAATTTCCAAAAATGGGGAAAAAGGGAGGGTTTGACCAAAGTCAATCCTGGTGGGTCAAATCATGGGGGTCAAAGTAAAAATAGGTCCAAGCCATCGGGGTTGGGTCAAAGTTGGGGTGTTGGGTTACATTTGCTGTGCGCACGCTTTTCGATGCACAGTTGGGCTTGATTTGACCACAGTTTGACCACCCATTATCGAAACTAACCGGAATCAATTCCGTTGACTTTGTGTTGACCATACGAATCCAATGCTACTGACCGTGGTCGAATCGGAGTTCGTTTGGTAAAAGTCCAAAATCTGCGCGTTGCGGTGCGCTAAAATGGTATAAATGTCTCTATTCGTCGTTAGATCTTGAATCGTGTCGCGATGAGTTTTGATGTGCTCGTATCAGTTATACAAGGCCACATGAACTGACAGAACTCAAATCGGAGTTCTCTAGGACGATATCCAAAGTCTGGCTCTCGTGGTGTTTACGAGGAATGTTTACATCCACCACATGACCTCGGGGTTCAACGGAACGAGTTCTGACGCGCTCGTATCCACTATACGAGGTCACAAGAACTGACGGAACTCAAATCAGAGTTCTCTAGCTCTATTTCATTCCTATGGTTACCTTCTACCTGGTCACGGGTAGGGGTTCGGGTTACTTTTATTTGGCCCACTAGGGTTCTGATGGCTCATTAAAGTTGGGATGTTATAGTTAGTACCATAGATGACTTAACCTTCCAGAACTTTGTTCACTGCCAGACCTCTAAGGAGATGTGGGACACTTTTGTGGTCTATATGGAAGGAACAGAGGAGGTCAGAGATGATAGAAAGTCCTTACTCAAACAAGAGTATGAGGCTTTCAGGCAATCCAAGAAAGATAGCATATCGGAATGCTCAGAAATATTTTTCAGAATTGTGAATGAGCTGAGGAACTATGGGAGGGTCTTTAACCATTATGACCTGAATGACAAGTTTCTAAGGCCTCTAACTAGAGATTGAGATACAAAGATCTGTGTCATCAGAGAGGTGGCAAAGCTGGCTGATACTCCCCCTCATACACTATTTGGAAAGTTGTTCTCCTATGAGATGCAGCTATCTGCAAGGAAGGAGGAGACCATCAGCAAATCCCAGGCCAAGGAAAAGTCTTTGGCCTTCAGAGCTAAGTGTTGAAGATGGTGACCGGGCGGTCTGGCGGTCTGTCTTGGCGGGTTGAAGACCGTGCGGTCTGGCGGTTTGTCTCAACCGGCTTGGAGACCGGGCGGTCTGGCGGTCTACCCTGTCAGTCTCTCTTTCTCTCAGATGGTAGCCGTGCGGTTAGCCCTTCCGTCTAACCGCGCGGCTTGTGCGGTTTGTTTTGTATAGTCCGCTTAGTACTGTAAATTTTTAGTCCCACATCTCTTATTTGTATTCTCTCATTTCTCCTCCATTCTATATAAGGGAGGACATACCTTTGTAATAGATACCTTTTTCAGATAATAAAGTTTCTATTAAAACCTCTTCCGGTTTGTTTTAGCTCCACTTTCGGCTTGTTTTTGTTCATTTCTAACATGGTATCAGAGGCAACGATATTTTCCTCCTGATTCAGCTTCTTCTTCTATTCGCGCGGGCTACCTTCTAGCCGCTCGACTTCTTTCCCTCCGCTTGCTTCTCGTCTTCCCGCGACCTGTCTTCGCGGCTTGCCTTCTCTTTTGACCGCTGCCCTGTTCGTGCGGCTTGTTTCTCCTTGCTTCTCTTCTCGCTGCTCCTCTTAGTCGCTGCGGCTTGTTTACTAGTCGCCTCGACCTGTTTCCTTCTACCCGCTCCAGCTTGCTTGTCGTCCCGGCCCCATCTTTAGCCGTGCGACTTGTTCTCCTCTGTTCGCCCGACTTTTTCAAGCCGTGCGCCTTCTTTCCCTTTGCTTTGCTTCTTGGTAGCGGCCTTCCTAGCCGCACGACCTGTTTTCTGTTCGCCCGACTTGGTACTCTTTTCTCTTCTTCGCTTCATCGTTCGGCTTCTTCCTCTTCTCGCGGCTTGTTTTTATCGTCGCGGTTTGCTCCTCTCTTGCTTCCATGGCTTTCCTCCTCCGTCTGTCCGCCTCGGTGGTCACCTCTTCTGGTAGTGCTCACGTTGTTACCCGCGGAAGATGGCTAATCGACTCTGGTGCAACAAACCATATAACAGGCAATCCTCAATGTTTCTCTCTTCTTGAAACACATGCTCAATTGCCCCCGGTCATTGTTGCGGATGGATCTCCCTCACCGGTCCATGGGACGGGCATGGTTCAAATCACTCCATCTCTATGTCTAGCTGATACCCTCTATGTGCCCAAGTTTCTGTGCAATTTATTATCGGTTACTTCTTTATGCAAGCAACTCCGGTTTTCTGTCTTATTCACCCCTACCTCTTGTGCTTTTCAGGATCCGGACTCCCAACGGACGATTGCTACCGGACTGAGAGTGGTGGCCTCTACTTCCTCGACAATGTCTCTGCTCTATCCGCCTTCTCCTCCTCCTCTACAGATCTTCTCCAATGGCATCTTCGTCTTGGACATGCTCCTCCCAGAATTCTACGCCAGCTCCTGCCGCACCTCCTCCTCATCATCCTCCTCTAAACTGTGATGCATGTCAACTTGGCAAACATCACCGCTCTCCTTCCCACCAACGCAAAGTCGGGGCTCTTCCCATCCGTTCGACCTCGTCCACTCTGACATATGGGGTCCCGCTCTAACCTCACCATCGGTCGGGGTAGTTCCTATTTTGTCACCTTCATTGATGATTCTTCGGTGTACGTGGGTGTATCTTCTCCAAGATCGCTCCGAGCTGTTCTCTGTTGGGACCTCATTTATTCTATGGTTAAGACTCAGTTTGATATGTCTATTAAGATCCTTCGTTCTGACAATGCTAAGAAATATCTTAGCTAAGACTTCTCCTCTTTTTGTATTCACCATGGTATTATTCGTCAAACCAGCTGTGTCTACACCTCACAACAAAATGGGGTGGCGGAACGCAAAAACCGTCACCTCCTTGATGTCGCTCGCACTATGATGACTCAGATGCATGTTCCTCGCTCCTATTGGGGCTATGTTGTCCTCCTCTCCTGCTATCTCATCAATCGTCTTCCCTCCACAGTTCTCCACGGTGCTACCCCCTTCTCCATTCTTTATCCGTACAAGGATCCCTTTCCTATTCCTCTGCACATCTTTGGGTGCACTGCCTTTGTGCACTCTCCCGCTGCCACCCGTGATAAACTCTCACCACATGCCACTAAATGTGTCTTTCTGGGGTACTCTCCCACTCAGAAAGGTTATTGTTGCTTTGACCCCGTTACCCGCAAGCAATTTGTCTCTGCGGATGTCACCTTCTTTGCCAATGCATCTTACTTCTCTCCGCTTCCTCCTCTCCTCCTGATCCTACTTTTCCTACAACCCATCCATTCCCTCTGCTCCCACTGATGTTCCGCCATCTCCACCCTCTCCACCCTCTTCCCCGTCACCATCATCTCCACCCTCTCCTCCGCTTTATCCCTCCACTCCGCTGCCATCTCTCTCTACTCCCGGGCCAGCTCTCTCCACCACGGATACTCCGGATACTGAGGCACCTGCTGACCTGGATCTCCCGATTGCTCTTCGCAAAGGGGTTCGGGCATGTACCCAACACCTGCTTGCTGCAGTTGTTTCCTACGATCGTCTTACCCCTTCTCGCCGAGCTTTGCACTGGCTATCTCGGCCACTGCCACCCCCCGTTCCTACCAGGAGGCCCTTACTATTCCTCATTGGAAAGTTGTCATGGATGAGGAGATTGCTACTCTAACTAAACGGGGTACCTGACCCTTGTTCCTCCTCCTTTCGGCACGGATGTGGTTGTGCGATGGGTTCTCGTGGTGAAGTTTCTCCGGATGTCAGTGTGGATCGTTATAAGGCTCGCCTGGTTGTCAAGGGTTTTACCCAAACTTATGGTGTAGATTACTTTGACACTTTCTCTCCAGTGGCTCATCTCAGCACTATTAGGGTTCTTCTCTCTGTGGCTGTCAACAGGGATTGGCCCATCTCGCAGCTAGATGTTAAGAATGACTTCCTCTATGGTGATCTGCATGAAGATGTTTACATGGAGCAACCTCCTGGGTATGTTGCTCCGGGGGAGACACGGGTATGCCGGCTAAAGAAGGTTATCTATGGCCTCAAGCAGAGTCCTCGTGCCTGGTTTGGCATGTTCAGTGGCATTGTTGCGGCCATTGGTTTTACAAGAAGCTCAGCAGATCACTCCTTGTTTGTTCGGAAAACCGCCTCTGGTCTTGTTGTTCTTGCGGTTTATGTTGATGACATTCTTCTTACTGGCAATGACCAGGATGGGGTATTGATGACCAAGAAACACTTCGTCAACATCTGGTCACAAAGGATATGGGCTCCCCGAAATACTTTCTGGGGATTGAAATCTCTAGAAAGCCCAACTCCATGGTCCTTTCCCAACGGAAGTATGCTCTTGATCTTTTAAAGGAGGCAGGACTCACTAGTGTTAAACCTGCATGTTGTCCTATGGCTGCTGGAGAAGACAAAACTTGGACAGATGACTCGCCTCTTCTCTCCGATCTTACGAGATACCGGCGTCTGGTAGGCAAACTCATATATCTCACGGTAACCAGACCCGACATCTCTTATGTTGTTGGCAAGGTGAGCCAGTTCATGCAAGCTCCGAGGGAGTGTCATCTACAATCTGCTCTGAGGATATTAGAGTATATTAAAGCTGCTCTAGGAAAAGGACTCCTATTTCAGAAGAATGGTCACCTAAGGGTTGAAGCTTACTCTGATTAGAGCTATGCGGATGACAAAGGGGACCGCAAATCGACATCAGGTTTCTGCACATTTGTTGAAGGCAATCTTGTGAGTTGGAAGAGCAAGAAACAGTCTGTAGTTTCCAGGTCTAGTGCAGGGGCGGAATATCGCAGCATGGCATCGACTACATGTGAGTTGAAATGGTTGCGGGCTCTCATGCTTGACTTAGGAGAGGTTTACAACTATCCTCTTCGTATGTTCTGTGACAATAAGGCCGCGATATACATTTCCAAAAATCCGGTCTATCATGAGAGAACAAAACACATAGAAGTCGACTGTCATTTTATTCAAGAAGAAATATTGAAGAAATAGATTTGCACTCCATTTGTCACTTCCTACAACGAGTTGGCAGATGTCTTCACCAAGCCGGTGTCCGCTTCCTTTTTCCACACCTGCGACAAGCTGGGCATGATCGATATATATGCTCCAGCTTGAGGGGGAGTGTTGAAGATGGTGACCGGGCGGTCTGGCGGTCTGTCTGGCAGGTTGAAGACCGCGCGGTCTGGCGGGTTTGTCTCAGCCGGCTTGGAGACCGGGCGGTCTGGCGGTCTACCCTGGCAATCTCTCTTTCTCTCTGATGGTAGCCGTGCGGTTAGCCCTTCTGTCTAACCGTGCGGCTTGTGCAGTTTGTTTTGTATAGTCCGCTTAGTCCTGTAAATTTTTAGTCTCACATCTCTTATTTGTATTCTCTCATCTCTCCTCCATTCTATATAAGGGAGGACATACCTTTGTAATAGATACCTTTTTCAGATAATAAAGTTTCTGTTAAAACCTCTTCCGGTTTGTTTTAGCGCCACTTTCGGCTTGTTTTTGTTCATTCCTAACACTAAGAACACCAAGAAGTGCAAGGAGAGGATTGCCTCTCCTCCAAGGAGGTTTCTGATTCATACAACACAGGCCAAACTCATCAGACTACAGTAGCTCTAATGAAGAATTTACTGCCTTCTCTAGGCAGTTTCAGAAGTTGATGAAGAGGAAGCAGTGGAGGATCAGACCTTCCTCCTCCTCTCATCATAGGAAGAACCACTCCAAGGGAGACAAGTATGATTCTAAAACTAGTAAACATATTTCCTTCAAAGTTGTTTGTTATTGCTCCAGCAAACCTGGGCATGTGATAGCTGACTGCTTAGTCAAAAGAAGAGAGGCTGGTGAGAAAAAGGTCCACCAGCACAAGGGAAAGAAGGAAAAGTCCTTCATGGTAAAGAAGGAGAAGAGCTGGAGTCAGTCTGACTCAGCATCTTCTGAGTCTGAAGAAGAAGAAGCCTATATAGGGCTCTTTTATGTTGAAGAAGAAGTTGAAGAAGAAACTGAAGACTATCCTACTGCCAGGATAGGGATTAGGGTCCCTCTGTCACATTCACACAGTGACTCAGAGGAGGATGAAGATGAAGAAGATGCTAATAGCTGCTATGGGTTGATGGACAGGTCTGATGAAGAATCAAGCCAGGGTTAGCCTGGTCCAAAAAAGGTATCTTTCTATCCAGCTCATCTCACTCAGCTATGAGACTAGTCTAAATTCTGAGGCATCATCATCCAGTGATGAAGTTGGGTCAGAATCTGAAGAAGATGTCAATCAATTGATTGACAAGTATGGTGCTCTTCGGGATGCCTTCAGAAGAAGTAAGAAGTTGGCCAAGAAGCATGCTGAGGAGATTATATCCCTTCAACTAGCTGCTTCCTAGCAGGCTGAGACAGCAACCCTGCTGGATCAGAAGGCTAGGGAAATCAGCCAACTGAAAAACATCTATCTCATTCAGATTGGCACCATCAGATTCAAGAATAGTCTCATTAGGGATCTTGAAGATAAACTCCAGAGGGAGAAAAGGATAGTGATAAGTTACTCTAAGACAAGTACTGTATTGCCCCTGATAAACTCCTTCTCCTCTTAAAAGGGTAAGAAAGGGTTGGGATTCAAGGGAAGCATAAGAGTTGCCTATTTTAAAGGGAAAGGAAAAAACTCCACTTCATCCTCTAGCATCCAAGACTCCCATTACCTTTAGGAAAGTTTAGTTGCATTTAAACATGAATGACTAAGAAAACATCTATGGTCACTAAATGAATTGTAGATCTACTAGTGTGAACAAAGATGTTCATAGCCATGGTGGAAGATATATTAGGGAATGAATGCCTTTAAGGATCCCCATGAGGAAATTTAAATGGCTCATCATTGACCATTTGTCTTTGGTACACTAACCCCCTCAATCAAGAATAAGGCAGTGGCCTTCACTCAAGACCTTCCAGCAAAGACTCAGACAAGGGTAAGTTTATCTATAAACAAGATCTGGCTCTCTCTGATGCTATAAATAGCCTTTCTTCTGCAAAGAAAACTGTTGTAAATGGCATTCAGATCAAGTCAAGAAAGTTTGCTGAAAGACTCACCTTCAGTCAGATCTTGTTGAAAGGAACTTGAAGAAGGATGCTGATCCTCTTCCTTCTGTACAGTCAGTAGTTAAATAAACTACAGGACCTGCTCAGAAATGAAGATATAACATTCATGAGTGTTGGTGTTGCGGTAAGTTGGGGCATTTTGCCCTAGATTGCTGACACAATCCTAGTGTGCCCAGAGCAAAAGTTAGTCTTCCTGTCAGAAAATCTACAAGAAGACAGTTTTTGTTTCAGACTAATTAGATCCTAGGACCAATAAATATTGGGGTCCTAAGGTAAGATAATTTATGTGCTGCAGGTTAGTCTAAGTGCACATACCCCTATATAGTACTTGGATAGTGGTTATTCCAGACAGATGACTGGAATAAGGAGCAATCTAAAGGAGTACACTCTAGTGAAGGATGGACTCAAAGTTATCTTTGGTGGTTTAGATAGAGGAGTGATAAGAGACCATGGTAAGATTACTAATGACATAGTCACCATCTCAAAAGTGGCTTATGTTGAAGGTTTACAACACAAGCTCATAAGCATAAGCCAACTCTGTGATCTTGGCTATGTCATTGTATTCCATAAGGATTAGTGCCAAATTAAGAGGTCATCTTGACATACACTAGGAGTGGAAATGTTTATTGCTTAAACTTTCTATATCTTAATAAAACTCTCCTATATGTCTAGTTACAAATGAGAAAGTCTCATATTTTGTACAATGGCACAAGAGACTAGCTCATTTGAACTATAAGACCATTGACAAGCTCTTTAGTGAAGACATAGTTAGTAATGGTCCCATGATGAAATGCACCAAGGAAGGTATTTGCTCAGCATGCCAAAAGGGCAAGCAGAACAAAGCTTCCTTCAAGAGCATTGGGACCAAAGACTCTGTGAGGTATTTATACCTCCTGCATATGGACTTTTTTGGTCCTATGTCAGTTCATAGTCTATGTAGGAAAGTCTACACACTTGTGGCGGTTGATGATTATTATAGGTTTACTTAAGTTTTCTTTCTTAAGAAAAAGTTTGAAACCCTTGATGTTCTCAAGACTTTTGTCAAGCAAATTTAAAATGAGCTAGACAGCACTGTGGTGAAAATCAGAAGTGACCATGAGACTGAATTTTAGTTTGAAAGCCTGACAAGGTTCTATGAAGAGAAAGGGATTCATCAAGAATTTGCTTCTCCAAGAACACCCCCAGCAAAATAGAAATGCTGAGAGGAAAAATAGAACTGTCATAGAGGTAGATAGGACCTTGATAAGTGACACATCTCTCCTAGAATATTTCTGGGCGAGGCAGTAAATACTGCATGTCATGTCCTTAATATAGCTTCGATCACCAAAAGCCACAATAAGACTCCATATGAGATTATAAAGGGCAAAAAACCAAATCTGGCCTATCTCAGGATCTTTGGTAACAAGTGTTATCTGCTGAATAATGGAAAGTCCTATGTGACTAAGTTTGCTGCCAAGTCCTATGATGAGATTTTTGTTGGGTACAACAATCATAGTAAGGCCTATAGGATCTACAACTTGACAAGCGAAGTTGTAGAAGAGTCAGTTAATGTAGTATTTGATGAGTCAACTATGATTAACATTGAGCTGTAAAGCTCCTCTTCTAGACCTGTAGGTACAAAGTTGGTGATGGATAAGCTAACCATCAAGGAAGCTGCTTGATGGTTAGCTATATGCTGAATAATGGGAAGTCCTATGTGACTAAGTTTGCTGCCAAGTTCTATGATGAGATTTTTGTTGAGTACAACAATCATAGTAAGGCCTATAGGATCTACAACTTGACAAGTGAAGTTGTAGAAAAGTTAGTTAATATAGTATTTGATGAGTCAACTATGATTAACAGTGAGCTGTCAAACACCTCTTCTAGACCTGCAGGTACAGAGTTGGTGATGGATAAGCTAACCATCAAAGAAGTTGCTTTAATAGTCCAAGATGGAGTGGATATTCCAGAATAAGTATAAGGCACACTTGAAGTGGATGAAGATTAGCAAGATACAGCCACTGAAGCTCAAGATGCTGAAGGAAGATTGCCTCCAGCAGTCAGTCATCTATGGGATCATCCAAGACACAAAATAATTGGTGATGCCAACCAAGGAGCAGAAGTCTCAATATAGCAATGTATTCAAGTTTCTTATCACAGGGTGAGCCTAAGAGATTTGAAGAGGCCAACATAGATCCGTTCTGTATTGTAATAATGGAAGAGGAACTGAACCAGTTTAAGAGGTGTATGATCTAGAAGCTGGTTCCCAGACCACAAGGATATAATGTCATTGGAACTAAGTGCATTTATAGGAACAAACTTGATGAAAATGACATTATAATCAAGAACAAGACTAAGCTGGTAACTAAGGGGACATACAAGAAGAAGGTATTGACTCTGATCAAACCTTTGCACATGTAGCAAGATTGGAAGCCATCAGACTTTTCTATGCATATGCTGCATATAAAGGATTTAAAGTTTACCAGATGGATGTGAAGTCAGCCTTTCTAAATGGTGACTTAAAGGAAGAAGTCTATGTTGAACAGCCTTCAAGTTTTGTTGTATCTAACTCTCCTGACTTTGTTTATAGACTTATGAAAGCTCTATATGGGTTGAAGCAATCCCCTAGAGTATGGTATGAGATATTGTCTAGCTTCCTCATTGAGAAGAAATTCTCAAGGGAGAAGATAAACAAGTTCCTATTCCTAAGGGAATCTAAGGGTAAGATCATCCAAGTCCAAATTTATGTAGATGACATAATTTTTGGGTCTACTGATGACAACCTTTGCAGGAATTTTGCCAAACTTATGCAAGGAAAGTTTGAGATGAGCAGTATGAGTGAGCTTAAGTTCTTCTTGGACCTCCAAGTAAGACAGACTGAAGATGGATTGTCCATTTCACAGTCTAAGTTTACTAGGGAGTTAATTAAAAAGTTTGGAATTGAGAATGCCTCCACCATGAAAACTCTCATGGGGTTAAGTATGTCTATAGACAAAGATAAGGTAGGGAAATCTGTTGATGAAACTTTATATAGAGGGATAATTGGCTCCCTTCTATATCTTATTGCAAGTAGGTCAGACATCATATATGCTACATGTGTTTGTTCTAGGTATCAGGTTGGCTCTAAATAATCTCACTACTCTACTCCTATGAAGATTTTGAGGTATCTTAAGATCACAATAGATCTTGGCCTATGTTACCCTAAAAATAGGGATTTTGAACTAACATTGTATTTAGATGCAGATTTTTCATGGTGCAAAGAGGACAAGAAGAGCACACTAGGCACCTGTCAGTTCTTAGGAGGAATACTTGTATCTTGGAGCACCAAGAAGCAGACCATTATTGCAATTTCAATAGTTGATAAGAGTACATCTCAGCAGGTAGCTACTGTGGACAGTTGTTGTGGATCGAATATTAGCTCCAGGACTATAACCTCAAGTAACACCCCCTATGTTTTGTGATTCTATAAGTGCAATCCTATCTCTCATAGCAGGACTAATAATATTGAGATTGGGTATCATTTTATTAGGGAGCAGGTGGAAAAGGACATAAGCCTTGAGTTTGTCCGCATAGACAAACAAGTGGCTGACATCTTTACTAAGCCACTAGATGAAGTCAAGTTAAACACCTTTAAGTTTGAATTGGGTATGTTGAACTTGGTATAGCTTCAGTTGCTCCTAATTGTGTTTTGTTGTAGGATTTACTCTGCTTGCAGGTTGATAAGTCTTTTAAGTGATATCAAGACTATCAAGTCTTTCAATTAGTATCAAGACTTGGATGGACTGAAGTGTCTAGTAAAGAGATTGACAGTAGATGCTCCAGTTGAGGGGGAGAAAGTGAAGATGCTCCTATTGAGGGAGAGCAAGTACAACAACTGCAATAGTGGATAAAAGATCAACACTGTTGATCAGCATGTCCTCAGAACAATGCACAGTCTGAGGGGGAGATCAACATGAGTGGTTTGCTGCTGCTAAGAAGACAAAGTTGTTGTAGGATAAGAGGAAAAGCCAGCACCTCCCTGACTACAACTGCATTCCGCAGAAGTTTTAAGTGTTATGAGGAGTGGCATTAGCTTAAGTGGATCACTAATAGCAGCTAGGTCAAGTGGATCAATGGATCACTCAAGTGTCAAGTGGCTGCAATGAAGTGTTGTATCAGTGGTATCGACAAAAAAAGTATGTTCTCTAGCCAACTAGTTTGTTCACTAGTGTAGTGGAATTAGGCTAGGGTCAAGAGATGAATTCTCCCATGATCTTTTCACCTCCCTCATTAGATAACTTTTTTTGAAGAAGCCGGAAAGGGGGAGGTGTAGGCAATACCCTAAACCCTAAATGGGGAGGTGTGAGAAATTAACATGACCAAGTCATGTTGAGTCAGTTCATATTACTTGAAAAAAAAATTCAAGTAGTATGAGGAGTGCAATGACTACATGTTGAGCCATTGCATATTACTTTCCAACCTCCAAGTGGTATGAGGGAAGTGCTTCAAGTGGTATGTGGAAAGTGCACCATTTAAGTGTTAACTGGTATGAGGAAAGTTCATATTACTTGAGCAAATGCTCAAGTGCTATGTGGAAGCAATAACTTGACATGTTGAGTCAATGCATTTAAATAGAGAACATTGAATTGTTATACTAGTAATTCAAGTGGTATGAGAGAGCTACATCTGCTAGCTTACAGCTGCTTTGAATTTATATGCTTTATATGTAATGCTTCTTAGTATTGCTCTGTGTTCTGCCTTCTTCAAATATGGGAAGATTGTTGGGAATATTGCCTTCAATGTTCCCTAAATTTGAAGAGGCATCACAATCAATTCTAAGAGCATAATTGTATTTGATGTTGTTCAAGTTCATCATGTGCATGATGTTCCTTGGAATAAGTTTAGACAGGTTGTCTAAGTGATTGTGACAGGTGGTCACAAGGAAGAAAGGTGGAGAGACAGAAATTTGTCTAAGTCCACAGGCGTCGAGTGAAACCAGTTCACTCAACGCCAGATGCCAAGAAGCGCTGAGTAAAGCATGGACAGTTAAAGCCCAAACAGTTTGTAAAGTAGGATTGTAGCTAAGTCCACAGGCGTCAAGGGAAGGCAGTTCACTCGACGCCATATAACATGAGGCGTCGAGTAAAGATCAGTCTGTCAAAGCTTTAGCATTGGCAAGGAAGAAATTCGACTAAGTCCAGAATCGTTGAGTGAGGACAGCTCACTCAACGCCTGAAGAAAGAAGCGTTGAGTCAATCTCAAGCAGTCAAAGCTTTTGAAGAATCTGTCAAGAATTCTGGATAAGTACAAAAGTGCTGAGTGAGAACAGCTCACTCAACGCCCAAAGAAGAAGGCGTTGAGAGATCAGTGTTTAGTCAAATATTTAGAAGATATAGACAAAAAAATATGTCTAAGTACAGATGCGTTGAGTGAGGACTGAGGACAGCTCACTCAACGCAAGCTCATCAAGAAAATCGGCTAAGTACAGAAGGGTTGAGTGAAGTCAGTTCACTCAACGTCTCACAAAAGAAGACATGCATGCAAAGGTAGAAGTGTTGAGTGATGAAGGCTCGATCATCACATACATAAAGATGGAAATCAACTAAGTTTTGAAGTGTTGAGTGAAGGCAGTTCACTCAACGCCTCAGCACGATGGCCGACATTCAGAGAAGCGTCTAAGTCCAGAAGCATTGAGTGATGCTCTACTTGTGTCGACAAAAGATGAAGTTCAGTCTCGACACTTTGCTGATAGAGACAGAGTTTCAATAAGTGACTGGAAGACTTGATAGCTGCCATAACCAACCGGTCTACTGAAGCTGTCAGAAGTTTGTTAGAAAACGGATCAGCCGGTTACCATGGAGAAAGTCTATATAAAGACATTCTCTATCAACAAGAAGAAGATAATAGAATGATACAGACACTAATACACAATAACATATAGAAGTAGATTTTCAACAGAAGATCTAAGAAGACATTCTCAAGTGGAGATCTACTCAGAGTTTGTCAAGAAAATTAAAAGAAGAATCTTCAGAAGAATTGGGAGAGAGAGAGAGCTCCATCTAATCAAGTGAAGAAAGGGACTTACATCAACAAGTCTCTTAAGTGCATATTCTGAACCAGTCTGCCAAGAAGGATTCAGATTGATTTCTGAATTTCAAGAAAGAAGCTGATTGAAGATCGACTTCAAAGGAGATCAACCCTACTGTGTTCAGATTCAAGAAGCTTTGAAGAAAGCTAAAACAGGTTGATCTCTATCATCAGATTCGTTCAAGAACTGATCAAGAAACCGTCCATCCTTTCTCTCTCAACCAGGGTGGTGGTAGATTTAAAATTAACATCTATTTTTTGTACGATCTTTTAAAGATCTGAGTTGTAAGCCTGATTTATAAAGGCTGAGTTGTAGGAGATTAAGTTCTCTGAGTGGTAGGCCTTGTTGTAGGCTGAGGTAGGGCTGTGAGCCTGAGTTGTAGGAGATTTTGATCTCTGAGTTGTAGGCCTTGTTGAAGGCTGAGGTAGGTCATATTGCCTGAGCTGTAGGAGTGTGGACTCACTCTGAGTTGTAGGAGCCATGTTTGGGTTCTGAGCTGTAAGATCTGAGGATCTGAGGAGAAGGAAAAAAAGTTAGGCCGAATCTAGCATACTGCTAGATAGGCAAAGAGGGAAAGTAAATATACATAGACCTTGGGGAACCACTATAAATCGGTGTTCAATCTGTGACTATGTGTGATATTATTATTGATGTGCTGTGATAGCTGTAGAACTATCTATTTTTGTTAATTAACTGCATGAAAGTTCTTCTTTAGAAGAAAAAGGAATTACACCTATTCACCCCCCCCCTCTAGGTGTTTAGGAACCAATTCTTTCAAGGCTTACGACAATCTCGCGTGGGAGGTGCAGAAAGGCTTTCGTCAATCTCGCCTGGGAGGAGCAGAAAGGCTTTCATGGATCTCGTCTGAGGTTCTCCGCTGGATTAGATTAAGTTTGATTGCATTTATGTTTGAAAAAGGTACAATGGCGAGGCTCCTTGGCCATGCTCCCTGTTATGGTTTATTGGTAGAAGAGGCGCATGTTTTGCGTGTTCCAAGTTCGGTACAGTGTTTTCCCGTCTGGAGTTCTCATCTTGTAAATCTCATGCTTTACCACTGCCATGACGATGGAGGGCCTTTCCCAAGTTGGGGAGAGCTTGCCCTCTTAAAGTCCATTTCCTGCTGCTTTGAGGTTTCAGAGGACAAGGTCCTTGATATTGATGGGTCTTAGCTTTACACTCCTATTGTAAAAGTGTATCATGTCACCCTGGTATGCAGAGATCCTTTGTGTTGCTTTATCCCTCACTTCTTGGACCAAGTCCAAGTTCCTCCTTAGGAGAGCTTCATTCTTCATCGAGTCCAAGGCTTGGATACAGGGGTA
The DNA here is from genome assembly GCA_039583875.1 of Platanthera guangdongensis. Classification (NCBI taxonomy): domain Eukaryota; kingdom Viridiplantae; phylum Streptophyta; class Magnoliopsida; order Asparagales; family Orchidaceae; genus Platanthera; species Platanthera guangdongensis. The sequence goes on along the minus strand of CM077159.1, from coordinate 136,777,703 downwards.
TGGGGCCCCGATGTCCACAGGTATGACCGCTTCAGATCTGTAGCAAAGATTGAAGGGTATTTCTCTATTAGGCATTCTTGTTGTCGTCATGTAAGCCCACAAGAAATTGTCAAGGGCATCCGCCCACTGCACACGAGCACTTGAAGGCGAGTCTTCATGCCTTGTAGGATGGTGTCGTTGGTGAGTTCTGTTTGCCCATTATCCTAGGGGTGCACCACAGCCGTATCGTAAAGTTATATCTTCAGGTCCTCACACATTTTGGTGAAGGCCTTTCCGGTGAACTGTGTCTCATAGTTAGTGATGATAGTGGTAGGAATACCAAAATGACAGATGATGTTCTTCCAGAAAAATCGCGTAGCGTTCTCCTCAGTAATTTTGGCCAGTAGCTCCGCTTCAACCCATTTAGTGAAGTAGTCCACCACCAGGATAATGAACTTCCTTTTCCCGAAGGCTGGCCGAAATGGGCCGAGTATATTGATTACCCGTTGAGCAAAGGGCTATGTGCTCCGAAGTGGGGTGAGCCCGACAGGGGGCTGATGTGGGACGTTGGAGTGGAACTGACATCTCTTGCACCTCCGAGCAAAGTATATGGCATCTTTTTTCACAGTGGGCTAGTAGAACCCTTGTCGTAGGATTTTTAGGGACAAAGCCTTTTCTCCCAGATGGTTTCCACATATGCCTCTGTGTATCTCCCGCAAAAGCATAGTTAGCCTCGGTTGGGTGTAAGCACTTTAGGTATGACCTAGAGAACAAACTTTTGTAGATCTTGTTGTTGATGAGGGAAAATAAGGCTACGTGGATTTGTAGGCAACTGGCCTTTATAAGGTCCACCGGTAGTTGCTCGCTTTTAAGGTAAGCGATGATGGGGTCCATCCAGCTGTGTTCCCCTTCTGTGATGGTGGCGATCTCCCAGGGGCCCAAGATACTGGGAACAAGCAAGTCCTCGATTCAGCGGCGCTAAGTTTGGTACCATATGGTGGAGTTGGCGAGTTTGTATAACTAATCTGCCCTAGTGTTCTATTCCTGAGAGATGTGGAGGATCTAGCGAGACTTAATTTTGTCAAGGAGGGCCTTGGCTAGCTAGAGGTATTGCACGAGTTATTCATTCTTTGCCTCATAGTCACCCTCGACTTGTGAGACCACCAAATAGGAGTATGTGTTGTTGGTATTCTATCCCACAATCGATGGTTAGGCATAGGCCAACGATCACAGCTTCATATTCCACAATGTTGTTGGTTTTTGAGGAATTTCAGCCATATCCCATAATCGAGAGTGGATCCCACTATACCAGCCAACAACAGGCTTATACCTACCCCCATGGCATCGGAGGCCCCGTCAACGTGCAAGGTCCATTGTGTAAGACCCCTTTTTTCGGGTCTTATGCCCAGAACCGCCGCTTTGTGGTGACACCAACTGCCGAGAAGGATGACACCACAAACCTCTGATTCTGTCGGCAAATACTCGAGCATATCTTTTATGAAAAATAAGTAGTATTATAAAGATAACCAGTTCACGTCACATGTAATATATATAAAATTAGTCCACACATAATTCAAATATGAACCAAGACACATAAAAGATGCACCTGCCTAGTACATGAAATCCTCACTACAAACGCTCGCGGAAGTAAAGATACTAGACACTCACTGATCCCATGACTGCTATTGTTGCTTCCCCACCTGGACTAGGCTGGTTCACCTCCTCCTAGATGTGTTATTTCCCCCGGTGTTTTACCCTGTCTCCCGGCTGGATTCCTTGGTGTTATGTCTATCAGGCCGTTAGTTTAACTAAGTTTTGCCCCCCCCCCCCCCCCCCCCCCCCCTCCCCCCTGTGACACCTAGGCACTGTGTGAGGGAGGATAAAAGGAAAGGGACTGAAAGTGGAGAGTAAGCAAGAGGAGATTACAATGGCCCTAACTATCATACGCTAAAAGTATATATCACAGTAATGACAGGTATATGAACAGAAAGTAAGAGTAGTAGCATACTAGAAGCAACAAATTAAAGTAAAAGTAGAGCAGATATCTATCATCACAGAGAAAGTAACTTTAGCTTATAAGAATGTCTATACAGACTTATAAGTTAAGGGGTCATTTGTAAGGCCTAACGTATAAAACATCCCATAATAATTTATACGTTAGGGGTAAAGGTTTTATGCAAGTTATGTATGACAAGTAATATTATGCATGCTAAATGATGAATTAGACAGAAGTGCAACGCACCCACCCGACTCTATGCGCACAGACCTTTAGTTCCCCGATTTGGGGTTAGATAAACTCTCATGTACCTCTCGTAGTGGAAAACATAGGCAGTGGGTTGGGCCTTCCCGCTCCTAGGTCGGTATTCACACTACCCAGCCTAGACCCTGCGTACAACTCAGTACACCCACAATCAGGTGCTACAGAGTCTCTTGTACTCGTGCTGGCAAAACCACCAGTCTTTTATGGGCTAAGTGAACACTTACACTTGTCACCCACCAGAGTTTGGGAAACATTTTAGGTCCAATGACCCTATTTTAATTACATACATGAATTATTATTATAAAAACTATAGAAAAATTATCTCCAAAAATTCTGATTTTTGGATATGTTGTGTACCATGGCCAGAACAGCCTATGGTCAAAAATTCAGCCCATTTGACTGAGTGGGCCACTGGGGGAAATCATTTAAATTTCTGGATAGCCTTTGGACACCTTGCGCCAAAAAGTGTACTGAGGGAAAACCAGTGGTCCAAAAGGGTTGAATTAAATTTTGTATTAAACTAGACTCCAACGGCTAGGTTTTTTATGTTGGACACATTTACAGAAAATACATCTAGGTATTTTTAATAATTAAGTTAATGCGACTGAAATATTATGACAGAAATGTATTAATATATAAATAAATAACTGGCATGCGCTTATCGATCAAGGCTAATCTGACGGATCCTGGTCATCATCCCTGATGAGCCAATAGCCTGGATTTCTTCTTCCTGGAGCTTTTCAAACTCCAATTTCCGGCCACCTCCCTGGCCGGCCACCACCACCATCACCTCCGTCGAGGTGGTGGCTATTGCCTGGCGGCGCCACGGCCGCCGGAAGGGCTGTTTCTGGTGAACCTGAGGGGTTAATTTTTCATGGAAATTCGCTCATTTTCTCCTCACTGATCGGGCTCATTTGAGCCTGATTTCTCCACCTAAGGATCTACAGATCTTGCACAGAGGAGAAGGAGAAGGATTTGACCTGCAGGCGGGCATGGCGGCGTGTGTGGTGGTGATGTGCCATGGTCGGTGATCTCATGCTTCGTCCTTTCCGAATTCTCTATTCTCCTTCTAAACCAGTGATGTAACCATCCATTTTGATTGCTTGGAAGCTTTTAAAGCTGATGGAGGGGTTGTTTTGGGAATAGAAAGAGGCTATACTTGAATAGCCATTAATGTCCATGAAGGGTGTGTTCGGCCATTATGGATTGGTGCCTCTTCATATGCTATGCTGGATGGATTTGATGGCAAACTCCTCCCAAAGGTCAAGGGAGATAAATGGAACCTTAGGGAAGGGGAGGGGAAAGCCTCTTTGCATTTCACCATTAACTCCCCTCTCTCTCTCTCCTACCTTAAATGAAAAAAACTCCACCTTCTCTCTCCTAGTCATCACCTCTATAAATTGAGTGGCTCTTTAGGTAATTTTCACTTGCTAGAGCTAGTGGTCCATTACATTTGGGCCTAGCCCAATTGGATTGGAGTTGGGCCTAGTTCCCTCCCCATTTGAGGTTGGTTTGACTAAGGTTGACTTGGAGGGTTTGGCTTGGTCAAATAGGTGGGTTGACTGGTCAACTAGGTGTCTTGAGTCCCATGCCACCACCCAAGTCCGTTTGTGGCTTGGTGTAATCAACTTAGGTCAAATTAGGTCAATTTGACCTAACTAGGGTTAAGGTTGACCCTAGTTAGGTTCACCCTAGTTAGCTTGTGTAACACCCTCATCCGTCACATGGCATATAACAGAAGGTCCAGCTGGAACCCGACGCTATATACCAAAGACAGTCGGAAGGGTTATATAAGAATATTCAAACTATCCAATTAAGACTACTCGTCCTACACAGAGCATTCTAGCGGAAGCTTTTAAAAGTTGAAAGAACCCAAAACTTAAATCCAATAATCATGAATGTCCACAACCACACCACTTGAATGAAAACCAAATACACTGAAAGGGTACACGGCCTTATGGCCTTACAAATGTTCACTTAACAAAATAGTGTCTTACGTACATCGGCTCGCAGGCCGGCCACACATGACAAAATAAAAATAACTATTCTTTACGGCCTTCGAGTGCCAGCACAGCAACATGGGCTCCAACCCGCTATCTAGCACTCGGCTCCGCAGCACCTGCAAGCAACATTCCACCGCACGGTGGCAAACAAAGCAACAGTCAGCCAAAGCCGACCAAATTATAACAACCCCGCCCCTTACTCGGGACGGCGATGCTCCTTCCCTACATATCATTAGCCCAGTAAAACAATAAAACGCAATTATACTACGCCATAGGTGTAGGGTCGCATGGCCAAACACCCCGTGCACTCAGGGCACATTAACGGTGAATCCTGACACTTCAGCGTCTTCACCACCATCCGAAAGATGGCAACCACGTGAGCATTTAGCCTTTCTGACCACCGTCTAAGGCTCCCGACTATGCCAACGGCCAGTCCCCTTTTCGGGTCTCTCGCACCGAACCACATAGCCTGGGTCCAATTCCACTTGCCTGTTGCTTACACCACGTAGTCACTTTAAGACGTACGCACGAGCCAAGCTTATCTCAGATCCCAAAACATTTCCAAACAATCACATAACCCAGTTATGTTCAAGGCCGGTTCCCTGACCGCCAAGTTAGCAGAACACGTTTCCGCTCAGTTTTCCGGGTGCTCCTTGGAGTTAATCCCCAAGGATCCCTGCTGCAATCTACCGCGTAGAAACCCGAAAAACCCAAAGCACAGAGTCTTCTCTGGCAAAACATATCAAATGAAACATCACCGATCCAGACAATACACGTCCGGGTAGGCTTCACACACAATGCCTATGCCCGTACTTCGATTCCGGACTCTATATGCAACATAAGGGGGACTATTCACATCCACCCCAAGGAACACCACGCACTCACCGCACACTCGCGGGAGAGGGTTTCCTTATGCAAAAAGGAAGAGAGCTTCACATGCTCAAGTAGAGAATCGTTACCCTTGTAGTCTGCTTTTGCGCCATGGAAAAACTATACAGATAGAAGTCTTCGCAACAGAATTTCTTCCACGGATCCGCTCTCGGTTCTCCAAACAGTGCTCTGATGCTTCGCCGGAGGCCGGAATCCTCCGCCTTCTTCCTCCTCTCTCTAACTCCTTGGAAAGAGAATGGCTTGGAGAAAATGAAGAGTTAACTCCCTCATTCCCAGTCTTAATAGAGCAGTAAACCGTCTGAGCCATTGAATCTTACTTAAAGAAAATGAACGGCTCAGATATGCACAAAAATCCCCAAACCTGGGCCGAACACAGCTTGGCACACGGCCGTGTCCCGGGACGTGTGCCTCGATTCAGGCACGATTGTCGAACACAGAGACTCACACGGGCTACGACATGCCCGTGTCTCACTCGACACGCCCGTGTCGGATCCTCGACACGCCCGTGACTAGGGAGCGTGTCACATATAACCGTCACGGCAACGGACACGACTCAACCGAACACGGGTAGGGACACGGGTATGAACACGCCCGTGTCACTCGACAATCGTCGAGCAAAAATCGTCGATCGTCGAACGCAGAGGGTCACTCGACAATCGTCGAGTGCCTTTCGTCGATCGTCGAACGCAGGGGGACACGCCCTCCCGACACGCACGTGTCGCCTGGCGTGTTCCTCCCGAACACTTTTCGTCGAACTCAATCGGCTTTTGGGAACACAGGTACAGACACGGTTAGGCACATGCCCGTGTCGAATGACACGCCCGTGTCATTCAGCCGCGTTTCTAGTCGTGTCCTTCTCGGGATGAAAACGACCAAAACAACAGCCAAACACGGCCTTGGACATGCCCGTGTCCTAGGTCGTGTACCCCTATACCGGCACCAAAAATCCCTTTTTACGCGACCAACTCAAATACAATTTTCGGGGCATTACAAATCTCCCTCACTTAAGGAATTTCGTCCCGAAATTAAGTAAAGGTACACAAAAATTACAATTTACCTGAATGGAACAACTCGGGGTATTCCTCCAACATAGTTTGCTCTCGCTCTCAAGAAAGCTCCTCACATCCGCAATTATTCCAACGGACTTTAACCATACGGATATCCTTGTTGCGGAGTCGCTTGACTTCAACGTCTTCTATACGTACAGGCTTGACCTTTTTTGTCAATTCATAATCAACTGGCACTTGATCAACCGCAACTATCTGCGAAGGCTCTTGCACCGCCTTACGCAACACCGATACGTGGAACACATCGTGTAGCCCACTCATTTCCACCGACAGCTTCAATCTATATGCTGCTTCGCAAACATGCTCCAGGATCTCAAATGGTCCAAGGTATCTCGGCCTCAGCTTATTCAAGCGTCGAACCCGCGAGACACCCTTGAACGGCTTAATTTTTAAGTATTCCCAGCCGCCAACATTGAACTCCACATTCCTATGTTTGGCGTTATAGTACTTTGACTGTCTGTCCTGAGCGATCTTCAACCGTTCTTGAATTGTCCGTATCACTGAAGTGGCATCTTCCACCGCCTGACGTTTGTAAAGCTTCGACTCGCCCGTCTCCAACCAAGACAACGACGTGCGACACTTTCTCCCGTACAAGGCCTCGAAAGGCGTCATTCCAATACTCGTCTGAAAGCTGTTGTTATACGCAAACTCCACCATGTACAGGTGATCCTCCCACTACTTTCCTAAATCTAGGACGCACATGCGAAGCCTGTCTTCCATCGTCTGGTTGACCCTCTCGGTTTGGCCATCCGTCTGCGGATGAAAGGTTGTGCTGAACTTTAGCTTAGTACCCAACAGACTATGCACCAACCTCCAGTCACTCGACGTGAAGCGTCCATCTCGATCACTAACAATATTGCGGGGCACACCATACAATCGTACAATATTCTCCACATAGAGTTTGGCTAACTTTTCCACCAGATCTTCCTTCCTGACCGGGATAAAGTGCGACACCTTTCTCAACCTATCTATGACCACCCAAATGGCGTCATTTCCCTTCTGCGATTTCGGCAAACCATGCACAAAATCCAAAGATATGTCATCGAATTTCTATTCCGGGATAGGTTGGGACTTCAAGAAATCCATAGATTATCCGCACTAGGAACGCATAGGCGACCGTCCTTCCTTAGAAACCCATCCTCAACAGCAAACTAGGAATTTGACCCATCCAAAGATTCATCCAAGATCTGCTTCATGTTGTTATCCTGAATCAAAGCCCCGCCAAACTCTATCAGCTAGATCACACCGCACATCTGTCCAAAACAGTTTCGCCTCAGCACTGGACTGCTTGTCAATGCAAGATATCTCCAAAGCCTCCAACTCATGGACCAATCTCTCATCATGTACCGATAACCAGTTGGCCTGCGCAGGAGTCCTGCGACTCAATGCATCTGCCACTGCATTTCCTTTCCCAGTCACATAATGAATCTTGAAGGTGTAGTCCCCTAAGAACTCCATCCACCTCCGCTGCCTCATGTTCAGATCCTTTTGATCTAACAGGTACTTCAAGCTCTTAAGATCGGTGTAAATATCGACCTTCACACCGTACAGATAGTGCCTCCACAACTTTAGAGCAAATATCACGGCCGCTAATTCTAAGTCGTGAACCGCATAATTCCTCTCGTGAGCCTTCAATTGTCGTGAACCGTAGGCTATCATACTCCCATGCTGTAACAGAACACAACCCAACCACTGCCTGAAGCATCACTGTAGATTTTGAATCCTTTGGTTCCACTTGGCGCACCTAAAATAGGTTCTATGGTCAACCGTCTCTTCAACTATTCAAAATCCTGTTCACACTCCGGAGACTACACAAACTTTTGATCCTTCCTTGTCAATGTCGTGAGTGGTAGTGCTATCCGCGAGAAGTTCTCTACGAAGCGCCTGTAATAGCCAGCAAGCCCCAGAAAACTCCGGACCTCTGCCACCGTAGTCAAAGCAGGCCACTCATGTATCACCACTATCATCGTCGGATCCACAGCTATCCCTTCTCCACTAACAACATGACCAAGGAACGCTATCGAGGATAACCAGAATTCACACTTGGAGAACTTAGCATACAACTGGTTTCTCCTCAACGTCTCCAACACCATGTGAAGATGATTGCAGTGATCCTCCTCGCACTGCGAGTACACCAGGATATCATTGATAAATACTATCACGAAATGGTCCAGGTACTCTCTGAACGTCCTGTTCATCAGATCCATAAACACGGATGGCGCTTTGGTCAAACCAAACGACATGACCGTGAACTCGTAATGCCTAAACCGCGTACTGAATGCTGTCTTTGGGATGTTGCTCTCACTTATCCTCAATTGGTAGTAACCGGATTTCAGATCCAACTTCGAATACACCGCTGACCCAACCAACTGATCAAATAGATCGTCAATCCTCGGAATCGGTTACTTATTCTTTTCCGTAAGCTTGTTCAATTCTCGATAGTCAATGCAAAGTCGCAAACTCCCATATTTCTTCTTGACGAAAAGGACTGGTGCGCTCCAAGGCGACGAACTTGGACGCACATACCCTTGCTCCAGCAACTCTTGTAGTTGCACCTTTAACTCTGCCATCTTTCTTGGCGCTATCCGATACAGGGAGCGTGACACCGGTTTGACACCCGATACCAGCTCAATAGTGAAATCAATCTCCAGCTGAGGAGGGGCTCCTGGGAGATCATCTGGGAACACATCCGGATACTCGGACACAACTGAAATACTGTCAAGATTTGGCTTCGGCGTCGAAGTCTGCCCTAGAGTGACAAACAGCTCTGCCCCAGACTGAACTGCCTTGATCCCCAGAGGGGTAGACGTCTACGTCTTGCTCGACCCCTTTCACGCACCCAAATGCCATCTCACGACTAGCTCCCAACTGACCTCCAAGCAACTACGATCAATGCACGCTTGCTGCTCCGAGAGCCAGCCCATAGCAAAGATCACATCGCACGCAACTACCAGCAATAGCGATGCTCGCAAGTCATCGACGTGACTCCCACGCCTTACCCTAACGCCACAAGCTCTATCCGCACGCAAAGGGCACCCGTAGGCAGCAGCCCATCAAATTTGACCTTTGTCATCGAAGGAAGTACTCCGATGCGCGATAGAAACTCTTCGGACAGAAAGGATGCGAAACTTCCGCACCGAACAGTGCTCTCACCGGACAATCGACAATCTAAACAAGCCTAACACGATCAGTCATAGGCTAAAATGCGTAGGGAAACAAATATTTAAAGCTAACCTGCTATACATACCCGTCACCACGTCAAACTGCTTTGTGGCCTCCTACTGGCTAAGGTTGTACACTTTTGGCTGGGTTGGGGCATAGTGCGATGCGGTTGCCTCCGACCCCTTGCCCTTCTCCTCGTAGATATCTCCAGATATCTTCTCAGACTTCCGTCGTCCGCGCCAACACTTTCGAGCAAAATGTCCTGGCTTAGCACAGTTAAAACATGTCGTTGCCTTCATCCCAATGGTTGCTGCTGTCTTAGCTTTCTTTACCTTCTGTGCACCATTACGACAATCTCGGGCAAAGTGCCCTTTCTTGCCACAAGTATGACAGTTGTAAGTAACCTTGCCAGTCGATGATTTAACCTTCTTCTTCAGCGTTCTACGAGATGCACCCCTCATAGGACTTGCAGAGTTCGATACCCTACTCACTGGTATCTGGTGAATTTTTCTCATATCCACTTCCAAAGATCTAGCTGACTCCACCATGGCTCGGAATCCCAATAGTTTTGGTCCTAGAAGTAGAATTCGCAGTTCGTCACGCAGACCACTATAGAATCTATCAACTATATACCGCTCGTTCTCCGACTCAAAGCATGGGTAGCGGCTTATCAAAAGAAACGCCTGCAAATACTCATCAACTGAGTGTGTACCCTGCACCAAACACATGTTCAACGGCTGACCTGATGGCCTTCTAAATGTCACTTGATCCAACACACCACCAGGCATTGAAGTCATCTCAGGGACAAAAGGTTGCACATTGCTTCCCTACTGTGCACTAGTCACAACGAGCATCACTTCAACGATCCTTCTTATGGTTTCAAACGAAGGAGGGATCTCAAGCACGCCACTGGGTGCATTATAATCCTCAGAAACCAGATGTTATGTCGGCTCTGAACCACTCCCGGTCACTTATAGTCGTACAAAACACCAATAAGTGACCAAACAAAATTGCAAAAAGCAATTATAGGAACGCGCAGGTTCCTCAAACACGAGTATTTTTCATTCCTAAGTGGACATTCATGGATTCTTTTTAATGTTATAACGATGACGCACACATGTGCTCACCACCCCTTAAAAGAATTCGCCCACGAATTCAGTTAAGCCTGACCGTAACCAGAAGTCTGATACCAAATTGTAACACTCTCATCTGTCACATGACATATAACAGAAGGTCTAGCTGGAACCTGACGCCATATACCACAGACAGTCGGAAGGGTTACATAAGAATATTCAAACTATCCAATTAAGACTACTCGTCCTACATAGAGCATTCTAGCGGAAGCTTTTAAAAGTTGAAAGAACCCAAAACTTAAATCCAATAATCATGAATGTCCACAACCACACCACTGGAATGAAAATCAAATACACTGAAAGGGTACACGACCTTATGGCCTTACAAATGTTCACTTAACAAAATAGTGTCTTACATACATCGGCTCGCAGGCCGGCCACACATGACAAAATGAAAACAACTATTCTTTACGGCTTTTGAGGGCTAGCATAGCAACATGGGCTCCAGCCCACTATCTAGCACTCGGCTCCGCAGCACCTGCAAGCAACATTCCACCGCACGGTGGCAAACAAAGCAACGGTCAGCCAAAACCTACCAAATTATAACGACCCCGCCCCTTACTCAGGACGGCGGTGCTGCTTCCCTGCATATCATTAGCCCAGTAAAATAATAAAACGCAATTATACTACGCCACAGGTGTAGGCTCGCACGGCCAAACACCCAGTGCACTCAGGGCACATTAACGGTGAATCCTGACACTTCAGCGTCTTCACCATCATCCCAAAGATGGCAACCACGTGAGCATTTAGCCTTTCTGACCACCGTCTAAGGCTCCTGACTATGCCAATGGTCAGTCCCCTTTTCGGGTCTCTCGCACCGAACCACATAGCCTAGGTCCAATTCCACTTGCACGTTGCTAACACCACGTAGTCACTTTAAGACATACGCACGAGCCAAGCTTCTCTCGGATCCCAAAACTTTTCCAAACAATCACATAACCCAGTTATGTTCAAGGCCGGTTCCCTGACCGCCAAGTTAGCAGAACACGTTTCCGCTCAGTTTTTCGGGTGCGCCTTGGAGTTAATCCCCAAGGATCCCTGCTGCAATATACCGCGTAAAAACCAGAAAAACCCAAAGCACGGAGTCTTCTCCGACAAAACATATCAAATGCAACATCAATGATCCAGACAATACACGTACGGGTAGGCTTCACACACAATGCCTATGCCCGTACTTCGATTCCGGAATCTATATGCAACACAAGGGGGACTATTCACATCCACCCCAAGGAACACCACGCACTCACCGCACACTCGTGGGAGCGGGTTTCCCTATGCAAAAAGAAGAGAGCTTCACATGCTCAAGTAGAGAATCGTTACCCTTGTAGTCCGCTTTTGCGCCATGGAAAAACTATACGGATAGAAGTCTTCGCAACGGAATTTATTCCACGGATCCGCTCTCGGTTCTCCAAACGGTGCTCCGATGCTCCGCCGGCGGCCAGAATCCTCCTCCTTCTTCCTCCTCTCTCTAACTCCTTGGAAAGAGAATGGCTTGGAGAAAATGAAGAATTAACTCCCCCATTCCCGGCCTTAATAGAGCAGGAAACCGGCTGAGCAATTGGATCTTACTTAAAGAAAATGAACGGCTCAGATCTGCACAAAAATCCCCAAACCTGGGCCGAACACGGCTTGGCACATGGCCGTGTCTCAGGCCGTGTGCCTCGATCCAGGCACGATTGTCGAACACAGAGACTCACACAGGCTACGACACGCCCGTATCTCACTCGACACGCCCGTGTCGGATCCTCGACATGCTCGTGACTAGGAGGCGTGTCACATATAACCGTCATGGCAACGGACACGACCCAACCGAACATGGGTAGGGACACGGGTATGAACACGCCTGTGTCACTCGACAATCGTCCAATAAAAATCGTCGATCGTCGAACGCAGAGGGTCACTCGACAATCATCGAGTGCCCTTCGTCGATCGTCGAATGCAGGGGGACACGCCCTCCCGACACGCCCGTGTCGTCTGGCGTGTTCCTCCCGAACACTTTTCGTCGAACTCAATCGGCTTTCGGGAACACGGGTACAGACACGGTTAGGCACACGCCCGTGTCGAATGACATGTCCGTGTCATTCAGTCGTGTTTCTGGTCGTGTCCTTCTCGGGATGAAAATGGCCAAAACACCAGCCAGACACGGCCTTGGAAACGCCCGTGTCCTAAGCCATGTACCCCTATATCGACACCAAAAATCCCTTTTTACGCGACCAACTCAAATACAATTTTTGGGGCGTTACAGCATGACCCATTAGGTTGACCCCAAATGGGTTGTATGGGTTTTCAAGGGTCCCTATGAGGTTGAAAGTGGTATGGTGGGGGTCAGGTAGTCATGTTGGGAGTCATTGTCCAAACCCTATCTTAGGTGTCCAAAAACTACTATTTGCAGACCAAGGTGCTTTCACCTATCTGCATGGGCACCCATGGTTATCTTTGTCTTCTTAGAGCTTTGTCATGATCTAGTCATGAAAAAAATTCCTATGGGTCTGGTTGTCTGTGGGATGTTACACACTGTATTGGAGCTGGGTCATCAGAGCTTGGCACTCCTCCTTATAGGATTGTGCACTCTACTATGAAGTCCGCAAGGGCTTGGGACTTGATGACAGGTCTAGGTAAGAACTGGATGTCAAATTCTCCTAGCTCTATTGCTTATTTGACTAGCCTCCCTGATACCTTGGGCTTGTCAAAGATTGCTGATAACTTTCCAAAAAAAAGTTATCTAGTGTTTTATTCTTATTTAATATTCATCATATTGAGAAGAAAATGAATTAAATAAGAAAAAATATAAGTAAATTCATATTTATTTTATTTGTGGCTAATTTGGTTATTTTTCCTATATTTTCTTGTTAGAAATGTCGAAGAAATCGATCCGGAGAAGTAAAGCTGGACTTATATTTTTTCCTATCTAGGTTGTTGCAATAACCTAAAAAAGTTTTTGCAACAACTTCTGGACAGATATTAAATTCAAATTTTGCGCTAAAATCAAAATTGGAAGGAGGTATCTATTAGGAGAGGGCTGCACATTTTTAAGAGGAGAATCTCATACCTAAAAGGGAGATTGGAAATTCATTAGAGAGAGGAAATCTAGAGAGACATCATCTTATAGAATGAGAAAGAGGCTAGGGATTGGAGACACCGACAAGAAGGAAGAAGACTTTGAAACAAGATCTGAACACAAATTCTTACAACGTTTAAATTTTTATAATCATGTCTAGTAAGATTTTTCTTGTTGTGTGGTTTCATCCCTCAATCATGAACTAAATTCCTATATCTTGTATGTTGAAAGTATCTTATCTTGTTGTGATGTGGTGATTTTAATTTCTCCTTTATGAATGTTTGAAGAACTATCTTTACTGGATTTATGTTTTTATTTTATGAAATTTTTGGATTAAGTATTCTTCTTCTAAATTACGTGGCAAGATTCGAGAGAGGAGTTATGCTATTTTAGAGTTGAATCCTTTATTTTGTGCTGCGAGATTCGAGAGAGGAGTCATGTAAATATTTAGCCAAATTCCATCTTTATACTACATTGCAAGATTCGAGAGAGGTGTGATGTAAGTGTAATATAAATATCAATATAGCATAAAGAGAGAAAGATATTTCATCTTGTGTTAGTAACATTGATTTGTGTGCTTTAAGTTATTCTTGGTCTATCTAAGTTAGAGATAACTCAGGGAGTTAGGGTAAATGGATTTCTAAGATCGAGAGATGATGACGTCGACTTTCAAATCGTTGGAGGATAGTAATCAAGTATTTCATGAAATTTCACTCTAAAAACTCATCACAATAGGCAAAGAAAATCAACGTACATGACTATTTATCCAACTTAATAAAAGTATTTTTCAGTAAGCAGTATTTTGTTTTGCTATTGTTCTCTTTTAATTGTTCTTAATATATATTTATTTTTAAAAAATTCGCTTGAATTTAAAGAAAAGGTAGAGGTAGTACTTGCAAGTGATTGATTAGTCACTTCTTTGTGAGAACGATCTTAACTCGTTTTATATTAAATTATCTGGCACGCGCACTTGCATATAATACGTAAATCTATTTTAGGCGTATCAAGTATTTGTCGTCGTTGCCAGAGAAGTGAAATAAATTTAGTGATTTATTTCTTGCAATATTAGTTAACCCTGAGTATTTAGATCTCAAGTTTTTTTTTTATTTTTTATTTTTTAGGATTTAGGTTTTTTTAATTAAGCATTTTAATTTTATTTATTCCTAATATATTTTTTAAAAAATAATCAAATCAAATTAGGTTCATCCATTTAAATTATTTTTATGTAGTTGATTGTTGTAAATATTTATGTCTATTTGGTGAATCTCCCCAATGTATATCATGTATTCATATTTATATTCTCAATATCATTATTGCGGAGCATTCAATCATGATAGTGATGATTGTTATATAAAAGACTGTAGTTATAGGTCATACGACTCACCCTATGTAGTACTAACATCTGATGATACTTCATATAATGCTACTAATTTTTATAATTATGCTCTCCCACAGCATGTAATATTTTCGTATTTATGTCTGACCCTCAAAGGCCGAGAAGAAATGAGAAACAATGTTTATTTTGTCATAGCACCGGGCACGCTTTGAAAGATTGAGTTGCATTTCAATGCCAAAGAGAGGAGGATAATAAACCTAAAATTCAAATTATCTCATCCTCTTCTTATTTTGGCATTCCTTCTATTTCTGATGATATATACGCATTACCACCTTGTCTACGAGGGAGTATTGGAGATATATCCATCATGCTCGTTGATAATCTGTGTGATGATGACGTGGAGTTGCTTCTCCCTATGCATTCATAACCAATGTTGGATTCACCCATGGAGGAACCAACCCACATATTCTCTAATAATGTTATCACCACGGTTCGTCCACCTCCTTTGCACGAATTTTCTACACCTATTTTTTCCGATCATGTCGAAGATATTACGCTTGTGAATAATCCTTAATCTGAGGCTACGCTAAAGTTGGACGAAGATATTCTCTCTAAAGGAGAGAATGATTCTTTGGAGCATGATGCCACATCGAGGTGGGATGAAGAGGATATTCTTTATGATGAGGAGGTTTACATTTCTTCATAGGATGAGGAGGTCTGATTCACCATAGAGAATCTTGAGTTCTTGGGTCCCCCTTACTACGATACTTACGATACCGACAACGATCAATCTCTGGAGCCTACTAGGAATGAAACTGGGATCACTCCCATAATTACGTATTATTTATGTGTTTCTTCTATTTTGTTTCCCGACCACCCTTCTTTGCTTGATCATGTGCAGGAGGATTCAGTAGTGACAAATATTTTGGAAGTTGAATTTGATTATTCCACTACTGATCCACCTATATTTTCTTTTCATGGAGATATTAATGCATCCCTGCAAGAATTTGAATTTATTGACTCATATTTGAGTAATGCTGAAAATCAATTCCGACAAGGGAAGTATGTTGCAATGATAAAATTCATTCTTTGTTCCACTACACCGTCACTGTACAATCTCGTATCCCGCGAGTAGGGTCGTCAGGAGCCAGACCTGCCAAATCAAGTAGTCCGAGTCCTGGGAGAGCACCCTAGGGAGGGGAGTGCTCGGCAGCCCCGGCTCACCCGGGCGAGGTGGACTTAATGGGGGCGAGTGGAGCCAGAGGACTCAAACTCGCCCAGGCGAGCGCGATTAGTGGCAGGCAAGCAGGGTCAGTCGGGCCTGTACTCTCCAAAGGTAGGGAGGAGGCGGCGAGTTCCAGCTCTATCGAACACTCGCTGCTCAGGGAGAGTGGAGATTTTCAGGGACCACTCGCTCAGTGATCTGTGATGTGTTTTTACAATTTTACCCTCGCTGGCCAGCCCATAACCTATCAGAACAGCGGAGTTATGAAGTTGACAGGCCAACTTGGGATGTACATAGCTGTTTGGAACAACGGAGGTTGCCTGTTGGCAGACCGTTCCCAGAAAACTATAAATAGGACCAAAGGACTACCTTAGAAGGCATGCTTACTTGCCCCCCAGTTTTCTAGCACTTTCTGAGGCATCCTTAGCTCAGTATTCGGCTAAGAAGAGGAAGTGCTCTACGATCTTCCGGGAGTGTGGTGGGACCTCCACGCCGAGCCCTTGGGTCAGTTCCCTTTCAGACAGTTACAGAAAATTCAAGAAGTGACTGGATGACATGACAGTTGTCATTCCACCCGGTCTACTGCAACTGTCAGAGTTGTCAGAAAGTCGTTAGAAACCGGATCAGCCGGTCACCATGAAGAAGGCCTATATATAGGCTTATTCTGTCAACAGAAATGATGCTATGGAGGATTGAATAGAAGATCAAGCAATTCATTGAAGAATCAATTCAAGTGAAGATCTAAGTAGTTGGAGAGAGAGAGCTCCTTCCAAGAAGATAGCTATTGAACCAGGCTATGAAGAAGGGTTCAGATTGAGATCTGAATCTTAAGTTGCAGTGATTGAAGATCAGCTGCATAGAGAATCAACCCTACTGTGTTCTACATTCAAGAAGTTTTGAAGGAAGCCAAGGGAGGTTGATCTCAGCAAAGTTCTTCCAAGAACTCTTCAAGAAACCAGACAACTCTTCTCTCTCATTCTGAGTTGTAGGTTTACACATTGTATTTTTAATTTCTTGAAGGATTCTAAGGGATCTGAGTTGTAAGCCTGAAATTATAAAGGCTGAGTGGTAGGGCATGTGTGCCTGAGTGTAGGAGATTCATTTCTCTGAGTGTAGGCTTTGTGGCTGAGTGTAGGTATTTGTGAAGACTGAGTGGTAGGGCTGTTGAGCCTGAGTTGTAGGAGTGAGATCACTCTGAGCTGTAGGAACCTGGTTGGGGTTCTGAGTGTAAGATCTGAGGATCTGAGGAATAGTGGAGGAGTTTGGCCGAATCTAGTACACTACTAGATAGGCGAAGGGGGAAAGTGCATGTACCCAAACCTTGGGGAAACCACTATAAAACTGTGTGTACTCTGTGTGTGTATGATTCTGTGGTTGTTGTTTTATGTTCTGTGAAATCTGTGATTAAATCTGCCTAAAAGTTTAAAAAGATTAAGGTCACCTATTCACCCCCCCCCCCTCTCTAGGTGATTAGGTACAATTTCTTTCAAGTGGTATCAAAGTGAGATTACTCAAAAAGGACATAACTGTCTGAGTAGATCTTGTTGGCAGATTTAGTTTAATCAAGTGCAGAATCAAGAAAATCAAGAAAATGGGTTCAACAGAGAATCATAAAGAACTTGGATCCATGAAGTTGCCAATCTGTAGAAAGGAGATTTTTGGCATCTGGAAAGAAAGGGTTAGACTATTTATGGAAGCCTCTGACCCTAGAATCTATATCACAGTTAAAGAAGGGTCATATGTGCATATGAAAGTATCAGTCCTGGATGCAAATCAGAGAACTCCTAAGGACTTTTCAGAGATGACAAAAGAGGAGATAATTCTGGCCACTATGGACAAGAGGGCCTAGAATATTATTGTGAGTGCAATAGATGATGCCACATTTCAGAATTTGATACACTGTAAAACATCAAAGGAAATGTGGGACACACTGATAGTGTACATGGAGGGTTCTGAAGAAGTTAGACAGGACAGAAAGTCTTTGTTAAACCAAGAATATGAGAGCTTCAGACAAGGCAGGTCTGATAGCATAACTGAGTGTTACAAGAAATTCTATAGGATAGTTAATGAGTTAATGTCCTATGGAAGAGAATTCAGCAATTATGAGTTGAATGATAAGTTCTTGAGGTCCCTAACAAAGGACTGGGACACCAAGATTTGTGCCATAAGGGAAATGGTCAAGTTAGCAGATATTCTTCCTCCAACATTGTTTGGAAAGCTGTTATCCTATGAAATGCAGCTAATGGTAAGGAAAGAAGAGGAGAAGACTACTAGAGCTGAGCATAAAGAAAGAGTTGTGGCATTCAAGACAGAAGCCACCAAGAAATATAAAAGTAAGTCTCCATCTCCTCCTCCAAAAGTTGCTGAGACTGGATCAGATGATTCAGAAAGCAGGAATTCTGAAAGCAGTGACAGTGATGAGGACTTTGCAGCTTTCACAAGACATTTTCAGAAGTTCCTAAAGAAGAAACAGTGGAGGACTAAGCCATCCACTTCACAGAAGTCATCAAAGAATGACAGGAGAAAGCCCAAGTCAAATAAAACTTCATCTTCAAGAATAGTATGTTATTGTTGTAACAAACAAGGACATGTTGTTGGTGACTGTCCAGAGAAGAGGAAAGAGTCTACTGACAAGAAGAAGACTCAAATCAAGGGCAAAAAGGAAACGTCCTTTGTTGCTAAAAAGGACAAAAATCTGTCAGATATGTCTTCTTCAGAAACTGATTCAGAAGCTGAAGCTTACATTGGATTGTTTGCTGAAGAAGAGGAAGAAGAGTTCATCCAGTTAATGAACTCTATATATGAGCATAAGGACAATCAGTGCCAAGGACTGATGGCCTTATCAGAAGGGGATAAAATCCAGGATCAGCCTGGACCTAGTCAGGTACAAAATTGTTCTTCAAGTTCAGTTTCTTGTGCTGCAACAGATTTTGATAAGTTGATTGATCAAAAACTAAATGAAATAACCAGGCTGAAGAACATAACTGTTATTCAGATGGGGACTATAGCATTCAAGAATGATCAAATCAGAAATCTGGAGATTAGACTTCAGAAGGAGAGAGACATAGTTGCAAGGTTTTCTAAACCAAAGTCTGTTCTACCTTTGATAGATGAATTTGTATATCAAAAGGGTAAAACTGGATTAGGGTTTACAAAACCTGCTAGGACTGTAAAGTCCAAGTCTAAGGGCAAAGCCCCAGTACTCAACAAGACTGCTGTAGAAAAAACAGTCAGGGTTATACCTAAGCAAAGGTACAACAGATTTGAGTGCTGGTGTTGTGGCAAGGTTGGCCACTTTGCCATAAACTGTTGGCATAATTCTAGTTCCAAAGTGAGTAGCAATCTACCTGTTAGAAAAGCTACACGTAGTTTTGTTAAGAGGCAAACTAACCAGCACCAAGGACCCAAGAATTCTTTGGGTTCTAAGGTCAACTAATCTGTTTTGCAGGTGAGTCCAAGTGGTCATGCCCCAATATGGTACTTGGACAGTGGATGTTCCAGGCACATGACTGGAACTAGGGGATTGCTAAAGGACTACATACCAATCAAGGATGGTCCTAAAGTCACCTTTGGTGGTTCTGAAAAAGGAATCATCAAAGGCTTTGGTAACATTTCTAGCAACCTTATAACAATTACTCAAGTGCCTTATGTTAAAGGTTTGAAACACAACTTTATTAGTATAAGTCAGCTGAGTGATTTAGAATATGACATCTCATTTGTCAAAGATGATTGTCATATCAGGAGATCAAATGATCAAGAGATCATTCTGACTGGTTATAGGAAGAGAAATGTCTATTGTCTAGACATTATGAGTGAGAACAATGTTTCTCCAGTGTGTCTTGTAGCCGATGAGAAAGTCTCTCATTGTGTCAAATGGCACAAAAGGATAGCTCATCTCAACTACAAGACAATTGGTCAACTTTATAGCAAAGAGTTAGTGAGGAATGGTCCTCAGGTTAAGTGTATTAAAGATGAGATATGCTCAGCTTGTCAAAAGGGCAAGCAGACTAGATCTACCTTTAATAGCATTGAAAACAAAGATGCTGTGAGGTGTTTATACCTCTTGCATATGGATCTCTTTGGTCCTATGCCAGTTCACAGCCTAGGTAGGAAGGTCTACACATTTGTGGTTGTAGATGACTACTCAAAGTTTTCCTGGGTGTTCTTCCTTAGACAGAAATCTGAAACACCTATTATCTTTAATAGTTTTGTCAAACAAATTTAGAATGAGTTAGATAGTACAATGGTCAAAATAAGAAGTGACCATGGTACTGAATTCCAGTCTGATAGTATGACAAAACTATGTGAAGAATTTGGGATATTTCAGGAATTTTCTTCACCAAGAACACCTCAGCAAAATGGCATTGCTGAAAGGAAAAATAGAACCTTGATTGAGGTTGGTAGAACCCTATTAAGTGACACATCTCTCCCAGAATATTTCTGGGCTGAGGCAGTAAACACTGCATGCCATGTAATTAATAGGGCAACTATCACCAAGAGCCACAATAAGACCTATGAGATTGTGAAAGGCAGAAAACCAAATCTATCCTATTTCAGGATCTTTGGTTGTAAATGCTATATATTTAACAATGGTAAGTCTTACTTAACCAAGTTTGTTGCCAAATCTCAAGAGGGGATCTTTGTTGGGTACAGCAACAATAGTAAGGCTTATAGGGTCTACAACTTGTCTACTCAAGTTGTAGAAGAGTCAGTGCATGTAGTATTTGATGAAACTAGACTCATTAACAATGAATTATCTCGAAGTATTTGCAGCTCTACAGGTGTGACTAAGAAGATGGACAAGCTCACTATTGAAGAAGGATCTACTGCAAGTCAGCATGTAGATGATAGTGGCTGTTGTCCAGGGGGAGTACTAGATGCACCTGATGTAGAAGAAGACCAAGGAGTGCAACAAGTTGAAGAAGCTGAAGGAGTTCAACCTGAAGCCAGGTTGCCTCCAGCTAGTAGACATCTAAAAGATCATCCAGCCAATCAAATTATTGGTGATCTAAGTCAAGGGGTACAAACAAGGAGCAGAAATCTAAGTTCAGTACTCTACTCCAGTTTTCTATCCCAAGTAGAGCCAAAGAAATTTGAAGAAGCCATCCTAGACCCTCATTGGATTGAGGCAATGCAAGAGGAGCTGAATCAGTTCAAAAGATGCAAAGTCTGGGAGCTTGTTCCTAAACCAAAAGACCGCAACATAATTGGAACTAAGTGGATCTTCAGGAACAAGATGGATGAACATGGAGTCATTTTAAAGAACAAAGCAAGACTGATTGCTAAGGGATATAGGCAGGAAGAATGTATTGACTTTGATCAGACCTTTGCTCCAGTAGCCAGACTGGAGGCCATAAGGATGTTCATGTCCTATGCAACCTATCAAGGGTTTAAAGTATACCAAATGGATGTTAAGTCAGCTTTTCTGAATGGAAATCTGAAGGAAGAAGTGTATGTGGAACAGCCATCAGGTTTTGTTGATTCAACTCAACCTAATTATGTTTATAGACTTAGGAAGGCATTGTATGGGTGGTATGAAACCCTGTCTAGTTTCCTCATTGAGAATAAATTCACAAGGGGGAAAATAGACAAGACTCTATTCCTTAGGGAATCCAGAGGCAAGATCATTCTAGTCCAAATATATATAGATGACATCATATTTGGGTCTACTGAAAGTAGTCTTTGCAGGAAGTTTGCAAAACTTATGCAAGGACAATTTGAAATGAGCAGTATGGGGGAACTTAAGTTCTTCTTGGGTCTCCAAGTTAGACAGACTGAGAATGGTTTATCCATATGTCAGTCTAAGTTCACTCTAGAATTAATAAGGAAGTATGGTATGGAATCATCCAGTACCATGAAAACTCCTATGGGGTCAAGTATGTCTCTTAGCAAAGATGATGCAGGGAAACCTGTAGATGAGACTTTGTATAGAGGGATAGTTGGCTCCCTATTGTATTTGACTGCAAGTAGACCAGATATCATGTATGTTACATGTGTTTGTGCTAGGTACCAAGCTTGCCCTAAAGAATCTCATTTGACAGCAGTGAAAAGAATTCTGAGATATCTAAAGGGCACTCCTTATCTAGGCCTTTGGTACCCTAGGAATAGAGACTTTGAACTGACAGGTTATTCAGATGCAAATTTTGCAGGCTGCAAAGAAGATAGGAAAAGTACAACTGGTACCTGTCAATTCCTAGGTGGAAGACTGATATCATGGAGTAGCAAGAAACAAACAAGTGTGCCTATATCCACAGCAGAATCAGAGTATGTGGCTGCAGGAAGTTGTTGTGCTCAACTTCTATGGATACAACATCAGCTTGAAGATTATGGTATTCAAGTAAGTAGAACACCACTATTTTGTGATTCTACTAGTGATATATCTATTGCAAACAATCTTGTTTCCCATAGTAGGACTAAGCATATAGAAATAAAATATCATTTTCTAAGAGAACATGTGGAAAAAGGAGATATTTCACTAGAGTATGTTAATACAGATAATCAACTAGCTGACATGTATACTAAGCCCTTAGAAGAAACCAAATTCAATAGGTTTAAAATTGAATTAGGTATGATAAACTTAGAATAAGTTTTCAAAATTGGCTAAGTAAAAAGGTGTCGACACACAGAGTTGTCTGTGTCGACACAGAAAAGTGGTGTCGACACTTCAGAGAAAAGGTGTCGACACATCTAGGAAGTCTGTGTCGGCACTTCAGAAAATTAGTGTCGGCACATACAGGGTAGGTGTCGACACATCCAAGGTGGTGTCGACACTTAGACTTTACACAGAATTAGTCTAGTAAAGTCTCGACTAAGTGTCGAGCTGAGTGGTGTCGACACATAAACAAGTGTCGACACATATTCTGTCGACTATACTTATGTCGACACATAGTTGTCGAGACATTATAAGTCTGTGTCGACACTTTTCAACAGTGTCGACACAATTTAAGTATTTTGACGCGCCCTTTCATCTTCGATTCTAGAAAGGTATAAATAGGTTTTTGCCATTGTCTGTCGACACGCTCACCAAAGTTTCGAGACCAAACTTGTGTGTCGACACCTCTCTTCTCTCAATTCAAATTTCTTCAAACCCTAATGGCGCCCAAGCTAGAAGAGAATGTGAATGAAGGATACGAACTCGTGCGACATGCTTTTGATGACGCAGAACCAGAGATCAAAAGCGTGATAACCCTAATAGAAGAGACGGGGTTAAAATTTCTTGTTTCCGAACCGACCAAGATATGGAAGAAAGAAGTCCTGGAATTTCTGAATACAGCAACCCTAGATGAATCAGGACTAAAGATTAAGTCAAGGGTTCATGGGGCAAAGGTGAAGGTCTCACCTAAGGGTCTGAGAAAGGTACTTCAACTACCTAGGACTAAGGAAGAAGAGAATGTTTCTGCTTCTAAAACTAGGGAAGCATTAACATGGTGTGGACTGGATTCCAACATGAAAATTGGATCTGTGTTCAATAGAAAGGTAATGAACATGCAAGACAAATTTCTATCTGAAATTGTTGGCAAAGTTATCCTGAGCAAGCCTGGTGGGCATGACAGAATTTCTGCTCACATGTTCAGTCTCATGATAAGAATTATCTTCAAACTAGAAACTGATTGGTCTGCAGTTGTGTTTGAGAAGATCAAAGAGAGTATGAAGAAGCCCAATTTGGGTAGGATTTTAAGTCTATACCTAGCTGGTAGTATACCAGAGATAATGACCCAAGCTGCAGGATCCAAAATTAACCACATGAGGAGAATGGATTTGAGGATCTTCTCTGGGTAGGATAGGGTCTTGACCAAGGAAATGCCAACTCCTGAGAAGGAAACACCCCTGAAGAAGAAGAAAAAGACAGCCCCTGTGGCTCAAGAATCATCAAGCAACTCTGAAGAGCAAGTTGTGTTTACTCCAGATGATGAACAAGAAACTGGAAATGCTGGAAAGTCTCCAGCTAGACAAGAAGATGCAGAGAGGCAGGGGGAGCTACCAAAAGCAAGCCCAATTCACCAGGATTCCATCCAGGGGGAGCCCTTGTGGAAGAGCCAACTCCCCTAGAGAGTGAACAAGCTACCCACACAATACTTGAGGTAATAACTGCAATTAATGAATTAGATTTCCCTATTGAGGATGATGTTCTGTCTGATTCATTACCTAATGTTAATCAGCAAACACAGACACATAGCCAACCCCAAGATGTTGTCATGGAGGACACATTTGTTGCTATTCAAGTGGTATCTAATCAAGTGGTTGATGAGATAAGAGAATCTTCATCCCATCCTCAACAAGAGTTTACATTGGAAGAACTGTTCTGTGACCTTCTCCAAACTGACTTTGAGAAAGAAAGTACTGCTGCTGAGGGGGAGAAGGTAATTATTGAGGGGGAGCAAGTGGAGAATATAGAGAAAACTGCAGGCAAAGAGACTGAGAAGCAAAAGGAAGCTGAGCAACCACCAAGGACTGAGAAGGATTTACCTTCAAGCCCTAAGGACAGGGTTGATATTGTAAGCACATCTGCTTCTGAAGATGAAGAGGCTGCAAGAGCCAAGAAGAGACAATTTCAAGTTTTCGAGAGGAAAAGCCAGACATATAAGAAACCTTTACAAACAATAGCACCACAGCCTGCACCACAGTCTGCCTCATCTACAGATTACAGTTCTCTGATGGTAGCATTGCAGATAAAGATGGATGAGCAAAGGCAAGCTCTGGAAAAATATATAGATGAAGGGCAAAAATCCCTATAGTTTGATTTGGCCCAAGACATTAAGTCCATTAGATTTGAAATGAATCTGAATAAGAAAGAGATGACTGACTGCTTTCATAAGGGAGGAAATGCAGTAGTCTATCTAGCCACTCATCAGGAGAAGATTAAAGCTCAAGTGGATGAAATTGCAGTGAAGCAAGGCTATGTCCTGGAGAACCAACTAAGAATGAATGATAATTTAACAGCTTCACACAATGCAATAGTCACAGAAATGAAAAATATAGCTGCTGGTCAGACTACAGCAAGTGCTACAGCTAAGGCAGAATTTGATAAAGCATTATAAGAAAGTATAACTGCTGTTACTTCTGCTCTTCAAGATTCCCAGAAGTTAATCATTGAAAAACTCCAAAGGTTGAAACCTTTCTACAAAGATGGAGTAAATTACCTAAATGCACAAATCAGATTTCAGAAAGATGATCTGAGGGATCACATTGAAAGAGAAGTCATAAAGGGGGAGAGGGTGTTAGTCAAAGCAGGTTCTGATCATGCAAAATGGATTTCAAATTCCATCAGAGCCACCCTTGGATATCCTCCATTATGTGACGATGATAATGTTGCAGAGTCCGGGATTAATCCTGCATATCTTGGAGGGGAGCAAGCTGAAATGGCTCAAGTAATTTACCCTCCACCAGACTTTGATACGGTACATCAAGACATATAATCAATGTATAGCCCTCCTGAGGGAAAGCAAAATGTCATCATAGAAAAAGTGGTTCAACCAGTGCCAGAGGCTATACTGAAAGAACAAGAAGCTTTGCAGAAAGAACACGAAGCCCAATTGTCTAAGAAGAGATTCAGGGAGCAAGCTGAGTTGAGGCCTGACTTTGAACAATGGAGCCCCACTTCAAGGAATATTATCTTGACTGCATGGAAGGCTTCCAAGGACAATATCCAAGATAGAAACAAGTGGTATTCTGAACTGGAGTGGAGGAAGCATGAGTCCAGGCAAGAGGCAATTGTGCAATATAGAAGAAAGGCTAAGATGGGAAATCTACCTCCTACTGCCCAGGAGCCTAGCAAGTACTTTCCTAAGCCTTATCATTACTTTGAAAGGCAAAAGATCAAGGCTGAAGATTTGAAAAAGAAGGATCTTAAAGGAAAGAAGTCTGCTGCTGCTGAAGATGCTGAAGCCCCAGTCCAAGCAAAAATACAATCAGGAAAGGGCATAGTTATCAAGGAGCCTGAGCAGCAATAGGATAGAATTTTTCTTAAGTTTACTATGTGTAATCACTTGTATTAAAACTTTCTGTAAACTTTTGGATAATGAATATGTTGAAGTTCTTAGAACTATGTGATATGTGTTAAATTTATTACATTATTGTTCTGAGATATGTGTGTATACATGTTTATGTACTTACCCTGTTATATAATCCTGTTTTACATCATGCTATGAATTTGTTATGTACGGTGTATATCATTGACTAAGGGTTATGACTTCTCCAAATATGGGGAGATTGTTGGGTACATTGGAATAAATGTACCTGATTTGAAGAATACTCACCCTACTCAATGATATACATCAAAATGTATTTGATGTGTTTTGAGTTTAGTTGTGCAGGTTAAGTATTTGCAGGGAAAGCTGAAAAGTTTCAAAGTTCATGTGTCGACACCCAGAAGGAAAGTGTCGACACTTAAGAAGACTTGTGTTGACACCAGAAGGAAAGTGTCGACACATACAGGATGTGTCGACACTCAATGAAGAAATGTCCAGTGAAGCAGTGTTGACACTCAGAAGCAGTGTCGACACCCAGAGGAACTTCGTCGACATCAGAAAGTGTCGATAGTTGGAGGTTGTGTCGACACTCAGCAAAACTTCAACAGAGTTTACGTACAAGTGTCAACATAATGAAGAATGTGTCGACACACAGCAGAAGACTCAACACATGAAGAAAGTGTCGACACTAGGAGGTTGTGTCGACACTCAGCAAAGTTCAACAAATTCTAAGTACAAGTGTCGACACAAAGGAGATGTGTCGACACTCAGCAAAAGTCTCAACAAAAGAAGAATGTGTCGACACAAGGAACTGTGTCGACACTCAGCAAGTATCAACACAGAAGGCATGTGTCGACACCAAGAAGATGTGTCGACACTGAACAAGTTCAACACAAGAAGATGTGTCGACACAAAGGAGTAGTGTCGACACTTAGCAGAATTCAACTAAGTACTGAAGAACAAGGAGTTGTGTCGACACACAATATCAGTGTCGACACATATTGAAGAAGCTGTGTCGAGAAGTAAATTCTACAACATAAGGAGTTGTGTCGACACCTTGAAGGCTAGTGTCGACACTTAGTCTACTTGTGTCGACACTTGGTCTATAAGTGTCGACACTTAAAGACTGACTGTCTCGACACTTTCAGACAGTTACAGAAAATTCAAGAAGTGACTGGATGACATGACAGCTGCCATTGCAGCCGGTCTACTGCAACTGTCAGAGTTGTCAGAAAGTCGTTAGAAACCGGATCAGCCGGTCACCATGAAGAAGGCCTATATATAGGCTTATTCTGTCAACAGAAATGATGATATGGAGGATTGAATAGAAGATCAAGCAATTCATTGAAGAATCAATTCAAGTGAAGATCTAAGTAGTTGGAGAGAGAGAGAGCTCCTTCCAAGAAGACAGCTATTGAACCAGGCTGTGAAGAAGGGTTCAGATTGAGATCTGAATCTTAAGTTGCAGTGATTGAAGATCAGCTGGATAGAGAATCAACCCTACTGTGTTCTACATTCAAGAAGCTTTGAAGGAAGCCAAGGGAGGTTGATCTCAGCAAAGTTCTTCCAAGAACTCTTCAAGAAACCAGACAACTCTTCTCTCTCATTCTGAGTTGTAGGTTTACACATTGTATTTTTAATTTCTTGTAGGATCCTAAGGGATCTGAGTTGTAAGCCTGAAATTATAAAGGCTGAGTGGTAGGGCCTGTGTGTCTGAGTGTAGGAGATTCATTTATCTGAGTGTAGGTCTTGTGGCTGAGTGTAGGTCTTTGTGAAGACTGAGTGGTAGGGTTGTTGAGCCTGAGTTGTAGGAGTGGGATCACTCTGAGCTGTAGGAACCTGGTTGGGGTTCTGAGTGTAAGATCTGAGGATCTGAGGAATAGTGGAGGAGTTTGGCCGAATCTACTACACTACTAGATAGGCGAAGGGGGAAAGTGGATGTACCCAAACCTTGGGGAATCACTATAAAACTGTGTGTACTCTGTGTGTGTATGATTCTGTGGTTGTTGTTTTATGTTCTGTGAAATCTATGATTAAATCTGCCTAAAAGTTTAAAAAGATTAAGGTCACATATTCACCCCCCCCCTCTAGGTGATTAGGTACAATTTCTTTCAAGATTTGTGTCATTGTCTGATTCCCTCAAACAATTCCCACATCGTCGGGCATTAGGATCTTCATCGCCAGATGTGGTATGGAGGAAATTTCTATGAATGCGGATTGCAAGGGCCAATCAAAGATGGCGTTGTAGGAGGAATCGCATTCTACGACCAGGACCTGGATGTTGTGGGTTGCTTGTCTTAGGTATTCTCTCATGGTCATTGGGAGGAAAATCATGCCCCGCATAGGGACCGACCGATTGTTGAATCTATAGACGGTTTCGCCTGCTAGATAGAGGGATTCTTCGTGGATCCCCATTCTACGAAACACGTCTATGAACATGAAATCGATCGAGCTTTTGTTATCGTCAAGAATTCTCTTGACCTTCAGGCAGGGTTCTCTTATCCCTGTGTTGATGATGAGGGGATCCTGATGCAGCTTGCACACTCCCACCGCATCTTTGTTCCCAAAGCGAATGGTGTTATCCTTGCGCGCTCTCTTGTCAGGGTGCTCCCCTTCGTGTCGCACTATGGTGAAAACTTGCCCAGCCAAGGAGGGGGGCTCGACAATCGTCTTCACCTCCATACATAGGATTGTGCCCCCTTGCCTCCTGGCTCTTTGCGGGGACCAACGTACAGGTCAAGCAATGGGCCTCTTATTGCGTTGTTGCGGGTTTGAGTTGCTTGCTCGTGACAAGCGTTTCTTTCAAAGTGTTGCAGTGTTTGGGAACAACGTTTCCCACAGACGGAACTAAACTATCGCGGGTCGCTTAGTCTTTCCTCGATCCGGAAAATCGAACTGCCTTAGCTCAGAATCGGATCGAGCGCACAAACAGTCAAAATGAACCGCGACAATGACGAGGCATTTTTTACGTGGAAAACCCGGAATGGGTGAAAACCACGTGGCTGGAACTGTGCCGAGCCAAAATCCACTAGCTTCTAGGAGTTTTATAGAATTTAGTTTGATCTCTGAGGGAGAAAGACCACTACTTCGTTACATGTGAGAAAAATGAGGAAGAACTGCTAAGTCCTCAGAGCCTCAATCGAAGCGCTCAGGAATTGAAATGTTGTTGAGCTCTCAGAGAAAATTTCCCAAGTCCACGGATCTTCTAGTAGGAGCGCTCTCGTTGATGCGGAGCCTTGATGGGAGCGCCCTCGTGGAGGCGGTTGACTTGACTTGGAGCTTGTTGAAGCCTCAAAGCAAGAAGGAGAACGGAGAGAATTCGTGAGCGAAAAATCGGCCTAAGTACACGATCCCGCCGGAAAACCTCAGAACTCGCTCTTGCCTCTGGTGGTGCTTGTCTTCAAATGAAGTCCTAGGGGTCTATTTATAATTATCTGGAGGGTCAGGGTAGTAATTGTGTCGGGGAGTGATTTGTGTTGGCGAATGACGTTACTCCGTTTTGATCACCGGGATCACCACTTCTTTCAAAAATGATGAGAGTGCCCCTCGGGCAGTTCAGGCGGCCCAAGCAAGGTGCCCGGAGGCGGCGACGGCCGTAGGTGGCCGACGGCAAAGGAGGCGGCCGGGGACAACGAGGGTCGGCGACGGCGATGGCGACTGCGGCCGCTGCGTGTGCAACGCGCGCGGGGCGCGGCCGCGGGTATTACGTCCGTGCAGGGGCGGGGCCCTGCGACCATGCGTGGCCGCGCAGGGTGCGGTCGTGTAGAGGTGCGACAACATGGGCTGGTCGGGTACGGGCCGCGCGTGCGCCGGTCATGTGGAGCGCGGCCGTGCGGGGTGTGGTCGTGCGCGCATGTGCCCAGGTCTAGCGCACCTGCGCGGCCCTTCCACCCACGTGCGCGGGCTTGGCCTCTTCTTTAGGGGTACATAAGGCTTGCGGATTTAATGCGCGTAATTGGTTTGGTCGGGCCCAAGCATACTTCGTTTGAGTCTTCCTTATTTGACTTAAAATTTTGAACCGCATCACAAACTTCAGCCCACAGCCACGGGTTGATCGTTCAGGAAATCATAATTCATTTCAATCTTTAGAGTTTAGGCAGAGACGTTAGATATATTAATATAAGATATACTATTTAATTTGTAAATTATTTTATATGATATAAAAATATAATAAATTATTATTATAATCAATGTGATGCGGTGTAGTTTATTCGATTTTTTCAAGGCAAAATCCGAACCGCACCGCAAACTATGGAGTTTTCCAATAACCAAAACCGCACTACAACCCCACCGTTCGGTGGGCTCAAAAAGGTGCGGTGTTGAGGTTTTGGTTTTTAAATTTCATGTCAAATGGGACTTCCTGGGAAAATAGGTCACAAAACACATAGGCGAGTCGAAGTCGTTCTAAGACGGCTTGTCTGGGGGTGGCGAGTGCCCTGTGAAGCTGGGACTTGCCACTAGCCTCAGATCAGGGGCGGGTGCGGGCTCTTTAACCCCACTCACCCCTCCAACTCACCTGGGCCTAGTTTCCCCGTCCGCTTGTTGGCTTGATGGATCCACTCGACAAATACATGGTTGCACACAATCTCCGCCCTTTGCGTGTTTGCATCAAGTTCGGAAAGACAATTAAACCACGGGCGATTTGGTGAGTGCCTTAATGAGAGTGAATCTTTTAGTGGGACCCGCCGATGACCATATATATCAAGTGGGGAGGAGGAGGCTACTTCAAGGACCCTCCCTTACTCCCTTCCTTGCTCTCCCTTGGTCCCTCGCTATCTTGCTTGCATGGCGCCGTCCAAAGATGTTCTCGCTCGCCTCGCCGCTCTAAAAGAGAAGAATGTGGTCATCGCGGGCCTCATGGCCATTAGAAACGAGCACCGAACACGCACTATGAAACCATAAATTGATGGACTATCTAAAAAATTCTGAATTTTGATAGAAGCATATCTGATCTAAACACACTATGAAACCATAATCTGAAGGGGCCTATTATAGACCTATACAAAAAAAACCTGATACTAATACTCCTCTTGTTTTGTCATTCATAAATACAGTTTTCCGGTTTTGTGTGGGAACATTTGCACAGAAAAGGGTCACATTAACAAGTTATCAAAATTTTATTCTCAAAAATAATGAAACACGATCATATAAGTTGGATGCTAAATCATTTGGAAGTGCTGGTACATGATTTTTTTGACAGAAAATTATCTTTGAAAAGAAAGGTATTCTGACACAGCTTCAATGATTCTCCATACTCAGGACTACAAGTCTAAACGGATACTCTGCACTCAAAAGAAACAAAACATGATCGATAACAAGTTCTCAATTTTTATTATGAAATAATGAAAGTTCCCCCAAATAACAATCAAAAACACTACAACAACAACAACAACACTCAAGTCTTTATCCCACAATCAAAAACACAAACCAAAATATTCAGGTTCAAAATCTAGTACTATAGGCTGTAGAAAAAATAGGTGGGATGACTGGGAGTAGAAGAATAATGCAAAGCACTCACAGGTCTGATGAGTTGTTGAAGGTTTGGGATTGAAGAAAACCTTCAAGCACTCGAGCAAAAAACTGAAGAAACGCTAAAGAAACTATCTGACCGTGATTCGCGAAGAAGGTCGATAGCCTGCCGCCTCTAGCTCTATGGTCGTCACCCATCGAGGAAGAGTAGGCGAGAATGACTGAAAGGGAGAAGCGAAAGACTAAGGTGCATAGTGCGCGGCGGAAGCACAAAAGTAGAACTGTTTAAACAAAAAATCGTAATTTTCACACCCGGGCACATGCCCGGGCGTGTCTGTGATTGAGTCTGCCCATGATTACCATTGCCATCCAAATATATATTCTATGACGGTAGTGTTTTTGTTCTAACTCACTGGTGTTGGACTTTGAACTGTCCGCAGTTGGGGTTGGCCTTACTGATTAAGTAGCTGAGAACGATGAAGGTGGCAGACGAATGTATGAGATCCCACCTCACATTCAAGAGCTAGCTAGCTGACAGAGCTCCCTCTCTAGAATTGTCTGTGCGGCGCCCATTTCCATAGCTCGAAGGAAGAGAACCCAAATGTTGGTGCAAAAATTGTCCCACAACTTTATGAACTACCAAGAGAGAAGTGGAAGGTCCACAATGGAAGAACTTCGTTGCAGGTGATTTTACTTATCACCGAGAAATGGTTACAAAAGACAGGTCTCCACTAGGAGTCCACACCTCCAAGAATGGCACAAATTCGAGTTTGTAGCAAACTCTAGTTGGATTCAGGGATCCATTTAAAGGTACTACTCACTCATATTTATACTAGCGGGGGGTTGCCGAATGGGCAGGAAGAAGAAAAATAGGCTGCTCAGGTTACAGGAGAAACTGACAGAGATAAGAGAGTGCATGGTGTGCAAATAGCCTAAAGAGCTAGGCCGCACAGACATCACATGGATGTTTGTGCGAGCTTAGAAAAAACACTATATCTGGCATGTTGAGTTGAGCGGGATGATAGAATGAGAGGCTACTGATGACATGACCATCCGAGCTATCGAGGAAGAGGTCATTTGGTTTGTTGAGTTGAGCAGGCTAATAGGCTGAGCTGCTACTGATGGCATGACCTCCTGAGCTATCGAGGAAGAAGTCATCTGGCATACAAATGACCTAAGCTAATAGGCTGGGTAGACGCTATCTGGTTGTAGATAACCAGACTATTAAGGAGGGCGCTATCTGGTTGTAGATAACCAGAATTCTAGCCCAAGCGCACTCTGAGAGGATGACCGCCCGAGCTACTAAAGAGGGATCTTTTGCTTTGTGAATAATAAAAATGATAATTCAAGAGAACGCATGGAGTGCTGAGGTGACGATTCTGATCTTTCTTGCAGCCGCATGATTTCAGATAAATATGATCCCTGCATATTTTCAAGTTCCTTTGAACATCAAATATATATAAAACTTAACCGTGAAGACAGTGGCTTTCATTTAATATTTTGAAGATTCTATAACAACTGACATGGGCTAGAAGATTTGAAGTATCATTTCAGACGGAGCGCTTTTCATCTATTGTGGTCATAATCTTCAAAAGGATAATGATGAGCACCAATAACATTACTTTGTTAGGGATGATGAACAAAGATTCCCGTCAGCATCTCCCCGCAGAAGAGGCGGGTCTGCAAAAGCACTAGCGGTCAAAAAAAGAAAAATCACTGTGATTGTTGTGAAAAAGAAATCAGACCAAGGTGTTCGCGGAGTTGCTGCTAAGTTCGCTAATGCTTCGTTTGGGAGGACTTATTTTCACCGGTCAAGCGGTCATGACCGCATGAATCGGAACTTGAAATAAGTCCCGGTTCATGCGGTCATGACCGCTTGACCGGTGAAAATAAGTCCCCCCAAACGGAGCCTAAGACTCATACTCTGAAGACTCCCATTGATGTTGTGAACACCCCAAACTCCCCTCGATAGGAGTTGAGGCTGAGTGAGGCTAATTTTGATATGAACGTGAAGAAGAAACATGAGGTCTTTAGACCTTCATATGCATAAGGCCCTGCAGTTATAACAGAAACTTCCGGCTTGCCTGCACAGACTGAAGCAAGTGAACCCGACATCCCCAAGGGACTGAAAGATGTGGCGACACCCATGATAAGAAAACTTAGTGAGAAGAAGGATGATGTCGGGGTTAAGAAGAAAAGGAAGATATCAACTTCTGAGACTTCCTCGAAGAAAGAAGATCTTGAAGGTGGTTGAGATGAAAGCCCCGAGAATTGTTGGCATTGTCCCATCTGAAGAGGAATTTAAGCAAACTCCCAAAGAGGTTAGGCGCAGCAAAGCGCAACTTCCGGTGTTGGGGAGCAAAGAGCTAGATCGGACATCGCTAGTTTATCCACATTGTAGGCGTACTCAAAGGCTGGGTAGGAATTGTTCTTCTTCACTGTCTCCATCCTTGTGCAGGTCATGGTCCTTTTGTAACAGAAGATGTTCCTTTTTTTCTCGCGATGTAGAATTTGATGAAGCTGCTTACGGGATTTGTAAATCTGATAATCCTTAAAACAAAGCTGTGGTTGAACATAGAATTGTAAAATTTTATGAAACAGAGGTCGCAGGAAAACTCAACTGTCCAAGTCAAATAAACCAGTAGCGAACAGAAGAACAAGATCCACAATTGTATTATCAATCTTCTTTATAATACGAGACATGATTTCGCAATGTACTCGATTGAGATCAACAAAAAAATAGACAAACACAAAACTGGCGGACAGATTTCAGTAACCGGCTAGCCGCCAATCCGCACTACTAACCGTGAGATCGCGCGAACAACTCAAGCCGCCAAACCGCCAAGCCGTCAGACTGCACCCCTAGTCGCACGAACTGCCTTTATTGACTGCTGAAGAAAGTACCATGTCCGCACTTCTTGGTCGTCTGACCGTAAGGTCGCCTAACTGCAGAAGTCGCCGTGAACAGACACTGCTTTGCTGAACTAGAAACTGCCAACTATCTGCAACACTTGCTCGCCTAACCGCCAAGGTCGCCTAACCGCCAAAGTAAGCGAACAAATTATTCGAACTGCAAGTCAGACCGCCTGTTGGCGAGCTGACTTATTGAAGATGAGAAAACTACCAAGTAAGAAGACCACCTGTCGCTAAACCCGCGACATGCTGCTATCCGCCGATTGCTAACCGCGTATCCACACTAGCTCCACTGACTTCACCGTCAGAACCAGTTGCATGGTTGCTCAATGCTAGCCGCACAATCTGCAAACACAGCAAACGGTCAGGTCACTTCTTATAGCCGCACGGTTAGAAAAACTTTAACCGCAAGATTAACCCAGCCCACAGTTCTTACAATTCCTGTTATTAATGACAAGGGAAGCACCCTTATTTATAGGCGGGTAGGCGGATACAGTTATCGCCCCGGGGAATATAATAATCGCCAGCATAATGACGGATAGCAACCTCAGTCCGCGCAATTGTGCGGACTACCAACACCAGACCGCATAAGCAGTGAGCTCAATCAAGCCACACAAACAAGCGAACAGCCAGATCAGTCTGTGTGGACTTCTAATGGCCAAGAATCAACCACGCATACTGAGAGCCTAACCAAACACATAACAGTCATGCCGGTCTTCACGGTCTTACCAAACCAAACCACGATGTCCGCTGGAAGCCAAAACATAACTACGCAGACAACAATCCAGGGATCGTGCTGAGTCAGACCGCGTGAACAAGGATGGCCATTCACCAGAGTCAAGCCGCGCTACCCGCGCGGTCTCTGCGGCTGAGTGGTCTGCACACTTCTAACCGCCCACTTCCAAATTCAACATTTTTAACACTCCTCATTGAAGTCGAAAGTGGAAGTCAGATCAAGCAGTCCCCGTAACCGCTCAAATGATCCCTTCGACAACGGCTACGTGAAAATGTCTGCGACATTATCCATGCTCTGCACATACTCTACCATCAGAGATCCCTACAGCACCTTCTCTCGAATGAAGTGATGCTCGATCTCGATGTATTTGTCCCCGCGTGACAAACTAGATTTGTAACCAGCTTGAGAGAACTCTCATTATCACAGCGTAGCAGAGTAGGACCTCGCACCTCCTCATAGATGTCCTCCACCAACCTGCGCAACCAGATGGCTTCCTGAGCTACCAAGGTTGACGCCTTGTATTCTGCTTTAGTAGTGGATACAAGCACAGAATCCTGCTTCTTACTGCACTACGAGATAGATGTCGATCCGCACATGAAGAGGTATCCAGACGTCGACTTCTGATCATCGGTATCTCCCACATAGTCAGCATCTGTGAACCCGTGGAAGTTGAAGCTCGTGCCCCTCTCATAAAAGAGTCTCATATATGAGGTGGAATTCACATACTTCAAAATACTTTTCTCCACCACTAGATGTGGCTTCCTGGGCTCCTGCATATACCAACTTACTCTGCCAACTGCATAAGCAATATCCAGTCTTGTAATCGTCAGGTATATCAAGCATCCGACCAGTGCCCAGAAGACTAAGAGATCTGAAAGAACCCTTCCTTCATCTCGTCGAAATTGCAAACCAACCTCAAGTGGAGTAGAACTGCTCTTCCCCTCCCTCATGCTAAATCGCTTCACGATCTGCTCCGCATATGCTTTTTGGGAGTCAAGCATGCCGCTCTTCTTCTTCTCCACTTCCAGACTAAGGAAATGGTGCAACTCACCAAGATCTTTCATCTCAAATCGGATAGCTAGCTCTGCCCTGAGTCTCACTATCTCTTCATCAGAGTTCCCCGTCACGATCATGTCCTGAACGTACAGCAGCACAATGACTTGAAGCTCCACATTTTTCTTGATAAATAGACTCAAATTTGAATTAGATGCAAAATCTCCGCAGAACTGAAGATACTCTGATATCTTCCCATACCAGGACCAAGGTGTCTGCTTTAAACCATAGAGGACCTTTCTCAGCTTACAGACATATCCTGGATGAGTCTCAGACACATACTCTGGTTGTTGCATCACGAAGATGTCATTGTCTCCCCGTAATGAAAAAAATATTCACATCGAGCTGTCAAATCTTACATGCCCTGCACGCCGCCAAAGCAATCACCGTATTTACCGACGTCATCTTGGCCACAGGACTAAATGTCTCATTGTAGTCCTTTATGTACTACTATGAGAACCCTATAGCTACAAGACGAGCCTTGTATTGTTCGATACTGTCCTTTGCTTATAAACTCATTTGCAAGTAACAGGAATAATGTCATCTACCTTGGGCACAAGGTCTCAAGTTTTATTCTTTCTGAGGACAATCATCTCCTTATTCATGGCAATAAACCAATTTGCAAGTAACAGCAATAATATCATCTACCATATGCAAAAGGTCTCAAGTCTCATTCTTCCTGAGGACAATCATATCTCTTCATCCATAGCATCTTCCCACTCCTTTACCTCAATGACATTCTCAAAGAACGACGGCTCTCACTTGTTCAGAGGGCCTGCAAAAAATATGAGAATAAGCTCACCATGTTGTCATCTCTATACCGAGCTGGTGGTATGATGGTCCTCTTTGACCTCCGCAAATCCTGACCATGTTCCACAACTTCCGCTGCTTCTTCTGCATCAACTTTCCTACTAGGTACACTAGGAGCATCACTCCCCCTGCTTCCAATACCAGAAGCACATGCCCCTGAGCTTGATGTAGCTGGAGCTCCTAGAGTCACATACAGCTCTACCACAAGATCACCAGCAGCTTCATGCCTTCTTCCTTCTTCTCTGCTCTCTAGTAGTTCCATAGAGGAACTTTCCTGATACGACATTAGCTCGTCGAACACCATATCCCTTGAGACAATGAATTTCCATGTCTCTGAATCCATGCACTTCCAACATTTCTTCCTCTCATCATAGCCAATGAAAATAAGCTTACTTGTCTTCGCATCCAGCTTAGTTCTGAGAGTGTTTGGAACATGCACGTAGTAAGTGGAGCCAAACACCCGAAAGTGTATCTCACCGGGCTTCTTATTGAACATGAGCTCATGTGGAGACTTCATATTGACAGGACTCAAAGGAATCATATTGATGGCATAAGCCACACAGATCACTTCCTCTGCCCAAAAGACCTGGGGAATACCCTTAGCATGAAACCAATACGTGCAGGTCTCCACCAGATGGTAGATCTTCCTCTCTGTAATCTCGTTCTATTGCGGAGTATGCGCACAAGAAAGCACTCTTCTGATCTCATGCTTTCTGCAAAAGTTGAAGAACTTATTGGAAGTAAACTCTCCTTCATTGTTTGTTCTCAACCTCTTAATCTGTAGATTAAGTCTGCCTTCAACAAGCTCCTTGAACTCCACAAACTTCTCGAACACCTCTGACTTATCCTTCACAAAGTACACTCAAGTATACCTGGTGAAGTCATCAACAAAAACCACTATATACTTATCACCTGAGCATGAAGGAGTGAGGCACGGTCCCATCAAGTCGTTGTGAATGCACTCCAAAAGAGCCTTGCACTTGGACGATGACTTGTCAAATGGAAGGCGAAGTGCCTTTCCATATTGATATCCCTCGCATACATGACCGTCGCCTAGGGATTAAGGACTAAGCAAGCCTTTCACAAGGCCCTTTGTCATCATAGCCTTCAGTTTGTCCATCCTTACATGCACCATCATCTCATGTCATATAGCAGCGGTGTCATTCGATATCATCTTCTCAATAAGAACTTATTAACAAAACAAACAAGTCCTTCGAATGTATCCCGACATGAATAACGTTAACCTTCATCGTTGACACGTTCTTGAGAAACTTCACTTCTGCTGGGCCAAACAGAACGTGATAGTCAACATCCACTACATTGGTCACTGAG
This sequence comes from Platanthera guangdongensis, assembly GCA_039583875.1. NCBI lineage: Eukaryota > Viridiplantae > Streptophyta > Magnoliopsida > Asparagales > Orchidaceae > Platanthera > Platanthera guangdongensis. The sequence goes on along the minus strand of CM077159.1, from coordinate 136,739,308 downwards.
AACAAGTTTTTATTCATTCCTGGAACGTGATATACACTCTTTAAAGTGAGTGTCCCTTATCACTACCTAAAGAGGTTGTTCTCTCCTTCTTGACTACATGAACAATATCATTAGCAGTAATGATAACATCATTACCTGTGTACATCTGCAGAGAAGTGAACTTTGACTCGTATCCAGTGAGGTGATGACCACACCCCGAGTGCACGATCCAGTCCTCCAGAAGTTGATGGAGGTCAAGGCACGAATAGGCATTGCCATCATATCTTCCATAAAGTAGTTCATCCAAACTTCTTCATCCTTGGATCCACCTTCTCTTTCAGTGGCGTGACCTAGCTGAAGATTCACCCTGTAGTCTTTCTTGAAGTGACCATGCTTGTTGCATTTATAACACCTAATCCCCCCCCCTCTCTTTCCTCCATCATGCTTAGGAGCATTGCCCCTCTCCGCTGTGATAAAGTTGAAGGACCATCTTCAACAGATGGATTCTTCTTCCTGTCTCATTTCTTCTTCATCCATGAATACAGAACCTCACTATCTCCCACTGAGATAGTACATCCCGCCATCTGCCTTACTAAGCTTTCATGATAGGCTAGCAAGTTTTTCAGCTCCAGTAATGACGGCTGATTGGTCCAGCCCTGTACCGAGGTATTGAATGTTATGTACTCCTTCCGCAACCTGCGAATGATGTGACTCTTCAATTTAGACTTTGAAATAGGCTCATCTAGATCAAGTGCTAAAATCTCTGCACACAAGTTCTTCATCTTTGTGAAGAAAGATAAAATTGATAGATCTCCCTAAGTTACTCTTGCCAACTCATTCTCGAGAAATTGTAGTCTTGCTACGTTCTTCTTATTGAACAAGTCATCCAAGGTTGTCCAAATCTCAGCAGCTGACCTATATCCAATGATGTGGTCGAACATCTCTGGTGAGATAGCACGCTTTAGTGTGAACTCTGTCTTTGCATTTGTTCTCCTCCAAGCTCTCACCTCCTGAGCATTTCCTCCCGCAATAACCATCTCTTGTCTATCGTCTCCACCAACGACCTCCCAAAGGTCCTTGCAAAAAAAAAAAACTCTTCATGCAAAACTTTCACTTTTTAAAGTTAGTCTGTATCAGGAGCTCAATTTCAAGATCTTTTGTATAACCATCTTCCATTGCTAGATTTTTGGTTTACTTAACTTCCAAAGGTACTTAGCAAATCATGGTTAACTGATGACTGCTAAAACCTCTATTCTTCTGATACCACGTAAAATTTTATGAAACAGGAGGTCGCAGAAACATTCAACCATCCAAGTCAAATAAACCAATAGCAAACAAAAGAACAAGAGCCGCAATTGTATTATCAATCTTCTTTACAATGCGAGACATGATTTTACAATGCACCCGATGGAGATAAACAAAAAATAGACAAGCACAAAACTAGCGGACAGATTTCTGTAACCGCTTAGCCGCCAATCCGCACTGCTAACCGAGAGATCGTGTGAACAATTCAAGCCGCCAAACTGCCAAGTTGTCAGACCACACCCCTCGTCACGCGAACTGTCTTTATTGACTGCTGAAGAAAGTTCCATGTCCGCACTTTTTGGTCGCCTGACCGCAGAAGTCGTCATGAACAGACACTGCTTTGCGGAACTAGAAACTGTCAACTGTCCGCAACTCTTGGTCGCCTGACCACCAAGTTCACCTAACCGCCAAATTAAGCGAACAAATTATTCAAACTGCCAATCAGACCGCCTGTTGCTAAACGTCGATTGTTAACCGCGTATCCGCACTAGCTCCACTAACTTCACCGTCTGAACCAGTTGTCTGGATGCTCAGTGCTAATCGCACAATCTGCAAACACAGTAAACAGTCAGATCACTTCTTCTAGCCGCGCGGTTAGAAAAATGTTAACCGCAAAATTAACCCAGTCTACAGTTCTTACAGTTCTCGTTATTAATGACAAAGTCAGCACCCTTATTTATAGGTGGTCATGCGGATACAGTCACCGCCCTGGGGCATAGAATAACCGTCAGCATAATGATGGATAGCAACATCAATCCGCGCAACTGTGTGGACTACCAACACCAGACCGCATGACCGGTTAGCTCAATAAAGTCGTACAAACAAGCAGACAGCCAAGTCAATCTGCGTGAACTTCTAATGGCCAAGAATCAACCACGCGTACTGAGAGCCTAACCGAACACATAGCAGTCATGACGGTCTCTGCTGTCTTACCAAACCAGACTGCACAGTCTGCCGGTAGCCAAAAACATAACCGCACGGACAGCAATCCAGGGATCATGCTGAGTCAGACCGCATGAACAAGGATAGACATTCGCCAGAGTTAAGCCGTGCAGTTAATTGGATTCACTATAATAAAGGTGGAGAAACTCAGTTAATTGGATTCACATATTTAGATTGAGGAGATTTCCCTAATGATCAAAAAAAAGCACCGGCGGATATATCTTCTTCAATATTCTGTGGCATATATTCTGTGGCATTATTATCCACTGAAGCTGAGTATTAGAGTATATCACACTAAATGCCTATAGTTGTGAAGCCCTACGGTTAACTCAAGCATTGTCTTTTTTGAAAAGAAAAGAAGGCAGAGAATCAAAATAAAGAACAGATGGGATATATCCTGTAACCCTATTCTGTGATAACATCTCAACAATATCGCTGGATAAAAATTCAAATTTTCCACAATAGAGGCAAGAATATAGGGCTTAAGAGAGCAAACTGAAAAGTAAAAATAAAGTTTAAGCACTTCAATTCAGAAGATCAACTCGCCGACAGCCTCATAAAAACACTTTGGAGAGATAAATTTCTCAAGCTTAGAGAGAAGATCAAGATCAGCGTGCCTCCTGATTAAAGAGTTTTGAGAAATAGCCACTCGAGAAAATGAACTAGCCCACAAAGACCTAAAGATACAAAGACAAAGTGTTTAATTAAATGATGTAATGGATCTAATCTTTTTGGCTTTATCTGATGTAATAGCAAAACTATAATTAAATAGCACATAAAGGTTTTGTAATAGATAGCTTTTGAGATATCAATAAAAGAAAACTGGAAGACTCAATTTTCGCCCTTTGCATCTCAAATTCTACTTCTTATTTCTTCATTTTAAAAACATCAACAAAAGCACATGATAAATAATGTGTTGATGTAGTAGATACAAAATACAACTATCTAAAGACTACAAAAAGAAAATACAAAATTTAGTCATACATAAACATCCTAAGAGTGCGCCTTACTCATTAATCAGCGAACTAAAGCTCCAAATCCCTTTAGAACCGGATAACATCACACTATATTAGCTATCATCAAATTCTCCATTGCATGAACTGCTCATAAGCCAGTCCAGCTCAAAATCTAATTCACCCAAAAGAGAAAATTCAATGCTCCAGCTCTCGCCACCGTCTCCGTTCTCGTCCAGCATGTCTTCAACTCGCAGAGGCAACGGTGTTGGAGAAAGATCATGCGAGGCTGCTCGGCCTTCAGAAATAGATTGTTCATTAGACCAATTTGGCGAAGAAGTTTTGCTTCTATTTGTATCCCCTGATGAATCCATTTCAATGGGGATGCAATTGGTCTCCATGGCTTTGCAGGTGTGCTGCATGATGTAGCATACTTCGTATTTTGGAATAATGGAGTCGTCTTGCTTCCTTTGCACCGTCTTCTTTGCCGGGCAGCCTCTGTCATCCGTGTAAGTGCATTTGAAGTAGGTTCTGCTCAAGTATCAGAGTTGCAATTGAATCCTTATGGTTCAATCATTCAATCTTAAGTCAGTCTTACATAAAGTATATATGTGAAACTGCTTCAAACACATAAAATCTCAAGGAGAAAAACTTTGTTGAAGAGCACTTCCCAATTGACCGGCATAGACTTCATTTCCTAGCTGTTATCATGCCTCGAAGATCAAAGATCGCTTGAAAATCAACTGGAGTTTTCGCTTAGATTGATCTTGTGCCGAAACTAATATCTCAGCCATTAGAAAAAACTAGCTCGGTCGTTCAAATTTATTTTTCCCCGGGGAAATTTTTCTCTCTTTTGCATTCTTAAGCCTCAAAGCATTTGAAGACAGCTCAAAATCATTTTTTGAGGCCACAAAATCGAAGAAAATAAAGCTCCGTTCGGCACGAAATTTTTACTCTAGTGAGTTTGGGCAAAAATGTCACTGCCGTAGAATTATGTTTGGCATGACGAGGGAAAAGATAACTAGTTTTGAACATAAAAGTGAACCAAGCTCCTTAGGTATGATCGGGTGTTCAGGAAGCTCATAACCACCACGTTGACGATCACTACCGCCGTGCCAAATTGAGGGCTCCGTTTGTGGCCGTGGTGGCGTTCATGAACTCGAAGGTTATGTAGCCGCGTTCATAACCACTGTGAAGGACCGAAAACGGTTCAGTTTTAAGTCAAAATCCAAACAGATCAAAAAAAAGCCAAACAAACACTTTCATTTCATTTTCAAAAGGGAACTCAAAACAAAAAACAAGCTTCCAAAAACAGTGCAAACGAACTGAGCCTAATTGTTGTGTTTTCTTCCAAACACACCGGAGCAAAACCGCTATGCCAAACAGAGCCTGAGCCCTAAACCACGATCGAAGTCCACTCCAATATCTTCAAACCAACTAATGTTGCATATAACATAGAATTACTCATCATATTTGCGATAAAACACGAGTTACTAATTCAGAACAATTGATTCATATGCTTATGAAGAAATACATATAATTAACCAGATCAGTCACTGACCTTGGAAACTCTGCTCCCTCGATCTGCTTCTGCCCATATTTTCGCCATGTATGGCCATCAAAATCAGACACTGTGGTGTTAATCGTCCATGACATCTTCTTCATCCCCTTCCCCCTCCCCTTCCCCCTCCCCCTCATCCTTACAATTCATTTCAGCAAGAAATCAAACGGCTGAGCATTAATTTGACTTCTATATATCTTCAAGTGAGGAAATGAGTTTAATTAACTACCTTTTGCAAGGATTGGTTTCACTTTTACTGTCGCTAACGGCGGCATCGGTGATGGGAGACCGGGATTGAAGCTCGGCGAGGGCTGCGGCAAGGCAGGTGAGAGATTTATCCAAGAGGCTGATCATCATTGTCTGGGCTGCAGTGCTGCTGAGGTTGGCCGGAGGAGAAGAGAGGAGGGCGCGGAGCTGAGTCAGGCGCTCGTAGCCGCCGGTGAGGTGGTCGATGGCAACGGATGAACGGCTGCAAGGCCGCGATGCCATGTAGTTCTGCAAAGGGAAATGCTGGTTTGGTGGGTTGAAGGTTCCCATTTGGGCCTTATATATATGACTGGCAACACGGCTGGAGAAAAAAATTGGTACTTATAAGTTATAACGCTCAGGTGGAGATCTGGCCGTTGGATCCATAAAAATAGGATTGTATTTGGAATTCAAAATACCGTCATATCTCGGCTTAAAATCCGACCGTAAAAGTACGGATCGGACAGCCAGATTTTCACTCGCGCGGACATAAAATAGGTGCGTTATCCACGTTAGAAAAAATTTCACACGGCTGAGGGCTGGGAAGACTATCACAATAAGTCTTTATGACAAGGGGATAATATATTAATATAGTGTGTGTGAACTGTGAACTGTGAATTAGAGAAATATTCATATTACTAATATAATTAATATTTACTAACTATTAACTAGAAAAATACTTGCCGACCATGAGATTGACTAATATGATTACTGATTACTGAATAATATTTATGTTGCGGCCAAACTCAACACTCCGGACTGACCGGATTAATTTGGACCGGTTTTGACGTGAAAAAACCTCTCAAACGGGCAAAAAATTACGTGACCGGGTCTGCGTCGGTCCAACTCCACTATTTCCTTCGGGTTACAACTTTCTTGAAGAATAGAAGACGACATGGCGCTCCTCGTTAAACTTTGGGGGATGAGAGAGAGGTATTCAGGCTCACGGCGAGCAACAACCTGCTCCGAGTGAGGGTACTTGATGGGTGTTACGCACGAACGGGTGCTTCATGTCGCAGGAATCTTCTTCTCGCCGCTCACTTGTAGACTTAAACGCGCGCGGCGAGAAGGAGGAGACGCGAAGGCGGCGCCCGGCCACTTGCGGAGTGCACGGTGGAGTGCGCGGCGGCGCGAGCGCGGCAGAGTGTGCGTGGTAGGGCCCGCGCTCTCAGGACCACGCACCCAAGCGCACCGAAGAACGTGCGCGGGGATGCGCTCACTCGCGGGGCTACGCGCACGCCTGGGAGCACGTACCCGCACGCGCACCGGAGCGTGCGCCAGGGTGCGCGCGCGCCTGGAGTGTACGCGGTGTACGGGTGCTCGGGAGCGAGCACCCGTGCACTCCCATGGGCGCTTGCAGTATTGCGCTCGCGCACTCAAACCGCTCACCTACATGTGTCTTCGGTCGGGCGCCTTGCCTCTCTTGGGTGTGTGTGTTCATGTGCTACGAAACGTGCTTTTTGCGTGTCTGTGTGCTAACGGCGGAGCCGGGGACTTATCTTTAACTTTGTTTTGATTTAATTTACTGGTTCCAAGGCGCAGTGCCCAAGTTCGACCGATGTGATTGCGTTCTACGCTTTTCGAAGAGCAAATTATGATTTGGAGAAAAGTTACGTGTTATCTGCCGATCTTGAAGTGAGGATTCCTTATGTTGAGGAAGAGTTCAGAATACTCCAAAGGGTGGGCTGATCGTGTGTGAGACGATGCTTCGAGCAGCATTCCAATTTCCACACTGTGATGAGGTGGTGGAGATCTTGAAATTTTGTGGCATCCCTATGTCACAAATCACTCCTCCCGAGATGACACGCCTTATGGGATTAGTTGTATTCTTCAGAGAGCATGACTCAAAACTTTCCTTGAATCAGTTCAGAGATTGGCGCGATGTCTGAGTCGATGGTGGCGGCCGTGTTGAGATTTACATCAACAAGAGTTGGCTCAACTTTGAGAGTCGGGTTGATCGTCGTCATAGAAACACTTTGTTTGGAAATGTTCTGAATCCTTGGGCCTACTGGAGCTTTGGATTTCCTTCAATTCCCTTTTCGTTGTCGCCGTCAAAGAGGCAGAGAGCGGGACTTCTCCCTCGTGTTGGGGTTTACTAAGCCTCGAGAATTGGCCAATTGTTTATTCAGCATTTCTTTATTCATGGAAGAGAAGTGACTGTTGCAGTGCGGAATATATGGTGCCCCCGAGCATGTTGTCGAGGTGCCTTTAGCACATGGTTGGAAGAGAAAGCTTGTTTTGACAAGACATAAGGATGCAGATTTGGCGCCTCCATCCTCATCAAAGCAGAAGGGTTCTCAGGTTGAGGAGGCTTTTCTCGGCTCCAGAGATGATGCTGCCCTTGTAGATCATGTTGTGGAGGGATTAGGATCCTCCGCCCCCCCCCCCCCCCCCCCCCCCCCCCCCCCCCCCACCCACCCCCACCCCCGCCCCTCCTGCAGAGGGTTTTGCTCCTTGACTGTTCTCCTCCTTGAAGGCGATGAGCGATGTGGTAAGTGAGTTTTACTTGTACTTGGTTTCCAGTTTGGATATTTTGATCGATTCTGATCCTTTTCTTGTAGATTGAAGTCCAACCTCACATCGCACTTACGTGGAATGACCATTATGTGAGTTTGAAGGGCATGTACTTGGGTCTACAGGAGAAGATCCGGACAGCGGAGAATTCATTTACTGCCTTGGAAGAAGAACATAGCCAAGACTTATCCCGATTCTGTCGGATTGGATCAGAGCAGAAGTCGGAGGAGACTCTAGCGTCATTGCAGATAGAAAAGTCTTTGACGAAGAAGACGACATAGCTACTGAAAGCTTCTTGGGAGGAGACTTCTCACTTGGAGGCAGAAGCTCGTGGCATCGAAGTCAGAGGTGGAGCGGATTTCTTCTAACGATCGTATTGTTGGGTTTTACAAGACGACACAACATTTGTGCGCACAGCGGAAATAGAGAACAAGAAAACCCAAAACTTCGGATCTGGCAATATTCATGAATCAAGAAGTAAAGCATGTTGCAATTAAAATTACTTTTGAGGGATTGAGTCTATACTCAACCAAGATGCTCTGGAAAATTACAGTCGGGCACTAGCGGCTTGAGACTTGAGAGCAAAATTTTATCCGCGCCTCTACAAGATATTGTAAGAACCCATTTTTTTGCTACGCTACCGGGTCTTACGCTCAAAATCACCGTTTTGCGGTGACACCGACACTCGGAAGGGTAATCACTACAAAACGCTGATCCTGCCGGCATTGATGATAACAGAAGAATGTAGAAGTACAAATGAACAAATATAAGTCCAAGTCCACAAGATCACACACACACACACACACACACACACACATATATATATATATATATATATATATATATATATATATATATATATATATATATATATATATATATATATATATATATATATAATAATAAAAGTCCACAGTGAGTTCAAGTATGAAAGAGAGTAGAAAAGGATTGTGCTTAAGCCCGGTACATGTTTAATACAAATAATCTCTCTCACACAACTCACAACATCTAAGCGGAAGGAAACTGAAATCCATCCTCGACTATCGCTGTGTAGTAGCGGTAGTGCGCAGCAACTGCTCCTCAAGTCCTGCCTTCCTCCTACGACTGGTGCATCACCTCGAATTCCTAAAATGATGTGGTCCACTGACCGTTAGTCAAAAGACTAAGCCACTATCGTCCTCGCCTCACCCCCGCGACTCCTAGGCACCGTTCGAGGATGATGAAAGTGTAGGACAACAAAGCAGAGTGGAACAAACAGGTGACAACAAACCTATCAGTTGTATGTACAAAAGAACTATAAAAGGAAAATCAAACTAGCAGTTCTATAATAAGGAAGTAGTAAAGTAATTAAGTAAAACAAAGCAGTAAGTACATGAATAGTATATTATGAAATAAGTAATCTTAACTTATCTGAATGTTCATGCAAACTTATAAGTTAAGGGGTTTTTTTTGTAAGGCTCCCATCGTATAAAAAGTATCATACCAATTTATATGATGGGGGGTGTCAGGTTATATACAAGTATGTGTGTAGTGATATGTTATGTCATGATTCATGCAATTGCAACACACACATGACTTTATGCGCACAGACCTTTAGTTCCCCCATTTTGGAAGCTAGATTCACTCCTAGAAGCCTCCACCGCGACAAACAGAGATAGTGGGTCGGGCCACCCCACTCCTAGGCGGGTATTCTCACTACTGGGCCTAGCCCTTATGTACGCCCCTGAAGGACACACCAGGGTCTCCGCGTACTATGATGACCCACAACCAGTCTTTCCCTTGGCTAAGTGTCCACCACACCCGATGAGTCAACGTATCGACGTCGGTGCGAACGACCGTCTAATAATGAAAACTCACCACCTTTATGCACATGCAATTATGATAGATATAATTCTCCGAGCCGTCGACTCCCTGGACAAACCCGTCCATCACAACAACCTTCCGAGCCTACTGCTCGTGAGTCTAAACCAAACTAGCCTCCCGTGACCACGAGGTGAGTGGAAGTAAAGTCCTAATATATTGCTAATCACTCTTGTATTCTTTTTAGTCGTACAGTTTAGGTTAACCTTGGACTACCCAGGACATTCCCTGTGAAGGACTCTCGAGGGCACTAGGAACTATGATGAGCTGAAGTCTAAAGCTCCCTTTCGCAAGGTACTTACTATTGTTGGTATCTACCCATAACCAATCTCATTTAATGTTATACTAAATCTAACCCTAGTGTGTTTTGACTCTCTCTCTCTCTCTCCACATAAAAGACGATCCTTTGTCGATCACGAGCACTACTTAACACTTGACAACCCAACACCCACCCCATCATGACTCCTAATAATGAACTCATTTTCACCTTACCAAATCAGTATACTATTAACCCTGACTCCCTAATGAACTCATTTTAAATGGTTGATGTTTTGATTATTAGGGTTCATGGTCATAGGGTTGTTATGTTCTAACCGAAATGTTCTTCTATTTTGTCTACACGTCCGTTCAATTTCCAAGTTTAATGTCAACAGTTCAAGTGATCTATAACGGGACATGCACAAACAGAGAAGCAGAAAAAAAGTAAGAACAGATGAAGTAAAATAAAACAGGAATTATAATTTGATCTCTAAATACTAAGGATTACTAATATTGCAAGAAATAAACAATAAATTAACGCAGTCTCCCCGGCAACGGCGCCAAAAACTTGATACGCCCGAAATAGGTATACGTAAACTATGCAAGTGCACGTGCCGGATCAAGTAATAAAGAGTGAGTAAAGATCGTTCTCACGGAGAGGTGATTAATCTAAGGCTCACAAATACTAGCTAGTCCTTTTCTTTAAATCCAAGTGAGTAGGTTTAAGTGGGTTTAAAGACAAATAAAATTTTAAATTAAAATTGCTAAGACTTTCTAAAATAACTATTTATCAAGTTTGGGAAAAACGGTCTTATATTTGATTTCCTAAGCCTATAATGATGGATCAAAAGAAGATGATGTATGAGAAATCTATGTGTGCTTTCCTGCAACGATTTTACGGTAGTGATCCGTATCTCTCGATATCGGAAATCATTATACCCCTTGCTCCCTTGTCATCTCTAACTCAGGCGAACAAAAAATACGATTAATAATAAAAATCAAAGTTGTTAACGGAAAGGTGAAATCTCTTTCCCCCTCTCCACTATATCGAGTTGATGATACACTTACGCCTCTCCTCTCTCGAATCCCGAAGCGCAGTAAAACGATCCGAAAACTTTGGTTAAAAATTTACGTGACTCCTCTCTCGAATCTCGCCACGTAGTAAAATATGTTTCATTCAAATACTCCCACTTCTACTCTCTCGAATCTCGAAATGAAGCATCAAATAAAACAATAATCCAAAAGTTCTACCACAAGATCATCAACTAAATAAGGAATTCACAAAATTTTCTCATAAATTAAAATAAAACAAGGATCACACCAAAATAGAGCAAAGTACTTTCAAAATACAAAACCTAGGGAATTTAGTTCATGATTTGAAAAGAGGAATGCAAGATTGAATAGATCTTACAAAATATTATGCCTAGAGTTCAAAAACGCTGTAGAAAACTCCACCCAAACGCATGCAAGATCCCTCCTTGATGAAGTTCCGGTGCGGTTCCTCCTCCTTCTCTCCCAAACCTAGATCTACCTTTTTGAAATTTGAATATTATCAAGCTTCTTCTTTTTCTCTAACACACTCCCTCTTTCTATTCATCCCCTCCAAAAAGGAGTATTTTAATTGCTGAAAGGTTGCCATCTATACACTTGTAACTGCCAAAATTAAGGAGGAATTCAGAATTCAAAATTTGAATTTTCGCAACTTGTTATAACAAATTTTTTGAACTGCAGAAATTTGTTATAACAAATTTCCTGCTGTCCAAAAACGCAAATTGCAACAAACAGCTCCAAAACTGCTGCAATAATGCTATAATTGCCTTGCTGGACTTTCCATGTGCTTGACCTATGCCGCATCGAGGTGAATACATTGAGTTTCCTAAGATAAAATCATATTGAAACGGCGTTAATTCCATCAATTTTAAAAGTTGTCAGCATGTGTAAATTTAATACTTTTTTATAAAAATTTGATAATTCATTTCATCAAAATATGAGTATTTAAGACACAAGATAACTTCTTTTTGAGAAGTTATCACATATGTTCATCGTACATGCTTTCACAATTCTGCGGTTTTACTATGTGCAGACCAACCTAAGCTATATGATGAGCATGAGTGGTGACCCCTTCCAATATTCGTCCAAATGCCCTCGAATTATTATTGGTGGTCTAACATGACATTTTTACACTAAATCCAGAAACTTGTAATTTTCCTAATTAATTTGACATTTATTAAATTTTCCCCAAAATTAGACCATGGGTGGTTTTGAACATGAATTACTAGAATTCCTTAATTTATGGCCACTCAAAAAATAAAAACACTATATGATTCCGAAATAATAGAGAATATCAAGTTTTACAAATTTTTATATAGGTATTATCCCCTAATTAATTAATTCATGATAATTGCAGTAATTAAAGGTAAAGAAGTAAGTACCACCAAATATTATCCAAAAATTACCAGAGATTTAATATGATCATTAAACATTACTGACTAATTTTCATATAATTTCAAGGTGAGTAAGCTATATATAAAAATACTTTAAATATATCCCTAATATGATGCTTTGTGAATAAACATACTGGTAATCTCTTCCAAAAAAACATGAAATAATTTTCCAAGCTTTAATATGCCATAAAAGGTTCTCTGGACAAGTTTTCATGAATTTAAAATGAATAAACATCTCAAAATATTTTCTTAAGTGATTAGGAAACTATTAGGTTTGTGAAGGAAGTACCATAAATACTAAACCAAAATTTACACTAAAATTTTCAAAGCTTGTTAGCAACAATATATGATCAGAGCCTAACTTTTAAGATCATTCATGGTCATAAGATTATGTAATAAAATCATGATCAAAAGTGCACTAATTGGTCTTAAGTAATTTCCAATGGATTAAAGTTGTGTGCATGTGTCTAAATATTACCAAATTTCTTTCCAAGGTTATTCCCCACCTTAAGATCACATGGACTAAACTCCGAGTATGTACAATGACATATCACCTTATGTCCTTCACAAAACTCCAAAGTTCAACCTTTGGGTTTGAACTAGGGTCCTAGAAAAATCCACCCTAATACACCACAAACTCCAAGTGAGGGTGTTTTAACTGACCTTAAAGCTCTGGCCAAAGTCCCATCCCCTTTGGGTGAGAATTGGCCCCTCCATGCCCCAAGCACCCTATTGCCCTAATTTACCCTTAAGTATCAAACTTTGGTCACACCAATACCTATTCAAATCAACCCCAAATGGGCTGAGATTTTTATCAGAGATATATTATGACCCTAAGGACCATCCAACAAACGTTTGGTGAATTATAAGGTCATTAGACGCTAAAATTAAATAATACATGGATTATTAAATTTCTACAAAAACTATTGAAACTTTTTTTCCAAAAATTCTCATTTTTGGATATGTCAAAGGTATATGTAAGAGTGACCCCCGGTCCAAATTTCAAGTCATTCAGATGGCACGATTGATGGGGGCACTCAATTTAGTCTCTGACTAGGACTATGTATAGACTACACCATTTTGAGTGTTGTGGTCAGACCACTGATACAAATGAGTTGAAATCAATTTTAAAATAATGTAAACTTCAAGTCTACAATTTTCATGTTGCCTACTTTTCCTGAAAAGGCCTATAAGGTCCTTATTTGACAGCATCAAAAATATGCATGTTAAAGGGTAATAATCACTACGCTATATACATAATATATTAATAATGTTATAAAAACACTACTCATCTTCTCAACCCAAACAGCAGCCAGTAAAAAAAATGTTCAACCTGTAGCTTTTGCGTGAGCCACCGCCAGCCATCTAGACACCTCCCTGGCCAGCCACCGCCACCACCACCTCTGTTGAGGTGGTGGATATCGCCCGACGGTGGTTTGGCCGCCGGAGGTGGTGGTTTCTGGCAAACCCGCCACCATGAAAAACCGGAAAAACTCCATTTTTTTCTCACTTGGATCGGCTCATTTGACCCCGATTTCTCGATCTAATTTGATCTAGATACTAGCACAAGGGGAGAGGAGGAGAAGCGGACCTTGTTTGGGGTTCGACGACGGCGCTGGCGGCAGTTGGCCGTGGCATTTTTCCTCTCCGGCGAGCTTGCCCGATTCCTCAATCCTCCACCAAAACCTTTGATCCAATACATTATTTTGACTGTCAAGGACATTTTGAAGGTGATGAGATGGTCAAAAGTGGGAATGGGAATCCCACTTGATGGCCATGGTGGTTGGGCTCCCCCATTGATGGTGGCTGATGAGAAACTGATGGGAATCTCTTCCCAAGGGTCCAAAGGAATGAATGGAGTCTTGGGGAGGTGAATGAGGTGGCTCATGGTCTCCCTCCATAACTCCTCTCTCTCTCTCTTTCTTCTTTCTCTCTCCTCCATTATGGGGAAAACTCGCATTTTCTCTCTCTTAGTCACCCCCTCTGAAATTTAAGTGTCATTCCGTATAAATATCAGCCTCCTAAAGTTATTGGTCCACTCAAATTGGGCTTAGCCCAAGCAGCTTGGGTTTGGTTATGTCATTTGAGCTAGTTTGACCTATTTTAGTGTTGAGTTGACTTTGATCAATTTGACATTTTGGGTTGACCACAATGGGTCGTTGGTGACCCATTGGCCTCCCCTAAGATCTAGGAAGGGTTGGGTAGGGTTGGTTTGGTACCTTGGAGGCCACTTGACCCTTAATAGGGCACTTTGACCATATTTGGGTTTAGGTTGACTTAGGTCAACTTGACCTATTTGGTTGACCCCAATGAGTTCTTGGTGACCCATTGACCTCCCGTTGGGGTTAGGAGAGTCTAGGTGGGGTCATTTTGGCAAGTTAGAGGTCCATTGGCCCTAGATAGGCCACTTTGACCATTTTAGGGTTAGGGTTGACTTTGGTCAACTTGACCACTATAGTTGACCCTAATTGGTCCTTTGTGACCCAATGAACCTCCTAAAGGGCTAGGGATGTTATGGTGGGGTCAAGGAGTCAAGGTGAGGCCCTAGGGTCAAACACTAGGTTAGGTAATTGGAACGTGTTATTTGCAGATCATGGTGAACTCACCTTCATTCCTAGGTTCACTTGGTCTTCTCGGGCTTCCTTGGGTTTTGTCATGACCTAATAATGACAAAATCACTCATAGTGGTCTAGTTGTTTGAGGGTTGTTACAAATCCCAATAAAAAATAATAATAATTTCGTCCCCGAAATTTAGGCTAGGCCTGCGGGATTTTTACTGAGAGTAACTGCATGTAACATCCCTCAAAAATTGAAGTTATACCTGATGCAAAGAGCTCCTGGTACTTCTGTTGTATCAGATCTAGTGGTTCCCAAGTATGCTCCTCCTGTCCATGATTTGTCGACATGATCTTGACCATCGGAAACTTCTCGCGCCGCAAGACTCGCACTGACGTATCATCTATCCTGACCGGCTTTAAGCGGACCGATCAATCTGAAGCTGCTGAGCCATCTATACTACTAACCTGTTGTCCCGGCCGTAGTAGAGCCTTTCTAGGAGAGGAGACATGAAAGATGTTGTGCAAACCCGCTAACTACGGTAGTAGCTCCATTATGTAAGCCAATGGGCATCAGCTCCAGGATCCTGTAGGGCCCCTATATCTTGGACTGAGCTTCTTCCGCCCGTGTATCCGCGAGATTCCATGCATCAGACATATCTTCAGTAACCCATGGTATATATCCTGAAACTCCACTTGGCAATGTAGCGCATTGTGATATTTGTCTGGTCTGCTCTGTGCCTCCAACATCCTATCTCGAATCAGTCACACCTGGGTATCTAGGTTCTCCACAAATTCCGAGCCGAGTGCCTTTGGATCCTCATCCTACATCCAATATAGTGGAGTCCTGCACCTCCATCAGTATAATGTCTCATGAGGGTCATGCTTATACTGGACAGATGATTGTGGTTATAATAGAGCTTGATCAGCAGCAAAAGTCTCTCCATGGCTCTCAGTGGTCCAAAATGTATAAGCGTAAAAGATCCTTCGGTGATAGGGTGCTACGCTTCGTTTGGCCATCCGTCTGAGGGTGGAGAGTTGTGCAGAATGTTGATCAAGAGCCCAGATAAGCCTAGACTGATCTTCTTTCCTTGTATATAGATCGTCCCTCTCGATCCGACGCGATCGTCTTGAGCACTTGACCTCCTTCAGCCGATAAACCTCATCATGCATCATAGAATCCATGACATATTTCTTTATTCCGGGAAATTACACATTATGATAAACATAATTTCTTCCGGTGATTTGAGTTCTCGTTTGTAAGTGTAGATGGTGACCCTATATCCTTCCTCTACATGATTAGGTTCTTATTCCTTCGAGTACGCCTGAGTAACGTTGAATAAGATAAACTTCAATCTCATTATGTTTGGGACAACACATTTTCTAAATTAGGTCTAAGGGAAACCCAAGTCAATAACTAATTGTCCAATAAACAAAAGAAAAGCCCCCAATAAACAAAAGATAAGCCCCTACCTACCTTGGGCTAAGTATCTTTGATATCACTATGTTATATTCGGTCTAGATATACACACAATCCTTAGGGCATGCAACCTTAGACTCGGGGTTCCATCATGAAGCGTGTTGATATACTCCACACCTTTTAACTCTCCAGGTTAATATTTACGACCACTTTCTTAAGGTCAATCTGTGACCCAGTCCCAAATGGGTCTATTCTGAACCTGAATTCTTATCCGACCCTTGGTATTTGGTATGATGGTTGTCACATCCTAATTGTGTCATCGATACGAGAGTCGAGTCTATGAGTCCCATACTATTCTGCTAACGGTTCAAATGCGTCAATTCTCCTTAAGTTGGTCCTATTAGTTTAGGTAACATGTGATAGTACTACTTGATGAGTAACGTATGAACATCAGAGTTTAAGCCTTATGTACCTTTTCTCGTGTTATACTCTTCCTCTAGTCATTTCGGGTATCCTTGTACCTTAACTGAATTATACCTACGGTCAATTTTGACCAGGATACGCTAAGAATCGTCTTGGTAAGTCAAGTTTTCTAGTTGGGTTAGTCTAACTCATTGATCTATGGACTATATATTGTGATTTTTACACATGGGCACACCACAACTCCCGTTGCTTAGTTTGTCCCCAAATTAATGCTCGCGCGAGGTGACCCAGTATTTTGTGGACTTATTCTCTTTATAATTGAGGTCTCCTCTGATACTACTTTGTAAGACCCCTTCTTTTGCTATGCTACCGGGTCTTACGCCTAGTATCGCTGTTTTGCGATGACACCGACACTCAGGAGGGTCGTCACTACAAAACGTCGATCCTGCTGGCATTGATGATCACAGAAGAATGTAGAAGTACAAATGAATAAATATAAGTCAAAGTCCACAAGACCACATATATATATAAGTAAAAGTCCACAATGTGTTCAAAGTATGAAAGATGGTAGAAAAGGAATGGGCTTAAGCTCGGTACATGTCTAATATAAATAATCTTTCTCTCACAACTCACAATATCTAAGCGGAAGCAAACTGAAATCCATCCTCGACTGTCGTCATGTATTATCGGTAGTGCATTGCAACTACTCCTCAAGTCCTGCCTTCTTCCTGTGACTAGTGCATCACCTCAAATTCCTAAAATGATGTGGTCCACCAACCGTTAGTCAAAAGACTAAGTCACTATCATCCTCGCCTCACCCCCGTGACTGCTAGGCACCGTGCGGGGAGGATGAAAGCGGATGACAACAAAGCAGAGTGGAACAAACAGGAGACAACTACCCTAGCAGGTGTATGTATAAAAGAACTATAAAAGGAAAAGCAAACTAGCAGTTCTATAATAAGGAAGCAGTAGAGTAATCAAGTAAAATAGAGTAGTAAGTACATGAATAGTATATAATGAAATAAGTAAACTTAACTTATATGAATGTCCATACAAACTTATAAGTTATGAGGTCTTTTACAAAGCTCTCATCGTATAAAAAGTCTCATACAATTTTATACAATAGGGTGTCAGATTATATGTAAGTATATGTGTAGTGATATGTTATGACATGATTCATGCAAGTGCAACACACACACACGACTCTATGCACACAGACCTTTAGTTCCCCCATTTTGGAAGCTAGCTTCACTCACAGGAGCCTCTGTAGTGGCAAACGGAGACAGCGGGTCGGTCCACCCCACTCCTAGGCGGGTATCCGAACTACTAGGCCTAGCCCTTATATACGCCCCTGATTGACACACTAGGGTCTCCGCGTACTATGTTGACCCACTGCTAGTCTTTCCCTTGGCTAAGTGTCCACCACAGTCATCGAGTCAACGTATCGACGTTGGTGAGAACGACCTTCTAATACCGAATACCCACCACCTTTATGCAAATTCAATTATGATAGATATAAATCTCCAAGCCATCGGTTCCCCGGACTAACCCGTCTGTCACAACAACCTTCCGAGCCTACCACTCGTGAGTCTAAACCAAACCAGCCTCTCGTGACCATGAGGTGAGTGGAAGTGAAGCCCTAATACATTGCTAATCACTCTTGTATTCTTTTTAGTCTTACGGTTTAGGTTAACCTTGGAGTGCCCCGGACATTCCCTGTGAAGGACTCTCGAGGGCACTAGGAACTATGATGGGCTGAAGCCCAAAGCTCCTTTTCGCAAGGAACTTACTATTGTTGGTATCTACCCATAACCAATCCCAATTAATGTTATACTAAATCTAACCCTAGTGTGTTTTGACTCTCTCCCTCTCTGTACAGGAAAGACGATCATTCGTCGATCCCGAGCACCACTTAACACTAGACAACCCAACACCATCCACATCATGACTCCTAATAATGAACTCATTTTCACCTTACCAAATTAGTATACTATTAACCCCGACTCCCTATGTCCATCCTACATGTTATCACAATTCTGCGGTTTTACTATGTGTAGACCAACCTAAGCTATATGATGAGCATGAGTGGTGACCCCTTCCAATATTCGTCTAAATGACCTAGAATTATTACTGGGGGTTTATCATGAAATATTTAGACTAAATCCAGAAACTTGTAATTTTCCTAATTAATTTGGCATTTATTAAATTTTCCCCAAAATTAGACCATGAGTGGTTTTGAAAATGAAGTACTAGAATTCCTTAAGTTATCACCACCCAAAAATTATGAACACTATAATGCCAAAATATCAGATAATATCAAGTTTGACAAATTTTTATATAGGTATTATCCCCTAATTAATTAATTCATGATAATTGCAATAATTAAAGGTAAAGAAGGAAGTATCACCAAACTTTATCCCAAAATTACACAAAAATTAATAGAGATTTAATATGATCATAAAATATTACTGACAAAGTTTCATAGAATTCCAATGTAAGTAAGGTATATATAAAAATACTTTAAATATATCCCTAATATGACACTTTGTGAATAAACATACTGGTAATCTCTTCCAGACAACATGAAATAATTTTTCAATCTTTAAATGCCCTAAAGATTCTCTGGCCAAGTTTTCATGAATTTAAAATGAATAAATAGCTCATAATATTGTCTTAAGTGATTAGGGCAACTATTAGTTTTGTGAAGCAAGTATCATAAATACCAACCCAAAATTTACACTAAAATTTCCAATGCTTGTTAGAAATAATATATGATCAGAGCCTAACTTCCAAGATCATTCATGGTAATAAGATTAGGTAATAAAATCATGATCAAAAGTGCACTAATTGGTCCTAAGTAATTTCCAATTGATTAAAGTTGTGTGCATGTGTCTAAATGTCATCAAATATCTTTCTAGGGTTATTCCCTACCCTAAGATCACATGGACTAAACCGCAAGTCCATACAAGGACATATCACCATATGTCCTTCACAAACCCCCAAAGTTCAACCTTTGGGTTTGAACAAGGGTCCTAGGGAAAATCCATCCTAATCCACCTCAAACTCCAGGTGAGGGTGTTTTAATTGATCTTGAAGCTCTGGCCAAAGTCTCATCCCCTTTGGGTGAGAATTGACCCCTTCATGCCCCAAGCACCCTTTTTCCCTAATTTACCCTTAAAAGATCAAACTTTGGTCACACCAATACCTATTCAAATCAACTCCAAATGGGCTGAGATTTTTATCAGTGATATATAATGACACTAAGGATCATCCAACAAAAGTTTGGTGAATTATGAGGTCATTAGACCCTAAAATTAAATCATACATGGATTATTAAATTAATACAAAAACTATAGAAATGTTTTTCCAAAAATTCCCATTTTTGGATAGGTCAAAGGTATAGTTAAGAGTGACCCAAGTCCAAATTTCAAGTCAATTGAATGGCTGGATTGATGGGGGCACTCAATTTAGTCTCTAAGTAGCCCTATATATATACTGCACCATTTTGATTGTTGTGGTCAAACCACTGATCCAAATGAGTTAAAATTAATTTTAAAATAAAGAAAACTTCAAGCCCCACAATTTTTGTGTTGACTACTTTTCGTGAAAAGGCCTATATGTTGAAACCGGAATCCGGTCTCCTGTGGAGTTTGACCCTTGGGGAAGGGGTGACCGCACACCTACTACCCTCAAGCAAACGATCTAGGCACAAGACTAGGAACACAAGGGACAGACCCAAGGTCTCAGCGTGGAGGACCCGCCGCATACCCGGAAGACTAACTAACTCTTCCCCTCCTAAGCCAAGGGCTGAGCTAAGGCACCTTCGGAGGGCTCTCTTGGCCGACCGGAACATCCAAGGAGGATCTCGAGATCCACTCCCAAACTAGAGGTGCCACCTCGGGTCTAAGTAAAATGTTCCTCGCTCGCCTTACTATCGGCGCAAAACCGCCCAGCAGCCCTACTCTACGCAGCCCCAATTGGGCCGCTAACAGCCGAACTCCGCTACTCTGAAAGGATGGCAACGGGCCATCAGGGGCTTCCCGGCATCTATACCTCGGGGCCCACACCTGCCCAAGTTGAAACATCGTTACCCCTGTCGCGTGCTTGGCGGCGGGGGCGGGAGAGGAGCTCCGAGTCAATCCTACTGCATACGGCCGCGTCGGTGGTCGCTCTCCACTCCAGGTCGAGCCTTGCTCCAGGCCGAGCCTCGCTCCAGGCCGAGCCTCGCTCCAGGCCGAGCCTCGCTCCAGGCCGAGCCTCGCTCCAGGCCGATCCTCGCTCCAGGCCGAGCTTGTTGCCGGTGGTGAAAAATTAGGGCTTAGCCCCAGGCCGAACCCCACTCCAAGCCGAGCCCTGCTCCAGGCCGAGAGAAAGGGAGGGGGGCCGGGTTGCTCCAGGCGGCCGGGAGAGAGGGAGAGGGGTTGCAGCCGTGCTGCTTCTGGATGGGAGAAAGGGAGGGGGTCGGGCGGCCCGCTCCTTGCTGAGGCGGCGGCCGGAGACAAATCGGGAGGCGGGCGGCGCTCGGATTGCTGCTCCAGGCCGAGGGAGAGAGAGGCGGCCGGGGTTGTGGCTATGCTTCGCCGGCGACGGGAGAGAGGAAGAGGGGCGGTGGGGCTCGGCTTTGCCGGCGGCGATCTGGACGGAGGGAAGAAAGGCAGCGCTCGGGCTGCTGCTCCAGGCCGAGGGAGAGAGAGGCGGCCGGGGTTGTGGCTGTGCTTTGCCGGCGACGAGAGAGGGGAAGAGGGCGGCGACGGCTGGGCTCCAGATGGGCGGCGGCGGCGGCTAGGTCTCTCCTTCCCCCCCCCCCCCCCCACGATTTTCCCCTGTAACCCGTGCCCTCCCCTTTTTTATCTCTTCTTTTCTTTTTTTTTTTATTTCCTTGCTGCTGTACCCGATCGATGGCCCTCTCCTGCCCTTTATCTTTACCAATCCCAACTTATCTCCTCATTTATATATAATATAATATATATATATATATAATAATATTAACATATATATATATATATATATATATATATATATATATATATATATATATATATATATATATATATATATATATATATATATATATATATATATATATATATATATATATATATATATATATTAAGCCTATGCAAATAAAACACCCGCACGCACGCACGAGGACCCACACGCCTCCGAACAGGGTCGCACCAACTCGTCGCCCACAACACGCCCCCTAGGCTGATTTTTTGGGGAGGTTCCTACTCGCCCGGCTACGGGGTTGTACACAATCTCCGCTCTTTTCGAGCTTGGCACAAGCTCGGAAAGAATCATCCAACCCAACGTATCCGGCGAGTGGGAGCCGACCCAAAAAAAAATTTTGAGAGAAACTGAAATCTGCGCTTGGAGCACCGATCTCTCCACGACCTTTCTGATCTTTTGAATCGCTCGATACCCTTTGGCTCACTGCTATCGAATTGCCCTTAAACCATTACTTACAGCAAGTACATAATTTCTCGTGATATCGTGAAACAACAAAGTCGTATATTTTGTATCTCATTGTGCACGCGGAGCTAATCCTTCCCCCCAGGTGTGCCTACAGCCCTGCCAGCTAATGAGAGCCTGACAGCGAGTCTACCCGGGGCCGAGCAG
The DNA here is from genome assembly GCA_039583875.1 of Platanthera guangdongensis. NCBI lineage: Eukaryota > Viridiplantae > Streptophyta > Magnoliopsida > Asparagales > Orchidaceae > Platanthera > Platanthera guangdongensis. Next base: position 136,717,229 of record CM077159.1, on the reverse strand, counting down.
CACTCGGGGTCCCTTACCCCCTAGGTGTGCCTTCAGCCCCGTCAGCTAGTGGGAGCCTGACAGTGAGTCTACCCGGGGCCGAGCATCACTCGGGGTCCTGCAAAATATCCAAACTCTCTCTCAAAACTCCAAACTCTCTCCCTTACCCCCCAGGTGTGCCTACAGCCCTGCCAGCTAGTGGGAGCCTGACAGCGAGTCTACCTGGGGCCGAGCATCACTCGGGGTCCTGCAAAAAGTCTCCACGAACCAACCCTTTCCCCCCAGGTGTGCCTACAGCCCTGCCAGCTAATGAGAGCCTGATAGCGAGTCTACCCGGGGTCCACTACTACCGCCATCGAGTGACTTCCGGCCCTGCCAGCTAGGTGAGAGCCTGACAGCGGGATCTGCTCGAGGCCCACGGATGACACCGAGTAACTTCCGGCCCTGCCAGCTAGATGAGAGTCTGGCAGCGGGATTTGCTCGGGGTCCAAAACAACCGCCATCGAGTGACTTCCGGCCCAGCCAGCTAGGTGAGAGCCTGACAGCGGGATCTGCTCGAGGCCCACGGATGACACCGAGTGACTTCCGGCCCTGCCACCTAGGTGAGAGCCTGGCAGTGGGATCTGCTCGGGGTCCAAAACAACCGCCATCGAGTGACTTCCGGCCCTGCCAGCTAGGTGAGAGCCTGACAGCGGGATCTGCTCGAGGCCCACGGATGACACCGAGTGACTTCCGGCCCTGCCAGCTAGGTGAGAGCCTGGCAGCGGGATCTGCTCGGGGTCCAAAACAACCGCCATCGAGTGACTTCCGGCCCTGCCAGCTAGGTGAGAGCCTGACAGCGGGATCTGCTCGAGGCCCACGGATGACACCGAGTGACTTCCGACCCTGCTAGCTAGGTGAGAGCCTGGCAGCGGGATCTGCTCGGGGTCCAAAACTACTCGACTTGACTTTGCTCGAGATGGAGACATCTTATTTACTTAAGAGGTGCTGGAGATTTAATTGCACCGATGCTTTTGCAAATGGAGGACGCATCCTATTCCTAAGAGAGATGATCTGAAAGTCGTCAAATCGGGAAGCTGGCATCCGAGTCTGTTCCTAATAATTCCTCCAATCGGAAGAGAGATGCAATCGGGGAGACATAGGCCGACGTGCAAGGGGGGAGCTGATCTCGACCGTCAGTGTAGAGGATCGGTCTTACAATAGCGCTTAGAGTCCCGAGGCATCGTCCCATCATCCGAACTGGGCTATTTAAAAGGAACGGGTTGGACGTTTCGTATCCTGATCTAATGACAAAGATCACTTTCCGCCATGTCACTTGTGATTGCTTGGAGAGATCGACCCTTTATCAAATCTGGGAGGTTAGCGTCTAGGCTCGTTCCTGATAATTCCTCTAGTCGGAGGAGAGGTGCGATCGGGAGGACATAGGCCGGCGTGCAAGTGGAGAGTTGATCTCGGCCGTCAGTGCAGAGGCTCGGTCTTACAATAGCGCTTAAAGTCCCGCGGCACCGTCCCATCGTCCGAACTAGGCTATTTAAAAGGAACGGGTTGAACGTTTGGCTTCCGGAGTCGATCGCGAGGCTAACCCTTGAAGCCCTCAGAAGCTCAAGGTGAATCGGTAATAAAGAGAAAACTTGACCGCTACTGAATTATAAGGAAGAGATAGTATATTACCGCTAGGGAGGGATCCCTTTCCGGTCACCCCGGCTCCTAATACCTCTCACCTGCTCTCTTACCTGATCCTGAGGATAATAACCTCCAGATTTCTCGTTGATGTAACAAGTGGGGACACATGAGTTTTCATAGGTAGAAGCGCTTCAAATAGGTGCAAATCCTACCCCGAGTGCTATGAGATTCAAACAACATCTATGGGAGGGGACAACTCTGAGTATGAGGACCTTACACACAAAGTGTCAACGCTTGTCCCTGGTCGCCACTTGGTTCCACTTCTATAGCCATGACGTTCGCCTGAGTTCTTCTGTGCTGGTCACTCTCCACGCTCACCGCACCAAAATGTTGAAACCGGAATCCGGTCTCCTGTGGAGTTCGACCCTTGGGGAAGGGGTGACCGTGCACCTACTACCCTCAAGCAAACGATCTAGGCACAAGACTAGGAACACAAGGGACAGACCCAAAGTCTCAGCGTGGAGGACCCGCCGCATACCCGGAAGACTAACTAACTCTTCCCCTCCCAAGCCAAGGGCTGAGCTAAGGCACCTTCGGAGGGCTCTCTTGGCCGACCGGAACATCCAAGGAGGATCTCGAGATCCACTCCCAAACTAGAGGTGCCACCTCGGGTCTAAGTAAAATGTTCCTCGCCCGCCTTACTATTGGCGCAAAACCGCCCAGCAGCCCTACTCTATGCAGCCCCAATTGGGCCGCTAACAGCGGAACTCCGCTACTCTGAAAGGATGGCAACGGGCCATCAGGGGCTTCCCGGCATCTATACCTCGGGGCCCACAAGGGGGGAGCGGTTCACGAACACACTGCTCGCCCAAGACAGGAGGAGTAAGATACATTCTCAGAGCATCACAGATATGAAAAAATATTACAGGAATATAAATTCCATACTCGGCACGCAGGCCGGAAATATAAAAAAAAAGACCTTCGAGGGCCGGCACAAGTTTGGGCTTAAGCCCGCTACTCCCCGCCTGGTACTGCAACTCCTGTACGCCAACGTCTCGACGAGCGGCGCCTAACTAGTCATCGGTCGACTAATATAAGCGGGCCAAACATATTGTGCACACCCCCTTTTGGGGGCTACGGAGCGCATTCCCTGCAAGCGGCTAAATAAACAACTTCCTCGGAGTCTTCTACGGGAACCCCAGAACATCACCAATCCGGCTCACACGTCCGGATGGGCTTCACACAGCATGCCTAAACCCGTACTCATGCTTCCGAGCACTAATGCAATTAACTGCGGGGACGTACACGTCAACCCGTCGGGAAGCTCCCTTCCCCCCACCCGTTGGTGGAGAGGGGCTTCCGTGCAAATATGTAAACTGAAGGCTTCACCTGCCCAAGTTGAAACATCGTTACCCTTGTCGCGTGCTTGGCGGCGGGGGCGGGAGAGGAGATCCGAGTCAATCCTACTGCATACGGCCGCGTCGGTGGTCGCTCTCCACTCCAGGCCGAGCCTTGCTCCAGGCCGAGCCTCGCTCCAGGCCGAGCCTCGCTCCAGGCCGAGCCTCGCTCCAGGCCGAGACTCGCTCCAGGCCGAGCCTCGCTCCAGGCCGAGCCTCGCTCCAGGCCGAGCCTCGCTCCAGGCCGAGCCTCGCTCCAGGCCGAGCCTCGCTCCAGACCGAGCCTCGCTCCAGGCCGAGCTTGTTGCCGGTGGTGAAAAATTAGGGCTTAGCCCCAGGACGAACCCCACTCCAAGCCGAGCCCTGCTCCAGGCTGAGAGAAAGGGAGGGGGGCCGGGTTGCTCCAGGCAGCCGGGAGAGAGGGAGAGGGGTTGCAGCCGTACTGCTTCTGGACGGGAGAAAGGGAGGGGGTCGGGCGGCCCGCTCCTTGCTGAGGCGGCGGCCGGAGACAAATCGGGAGGCGGGCGGCGCTCGGATTGGTGCTCCAGGCCGAGGGAGAGAGAGGCGGCCGGTGTTGTGGCTGTGCTTCGCCGGCGATGGGAGAGAGGAAGAGGGGCGGTGGGGCTCGGCTTTGCCGGCGTCGATCTGGACGGAGGGAAGAAAGGCAGCACTCGGGCTGCTGCTCCAGGCCGAGGGAGAGAGAGGCGGCTGGGGTTGTGGCTGTGCTTTGCCGGCGACGAGAGAGGGGAAGAGGGCGGCGGCGGCTGGGCTCCAGATGGGCGGCGGTGGCGGCTAAGTCTCTCCTTTCCCCCCCCCCCCCCCCCCCCCCCCGATTTCTCCCTGCTCTATTATTCCCCCCCCCCCCCCCCCCCCCGATTTTCCCCTGTAACCCGTGCCCTCCCCTTTTTTATCTCTTCTTTTTTTTTTTTTTATTTCCTTACTGCTGTACCCGATCGATTGCCCTCTCCTGCCCTTTATCTTTACCAATCCCAACTTATCTCCTCATTTATATATAATATATATATATATATATAATAATATTAACATATATATACATATATATATATATATATATATATATATATATATATATATATATATATATATATATATATATATATATATATATATATATATATATATATATATATATTAAGCCTATGCAAATAAAACACCCGCACGCACGCACGAGGACCCGCACGCCTCCGAACAGGGTCGCACCAACTCGTCGCCCACAACACGCCCCCTAGGCTGATTTTTTGGGGAGGGTCCCACTCGCCCGGCTACGGGGTTGTACACTATAAATGCCTTTTTTGATAGCATCAAAAAGATGCATGATAAAGGGTAATAATCACTATGTTTTATATACATATAATATATTAATAATTTTATAAGAACATTGTTCATCTTCTCAACCCGAATAGCAGTCCGTAAAAACAAGCTCAACCTGTAGCTTTTGTGTAAGCCACCGCCGACCATCCGGCCACCTCCCTGGCCAGCCACCGCCACCACCACCGCCGTTGAGGTGGTGGCTATCGCCCGACGATGGTTTGGCCACCGGAGGTGGTGGTTTTCGACGAACCCGCCACCATGAAAAATCAGAAAAACTCTATTTTTTCACTTGGATCGGCTCGTTTGAGCCCGATTTCTCAGCCTAATTTGATCTAGATACTAGCACAAGGGGAGAGGAGGAGAAGCAGACCGTGTTTGGGGTTCGACGACGGCGGTGGCGTCGGTTGGCCATGGCGTTTTTCCTCTCCGACGAGCTTGCTCGATTCGTCAATACTCAACCAAAACCTTTGATCTAATATATTTTTTTGACTTCCAAGGACTTTTTGAAGGTGATGAGATAGTCAAAAGTGGGAATGTGGGGTTGTATAGGTGATTTATAATTTTTTCCATGGAGGGGAGGTGAAGGGGTGGTTGTCTATAGTGGTTGGGCTCCTCCATTGATGGTGGCTAATGAGAAACTGATGAGAATCTCTTCCCAAGGGTCAGGAGGAATGAATGGAGGCTTAGGGAGGTGAATGGGTGGCTCATGGTTGAAAGGATTTATTTCAAGGATAGCTAAATCACCTAGAGGGGGGGGGTGAAAAGGTTTCTTAGTCCTTAGTGACTATTGTTTAATCTCTTTTAGTTAGCTGCTTTATTGGTAGATTAAGTTTTGCTTTCAAGACAAGCTACCTGCGCAAAGAAAAGCAACACAACATAGTACACATAAATTTATATTAGTTCCCCAATCTTTGGGTACATCCACTCTCCTCCCACCTTGCCAACTTCCCACTGGTCAAGGAACTTCTCCAAAATAATGCTCCAAAGAGCTTACACCTCAGATCCCTCAGGATCTCTCAGTCTCCTCCAAAACTTACACCTCAGCCACAAGGGACTATACTCAGTGATATAAGTATCACTTAGCTCGGGCAATTAAGCCTTACCACTCAGGATATAGAGGATAGCCCTACCTCAGAGCAAACTAGCTCCTACAACTCAGAGAGATTCACTCTCCTACAGCTCAGACAATATTTCCCTACTTCTTAGTGAGTAAAACTCAACTACCTCAGAGCAAGTTTGCTCCTACCTCTCAGATCCACAAAGGATCCTACAAGATGGAAGTGGGTTGTTGAGATTTTTGATTGGACACAAGAGGAATTTCTCTGTGCCAATCTACCTTGACTGAGTTAGACTTAGCCCAACTTTGACACTAGGAATGTTTTCCTGAGTCTACTTTTCTAGACTAAGAACACCATAGCCCCAACTACTTCATAGCATCAAGTATATCCACTTGAGCTGGAAGTGACTTGCAGAATATTGTTCTGCACCTTTCTGAATTGAACTAAGAGCTCAGCTCTCTCTTCTTCACAGTAGCAATGATGTAGATGTTTTGTCTTATGCTGGAAGCAACTTACAGATTATCTGCTCTGCACCTTTCTGAATTGAGCCAACTGCTCAGCCCTATCTCCTTCTTCACAGCTCCCCAAGAGAATGTTTTTTAGGATTTATAGGATGGATCTGTGAAGCACATGCACCAAGGGTTGGCCCTAATTGCTATCTCTTTCTCAGTGAATCACCCTAAGCTTGCTAGCTGGTGCAGATGAAGATGGCAGCAGCAATCTTGTTGTTGAAGATGTTTATATCAACAACTAACTTGATATGCCTCTAGACTTACTTGTCTTGGGCTCTCTGTTCTTCAAGCATACCCACAATAATGACGATTGGGAAGAACTACTGTAAGAACTACTCTTTCAATAAAAAATTTCTCCTTTTTATTTAATGTAACCTAATGGCTCTTTTAGCAGTGGGTCCCACTCCATTAATGCTGGCTGCATCCTTGCTTTGACACCTAACTGTCGTACTGTAGTCATGTGATGCCTTTTGTCTTGTACTGTGGCTTTACCACTAATAATTTGAATATGGTTGACATTTTGACTTGCTGACATCAGCACCTGAAGACTAAGTCAAAATTCAAGCATCAGTAGAATAGGCGTTTAGTGTATGAGCTTCAATCAACGCCAAAGTACTTAGACAAATCTACCTATCTAGGCATTAACAGCGTTGAGTGAGTAAAGCTCACTCAACGCTTTTTGCCATAACCCTTTCTGCATCCTTTTCTGCATGCATGTCATTGAGAGCGTTGAGTGAACACATCTGACTCAACGCCTTGTGCCTTAACCGCATTCTGCAATTTAGGCATTGAGCGCGTTGAGGGAACATGCCTCACTCAATGCTTTCTACCTTAGCCATTTCCGCTTCTTCAGCATCTTAAGCGTTGATAGCGTTGAGTGAGCATGCCTCACTCAATGCGTTTTGCTTTAACTAATTCTATATCGTGGCGTTGAGTGACCACGCCTCACTCAATATTTTCTGCCTTAGCCAGGTCTTCTGTTTCAGAATTCAGTTTGAGTTCAACGAACACAGAACTCAGTTCGACGAACTCGGAGCTCAGCTCGACGAATAAGTAATAGCTTAGTTCGACGAATTTAGAGCTCAGTATGCGAACAGAAAACAAACAGGCCGAAAATTTGGAATAACAAATTTTATTATCCAAAAAAAGTGTGTATTACAAAGGTATAGCCTCCATTTTATCGAATGGAGGAGATGAGAGAGATTACAAATAAGCAATGTGGGACTAAATAATTACAAGTATATGCGGCTTTACAAATAAACAAACCAAACAAGTCTCGCGGTTAGACAAGCCGGCTAACCGCTCGACAACACCAGAAGGAGAGAACAAGCTGCCACAGAGACTGGCGGTCTGAGATAAACCACCAGACCACTGGGATACCAAACAACAACAGCCCGGCAGACAAGTTGCTGGGATAAACCGCCAGATCGCCCAGCCTCCGAACAACAACAGACCGTCCGACCTCCGTACTGCAACACTCCCCCTCAAGCTTGAGCATAGATATCAATCATGTCAAGCTTGTCGCAAATGTGGAAAAAGGAAGCGAACACCGGCTTGGTGAAGATATCTGCCAAGTTGTTGTCAAATGTGACAAACGGAGTACAAATCTGCTTCTTCAAGATCTCTTCCCGAATAAAATGACAGTCGACTTCTATATGTTTTGTTCTCACATGAAAGACCGGTTTTTTGGAGATGTATATCACGGCCTTATTGTCACAGAACATAGGAAGATGATAGTTGTAGACCTCTCCTAAGTCAAGCATGAGAGCTCGTAACCATTTCAACTCACATGTGGTCGATGCTATACTACGATATTCCGCTTTTGCTCTAGACCTGGAGACCATAGACTGTTTCTTGCTCTTCCAGCTCACAAGATTTCCTCCAACAAATATGCAGAAACTTGATGTTGACTTGCGGTCACCTTTGTCATCAGCATAGTTCGAATCTGAGTACGCTTCAACCCTCAAGTGACCATTCTTCTAAAAAAGGAGTCCTTTCCCCGGCGCTGCTTTAACATACTCCAATATCCTCAAGGCAGATTGTAGATAACACTCCCTAGGAGCTTGCATGAATTGGCTCACCTTGCCCACAACATAGGAGATATCGGGTCTGGTTACCAAGAGATAAATGAGTTTGCCAACCAGACAACGGTACCTCGTAAGATCGAATAGAAGAAGCGAGGCATCTGTCCGAATTTTGTCTTCTCCAGCAGCCATGAGACATCGGGCAGGTTTAGCACCAGTCAACCCTGCCTCTTTTAGAAGAACAAGAGTATACTTCCACATATATTGCAAGAACTACCAGACCCGAGGCGGTTTTGTGAATGAACAAGGAGTGATCGCCTGAACTTCTTGCAAAACCAATAGCCGCAACAATGCCACTAAACTTGTCAAACCAAGCCTGAGGGCTTTGCTTTAGGCCATAGATGGTCTTCTTCAACCGACATACGCGTGTGTCTCCCCCTGAGCAACATACCCAGGAGGTTGCTCCATGTAAACATCTTCATGACGATCACCATAGAGAAAAGCATTCTTAACTTCCAGCTGTGAAATGGGCCAATCCCGGTTGACAGATACAGAGAGAAGGACCCGAATAGTGCTGAGACGAGCAACAAGAGAGAAGTTGTCAAAGTAATCAACACCATAGGTTTGAGTGAAGCTTTTGGCAACCATGCGGGCCTTATATCGATCCACGCTGCCATCCAGATGGAACTTCACAATAAAGACCCAGCGACAGCCAACCACATCATTGCCTAAAGGGGGAGCAACAAGGGTCCAGGTACCCCGTTCAGTAAGGGTAGTAATTTCCTCATTCATGGCTACCTTCCAATCAGGAATATTAAGAGCTTCCTGGTAGGTGCATGGAGTGGCAGTCGTAGAGATAGTCAATGCAAAAGCCATGCGACAAGGAGTGAGACGATCATATGAAACAACATCAGCCAGTTGGTGTTGGGTACACGTCTGCACCCCTTTGGGAAGAGTAATGGGAAGATCCAGGTCGGCGTGTTTCTCAGTATCCAGAGCATCCGTGGCGGAGAGAGCTTGCTCGGGAGTGGAGAGAGATGGCCCTGGAGAGGAGGGAGAGAGCAGTGGTGATGAGGGAGAGAGGGAAGTAGGAGACGATGGAGGCGATGGTGGGAAAATCTTGATGGGAGTAGACGTGGTGGGGGGGGGGCAGTGGGAGAAGATAAAAGAACTGGAGAGGGAGAGGGGTCAGAAGAGAAGTAGGACGCATTCTCGAAGAAGGCCACATCCACGAATACGTATTGCTTACGAAGAAAAGGATCAAAGCAACAGTAGCCTTTTTGAGTAGTTGAGTAACCCAAAAAGACACACTTGGTGGCATGTGAGTTGAGTTTGTCTTGAGTGGGGGAAGGATTGTGCACAAAAGCCATGCACCCAAAGATACACAGAGGGAGAGGAAACAGATCCTTGCCCGAATATAGAATAGAGAATGGGGTTTGTCCGTGGAGAACCATGGACGGAATGCGATTAATGAGGAAACAGGAGATGAGGACAACATAGCCCCAATAGGAGCGAGGAACTTACATTTGTGTCATCAGAGTGCGAGCAACATCGAGGAGGTGACGGTTTTTGCGTTCCGCCACCCCATTTTGTTGTGAGGTATATACGCAGCTAGTTTGATGAATTAAAAATGTTGCATACAGAAAGAAGAGAAAGCAGTGCTAAAATATTCCTTAGCGTTGTCAGAGTGAAAGATCTTAATAGATATATCAAACTGATTCTTAATCATATTATAAAATGATGTCCATACAGAAAAGAGTTTGGAGCGATCCTTTAAAAGATTCACCCACGTACACCTACAGAAATCATCAATAAATATTACAAAATATGAACTACCCTGACCTATGGTGAGGGTATGAGTAGGACCCCAGATGTCGGAGTGAACAAGTTCAAACAGCCGGGAAGATCCACGACCTTGCTTCGGTGGGAAGGATGAGCATTGATACTTGCCAAGCTGGCATGCGTCACAGTTGAGAGGTTGACTCTGCGGAGGAAGATGTGGTAGAAGCTGATGAAGAAGTCGTTGAGGAGCATGACCAAGATGAAGGTGCCACTGGAGAAGATCAGTAGAAGATGAGGAGAAGGCGGATAGTGCAGAAACATTGTCGAGGAAGTAGATGTCACCGCTCTCAGTCCCAGTAGCAATTGTCCGATTGGAGCCCAGATCCTGAAAAGAACAAGTAGTAGAAGTGAATGTGATGGAGCATTGTAGTTGCTTGCAAAGAGAAGTAACAGATAACAAGTTGCAAGGGAACTTAGGCACATAGAGGGTGTCCGCCAAGCGAAGAGATGGAGTGACTTGAACAACACCCGTTCCATTGGCCGGTGAGGGAGAGCCGTCCGCAATAAGGATCGGGGGCAACCTGTCATGCTATTCTAGGAGAGAAAAACATTGCGGATTGCCGGTCATATGATTGGTAGCACTAGAGTCGATCAGCCATTTACCTTGAGTAGCGATGTGGGCACTACCTGAAGACGTGACCACAGAGGCGGACGACTTCGAAGAAGAAGTGGAAGCATCCCCAGATGGTCAAAGATGAGGATCCTTCTTCCAGCAGCGATCAACCATGTGGCCGGTGCGGTCACAATGAGAGCAGAGAAAGCGGGAAGCACCACATTCGCTGGATAGGACGTGGCGGCCACCAGATCCACTTCACTGAGTATGGTGAGCGGAGTTGTCCGGTTGAGGAGGAGAAGATAACAGCGGACGTTGTAGCAGAGAGGTAATAGCGACTATGCAGGCAGCAGTGGAATCCAGGGTGGGAGACTCTGCCTCGCCAAGGATTTGTTGATGTATCATGTCATATGACTCAGGAAGTCGCAAAAGATAACACACAACCAGAAGCTCCTAGAAGTGTTTGTGTTACTCAGCGAGATCAGCAGAGAAGGGGTAATTTTTGAGAATTTCGGCTCCGAGAGCCTCAACTTATTGGTAAGCAGCAGTTAGAGACATGGAGGGATGGGCAAAGAGATCCACATACAGAGTATATATGCGGGATGTCTGAGCCCCCTTGGAGTAGAGAGCGGCAAAATGTAGCCAAGCAGCCTTGACCGTTTCATCATGACGGATGACAGGTAGTCATTCATCAGAGAGGTTGTTAGCCAGCCATGTGCGGACAAGAGCGTCGTTGGCATCCCAATTGTCGAAGAGAGGGGAATCATGCGGAGGAGGGTCATCAGTGAGATGATGATGTTTTCGTTGAGAGCGGAGAAGGAAGGTGAAGGAGACACTCCAATCTGGGTAATTGGGATCGATGAGTTTGGAAACGGTGTCAAGGTTACTCGAAGGAGTGAGAGGAGTAGGATGAGGAGTGGCAACAGGAGTATTGGTGGTAGAGATATCAGATTTTGCCATAGAAGAGAGTAGCGAGAAGTATAAGTCGTGATTAGGAGAGGCCGCGACGACAAAGAACAAGTCGCAGTGACAAAGAGCAGGGCGCGACTAGAAAAGGAGGGCGTGGCGACTAGGCACAGGTCGCAGCAAGAAGACCAGGTCACGGCGACTTAATAACTTGTCACAGCGACAAAAGGAGGATGCGGCGATTAAAGACAGATCACCACAAGAGGAACAGGTAGCGGCGACAGAATAACAGGTTGCTGCGAGAAGAAAGAGGAATCAAATAGGCCGCACACACAAAGGGCAACGAAAAAGAGAGAAAGAAATCGCGGGAACAAGGAGAAGGCATGTGGAAGAAACAAGTCACGAAGACAGGTCGCGAGAATAAGAAGAAAGCCGCGCGGATAGAGCAGGCTCACAAAATCAGGAGGAAAAGATCGAGTCGCTCTGATACCATGTGCGAACATAAAACAAACAGGTCACAAATTTGGAATAACAAATTTTATTATCCAAAAAAAGTGTGTATTACAAAGGTATAGCCTCCCTTTTATAGAATAGAGGAGATGAGACAGATTACAAATAAGCAATGCAAGACTAAATAATTACAAGTATATACGGCTTTACAAATAAACAAATCGAAGAATTCGCGTGGTTAGACAAGCCGACAAACCGCTCGACAACCACCAGAAGGAGAGAAAAGGCTGCCACAGAGACCGCTAGACCGCCAGTTTCCAAGTCGCCTGAGACAAACTGCCAGACTGCAGGCATACCAAACAACAACAGCTCGACAAACAAGCCGCTGGGATAAACCGCCAGACCGCCCGGCCTCTGAACATCAATAGATCGCCCGGCCTCCATACTACAACACTCAGTTTGACGAACTATAAGCTTAGCTCGACGAATAAGTAATAACTCAGTGTGACAAATTTAGAGTTCAGTCCGACGAACTCTGAGCTCATCTATTCAACAATTGTGAAGCTAAGCATTGAGTGAGTGAGCTACACTCAACGCTTGTGCACTTAGCCACTTTTCAGCTTATTTCTCTTTAGGCTTTGACTGTATTAGCCTTACTCACAGTATTTTGCTGTATGACATTGAGTGAGTTAACTTCGCTCAACGTCTGGGGACTTAGCCACATTTTAAGATTGCCACTTCATTGCTTTGGTTGAATAGGATTTACTCAGCGCTATAAGTCATCTGACGTTGAGTAAATGATCTTCACTCAACGCCTGTAGACTTAGATAGTTTTTGACTTAGCCACTTAGACGATTTGTCCCATCATTTATTACAAGGATAATCTGCAATCATTAAACTTGAACACAAGTTAGATCACCACATGTGTATACATTGTTTGTTGTTCCTTCTTCAAACCCAGGACATGTAACAATGGACCCAACAATCTCCTCCTATTTGAATAAGTCAAAAAGCTAAGCCAATGTATACACTAACACACTTATGCTATATATATACAAAACACATTATCACATCATAATTCAGATAAATCATAGACATATCAAATGGTGTAGCAGATAAGTCAAAATCATAGCAATTGATGAGTCAGACAAATCATAATTATAACAAATAATTGTTCTATTTAATCATATAGGGAATTAATGTTTGTGCAATTAAACAAAGTATCACATCCCTAAGCCCTGTAAGCAGAACCTGAAACTTTTCAAGTTTCTGGTTCCCTTATCATAATCCTACTGCTTCTGGATTTCTTTGTCGGTTTGTATTCTACTCCAGCTATCTTCTTTCCCTTCTTATCTTCTTCATCAGCAGCCTTAGACTTAATAGCTTTTTCTTTTCCAGCTTCAGCTTCAGCTTTATCCTTCTGTCTCTGAAAATAGATGAAGGGATTGAGGAAGTATTTAGATGGTTCAACAGCATCAGGAGTAAGAAGATTGACCTTTTTGTTCCTCCAGAAAATCCTTCTTTCTGTGTCCCTCTTTTCTATCTTATCCCATTCGGTTTGGCTATACCATTTTTCTTTGTCTGATTTCTTATTATTGACCTGATCCCAAACAAGCAAGATGATGGATCTGGACTCTGGGCTCCACTGCTTGAAATCAGGTCGTTTCTCCATTTCTTCTCTGTATTTTCTCTTTCTCATCCTAACTTCTTCTTCAGTTTCAGCAGTTTCAGCAGTCATTTCTCTTGTCTGTAATGCCTGGTCTACAGTAGGGCTGAAGGAGGGAATTTCAGCAGCAGTGGATTGCACTCCCCACTGACTACCAGTACCATCATAATCTATATATACATCCCATACTCTTGATTATCTTGAGCAGGTTCTCTATTCAAAGTCTCTAGCACTTGAGAAGGCATCATTGGGATATTGTGATATTGCACTGGCTCTAATCCCAATGAACCTCTCACAACATTTGTTGCCCAGACCATGTTTTCAGTATTGGTCCTTATGGCTTCTCTCTCACCCTTTTTGGCTTCTTCAATTAATTTAGTGGTCTGGTAGCTTCTTGTCTTGCTTCTTTCTAATTCTAGGTAGTTTACTCCAGCAGTGACATAATTCTTGACTTCCAACATGTGGTCATCAAGTATCTTGGTGCAGTCATCCATTTTTATGAAGATTTCAGTGTTCTATTCACTTCTCATAATTTTATCATTTCCAAGGATTGTCACACTATTCTTGGCCTGGGTCACTAGATTTTTTATGATAATAGCAATGTTCTGGCCTGACACATCCAGCTTCTCCATTGCAAAGTGTACAGCTCCAGCAGCTCTTGTGAAGAATTTGAATGTTTTTATTTTCAGTAGATTAAGTTCAAATCTTATAGATTTGATCTCAGTTGCCAGATCATTTCTAACATCCTTGAGGGCATCATCCACATAGTTTTGTAGTACCCTCCTTTGCTCATCTAACAGACCTTTCTGTTGTGCAAGGAAGAGCGGTGGAATCTGGTTTGTTTGAGCTGATGTGCCTTCATCAGGAACTGCCCTGACCTTTTTCATCTCATCTGAATCAGGCTTATTTGCATCTGTTTCACTTTCTGGAGCATCTGACTCTCTTCCTGACATTGAGGAATCAATGTTAAGAACTTCCTTCTGAGCAGGGAGTTTAGATTGAATCTCCCCCTCAACCCATGCCATGCCCTCCTTGGCATGCAGATCAGCAGTAATTATTTCTGATTTAGTAGGATGATTATCCTTGGGTGGTACCTAAAGAGTCTCCCCCATAACTAATGCATCTTGCATTATCTCTTCCGCAAGCTACTCCCCCTCAGCCATTGCAGACTGTTCCTTAACGAATGATATTTCCATAACTTCCTCCAGCGGATGCTCCCCCTCACTCTAAGGGTTGGAAACTTCAGCATCATCAAGTGTAGGCAGGTGATCATCTGTATCAACATTCCTGGAAGCATCTTCTTCATTCCTGTAGAGATCATGTCAGCTCCTTCCTTTACAAAAATTTCAGCCAGCTCAACAGCAGGCTCATCATCTTCAGGGACAATATCTGAATCTAGTCTGCTTACATAACTAAGATGTGATGTGTCGCAAGTTTCAGGTACAATTGCACGGACTTCGGGCCATTACATAAGAGGGGTAAGATCAGAAGAGGCTGATACCTGAATATTCATGTCCCTCCTGGACACTTCAGCAGATGATGATGGTTCTGGATCGTGAGGCTCTTCCTCCTCAGATGAGCTGCTAGAGGAGCTGGGCTCAGTAGTAGCACTCTTCTTTCCTTTCCTTTCCATAGCTGATGGTCCATGGGGTAGAAGTATCCTATCCCATCTCTCAATCATCCTGATATCCATTCTTCTCATATGGTGAATCTTTGCCCCAAGCTTCAGATTCAGAATTTCTGGGACTGTTTCTCGCAGATATAGTGATAGGATTCTCCCCAAATTTGGTTCGACCAAGCAATCCACTATTCTTTCAAACACCATTCTTCCCCAATCAGTTCTTTTGGACAGTATGACACTTGCCATTAGTTCAAACATCCACTTTGAAATTTTGTCATGGGAGCATGTTTTGCATATCAGAGCTTTCTCGATGACATCAGCTAGAAACTTGCCTCTCAGGTTAAGTTTTTTCCTTAGAATTGATCTGGTGGTGTGCTTGGATAGTCCACACTATTTCATCGCTAATTTTACATTATCCAGCATCAGCTCTTCTTCGTCCTCGGTTATAGAGAGCTTTGGCAACTACAGAGCCTTGCTGAGCCTTCTGGTGGTAATCTTGATATTCTTCCTGCTTACTATGGTCTTGACTTTACCTGCTGAAGCATTTGCTTTGGCGTTGGCGAACAACTCTAGCACTTCCCTCTTCCACAAAAGACAGGGCTCCATCAGGACAAAAGCTACGTCAAATTTTTGTAGAAGATTAAGCACTTGCTGAACTTCTTCTGGAGCATCAGCGAATCCATTACGAACCACCTCTGCTCCTTCGAAGAGAAAATCTTGTCCCTTGGGCGCCATTTCGCTTCCGAATTTCTGATACCTAGAGAGAACGACCTTTCATCAATTTTGTGAATACACGCGGGATAGGGCAAGGAATAATGACATTGCTTATTGTACAAGCTCTTCTATTTATAGTTATTTCCTAAGGGAAGGTGGTAAGTCACTGTCTTATTTGATCAATTTTGATCAGCGACCAGGATTGAATCTCGACACTTATCTGCAGGCCGTATTTTATACAATTTTTGTTGAGTAAGCTTATTTTGCCCAACATCTGTTTTCTTTAGTAATTAGATTGCAACTAGCCCCTAACTGAGTTGGCCTAACTTACAAAGGTAAGATTGTCCTGCAGTACATATTCTAATAAGTGTTTTAGTGGGGTGCAATTAGACATAATTTCAATATCTTAAACTTAATTTCAACTGAGAGTGTGTTAGTCCCCAAACTCAATTGATTAAACCAAATACTGATACTCATCTTACCTAGTATTGCACATGTAATATGTGTCTTTGGGTATGTTGACACTAGTTACTTCTTGTAGCATAGTGAACATGTGAGCCACTAACATATTTATTGAGAAGAGTTGATTAGACTAATATTTTTACATCTTCTCAGTAATTTGTTTCAATTACCTTATCTCTAACATGCATAATCAATTTAGCAATTAAATAGTAGAATTAAAGTTCGGTGAATTCTACTTATCTCTGCCCTGTAGACTTGAAGCCCATACTAGATTCACAGTCTCTGAGCATACCAGTAACCTTGTTTTTGATCTTTAGCCTTTGATGTGCATCTGGATTTCCTTTGCAAGCTCCCTCTCAATAATTGCACTTGTCTTTGACATCTTGTGCGTGACGGTATGTCCATCCATTGTCATCAAGTGATGAGAACTTTTGAGGATTGCATCCTTGTACCAGTTCTGGGTCTGCCGCATATCTATCCAGGGACTATAATTGGGTATGGTCGCATGGACTTTCCTGCAAAACAAGATTTACCTTACCTTAGGAACCCAATATGACTTGGGTCATTGGTTCCTGTTAGTTTGAAAATGCATATGTCTACCTACAGGAGCCCTGCTAGGAAGACTTTCTCTTACCCATGGCACACTAGGGTTGTGTCAACTATCTATGGCAAAGTGGCTCACTTTACCACAACATAAGCACCAAAAATATTATATCTTCTCTTCTGAGCATGTATGGAAGCATGGTTGTCTGCAGACTGAACAGAAGGAAGAGTAGCTTCCTTGTTCCAATTTCTAATAGTCACAGTCTGAATGAGAGTAGGGCTGTCATGAGAAGAGCTTGGTTTTTCACAAGGTCTATCAGCAGCAGTTCTCTTTGCAGATGACATGCTGTTGGCGCCCTTAGAAGATTCCAAATCTTGCTTCCTGGCAGATTTACCCTTGGTCAGAGTGTGTGTAGGGAGACTTTGAGAAAAGGCCACTGCCTTGCTCAAGAGTGATGGAGCTGGTACATTAAATACATAAGGTCCAGGATGGGCCTTCTGCACTTTTTCATGGGGAGCCTTCTGAGCACTCAGTCTCACGTCCTTTCTTCTTCCATTGTAAGGAAATTTTGTAGTCTTACAAGGAAGATTCCCACTCCTCCAGTGACCATCCCTAGGGTATTGGCAATACCTGTTGGAAGGGAGAATTACCTTGTGAAAGGTAAACTGAGGCCTGACAGGAGCTTGGCCTCTTCTCTGAGATTGGATAAATTTAGAGATCCACTCAGACTCAGATTTTCTCTTGATAGCATCTATCTTAGAGAATTTGGCCACAATCCTCTTCTCCCTTTCAAGTTTCTCTTCAAGATCCTTGATAATAGAGTCCTTTTATTTTATGGACTCAACATGGATATCTACCATGATCTACAGATGGGCTACATCTCTCTCTTTTAGACATAACAATGATGAAGCTTCATCTTGCTGTGAAGCAGTCAGCTGTAGGGAGGTTATTTCCTCTGCTTGTTTCTTAACAAGCAACTTGCTTTTCCTGCAAGCTTTTATAAGTGCAGCATGATTTTCAATCAATTGATTGATATCATATTTTGATAGAGGACTCTCATCATCACTTGATGAGGATGTATCAGAGCCTGAGTAGGACTAATATCCAGACTCTAAGGATGAGCTAGATGGGGAATATACCTAACTTTGTCCAGGCTGATCCTGACAGAATTCTTCTTCTAGTATAGCTGTCAGTTCATAGCTTCTTCATTCACCTTTCTCAGCTCCATCTACCTCTGAGTCATTATCATCTTTGCTCTTGTATCTGGAAAGACTTTGTCTTCTACAAGAGCAGACAGTGGTCCAATGGTCATCTTGTCATTTTTGCTGATTTGAAGCTCCATAGATCTTCACACCTTATGGTTCTCTTTTGAACACATAAGTTAAAACCCTTTTAGCTATCCTTTGAGGTCCACTCAAACTGTTAGATCCTTTTTGATTAACCTCCCTCTGATACCACTTGAAAGTCTATTTCAAGGATAGCTAAATCACCTAGAGGGTGGGGGGTAAATAAGTTTCTTAGTCCTTAGTGACTTTTTTTAATCTCTTTTAGTTAGCTGCTTTATTGGTAGACTAAGTTTTGCTTTCAAGACAAACTATCTGCACAAAGAAAAGCAACACAACAGAGTACACACAGATTTATATTGGTTCCCAAATTTTTGGGTACATCCACTCTCCTCCCATCTTGCCTACTTCCTGTTGGTCAACACACTTCTCCAAAACAATGTTCCAAAGAGTTTATACCTCAGATCCCTCAGGATCTCTCAGTCTCCTCCAACACTTACACCTCAGCCATAAGGGCCTATACTCAGTGATACAAGTATCACCTACCTCATACAATTAAGCCCTACCACTCAGGCTAGGGAGGATAGCCCTACCTCAAAGCAAACTAGCTCCTACAACTCAGAGAGATTCACTCTCCTACAACTCAGGCAATATTGTCCTACTTCTCAGTGAGTAAAACTCACCTACCTCTAAGCAAGTTTGCTCCTACCTCTTAGATCCACAAAGGATCCTATAAGATGGAAGTGGGTTGTTGAGATTATTGATTGGACACAAGAGGAATTCCTCTGTGCCAATCTACCTTGATTGAGTTATACTCAACCCAACTTTGACACCAGGAATGTTTTCCTGAGTCTACTTTTATGGACTACGAACACCTTAGCCCCAACTACTTCACAGCAGCAAGTATATCCACTTAAGCTGGAAGTGACTTACAGAACACTGTTCTGCCCCTTTCTGAACTGAACCAAAAGCTGAGGACTCTCTTCTTCACAGCACAATGATGTAGATACTTTGGCTTATGCTGGAAGCAACTTGCAGATTAGCTTATCTGCACCTTTCCTAACAGAGCCAACTGCTCAGCCCTATCTCCTTCTTCACAGTTCCCCAAGAGATTGTTCTTTAGGATTTGTAAGATGGATCTGTGAAGCACATGCAACAAGGGTCGGCCCTAGCTGCTATCACTTTCTTAGTGAATCATACTGAGCTTGGTAGCTGGTGCAGATGAAGATGGAACCAGCAATCTTGCTATTGAAGATGTTGATATCAACAGCTAACATGATATGCCTCTAGACTTGCTTGTTTTGGGCTCTCTGTTCTTCAGCCACACCCACAACAATGACGATTGAGAAGAACTATTGTAACAACTACTCTTTCAGTAAAGAGCTTCTCCTTTTATTTAATGTAACCAAACTGCTCTTTTAGCAGTGGGTCCTACTCCATTAATGCTGGCTACATCCTTGCTTTAACGCCTAACTGTCATACAGTAGGCTTGCGGTGCATTCAATGCTTTCTGCCTTAGCCATTTCTGCTTCTTCAGCATCTTAAGTGTTAAGAACTTTGAGTGAGCATGCCTCACTCAATGCTTTCTGCCTTATCCGTTTCTGCTTCTTCAGTATCTTAAGCGTTGAGAGCTTTGAGTGGGCATGCCTCACTCAATGCCTTTTGCCTTAACTAATTCTGTATCATATCTTTGAGAGTGTTGAGTGAGCACACCTCACTTAACGCTTTCTGCCTTAGCCAGATCTTCTGTTTCAGAATTCAGTTTGAGTTCTACGAACA
Source organism: Platanthera guangdongensis (assembly GCA_039583875.1). NCBI lineage: Eukaryota > Viridiplantae > Streptophyta > Magnoliopsida > Asparagales > Orchidaceae > Platanthera > Platanthera guangdongensis. The sequence continues at coordinate 136,697,484 of CM077159.1, read as the reverse complement.
CAGAACTCAGTTCGACGAACTTTGAGCTCAGCTCGACGAATAAGTAATAGCTTAGTTCGACGAATTTAGAGCTCAGTTCGACGAACTCTGAGCTTAGCTCGACAAATAAGTAATAGCTCAGTGTGACGAATTTAGAGTTCAGTTCGACGAACTCTGAGCTCAGCTATTCAACAATTGTGAAGCTAAGGCATTGAGTGAGTGAGCTACACTCAAAGCTTGTGTACTTAGACACTTTTAGCTCATTTCTCTTTAGGCTTTGACTGTATTAGCCTTACTCACAACCTTTTGTTGTATGGCGTTGAGTGAGTTGAATTCACTTAACGCATGTGGACTTAGGCACTTTATAAGCTTGTCACTTCATGGATTTAATTGAATAGATTGTACTCAGCGCTATAAGTCATATGGCATTGAGTGAATGATCTTCACTCAACGCTTGTGGACTTAGACAGTTTTTTGTCTTTCCACCACTTTGGTAAGAACTTACCTGACTTAGCCACTTGGGCTATCTATCCCATCATTGCCTACTAGGACAATCTGCAATCATTAAAGTTGAACACAAGTTAGATCACCACATGTATATACATTGTTTGTTGGTCCTTCTTCAAATCCAGGACATTGGGATCAATGGACCCAACAATGGTCTCCCTCCACAACTCCTCTCTCTCTTTCTTCTTTCTCTCTCCTCCATTAAGGGGAAAACTCTCATTTTCTCTCTCCTAGTCACCCCTTCGAAATTTAAGTGGCATTTCATATAAATATCAGTCTCCTAAAGTTAATGGTCCACTCAAATTGTGCTTAGCCCAAGTGGCTTTGGCTTGGTTAGGTCATTTGGGCTAGTATGACCTATTTTAGGGTTGAGTTGACTTTGATCAATTTGACCTTTTGGGTTGACCCCAATGGGTCGTTGGTGACCATTTGCCTCCCCTAAGGTCTAGAAAGGGTTGGGTAGGGTTGGTTTGGCACCTTAGAGACCACTTGACCCTTAATAGGGCAGTTTGACCATATTAGGGTTTAGGTTGACTTAGATCAACTTGACCTATTTGGTTGACCCCAATGTGTCCTTGGTGACCAATTGACCTCCCTTGGGGGTTAGGAGAGTCTAGGTGGGGTCATTTTGGCAAGTTGGAGGTCCATTGGCCCTAGATATGCCACTTTGACCATTTTAGGGTTAGGGTTGACTTTGGTTAACTTGACCATTATAGTTGACCCCAATGGGTCCTTTGTGACCCAATGAACCCCCTAAAGGGCTAGGGATGTTATCGTGGGGTCAAAGAGTCAAGGTGAGACCCTAAAGTCAAATCCTAGGTTAGGTAATTATAATGTGTTATTTGCAGACCATGGTGAACTCACCTTCATTCCTAGGTTCACTTGGTCTTCGTGGGCTTCCTTGGGTTTTGCCATGACCTAGTCATGACAAAACCACTCTTAGGGCTCTAGTTGTTTGAGGGATGTTACAGATATCACACAGTCGGGAGAACCCATAGCAAATTGTCGCATAAGTGCTAGGTCAGGAGAGGACGCACAACATCTCCACAGATTGCTAAATCTATTAGAGGAGAGGCGGCGGGGACACTCGCCGTGATTAAGATTGACGATAGTGATGGGATCGGCGGAACGCTTCTGTTGGGCTTCTAGGGTTATCGGTCTTACGCATTGTAACGACTTCATCCGTTCATATAGCATATAATAGAAGGTCCGGTCGTGGCCCCACACCATATGCCATAAAACAGGCGGGGAAGTCACGGGTGATATCAGAGTTGCGAATCCTAACTCGTAACATTCTAGCAGAAGCTTTTAACATAAATACTGAACTCCAACCATGAATGTCCACTGATATAAACACCCACATTTATATAGGAATGTACACCAAATACAGTTTTGTTTGGCCTTATGGCCTTACAGTTGCTCTTTATAAGAGTGGCTTCCAAACATCGGCGCGCAGGTCGGCCACACATGAACAAAACACAACATTATTCAGCTTAGCCTTCAAGGGCTAGCAGTAGCAGCAGCAGCAGGGACTTCAGCCTTTAAATGTCCCGCTCTGCTCTCCAGCAACTGCACAAGGACAACCCACCCAACGGTGGCAAACAAGGCAACGGTCAGCATTCAGTTGACCAATTTATAACGACCCAATCCCTTTCCTGGGGCAGTGGTATTCCTTCCCTGCAGGCATAGCAATTTATAGACTGATATATAAATATCATACATTATGCTCTCACGCACAAACAATATATCACAACCGTCAGCCACGCGGCCCGACAATCCATGCACGCAGGGCACATCTTGGTGTATCGGCAAACCAGGGTCCCATAACCGTTTTAGGGCCGAAACCCAACGGTAGAACTTAGCATTTAGTCTTTCCGGCGCGTAGGCCTAAGACTCTCATTATGCGCTCCAACTGACCGCACTTTCAGGTCTTCGAGTCGGACAGACATAACGCAGGTGCGGATCAACCACCCCCCATTGCTCAAGTCATCTTGCCATCACCGAATACCAACGTACTCGCGGCTAAGTATAAGGCGTGGGTCGGTTTCACCTTTCCTGTTTGGCACGAGGCCTTTTCAAGAGCTTATCAAGCCCACAATAGCCACACTATCCACCAAGGACCGGCTTCACAATAGCCATAATGTCCACCACGGACTGGCTTCACAATTGCCACGATGTCCACCAAGGGACTAGCTTTACAATCAACAAGGTGAGTTCATGCTAGCGTCCTTCACGATCGCTTAGCAGGTTCCGCAGAACTCACTTTCTGCACCCAACTCCACCCAAACCCTGCAGAATCCTGCAGTGCCAGAAACACTGGTCTTCAACACACACACTTGCGGGTATTTTCCCAGGCTTCCACACCAGTACTTCCTGCTACTACTCTTCACAGGCATAACCCATCAAGCATCACAAGCATCACAAGGTTCTTTTCCTGGACTACCACTCCAGGACTTCCTGCTACTACCCTTCACAGGTCCAACCCATCGACTCCATAATCTACACGTTTAACCGCATAGTCTTCCCCGGTGTACAAATGCAACATCACCAATCCAGACCAACCTGTCCAGATGGGATTCACACAACATGCCTATTCCGTACTCCATTTCCGGATCTATATGCAAAACTATTGGGGATTACAAGAATCAACCCAAGGGAAATCCCTTCACAATCCACCCTTTGGTGGGGGAAATCCATGCATGCCAAAAAGGAAGGACTTCACATGTCCAAGAAGGAAGATCATTACCCTTGACGACCTTTTTGGAGCCATGGAATTCTAGCCGGCTGGAAAGCACCACAGCGGCCTTGCCTCCACAACGCTGGCCTCGGATCTCGAATCAGAACTCAGCAGCTCCACTGGTGGCTGGCTCCCCTTTCTCCTCCTCCTCTTGCTATCCCTTCTCTCTAGCTTGTATAAAGAGAATGGACAAGTCAAAATGGGGATTCTATTCTCCACCCTTGACTATGAACCAGCAGGGAGAAGCCTGGGCCATCAGATCCCAGCTAAAGAAAATGGACGGCCATAATTTTGCCACAAGGGTCTTATTTTTGGCTGACACGACCTGTGATAAGCCCGTATGACAGGCCGTGTACCTTAAGCAGCACACAACCGACTCATCTAGAAGAGTACACGGCCATGTGAAATGCCCGTATTACAGGCCGTGTGATTTGACATGCCTTCAAACATGCCCGTGTCTGAGGTCGTGTATCTCAAGTGGTACACAACCATCTCAATCCGAGCAAGACACGGCCATGTGACATGCCCGTGTCACAGGCTGTGTGCCCAGAGACACACCCGTGTCCTGCTCGTGCTCACCAGGCCTCACTGCCCAAGCCAAATCCAGAAAAGGACACGGCCATGTGACACGCCCGTGTCACAGGCCGTGTGCCCTTACACGGCTGCAGAAACGCCTCCAGCGTGCGTTTCATCGAGCGAAGTTCGTTGACTAGAGGAGGACACGTCCTACGACACGCCCGTGTCGCAGGGCGTGTTCCCTTTCAAAAATTTTGTCGATCACATTTCGTCGACCACTCACCAGGCAGCTCAACCATACCGAGTAGGACACGCCCTAGGACACGCCCGTGTCCCAGGCCATGTCGCCCAACTTGAACCCAATCTTGGGATTTGGGGTGTTACACGCATAGTAATGGCTCGTGTGCTGATAGAATAATCGCGTAAAAGTTATGTTGAAACCCTAAAACAGTTCGTATTTATACCCAAGGAATAAATAGAACATTTCTTGCCGATATTGGCAGACCCAGACATAGAATCCAGAAATTCGGCCAAACAACACTTGTCTAGACGAATCGTCGAGTATCTATAGCATACACGATGAATCTTCGGGTATCATCTTATACTCAACGAATCGTCGAGTATCCAAAAGATACACGACGATCTTAATGCCATCCTCAGCCGAATCAACACTTGAATCTGCGAAGGCTTTGAGTGGACTCAACGCTCTCATCGCCTTCCGCTCCATACTCGATGAATCGTCGAATGGTGTTGAGTACACTCAACGCACTCAATGTCATAACTTAGATTTGTCGAATGGCATTGAGTGCACTCAACACACTCAACGCCTAAGTGCTAGATTCGCCTAGTAACCCTTTACGCGACGAAGGTGTTGGGTGGACTCAACACACTCAATGCCTAAGACTCGAACTCGCCGAATCAACTCCTTGACTCAACGAATCGCCAAGTATAGTCATCAAACTCAACGCTTAAGTGTCATACTTGACGAATCAACACTTTGACTCGATGAATCGTTGAACATACTCAGCACACTCAACACCTCCATTCGATGAGTTAACACTTAACTCGACGAAAGCATTGACTGGTCTCAATGCACTCGATGCCATTAAGCTAGTTTGAGCTAAGTCTTTTCAACTCATTATATGAGCTATATCATATAAATCTAATCTCCCAATTTCTCCACAATCTTATGTGTGACCCTGATAGGCTCATACTAAGTTGGCAGTGAGGCTACATGCTTGATCACTTACAGATCATAATGATAACACCAACAATCTCCCACTTGATCTTGAAAGTATCAAACAAAAGCTTCACAAACAATGAGTAACATCTAGCAATATATCATTGCTCCTCAAACAGTAAGAGTTAATAAACTTAAAATCCATTGTGAACAATATTACAGTGTTGTCGTATCCCTTCATCCCTTACATCCATATAGAACTAGAGGTATAGACCGTGTCACCCTCACAATCATTCAATCTAAGTTTCCTAATCTGGAATGGACTTAAAAAAATTGGTGAGCCCAATATAATATATTGAGTCAACCATGCATGACCATGCATTTCTCAATCCCATTTCATTAAGGGGCCCATGGATGCAACTCCTGTCATAAAGGGGGACAAATTACATCTCTGCTCACACACAAACACCCAAATGATTCGCAACGTACCCAATAACCACCTTTATCATCCAACTTTCTCAAGACTGGGCTTTTGATGGCACCAAAGCACGGTTGAAAATCATGAAGTGAAAGTGGTGGACTGGGCAACCTGTCCGCGCAACCTGTGCGGACAGGACTGGCGTCTTATCAAGTTGGCAATGGTGCTGCAGTTGGCTTTTGCTCTGGCGGCCTGGGCAACCTGTCTGTTTGGCCTGTGCAGACAGAAGAGGCGGCCTGCAAAGCCGGGTTGTGTTCAGCCGGCAGTTGGTTCCCAAAAAGTAACTGAGCAGATAGGATTGCTATCCGCGGAGCTCTCCATGATTGGTGAGGTGCAGACTCGGTTGAAGTTCGTGGAGTCCGGGTTATGGACTGAACCAGATCTCGGAAGATCAGCATGGCGTGTGCCTTGGTCTAGCTCTAGTGGCATAGTTGGTGGAAATCGAGGAGTTCGCCAGATAGAGCGTACTGGTGCCAGAGTTTGCTGGGTTGTGCTGGATAGCTCAATCCGGTAGGTGGCACGGTCTATACAGACTGATATCTCTGCCTGCTATGTTCGGCAGTTAGCCTTGTGTGCCTTGGCTGCGAGCTCGGGATATGCGGACTAGAGTAGTGTCCGCAGGAGCGAGCAGACTAGAGCTATATCTGCAGGTGCAAGCGGACTAGAGCTATGTTCGCAGGCGCGAGCAGACTGGATCTATATCCGCAGGTGGGCGGACTGGGGCTGATCCAGACAGGCTGACTTCTATCCGGCATCCTTGATGTCAGGCGGATAGATTGGTGTCCGTCCTTGTCCGTGCGGACTGGGCAGACTGCTCTGTGCTAGCTGCGGGCTGGGGTGGTGATTCTATCTACTAGGGTGGTGGCCACACTCCTCTCCATGCCTATAAATAGGACCCCCCTGTGAAATCATAATTAACAAGAGTGAAAAGTAAGTGAGCGGGAGTTAGTGCTGCGGTCTCAGGTTTTCTGTATGCGTGAGTTGAGAAGTCTAATTGGTTGCTTTTGCAGGTTGTGCGGCTAGCACTGAGGAACAAGGTGTTTGGTTCTGACTGCAGTCAAGGATCAGTGGAGCTCATGGTTATCAACCAGCGGTTAAGCTGCAGGTCGCGGTTAGCGATCAGTGTTCTTCTCTTCTTTAGCATTTTCCCTGTTCAATAAGCCGTCTGCTATTGGACGGTTTGTTACTCTGTTCAGAAGCATTGTTTACGGTCTAAATGGTGGCTAGGCGACCTCAGCGGTCAGACGGATTGCAGTTTGAGGATAGCTCATATTAGCTTGAATAACGGGTAGTCCGCACGACCTTGCGTTCTCGGTGGACTTTGCTATTCAGTTCGACAAGGGCGGCGGTCTCGGCTTCTGTCCGCCCAACTTCTTGCTTTGTTGTTTTCTGCTTCCTTGTTTTTACTTGGCGAAATCATGTCTCTCCATGTATACCTCTTGCTATAAATAAGTTTGTTAATATATGACATGTTTGTTACTTTCCTTGTATATGGTTTATTGAGCTTGGTTATGGTTGAAGTGTTCCTGTGTCTAGTTCACATTTTCTGCTTAATAAAGGATGTTTCTTATTATCAGAGATGGCATTCCTGGTATCTTGAAATTTCTACATGGTATCAGAGGGAACGAAGGCTTGAGCAATGATCAGCCACCAAGTTTGCTCTTCTCTGGAAGTTTGATAAATCAGTGATAGTGCAATGGATGGTGGGTTTGCAAGAGGCCTCGGTATTGAGCTTTTAATGCCGATCAACTTTAAGAAGTGGAGGTCGTGCATGGAAAACTATCTTATTGGAGAGGATTTGTAGGAAGTTGTGTGTTGAGACAATATAGCAGAGGTTACTGCTGCAACTTGGTCTGCTGAAGAGGAGAGATCTTGCAGGAAAATGAACGCAAAGTTTGAGTTTACTCTGAAGTGGGCTATCTCACCAGAGCTCTTTGATCACATCCTTGGATGTTCATCTGCTGCTGAGATTTGGACTTTTCTTGATGGGTTGTTCAACAAGAAGAATGTAGCTCGACTACAGTTCCTGGAGAATGAGTTGATGGGATCCACTCAGGGATATTTGTCCATCTCAACATTCTTCCCGAAGATGAAGAACTTATGTACTGAGATTTCAGCGGTTGACCCAGATCAGCTTATTTTGGAGGCGAAGCTGAAGAGACACATAATCCACAGTTTGTGGAAGGAATATATGACCTTTGTCACTTTTGTTCACGACAGGGTCAATCAATCGTCTTTGCTAGAGCTGGTGAACACGTCCTGAGCCCTAGGATCAACGCCCAAGAGCAATCAGACGGTGAAAGTCTTTTTTTCAAAGATAGCTAAATCACCTAGAGGAGGGAGGGTTGAATAGGTTTCTTAGTCCTTAGTGACTATTTTTGAATCTCTTTTAGTTAGCTGCTATATTGGTAGATTAAGTTTTGCTTTCAAGACAAGCTATCTACACAAAGAAGAGTAACACAACAGAGTACACACAGATTTATAGTGGTTCCCCAATCTTTGGGGTACTTCCACTCTCCTCCCACCTTGCCAACTTCCTGTTGGTCAAGGCACTTCTCCAAAACAATGCTCCAAAGAGCTTACACCTCAGATCCCTCAGTCTCCTCCAAGACTTACACCTCAGCCACAAGGGCCTACACTCAGTGATACAAGTATCACATACCTCAGCTAATTAAGCCCTACCACTAAGGCTATGGAGGATTGCCCTACCTTAGAGCAAATTAGCTCCTACAACTCAGAGAGATTCACTTTCGTACAACTCAGACAATATTGCACTACTTCTCAGTGAGTAAAACTCACCTACCTTAGAGCAAGTTTGCTCCTACCTCTCAGATCCACAAGGAAGTGGGTTGTTGAGGTTCTTGATTGGACACAAGAGGAATTCCTCTGTGCCAATCTACCTTGATTGAGTTAGACTTGGCTCCACTTTGACACCAGGAATATTTTCCTAAGTCTACTTTTCTGGACTAAGTACACCTTAGCCCCAACTACTTCACAGCAACAAGTATATCCACTTCAGCTGGAAGTGACTTGCAGAACACTGTTCTGCCCCTTTCTAAACCGAACCAAAAGCTCAGCCCTCTCTTCTTCACAACAACAATGATGTATATGCTTTGGCTTATGTTGGAAGCAACTTGCAGATTAGCTTCTCTACACCTTTCTGAACTGAACCAAAGATCAGCCCTATCTCCTTCTTCACATTTCCCCAAGATAATGTTCTTTAGGATTTGTTGCCTGGATCTATGAAGCACATGTAGTAAGGGTCGACCCTAGCTGTTATCTTTTTCTCAGTGAATCACCCTGAGCTTGCTAGCTTGTGCAGATGAAGATGGCACCAAGCAATCTTGTTGTTGAAGATGTTGATATCAACAACTAACTTGATCTACCTCTAGACTTTCTTGTCTTGAGCTCTCTGTTCTTCAGCCACCCCCACAACAATGACGATTAGGAAGAACTACTGTAACAGTTACTCTTTCAGTAAAGAGCTTCTCCTTTTATTTAATGTAACCCAACGACTCTTTTAGTAGTGGGTCCCACTCCATTAATGTTGGTTGCATCCTTGCTTTAAGCCTAACTGTCGTTCAGTAGACCTGCGGTGCCTATTGTCATGTACTGTGGCTTTGCCGCTCATAATTTGAATATGGTTGACGTTTTGACTTGCTGACATCAGCACCTGAAGTCTTAGTCAAAATTTAAGAATTAGCAATATAGGTGTTGAGTGAATGAGCTTCACTCAACGCCAAAGTACTTAGACAATTTTGTCTATCTAAGTGTTGACAGCGTTGAGTGAGTAAAGCTCACTCAATGCTTTTTGCCTTATCCCTTTTTACAGCCTCTTCTGCATGCATGGAGTTGAGAGCATTGAGTGAACATACTTTACTCAACGCCTTGTGCCTTAACTACATTCTGCATTTTAGGCGGTGAGAGCGTTGAGTGAACATGCATCACTCAACGCTTTTTGCCTTGGCCATTTCTGCTTCTTCAGTATCTTTAAGCATTGAGAGCGTTGAGTGAGTATGCCTCACTCAATGCTTTTTTGCTTTAATGAATTCTGTGTCATGGCGTTGAGAGTGTTGAATGACCACGCCTCACTCAATGATTTCTGTCTTAGCTAGATTTTTTATTTTAGAATTCATTTTGAATTCGACAAACTTAGAACAGCGTTCAACTAATTTTGAGTTCATCTCGACGAATAAGTAATAGCTCAGTTCGACGAACTCTGAGTTCAAATCGACGAAAAAGTGAAAGTTCAGCTCGACGAACTCAAACCTTAGTTCGACGAATTCTGAGCTCAACGTTTCAACAATTGTGAAGCTAAGGCATTGTGTGAGTGAGCTACACTCAACGCCTGTGTACTTAGCCACTTTTCAGCTCATTTCTCTTTAGGCTTTGACTGTATTAGCCTGACTCAAAGCCTTTTGCTGTATGACATTGAGTGAGTTGACTTCACTCAACGCCTGTGGACTTGGCCACATTCTAAGCTTGCCTCTTCATGGCTTTGACTAAGTAGGCTTTACTCAGCGCTATAAGTCATTTGGATTTCAGTGAATGACCTTCACTCAACGCTTGTGGACTTGGACAGTTTTCCGTCTTTCCACCACTTAGGTAGGAACTTACCTGACTTAGCCACTTAGGCTATCTGTCCCATCACTGCTTTCTAGGACAATCTACAATCATTAAAATTAAACACAAGTTAGATCACCACATGTGTATATATTGTTTGCTGGTCCTTCTTCAAATCCAGCACATTGAGATCAATGGACCCAACAATCTTCCCCTATTTGAAGAAGTCAAAACCTAAGTCAATGTATACACTAACACACTTATGCTATATATATACAAAATACATTATCACAACATACTTCAGATAAATCATAGACATAGCAAATGATGTAGCAGATAAGTAAAAATCATAGCAATTAATGAGTCTAACAAATCATAATTATAGCAAATGATTGTTCTATTTAATCATATAGGTAATTAATGTTTGTGCAATTAAATAAAGTATCACATCCCTTGGCCCTGTAAGCAGAACCTGAAACATATCAAGTTTCAGGTTCCCTTATCATAATCCCACTGCTTCTGGATTTCATTATTGGTTTGTCTTCTGCTCCAACTATGTTCTTTCCCTTCTCATCTGCTTCATCAACAGCCTTAGCCTTAGTACCTTTTTCTTTTCCAGCTCCAGCTTCAGCTTTATCCTTCCGTCTCTCAAAATAGCTAAAAGGCTTGGGGAAGTATTTAGATGGTTCAACAACATCAGGAGTAAGAAGATTGGCCTTTTTGTTCCTCCAAAAAATCTTTCTTTCTATGTCCCTCTTTTCCATCTTATCCCATTCGGTTTTGCTATACCATTTTCCTCTGTCTGATTTCTTATTCTTGACCTGATCCCAAGCAAGCTAGATGATAGATTTGGACTTTGGGCTCCACTGCTCAAAATTAGGTCGTGTCTCCATTTCTTCTATGTATTTTCTCATTCTCATCCTGACTTTCTCTTCAATTTCAGCAGTTTCAGCAGTCATTTCTCTTGTCTGTAGTGCCTGGTCTACAGTGGGGCTGAAGGAGGGAATTTCAGCAACAGTGGACTGCACTCCCCACTAATTACCAGCACTATCATGATCTTCTATATACATCTCATGCTCTTGATTATATTAAGCAGGTTCCATGTTCAAAGTCTCTAGCACTTTAGCAGGCATCATTGGGATATTGTTATATTGCACTAGGTCTAATCCCAGTGATTCTCTCAAAACATTTGTTGCACAAACCATATTTTCAGTATTAGTCCTTATGGCTTCTCTATCCCCTTTTTGGCTTCTTCAATTAATTAAGTGGTCCGGGAGCTGCTTGTCTTGCTTCTTTCTACTTCCAGGTAGTCTACTCCAGCAGTTACATGATTTTTGACTTCCAACATGTGGTCATCAAGTATCTTGGTGCATGCATCCATTTTTGTGAAGATTTTAGTGTTCTGTTCACTTCTCAGAATTTTATCATTTTCATGGATTGTCACACTATTCTTTGCCTGAGTCACTTGATTTTCTATGATAATTGTAATGTTCTGGCCTGACACATCCAGCTTCTCCATTTTAAAGTCTACAGCTCCAGCATCTCTTGTGAAGAATTTTATTGTTTCTCTTTCAGCAGATTAAGTTAAAATCTTATAGATTTGATCTCAGTTGCCAGATCATTTCTAACATCCTTGAGGGCATCATCCACATAATTTTATAGTGCCCTAATTTGCTCATCCAACAGACCCTTTAGCAGTGCTAAGAAAGTTGGTGGCAGCTCATCAACTCTGGTAGTTGTGCCCTCATCCAGAGTTTCTTGTACTGGCATGTTCCCTGCTCCTTGAGCAGTGTCACTCTTGAGCTATTCATTTTCTGGATGTGGTGAGGAGTAAGCTTTCTCAAGACTGTATTCCTCTTTCTCTGATTCTGAGGAAACTAAATCATGTACTTCATGAGCAGGGAGATCAGATGGTATCTCCCCCTCAACCTCCATCATGCTTTCATTTGCATGCAGGTTAGCAGCAGCAACAACAACCTCTTTATCAGCTGTAGCAAATAGTATAACTATTGGAGGAACTTTTAGTTGCTCCCCTATAAATAATACATCATACATTATCTCTTGTATCAATTGCCCCCCCTCAATTGGAGCATTCCTTTCCTCAACACTTGGAATTTCCAAGACTTTATCCTGTAGTTGCTCATCTTCAGACATAACAGTCTCTTTATCTGAGGCAACTTTGATCTTCCCTTCACTCTCAGGCCTAGCAGCATCATCATTATCATACATTGGCATATGACTATCTACATCTTCCAATCTGGAGGCATATTCCTCCATACTTGCAGATATTCTGTCAACTCCTTCCTTTGCAACATATTCAGCCAACTCAGCAACAGGCTCATCAACTTCAGGTACAATATCGGACTCTAGTCTACTTACACGACTAAGTGGGGTAAGATCAGAAGAGGCTAATACCTGAATATTCATGTCCATCCCGGACTCTTCAGTAAATGATGATGGTTCTGGATTGTGAGGCTCTTCCTCCTCAGATGAGCTGCTAGAGGGGCTGGGCTCAGTAGCAGCAATCTTCTTTCCTTTCTTTTCAGCAGCTTCTGGACCACGGGGCTGAAGGACCCTGTCCCATCTCTCAAGCATCCCGATATCCATTCTTCTCATGTGGTGTATTCTTGCATCAAGCTTCAGATTCAGAATTTCTAGGATAGTTTCTCGGAGATATAGTGATAGGATTCTCCCCAAATTTGGTTTGGCCATGCAATCCACTATTTTTTCAAACACCACTCTTCCCCAATCAGTTCTTTTGGATAGTATGACTCTTGCCATTATTTCAAACATCCTCTTTGAAATTTTGTCATGGGAGACTATTTTGCATATCAGAGCTTTCCCAATGACATCGTCTAGAAACTTACCTCTCAGGTTAAGTTCATTCCTTATAATTGATCTGGTGGTGTGCTTGGATAGTCCACACTATTTCATTGCCAATTTTACATTATCCAGCATCAGCTCTTCTTTGTCAGCAGTTGCAAAGAGCTTTGGCAACTACAGAGCCTTGCTGAGCCTTCTGGGGGTAATCTTGATCTTCTTCCTGCTTACTATGGTCTTGACTTTACATACTGAAGCATCTGCTTTGGCGTTGGTGAACAACTATAGCACTTCGCTCTTCCACAGAAGACAGGGCTCCGTCAGGACGAAAGCTAGGTCAGATTTTTTAGAAGATTAAGCACTTGCTGAACTTCTTCCAGAGCATCAACAAATTCATTGCGAATCACCTCTGCTCCTTCGAAGATGAAATCTTGTCCCTTGGGCGCCATTTTACCGGAGAATTTGAGAAGGCTAGCGAAAACAGCTTTCTGTCGATTCAGCGAATATGGGCGGGAGAGGGTAAGGAACAGTGACTTTGCTTATTGCACAAGCTCTTCTATTTATAGTTATTCCTAAAAATAAGGCGGAAGGTCACTAACCTATTTTGTTGATTAATTTTGATCAATGGACAGGATTGAAACCCAACACATATCTGCAGGCCGTCTTCTATACAATTTTTGTTGAGTAAGTTTATTTTGCTCAACATCTGTTTTCTTTAGTAATTAGATTGCAACTTTCTCTTAACGGTGTTGGCCTAACTTGCAGGGATAAGATTGTCCTGTAGTACACATTCTAATATGTGTTCTATTGGGGGTGAAATTAGACATAATTTCAATATCCTTACATTAATTTCAATTGAGAGTGTATTAGCCCCCAAACTCAATTGATTAAACCAAATTTTGATATTTATCTAACCTAGTATTGCACATGTAATGTGTCTTTGGGTATGTTGAGACTAGTTACTTCTTATGGCATAGTGAACATGTAAGCCACTAACATATTTATTGAGAAGAGTTGTTTAGACTAATGCTTTCACATCTACTCAAACATTTGTTTCAATTACCTTATCTTTAACATGCATAATTAATTTAGCAATTAAATAGTAGAATTAAAAGTTAGGTGAATTCTACTTATATCTGCCCTATAGACTTGAAGCCCATACTGGATTCACAGTATCTGAGCATACCAACAACCTTGCTTCTGATCTTTAGCCTTTGATGAGCATCTGCCTTTCCTTTGCAAGCTCCCCCTCAATAATTGCACTTGTCTTTGACATCTTGTGTGTGATGGTAAGTTAAATCATTCCTTGTACCAAGACTTGGGTCTGGTACATCTCTATCCAAGGACCATAAATGGTTATGGCCACTTGGATTATCCTGCAAGACAGAAATTACCTTACCTTAGGAACCCAAGCTGACTTGGATCCTAGGTTATTGTTAGCATATGAATGCATATATCTACCTATAGGAGTCCTGTCAGGAAGACAATGCCTTGCCTTTGGCATATAGGAGTTGTGACAACAATCTACGATAAAGTGGTCCACTTTGTCACAGCACCAGCACTCATGAATATTTTATCTTCTCTTCTGAGCAGGTCTGGCAGCATGGTTGACTGTAGACTGAACAGAAGGAAGAGCAACTTCCATGTTCCAATATCTCTTAGTCATAGTCTAATTAAGAGTACGTCTGTCATGAGAAGAGCTTGGTTTTTCACAAGATCTATCAGCAGTATTTCTCTTTGCAGAGGCCATGTTGTTGGTGTCCCTAGAAGATTCCAAGTCTTGCTTCCTGGTAGATTTACCCTTGGTCAGAGTGTGTGCAGGGAGACTTTGAGAAAAGGCCAATGTCTTGCTCAAGAGTGATGAAGCTGGTGCATTAAATACAAAAGGTCTAGGATAGACCTTTTGTACTTCTTCATGGGGAGCCTTCTGAGCACTTAGTCCCATGTCCTTTCTTCTTCCATTACAAGGATCTTTTGTAGTCTTACATGGAAGATTCCCACACCTCCAGTGACCACACTTACAGTCTTGGTCATGGCTGTTGGATGGGAGAATTACCTTGTGAAAGGTTAACTGAGGCCTGACGGGAGATTGGCCCATTCTCTGAGATTGGATAACTTTAGAGATCCACTCAGACTCAGATTTTCTCTTGATAGCATCTATCTTAGAGAAATTAGCCACAATCCTCTTCTCCCTTTCAAGTTTCTCTTCAAGATAATTGATAATAGAGTCCTTATATTTTATGGACTCAACATGGATACCTACCATGATCTTCAGATGGGCTACTTCCCTCTCTTTTAGACATAGCAAAGATGAAGCTTCATCCTGCTGGGAAGAAGTAATCTGTAGGGAGGCTATTTCCTCTACATGTTTCTTAACAAGCAACTTGCTTTTCTTGAAAGTTTTCAGAAGTGCAGCATGATTTTCAATCAATTGATTGATATCATCTTCTGATAGAGGACTCTCATAATCACTTGATGAGGATGCATCAGAGCCTGAGCAGGACTCATATTCAGACTCTGAGGATGAGCTAGATGGGGAATATACCAGACTTTGTTCAGGCTGATCCTCGCAAGATTCTTCTTCTGATGTAGCTGTCAGTTCATAGCTCCTGCATTCACCTTCCTCAGCTCCATGCACCTCTAAATCACTATCTGAATGTGACAGAGGGGCCCTAATCTTTGCTCTTGTATCTAGAAGGACTTTATCTTCTGCAAGAGCAGTCAGTAGTCCAATGGTCTTCTTTTCATTTTTGTTGATTTGAAGCTCCATTGATCTCCACACCTTATGGTTCTCTTTTGAACACATAAGTTAAAACCATTTTAGCTATCCTTTGAGGTCTACTCAGACTGTTAGGAACTTTTTGAGTAACCTCCCTCTGATACCACTTGAAAGTCTTTATTTCAAGGATAACTAAATTGCCTAGAGGTGGGTGAATAGGTTTCTTAGTCCTTAGTGACTATTTTTAAATCTCTTTAAGTTAGCTGCTTTATTGGTAGATTAAGTTTTGCTTTAAAGACAAGCTTCCTGCACAAATAAAAGCAACACAACAGAGTGCACACAAATTTATAGTGGTTCCCCAATCTTTGGGTACATTCACTCTCCTGCCACCTTGCCAAATTCCTATTGGTTAAGGAACTTCTCCAAAACAATGCTCCAAAGAGCTTACACCTCAGATCCCTTAGGATCTCTCAGTCTCCTCCAAGAGTTACAACTCAGCCATAAGGGCCTACACTCAGTGATACAATTATCACCTACCCCGGGCAATTAAGCCCTACCACTCGGGCTATGGAGGATAGCCCTGCCTCAGAGCAAACTAGCTCCTACAACTCGGAGAGATTCACTCTCCTATAGCTCAGACAATATTGCCCTACTTCTTAGTGAGTAAAACTCACCTACCTCAGAGCAATTTTGCTCCTACCTCTCAGATCCAGAAAGGATCCTACAAGATGGAAGTGGGTTGTTGAGGTTCTTGATTGGACACAAGAGGAATTCCTCTGTGCCAATCTTCCTTGACTGAGTTAGACTCAACCCCACTTTGACACCAGGAATGTTTTCCTGAGTCTACTTTTCTGGACTAAGTATACCTTAGCCCCAACTACTTCACAACAACAAGTATATCCACTTGAGCTGGAAGTGACTTGCAGAACACTATTCTACCCCTTTCTAAACTGAACCAAAAGCTCAGCCCTCTCTTCTTCACAGCAACAATGATGTATATACTTTGGATTATGCTGGAAGCAACTTACAGATTATCTTCTCTGCACCTTTCTAAACTGAACCAAAAGATCATCCATATCTTCTTCTTCACAGCTCACCAAGAGAATATTATTTAGGATTTGTTGGCTGGATCTATGAAGCACATGCAGAAAGGGTCGGCCCTAGCTACTATCTCTTTCACAGTGAATCACCCTAAGCATGCTAGCTGGTGCAGATGAAGATGGCGCAAGCAATCTTGTTGTTGAAGATGTTGATATCAACAACTATTTAGATCTGCCTCTAGACTTGCTTATCTTGGGCTCTCTGTTCTTCAGCCACACCCACAATAATGGCGATTAGGAAGAACTACTGTAACTGTTACTCTTTCTTTAAAAAGCTTATCATTTTATTTAATGTAACCCAACGACTCTTTTAGTAATAGGTCCATTTCCATTAATGCTGGGTGCATCCTTGCTTTAACGCCTAACTATCGTTCAGTAGACCTGCAGTGCCTTTTGTCATGTACTGTGGCTTTGCCGTTCACAATTTGAATATGGTTGACTTTTTGACTTGCTGACATCAGCACTCGAATACTTAGTCAAAATTCAAGCATCAGCAGTATAGGCGTTGAGTGAATGAGCTTCACTCAATGCCAAAGTACTTAGACAGTTTTGTCTATCTAGGCGTTGACAGCATTGAGTGAGTAAAGCTCACTCAACGCTTTTTGCCTTATCCCTTTTCGCAGCCTCTTCTGCATGCATGGAGTTAAGAGCGTTGAGTGAACATACTTCACTCAACGCCTTGTGACTTAACTATATTTTGCATTTTAGGCATTGAGAGCGTTGAGTGAACATGCCTCAATCAACGCTTTCTGCCTTGGCCATTTCTGCTACTTCAGCATCTTTAAGCGTTGAGAGCATTGAGTGACTATGCCTCACTCAATGCTTTTTTGCTTTTACTAATTCTGTGTCATAGCGTTGAGAGCATTGAGTGACCACACCTCACTCAATGCTTTCTGCCTTAGCCAGATTTTATATTTCAGAATTCATTTTGAGTTCGATAAACTTAGAACACAGTTCGACAAACTTTCATCTCAGCTCGACGAATAAGTAATAGCTTAGTTTGACGAACTCTAAGCTCAGTTCGACGAATAAGTGAAAGTTCAACTCTACAAACTCAGACCTTAGTTTGACGAATTCTGAGATCAGATATTCAATAATTGTGAAGCTAAGGCATTAAGTGAGTGAGCTACACTCAACGCCTGTGCACTTAGCCACTTTTCAGCTCATTTGTCATTAGGTTTTGACTGTATTAGCCTGTTGGATCTCTAGTTGATTTGGGCTAGGTTCACTAGCTTAGGATGTGACCCAACATGTATAGCCAGGGTCAAAGTTGTGTCCTAGTGTCTATGTCAAGTCCTTAGGTTTAACATCAGATGGACCAGCTATAAACAAGACCATCAGAGACTCCAGACTTAGAGGATTTCAAGACTAAGTAAAATGAGTTCGACGTTCTTCGAACTCAGGTCGAGAAAAGGTGTTCTGCGCTCGACGATCTTGAGATAATTCTTAGTGCTGAGCTCGATGATCTTAGTTCTCTGTTCGATGAAGACTGAGTTACTTCAACAGACTAAAGTCAGGGTAACTCCAGATTTTTTCTAAGTCCAGCTTCAAGCTTTGGTCAACGAACTAGATTCTGAGCTCGACGAACTTGGTCGTCAAGTTCTCAACTTCTCAAGTCGACGAAGTCAACTTCTCAGGTCGATGATTTCAATATTCTACTCGACGATTCCTGAATTCAGAGGATTTGTGTCGACACTTAGGGCATGTGTCGATACCAGCTTATGTCGACACCAGAAGATTTGTGTCGACACCAAGATCAATCAGTCGACACCAACTTATGTCGACACAGAATATCAGTTATACAAAATATTTTAACCAAGTACAGAACTGTTCTTCGCTCGACGAATGTGGATCTCTGGTCGACGAATGAAGATTGTCAGTTCGACGAAGATTGAAGCAGAATTGACAAGATTCCCGTGAAGACAAATTGTTATTGTCTGGTCGACGAACTCATCAAGCTCAGCTCGACGAACTCAAGCTCAGCTCGACGAACTCAAGCTCAGCTCGACGAACTCAAACTCAGCTCGACGAATTGTGTTCTTCGTTCGACGATTCCAGACTAGGTCTTCTCCAATTTCCTGTCCCTTTTCTTGGCGATGAATCCTCAGTAATTAATGCCCAATCCTCTCGGAATGTTACCGTTAGAACGTGCATTGATCATGGATTATTACATGCCGTTTTTCCATGGGACAGTTAGGGAAATCATTGATTGCCGCTTCCTTCCCAGGGCGACTGCAATTACTACTCAACATTCAAATTTCAGTTATTCCTCAGTCAGTAAAAAGTCAGAAAAGAAGAGATTAACGAGTAGTACAACACATACCAGACACACAGATAGACATTGCATAGAAGAACAATCTTACAATAATCAAAAAGTTCTTTACTGCATTCTGCCCAGGCCAGAGAATAATTTTCATCAAGAAGAAGAGGAACATACAATCACTATCAAGAGTCTTCTTCCTTGAATCCTACAGGACAACTTCAGAAGGACAATAAATTAATCTATCCGTCAAAGATGTTCCTGAAGCAATCTCTGGTCCAGGCACTCAAGCTATTTGAAGACCTGTCACCCTGAAGTAGTGCTCCAGTTTTCCTGATCCATTTAAGATCTCAGGGGGAGCAATCTGCTGAAATCAATAAACAAGTCTTCTCAGTTGACATTGAGAAAGAGAAGACATCATCACCCTCTTTTCCAACTCCTATACAGGGTTTTAATTCCCTTCAAAATTATTCCTGCTTACAAGTCTCCTACCAAAAGACTTGAGGTTTTGGTTGTTGAGCACCTGAACAAAAACTCA
This sequence comes from Platanthera guangdongensis, assembly GCA_039583875.1. NCBI lineage: Eukaryota > Viridiplantae > Streptophyta > Magnoliopsida > Asparagales > Orchidaceae > Platanthera > Platanthera guangdongensis. Next base: position 136,678,087 of record CM077159.1, on the reverse strand, counting down.
TTGGTGTCAGACACCTGATCAAAAACCTGAGTGGATTCCTACCAGGGTGGTAGATGAGTGGATGTAGCCAGGTTGGGGAACCACTATAAAATTTCTTGTGTCGTCTGGTTGCCCTTTATTTTTGTTTTGGCTGTGTTGCTCTGTGATTAGATAGGTTGTTGTGCTTATTTTATTTAATTTACTGACCTGTTCACTTAGGAATACAACAAAAGTTGTAAAAAGTTTGTAGTGAGCACAATACTCTATTCACCCCCCCCCCCTCTAGAGTACTTCAGATCTAACCTGCACTTTCAATTGGTATCAATGCGAGGTTGGTTAAATACCACACCTTTAGAGATCAAGTGGTTGTACGGGCTAACACCTGAATCATAAAGATCCTTCTAGTTAGATCTGTTTGTTTTGATTTTGTTATTAGATTTATTTCTTCACAGATATGGCTCAAAACAAAGACTATGCAAGCATCAGACCTCCAATATGCAATATTAACAAGTTTTCCATCTGAAAGACAAGAATCAAGTTATACATGAATTCTATTGATGAAGATATTTTTGCTTCCATCTTGACAGGAGTACCTCCTGCACTGCAGCTTCTACAAGCACCTCCACCAACATGTTTGCAGTACCTCCTCCAGAAAAAAAATGATGCCTACAAGAAAGCCAAAATTGCAAATGCAAAGGCAATGAATATCTTGGCTCAAACTATGTCAGATGATATATTTCAGAAGGTGGCTGAGTGCACCTCAGCCAAGGCCATTTGGGATTCCCTTAACCAAATGGTAGCTGGTTCAACAGATGAAAGAAAAGACAGGAGATCAAATCTCATATCCCTGTATGACAATTTCAAGAAGGATGAGACTGAATCAGTAGCTGAAATGTACAACAGGTTGAGCTCAATCATCAATGAGCTCAAAAACTTGGATAAAGACATCACCCTTACAGAGGTGAATGATAAGATTTTGATGTACTTCCCTAGATCTTGGGATTCAAGAATCTGGCCTATCAAAGAAGCGAGAAGCCTAAATGAGAAATCAACTGAATCTCTGCAAGGCAAATTAAAGTCTTATGAGCAGCTGATCAAATCAAGAGAAGCAGCAGAACAGAAGGCAGCAACCCCAGTGAGAAAGGATCACAGTATAGCCTTCAAAGCATCTGGGGAAAGTGAGACCTCAACATCCAATGAGAAACTCATGAGCCTCTTTGCAAAAAGATTCTATAAGATGGCTAGAAAGGATTTCAGAAGAAAATCATCCAGGCAGGATGATAAGCCCAGATTTGACAAGACAACAACCAAGGAGGTTGTGTGCTTTGGTTGCAGGAAGCCTGAACATTACATCTCTGAATGTCCAGAAAATCAGAAGAAGGAGAAAAGCAAAGAAAGAGACTCTAGAAGAAAACACAGCAGCAGACCCTCCTCAAGCAAGTACAAAAAGAAAGACAAGGGATTTGTTGCTGAGACATGGAGTGATACTGAAGAAGAATCATCCTCTTCCAGCTCAAGTGAAGAAGAGGAAGAAGCAAGATCCAAGGAGGTTTGCCTTATGACAATTGATGCCTCCAGGAGCAATTCTAGATCAGATGGAGAATCTGAATATGAAGCAGCCTCAGACTCAGAGGCAGATCAGGTTCTTTCAAGCTTTAATTTTAATTCTGATCTGTTTAAAATTGAATTCAAAACTATGTGCTTAGATTTAATTAGTTCAGAAAAGGAACTAAAAACCCTTAGAGAAAGACAAGGAAATCTTGAATCTGTTAATTCAGAAAATATTAAACTACAAGATCAACTAACTCTAGCAAATGAACAAATAATTAAATTAAAATCTGATTTATGTGAGGCTAAACAACTTGAGCAATCTCTCAATGGGAGAAGTCTCAAGCTGATGGACATAACAAGCACAGTAAATGCCAGATTAAATGGCAAGCTGGGCTTGGGTGCTTCATCAGGTTTGCCCCCCATAATTAAGAAAAATATTCTTACAACACCCATTAAATTTATTTCTGCCAAAGGAAAAGAAAAGATAATAGACAAACCAATGTCAGCAAACAACCCAAAACCCATAGACAAGAGAAATAGAAATCAGAAAACAACTGATAAAAACAAGGTTCAGCAGCATTCATTGAACTCAGATCGACGAAATGTGGCCAGTTCGTCGAACCCAGATCGACGAACGCTGAACTCAAACTTTAATTATAACAATTCATCTAACTGCGATCGGCGAACTTTGTATGGTTCATCGAGCAGAGGTCGACGAACTTGGGGCGCAGAAAATGACTACTGTCATTCTCTGAGCAGAGATCGACGATCTCAGCCCTATTCGTCGAACTCTGGTCGACGAACTTACAGAAATTCGTCGAACCCAGAAGGACCAAACTTAAATCATTTCTCTTATAGAAAGTCTAAGCCAACTAATAAGACATTTAATCCAGTAGCTGATTGGGTTATTCCACCTAGGAGATATCACCCCTTAGGTTATAAATCTCAACCTACATTGTGAGTTATTTCAAGTTTTTCTTTTCAACCAAATAAACGACCCAAGGTAACCTGGGTCAAGAACAATTGAGTTTTGTTTTTCATTACAGGTACAGGTGAAGAGCTGTCCAAGGGTGAGTCAAACCTAGTACTTGGACAGTGGTTGCTCCAAGCATATGACAGGCAACAAGGATAATTTATCCAACTACAAGTCCAAGCTAGGACCAAAGGTGATCTTTGGTGATTCAAAGAGTGGTCAGTCAGAAGGATATGGAGCAGTAAAGATTGGATCAGTTGCCTTCAAGAGAGTAACATATGTAAGAGGACTCAAACATAACCTAATATCCATAAGCCAATTATGTGATGAAGGTTATCAGGAACACTTTAACTCTACCTCTTGTTCTATTATTAATAATGAAAACCAAACTGTTTTAATTGGAATTAGACAAGGCAACATATATCTAGTAGATTTTATTTCTGCCAAAACTGATATTTGTTTACTCAATATCACTAGTAACCAAAATGAGTTGTGCCATAAAAGGTTAGGACATGTAAACCTTAAGAATATAGCTAGGCTATCTAAGGACAACCTTGTTAGAGGTTTACCTTCTGGCCCCTACAAGAAGGAAAACCTTTGCAGGGCTTGTCAATTAGGCAAGCAAACTAAAACTAGTTTTAAATCCATTAATAAAAGTGATTCACCTAGGATTTTGTATTTGCTTCATGTGGATCTATTTGGACCCATTGCAGTACAAAGCCTAGGAGGGAAGTCTTACACTTTAGTGATTGTTGATGACTTCTCTAGATTCAGTTGGGTAGCCTTTCTGAGAGCTAAGTCAGATACATTCAAGGTTCTTACAGATTTTCTCAGGACCATACAGATTGAGTTCTCTACTCATGTTGTATTGATCAGAAGTGATCATGGCACAGAGTTTGAGTCTCTTCTTATGCATGAGTTCTGTGAGAAGGAAGGTATCAGGCAGTGCTTCTCAGCTCCTAGAACTCCCCAACAAAATGGGGTTGCTGAAAGGAAAAATAGGACACTCATTGAATCTGCAGGTACATTATTGGCAGATGCTTACATGCCTCTATCCTTTTGGGCAGAAGCTGTAAACACTACTAACTATGTCCTGAATAGAAGCCTTATACATAAGCTGAAAAATAAGACCCCCTATGAATTGCTTAAAGGGAAGAAACCTAAAATTACATATTTTAAAAGTTTTGGTTGTATATGTTACATTCACACAAATAACAAAAGATACATTAGAAAGTTTGAGGCTAAGGCTGAAGAAGGAATTTTTATAGGATACTCCCAAGTAAGCAAGGCCTATAGGGTTTTTAATAAATCATCCCTTAAAATTGAAGAATCAGTCCATGTATCTTTTGATGAAGCTAACATGTCTTATAAGGAGAAAGAGATTTCTACCAATAGCTCTTTGCAGGTTCCACAACTGTGTGAGTCTATGGATGGACTAAACCTTACCCAAGAGGTGTAAACCCATCCTTCTCCACAAGTTGCTGAAGACAGTGAAGAAGAAATTCAAGTGGAAGTGGCTGAACTTCCCTCAACAGCTAGTACCATTCCTCAAGAGGAATTAATTACAGAAGCTGTTGCTGAACAAACTCCACCAACTGATCTTGTCACACTTAGAGATCACCCTAGATCTCAAGTGATTGGAGACATTTCAGTAGGTGTACAGACAAGGCATCAACTCAACCACGACTTGATGCATGCCTATTTTCTCTCTCAAATTGAACCTCTCTTCATCCATGAAGCTGAGCAAGATCCTCACTGGATCATTGCAATGTAAGAGGAACTAAATCAGTTTGAGAGATGTAGAGTTTGGGATTTGGTTCCAAGACCTCATAACTACCCAGTTATTGGAACCAAGTGGGTCTACAAGAACAAGCTGGATGCTCAAGGGAACATAGTGAGAAACAAGGCTAGGCTTGTTGCTCAAGGCTACAGGCAAGAGGAAGGAATTGACTATGACCAAACTTTTGCCCCTGTTGCAACGTTAGAGGCCATAAGAATATTCCTTGCCTATGCAGCTCACAGGAGATTTAAAGTTTTCCAAATGGATGTCAAGAGTGCATTTCTGAATGGAGTGCTTCAAGAAGAGGTTTATGTAGAACAACCTCCAGGTTTTATCTCTCTAACCCAACCCTCTTTTGTATTTAAATTGCATAAAGCTCTCTATAGTTTAAAGCAAGCTCCAAGAGCTTGGTATGAGACATTAGCAAGCTTTCTTTTAGTGCATAAATTTATAAGAGGAACCATAGATAAAACTCTTTTCACTAGATATCATAAGGACCAAATTTCGTTAGTACAAATATATGTGGATGACATCATTTTTGGGTCTATTGATCCCAAATTGTGCAAGAGGTTTGCTGACCTCATGCATTCCAAATTTGAGATGAGTAGAATGGGTGAGCTTTCCTACTTCCTTGGTCTCCAAGTGAAGCAGCTCCCTGATGGTATCTTCCTCTCCCAAGCTAAGTATGCTAAAGAGCTTATTAAGAAGTTTTGGATGGGTTATGATTTAGGAATGAAAACACCTATGGCTACTAATGTTGTTGTGGATTTTGATGCAGCAGGGAAACCTGTAGATCAGAAACATTATAGGGCAATTGTTGGATCCCTATTATACCTAACAGCTAGCAGACCTGATATTATGTTTGTCACATTCCTTTGTGCCAGGTTCCAAGTGAACCCTAAAGAATCTCACCTTATTTTCTTAAAAAGAATTTTGAGATATATAAAGAGTTGTCCTAAACTAGGACTCTGGTATCCTGCAGAGTCAGAGTTTGAGTTAACTGGATACTCAGATGCTGACTATGCTGGATGTAGAGTGGGTAGGAAGAGTACCTCTGGAACTTGCCAGTTCCTACGTATGAGACTTGTCTTCTGGTTTTGTAAAAAGCAAATATCTGTGTCTACATCAACTGCAGAAGCAGAATATATGCCTGCTGGCAGCTACTGTTCACAAATGTTATGGATATAAAACAAACTCCTAGATTATGGTGTCAACTTAAATAATTCAACATTATTTTGTGATAATACTAGTGTTATTGCTATAGCACAGAATCCAGTTCACCATAATAGGACTAAACATATTGAAATAAGACATCATTTCATTAGAGATAATATAGACAAAAAGAAAATTAATTTAATCCATATTCCTACTGATCTACAGAGACCAGCCATTTTCACCAAACCTTTGGATGAGAAAAATCATTTGTTCTTCATAAATCAACTGGGAATGATCAATGGAGAAGAGTTAAATTAGTTTCTGTCTGCATTAGACGAATTTTTCAGAGTTCGTCGAACGGAGTTCGACAAATTAGAGAAAGTTTGGGAGATACTCGTCGAACGGAGATCGACGAATTCTCTGTGTGTGGGAACAATTTTCGTCGATTGGAGATCGGCGAACTTTGCTTCAGAAGACATTTCGTCGAACGGAGTTCAACGAACTGTTTTCGATTCTTTTGAATGAGATCGATGAATTATTTATCTATAATTTATTTCGTCGACCTCAGTTCGAAGAACTATTTCTTTTTCGTGGAACGGAGATTGTCAATTCATATTCTGGAAAACGTATATCTAGGTTTTCTTCAACCTCCGTCCTGCGCTTTCTGTTCTCTTGCTCTTGATCGCTGCTTTCTCTGTCTCTCTTGCAGGTTATCAATGGCGGTTCCAGCAAGCACCTTAGCCGCAATGAAATTCGACAAAGGCTTTGACATGGATTTTGACTCATTCCAACATTCTGACCCAATATTTCTATACATTCTGGAAATTTTGGAAGAACTTGGTCTCAAAGATTTTATGACTAGAAGCATTAAACTGCATGCATCTGAAATTCGAGAATGGGTATACACTTCGTCAGTTTCTGAGGAAAATGTTCTGACAGGCAATATTCGGAGTAATGCTGTCTCTCTGTCTCCCGTCATTCTTTCTGAAATTGTTGCATTGATAAATGGAGAAGATGATATGGATATGGATATGGATTCTGAAAAATACAGTTTGATGCTGAAGTTGATGGGGTTTTCTGGAAGCAACCCTAACAAGTTGTTAAAGAAACAACTGTCTGCCGCCTATCAGTTCCCGGCGGATATCGTGGGAAAAGTACTGATGGGCAAGCACACCGCACACGACTACATAACCAGACATCAATTTCTTGTCATGTGCGTCGTGGTCAATAAGCGTCCTGTTGATTGGAGCAAGATCTTCTTTGAGTTGATAAAGAAGAAAATCAGCAAGAAAGATGTTTGTTTTGGAAGAATCCTGGGGATCTTCCTCAAGGAAAAGGCTAGTGAATTCATGGTCTCCCCGACCATCTTCATCAATTCCAGCAAGCGCCTCACCTACGCTTTGTTTGGTAGATGGGAGAGGACGATCTCCAAGCCATCCAAGGCTTCCTCCTCTTCCATCCCTGCTTCAGAAGGCACCAGGGCTGTTAAAGCCACTCCCACACCTGCTGAGGAGATCCATCCCCCTCCACCATCTCTTCCAGCACCCCTTCCAGCAAAGCAGCCTCCTCATGTGTCTACTCCTCCTCCATCTCCATCACTGGACATCACCAACATCCCATCTCCACCTCCATCTTCCCCTCTACAAGCTAATCAACAATCAACACCCCCTGCTTCACCTCATGACACCCATAACATTACACCTCCCCAGTCTCCACTTCCCCCTCATTTGTCCTCCATTCCATCTTACACCCTACCCTCAGACATTGACATGCCAGATGCCACCATTCCATATTCATCACCATCCACTCATCACATATCAACTGTACTACCCCCCACTCCATCCTCTTCCCCTTCCTCCTTTGATTCAACTACCATATCATCTATCCTCACCTTCCTCACTCCCCTCATCAAAACCCTTATCACAGAGGCCATTACACCTCTTGTGAATTCTATTAATTCTTTATCTGCTCAAGTTTCTACCCTTTCTGCTGCCCCCTCCTCAGTCCAGGGCCTGGCCTCAGTCCCCACTGAACCCAAGCAGGGGGAGATGCCTGATGATGAAGCAGTAGCTCAAGCTTCAGATACAGCTTCCCCGACAGATACAGCTTCAGAAGTTTTTCCAGATTGCACAGATACAGAGTTAATTGACTTGATTAAGTTTATTAATACTGATATGGATATTGCTGACATGGATACTGCTGAAACTGTAGGTGATTTTCTCTCAATCCCACAGTTAATCTACAAGAATTACTGCAACATTTTGATACTGTACATATGCAATCTCTTCCAGCAGACTTTACTAAGCCACTGTTGGCTATTGTGCCCTATACTTCTCCAGCTAGTCCAGCAGTTGCTAAGCAACTCTGTGACAGTTTTGTTATTCCAGCTTTAGCTCCAATCCCTGCAGCTATTCCAGAAGATATCTCAGCCCTAGTTTTTGTTATGGATGACTCTCCTATGCCTGATTGGGATGAGCTAATCCTGGCTGATATTGAAGAAGAAAATAAGGCAGTAGATGAAAGCTCTGTCCCCACTATTTCTGATTTCTGTACAGTCTCCTCCTCAACTGTTGCTGAAACTCTAGTTCCTGAAATTTCTGCCCCTGCTACAACAAAAGCTGTTATTGATGATAAAGCTCTAAAAGCATTGGATGCTTTATATGATAACCCTCAGGGTTCTGATACTGAAGATGATGAAGCTGATGATGATGATGATTCAGATGAAGGAGCCTCCAAGAAGAAAAAGAAAATGTTGTCAAAGAAAAGGAAGGCTCCTCCTCCTCCAGCTCCTAAGCCCAATCCCACTACTGACACCCCTTATTACATTTTGCATAATGTTACTCCTTATAAGGGAATGCCTGCATGGATGTGGTTATCCAAGAACCAGCAGAAGGATAGGAAAAGAAGTAGGAGATATTCTCCTCCTCCAGTTCACAGATATAGAAAGGATCCACCTCCTCCTCCTCCAGCAGTTGGTGCCACTGGCTCTAGCTCTCAGAGATCTGCCACCATGCAAACCTATCAGAGACATTCAGGGAGATCCTCTAGAAGCAGCCAGTAGAGGCAACCATCCTCTGGAAATCAACATCAGCACCAACAATCTCAACTGCAGCAACAATCTCAGCAGCAGCAACAAATATCTGAAGTACAAAAAGCTGACAGTCCTAAAAGGCCATACTCTCCTCCTATTCCATTTGAAGATCCTAAAACTGCAAATACTGCTAAAATGGCCAGATTCTAGGAGCTAATTGGCCTATCTTTGATCAATAAAGCAAAGGCTGAAGGAAAAGACACATCAGGTTTAACAACTATGTCAAAGTACAGGAAAGAAGAGTTAAAAAGGTTTGACAGAGGCAACAAGTTCTTTAATGTTGATGATTATATGAAGCTCCATCCAGAAGTAGTTGTCCCCAGAGCTACATCACTGAAAATCATTGGGGCAGCTGACATGACAATGACCCAGATAGAGGCTTCAAATCCTAACAAAGAAATTATCTTCAAAAAGACAGGAGAGAAGACAACGGAAGACAAATCTTTGCAAAAGAAGAAGAAGTAATCTTTATTTTGTTTCTATTTCTTTCTGAAAATTGTTTTCAAACTATGCTATCTGTTTAAACAAAGCCTATGTATATATATATCTGCTGCATGTGTTAGTAATTCTCTGCCAGATATATTTCTTTTCTTGCTTTGTTTATCTCTTTTGAGTCTCTTAGTGACCTCACCCAAATATGGGAAGATTGTTGGATCCCTAGTTGATTTGGGCTAGGTTCACTAGCTTAGGATGTGACCCAACATGTATAGCCAGGGTCAAAGTTGTGTCCTAGAGTCTAGGTCAAGTCCTTAGGTTCAACATCAGATGGACCAGCTATCAACAAGACCATCAGAGACTCCAGACTTAGAGGATTTCAAGACTAAGTAAAATGAGTTCGACATTCGTCGAACTCAGGTCGACGAAAGGTGTTCTGCGTTCGACGATCTTGAGATAATTATTAGTGCTGAGCTCGACGATCTTAGTTCTCTGTTCGACGAAGACTGAGTTTCTTCAACAGACTAAAGTCAGGGTAACTCCAGATTTTTTCTAAGTCCAGCTTCAAGCTTTGGTCGACGAACTAGATTCTGAGCTCGACGAACTTGGACCTCAAGTTCTCAACTTCTCAAGTCGACGAAGTCAACTTCTCAGGTCGACGATTTTAGTATTCTACTCGACGATTCCTGAATTCAGAGGATTTGTGTCGACACTTAGGGCATATGTCGACACCAGCTTATGTCGACACCAGAAGATTTGTGTCGACATCAAGATCAATCAGTCGACACCAACTTATGTCGACACAGAATATTAGTTATACAGAATATTTTAACCAAGTCCAGAACTGTTCTTCGCTCGACGAATGTGGATCTCTGGTCGACGAATGAAGATTGTCAGTTCGACGAAGATTGAAGCAGAATTGACAAGATTCCAGTGAAGACAAATTGTTATTGTCTGGTCGACGAACTCATCAAGCTCAACTCGATGAACTCAAGCTCAGCTCGACGAACTCAAGCTCAGCTCGATGAACTCAAACTCAGCTCGACGAATTGTGTTCTTCGTTCGATGATTCCAGACTAGGTCTTCTCCAGTTTCCCGTCCCTTTTCTCGACGATGAATCCTCAGCAATTAATGCCCAATCCTCTCGGAATATTACCGTTAGAACGCGCATTGATCATGGATTATTATATGTCGTTATTCTATGGGACAGTTAGGGAAATCATTAATTGCTGCTTCCTTCCCAGGCCGACTACAATTACTACTCAACATTCAAATTTTGGTTATTCCTCAGTCAGTAAAAAGTCAGAAAAGAAGAGATTAACGAGTAGTACAACACATACCAGACACACAGACAGACATTGCACAGAAGAACAATCTTACAACAATCAAAAAGTTCTTTACTGCAATCTGCCCAGGCCAGAGAATAATTTTCATCAAGAAGAAGAATAACATACATTCACTATCAAGAGTCTTCTTCCTTGAATCCTACAGGACAACTTCAGAAGGACAACAAATTAATCTATCCGTCAAAGAAGTTCCTGAAGCAATCTCTGGTCCAGGCACTCAAGCTATTTGAAGACCTGTCACCCTGAAGCAGTGCTCCAGTTTTCCTGATCCATTCAAGATCTCAGGGGGAGCAATCTGCTGAAATCAATCCACAAGTCTTCTTAGTTGACATTGAGAAAGAGAAGACCTCATCACCCTCTTTCCCAACTCCTGTACAAGGTTTTAATTCCCTTCAAAATTATTCCTAGTTAAAAGTCTCCTACCAAAAGACTTGAGGTTTTGGTTGTTGAGCACCTGAACAAAAACTCATTAGTGTCAGGCGCCTGATCAAAACCCTGAGTGGATTCCTACCAGGGTGGTAGAAGAGTGGATGTACCCAGGTTGGGGAACCACTATAAAATTTCTTGTGTCGTCTGGTTGCCCTTTATTTTTGTTTTGGCTGTGTTGCTCTGTGATTAGATAGGTTGCTGTGCTTATTTTATTTAATTTACTGACCTGTTCACTTAAAAATACAACAAAATTTGTAAAAAGTTTGTAGTGAGCACAATACTCTGTTCACCCCCCCCCCCCCCCTCTAGAGTATTTCAGATCTAACCTGCACTTTCATAGCCTGACTCACAGCCTTTTGTTGTATGGCGTTGAGTCAGTTGACTTCACTCAATGCCTGTGTACTTGGCCACATTCTAAGTTTGCCACTTCATGGCTTTGACTAAGTAGTCTTTACTTAGTGCTATATGTCATCTAGTGTTGAGTGAATGACCTTCACTCAACGCCTTTGGACTTGGACAGTTTTCTGTCTTTCCATCACTTAGGTAGGAACCTACCTGACTTAGCCACTTAGTCTATTTGTCTCATCACTGCTTACTAGGACAATCTATAATCATTAAACTTGAACACAAGTTAGATCATCACATGAGTATACATTATTTGTTGGTCCTTCTTCAAATCCAGGACATTGGGATCAATGGACCCAACAGACGGCTACAAAACCAAACGACGTATCTATTTCCGTCAGCTATCACCGGGCAGTAACTACCTACCGTCGGGCAATAGCTTCCCAAGCCTCAAGATAGAATATAATGTCGCGCTAACGCCGGCGGTAAGACTAACACCGCATGGTAGCATCTTTCTCGAGAACTCAACGTTTTCTCGAGAACTCAACTCTTTATCGAGAACTCAATGCTCTTGACGCAACCCTGGAGTTACCGCCAAGCAGTAAGGCTAACGCCGTGAGGTAACCTCTTTCTCGAAAACTCAGCACTCGATGAATGGGGCTTTCGTTTCATCATTCTCTACCCGACGAAACACGGCTATCGCCGGGCGGTAGATACTATCGCCGAGCGGCAGCTACAAAAAAGTATTTTGGAAAAACTGGGTGTTATAACTCCTCCCCCTTATAAGAATTTCATCCTTGAAATATAGTATGCACATACACAAAAATAAGCATACCTGAAGTAAAGAGTTTCGGGAAGTCCTCCCGCATTGCTTACTCACGCTCCTAAGAGAATTCGCCTCGCCCGTAGTTGTCCTAGCGCACCCTTACGAGCTTAACTTCTTTGTTACGCAACTGCCAAACTGCTGAATCCTCTATGCTAACTGGGCAAACTTTTGTCCTAAGTCTTCTTCTATCGGCACTGTCGCCGACTCGACCACAACGCTTTCCTCCACCAAGGCTTTCCTCGAGACGGAGAAATGGAAGACATCATGTAATCTACTCAGCTCTGCAGGCAACGCTAACCGGTAAGCAGCTTCTCTGATATGTTCTGTAATCTCGAACGGTCCGAAAAACCTCTGACTCAACTTCTTGAGTCGGTGAATCCACGATGTTGATGTGTGAAAACGGCACCGCCTAGTTAACACGGAGGAGTGTTCGATCTCACGGTCAAGGTGAAGAACAGGAAGAAGGTTGCGGGGTTGAGGAGAAGTAGAGGAAGCTTCTGAGTGCTCGAGAGTGGAGCAAGCGCTTGTCGGAGGGTTGCGGGGATAGAGGAGAGGTTTGCTGAGAGAAGCCGGGAAGGTTGATGATCAGCAGAGGAGGTTGATCAGGAGTTGTCGAGCAGACGCTTACTTTGACGGTTGTGCTTGCAGGTTGACGCCGAGAGAACTGAGCTGATCTTAGAAGAAGAGAAGGGGCCACTAGCAGCGGCAACAGCAGACTTCGCCCGCCGCGGCTTAAATGCCACTCTTGCGACGGGCTTTACTTTGATTAATATTGAGTTATTACAACTTGCTATTACTCCTTTACAAGAAAGCAAATAAAGGGTTATAGAAGGGGAAGCTGGCGGCTAAGGAAAGAGTGCTAGAAGAGAGGCCGCGCGGACTGAGCTAGGCAGGCAGACCGCACGACTAAGAGCAGCGGGGAGGCCGCGCGGTCTGGCAAGTGAAGCCAGCATGCCGCGCGCGGTTAGAAGAAGAAGGACTGCGGACTGAGAAAAGGAGTATGTAGTGGTTGAAGAGAAGAACTTGTTGTGGGCTGTCTTCGAGCGTGAGCACCTTGGCGATGTTGTCTCCCCCCAAAATGAGAGGCATGGGGGTCTATTTATAGGCCCGAGGAGGTAACGGCTTGTGGTGACGTTACCCCCGGTGAGACGGTAACTTGAGCGAGAAGCGGATGGAGTCCGCCGAGTCCGCAACAGGCCGTGCGGACTGGGGCTTGCCCTGGAGCTTGTCCTGCTGATGGCAGACTGGGAAGAGTCCGCTCCTGCTGATCTGATTGAGCCCGCGCCAAGATTGTGCAGGCTGAAGGACTATCTGCCTGCTGCTGGGAAACGAGAGCTGGAAGCTATGTGGCAGACTGCGAGGAGAATCCGCGGAGTCGACCACTGCTGGACTGAGCGAGTGTTAAAGGTGCGAGCTGATGAGGTATCCGCGGAGTCCGCAAGAACCGCAGGAGGCTGCGCGGTCTGCGACTGCCTTGAGGAGGTTCTGCTGCCTGGCAGGCTGGGAGAAGTCCGCCACTTCAGATCGAGCCCGCGCCAAGACTGCGGGCTAAGGGAGGTTGACCCTACTGCTGGAGGCTGAGGAATGGCGGGCTGCATAGCAAATCTGCTGAGTCCGCGGAGTCCGCGCCTGCTGATAAGTTTAGTCCGCCTATGCCTTTGGACGAAGATGAGGCCTGCTGAGACTGTTGAGGTTCATCAATGTAGGCGGACTGGATGGCTTGACTGTACTTCGAGTCCGCCCAGCTCGCGAGGAACTGGATGCTGCTGATCTTTACGGGTAGCCGGCTGGAGCGTCCGCGCTTCTTAGGCGGACTGATGATGTTGGCTGGCCATACTACTGGTTGACAAGGGATGGGTAACCTGTCAGACTGGCGAGGCAGGCCGCGCATGTTGGCGAGGTGGAGACTTAGGTAGCTGGCTGGCAGCTTGGGGGCAGGTCGCCACTTTTGTTTGGGGGTTTGAGCGGTCTAGGCGGATAGAGATTTGAGTCCGGCAAAAGGGGCATCTGTTGAGAAACCTGCGGTTAACATGACAAGGGGCGCGTCCTGCAGGGGCGAACTGTAGGAGCAGTCCACGACCCCTGCCGAACAAGGGAAGACGCGCGGCCTGGGCGGTCAGACCGCTACAACCTCCCAGGTCGTGCGGCCTGAGCGGACAGAAAATTCTGTCCGCTCACCCTAAGGCGTCGCGACCTCCAGGAGGAACCGAGAGCAGGCTGCGACTAGCGAGCTAGCTGCCTTTGGGAAGGATCGCCGATTTCTGGGTTAACATAATCCCCACACTTTTTTAAGTTCAGAAAGGAACTTCGAAAAAGTTGGAGACCCACGAAAATCATGATCCACCCCAAAGAAAGAGGAGACAAGGACGGATAGAACCTGATGTCTCTCCTTAGGAGTTTGTTAATGCCTATCTTTTTCCTGCAAGAGAAAAGTTAGTGTAGGCATGTATGGAAGGTACATCTTGTGTGTACCTGGGTTTGCCTTTGCAAAACAAAGAAGATGTGTATTCTACTGAGTTCTGCAAAATGAAAGTGAGAAGAAAACATGGGAGCATAATAACTTGCAAGTACCTGATGGAGGCTTGCAAGTGTTTGTTGCTTTCTGCAAAAGAGATGTTTGAAGCAAATATGGGATATAAAAGTAGCTTGTAAGTACCTGTGAAGAAACTTGCAAGTGTTTGATGTTCTCTGCAAGAAAAGAGTTAGGAGCAAACAAAATATTTGAAAGTAGCTTGCAAGTATCTGTGAAGAAACTTGCAAGTGTCTGCTGATCTATGCAAGAAAAGAGTTAGGAGCAAAAAAAATATGTGAAAGTAGCTTGCAAGTACCTGTGAAGAAACTTGGAAGTGTTTGTTGATCTCTGCAAGAAAAGTGTTAGGAGCAGACATGATGAAAAACTAAGCTGCAAGTACCTGAATAAGACTCACAGGTGCATGCTAATCACTACAAAGGGAAGACTGAGAAGCAGACATATTATAATTAACTAAGTTGTAAGTACCTGGAAGGGAACTAGCGAGTGCCTGTTAATCACTGCAAAGAGAAGAGTGAGCAACATACATAATATAATGAACTAAGCTGCAAGTACCTGGAAGGGAACTTGAGAGTGCCTGCTAATTACTGCAAAGAGAAGAGTGAGCAGCAGACATAATATAATGAACTAAGCTGCAAGTACCTGGAAGGGAACTTGCGAGTGCCTGCTAATCACTGCAAAGAGAAGAGTGAGTAGTAGACATATTATAATGAACTAAGCTGCAAGTACCTGGAAGTGAACTTGCGAGTGCCTGCTAATCACTACAAAGAGAAGAGTGAGCAACAGACATAATATAGTGAACTAAGCGGCAAGTACCTGGATGAGGCTTGCAGGTATTATCTATTAATAAGGCAAGGTCGATATGATCATATAGCAGAAGAAATGCCTGATGAATTCTGCTGATCTTAACTAGATTCTAATAGCAAGGCTGATAGAGATTATGCAGGTAACGCATATGAGATGAGCACAAGCAAAATGAATGTTTGCTAATCCTTTTGGTAGGTCGGATTTAACCTGTTAACCTGTGAAAGAGGCAGTTGACAAAAAAGAGGTCTATACTCGGAGATGACCAAGAAAGACTGGATGCTGCCACATGAGATCACCCGTGGGCTTATCGATCGCTTGCTTGAGGAAGGTCATCACGAGTATAGTCCTACTAAGAGCGGGCTAGCCGCGTATCCTTTAGAAGGGCAAAAAAGAGAAAAGCACGGGAAATCCTGAGAAGGATCGCTAGATGCACTGCTCTCATGCCTTGGGTTGCAGCATCACTGATCAATGAGACTAGTTGCGCCAAGTGGCCTAAAGCATTACTTGTCTGTGGAAAGATCAGTGGAGTTGTGGACCCCGCGAAAGCATGGATTGAGAGCACCAAAGAGTGTTCGGACATCAGAGTTGTGAGATGATCGAAGAGACAAGGCTACGCTTGGTCGCCATTGCTTGTCAAGCAAAGATCACCGTAACTTTAATGTATCCTTAACGGAGCACAGCAGAGCTAACACATGGGGACTCCCTAGCACACACTCTATGTCAGATGCCGGCTAGGATCCGAAGTCCCGTATTCCTCCACATGAGAGTTGAATAGCCCCCACTACACATATGCGAAAACTCCCCGCGATATGTGGTCATTGTGGCCTTACGCCATTATCCAATCTCGAGGGGGACTATAGCAAGACTCGGCGATATCTCAGTGGTTTAGTGATCTTTTTGGCAAAGAGAAAAATAGAGGAAGAAGCATTACAAGAAGGGAACTGTTTCAGTACGTGATCCCTGAGGAAATCTTTATTGAAAAGCAAAAATGAACACTTATAAATACTTTGAAGATGAAATTGTTTGAAAAGGTAAGAGTAGAGATAACCCATCATGGTTGTGAAAAAATTTGAAGAACTATGAAGTCTTTTGCCGGCTTAGAATAGCCTTCCAAGCACGCCCTTGTCATCGGCATCGAAGGTTTCAATGGTATTATTAACAACCAGGAGAGGGTGCTCTTCGACTAGGCTTAATCCTCTCGAGCTGTAGGGAATGTCTGCAACTTCTTTGCCCTTTGAGGTTACTGGATCAGGGCGATCATCTTTGGGAAACAGGTCACGTATCTTACCCTACTGGAGCATCCTTTGCACTAGTTGGCAGAGTGCTCGACAGTTCTCTATCAGGTGGCCTGGCTCTTTGTGGAATTCGCAATACGGATCTGAGTCTTTGGATCTTTGATCAGTTGGTCGATAAAGCCTTTTACAGTTAGCCCTATCCTTCATGACTTGGCTTACTTCTAGCATGGCTTTGTCTAGTTCTGACTCATGCAAGTCATCGTCTTGCTGTTGATAAACTGCAGCTGTTTGTGAAGATGGAGCTGGTGGTAGTAGTGACTGATCTTGAGCATGATCACGGCTCGGGAAAGGGTATCGATGACGCTGAAACCTTCTTCCCTTCCATGAGTGAGTTGGGAAACCATTGTGAGGAGACCTCAGAGGCTGCTTGTGAGAAGGATCTTTCTCTAATATAAGCTTGGAAACAAACCCTAGGTTGCTCTTTTCGCCTCAGATGTATGAGTTGGCTAAGGTCATCAACTCTTGGTACGTTCTCAGTGCTCGGACATTGGCTTCAAACCTGAGCGGCCCTTCACGAAGACCGTGTATAAGAGCCACTCGATACATTTCTTGACCAATAATCTCGATGTCCAAGATTTCTCTTTGGAATCGATCAACGAACTGAGACCAAGTTTCATTCCCACGTTGCTTGATCTCAAAGAGGCTTCAGGACCGCCCTTTCTCTTTATTGAGGTAGAGAATCTGAGCAAGAACTCCCTTCACAGATCAGCAAAGGAAGTGATGGAGTGAGGGCGAAGACCATAGAACCAGTCCCTCACTTGTCCATCAAAGGTTGTGACAAGGAGCTTGCACTTAATTGCATCTAAAAGAGTTTTGAGAGCAATGACCGACTCAAAGGCTTGGAGATGCTTCACTGGATCAGTCTCTCCAGTGTAGATCGGTAACCGGGGCTCTCTGAAGTTTGCTAGAGTATGTTCATGACGAACATTCTCTGTAAATGGCGAAGGCTCTTCTTGCTCTCCAAAAGTGTAAGGACAAAAGGGAGAATAAGCTGCAGCTGCAAAAGAAGCAGGAGGATAAAAGGGAAAAGTTGCTGCAGGAGGAGAAAAGACAGGAGCTGATGGGTAAGGATGACTTCCCTGCAAGTTGAGAAATCTTGCAGGACTTCCCCGTGCTGCTTCCTGGAAGAAGTTTTGATGAACTGCAAACTCTTCATCTTGAGGTCGCAAAGGGGCTGTAGGCCCTTGCGGAAAGGTTGTTGTATAAGGAGGTGGATAGACTGGCGGGCAAGCTGGAGGATAAGCTTGTTGATGCTCCAATGTTGGTGTTGGATTGATCGGAGCAGCTGGGGCAACTGGAGCTGCTACAGGTTGAGTATCTAATCGTTGTATGATCACAACAAGCATTTGATTGATTGCTTGGAACTGCTGAGCATTCTCACGACGCGATTGCTCGAAGGCCTCCCAGTGAGGATCATCTCTAGGACTTGATTGAGCAAGGTTCTCGTCTGAATGAAGATGTGACATGTCTAACTGTCGTTGCTCACCATCTGTTCGGATCTGAAGGTCGCGTGTTAACTGTTGATGCGCGAAAACGGCACCGCCTAGTTAACATGGAGGAGTGTTCGATCTCACGGGCAAGGTGAAGAAGAGGAAGAAGGTTGCGGGGTTGAGGAGAAGGAGAGGAAGCTTCTGAGTGCTCGAGAGTGGAGCAAGCGCTTGTCCGAGGGTTGCGAGGATAGAGGAGAGGTTTGCTGAGAGCAGCCGAGAAGGCTGATGATCAGCGGAGGAGGTTGATCAGGAGCTATCGAGCAGACGCTTACTTTGACGGTTGTGCTTGTAGGTTGACGCCGAGAGAACTAAGCTGAGCTAAAAAGAAGAGAAGGGGCCGCTAGCAGCGGCAACAACAGACTTCGCCCGCCGCAGCTTAAATTCCACTCTTGCGACGGGCTTTCCTTTGATTAATATTGAGTTATTACAGCTTGCTATTACTCCTTTACAAGAAAGCAAATAAAGGGGTACAAAAGGGGAAGTTGGCGGCTAAGGAAAGAATGACAGAAGAGAGGCCGCGCGAACTGAGCTAGGCTGGCAGGCCGCGCGACTAAGAGCAGAGGGGAGGCCGCGCGGTCTGGCAACTGAAGTTGGCAGGCCATGCACGGTTAGAAGAAGAAGGACGGCGGACTGAGAAAAGGAGTCCGCGGGGGTTGAAGAAAAGAACTTGTTGTGGGCAGTCTTCGAGCATGAGCACCTTGGCGATGTTGTCTCCCCCAAAAATGAGAGGCATGAGGGTCTATTTATAGGCCCGAGGAGGTAATGGCTTGCAGTGACGTTACCCCCGGTGAGACGGTAACTTGAGCGAGAAGAGGATGAAGTCCGCCGAGTCCGCAATAGGCCGTGTGGATTGGGGCTTGCCTCTGGAACTGGTCCTGCTAATGGCAGACTGGGAATAGTCCGCGCCTGCTGATCTGATTGAGCCTGCGCCAAGATTGTGCGGGCTGAAGGACTATCTGCCCGCTGCTGGGAAGCGAGAGCTGGAAGCTATGTGGCGGACTGCGAGGAGAATCTGCGGAGTCCGCCGCTGCTGAACTAAGCGAGTTCTAAAGGTGTGAGCTGATGAGGTATCGCGGCGCCCGCAGAGTCCGCAGGAGGCTGCGCGGTCTGTGACTGCCTTGAGGAGGTTCCGCTGCCTGGCAGGCTGGTAGAAGTCTGCCACTTCAGATCGAGCCCACGCCAATACTGCGGACTGAGGGAGGTTGACCCTCCTGCTGGAGAGAAGCAAGTGCTGGAGGCTGAGGATTGGCGGGCTGCATAGCAAATCCGCTGAGTTTGCTGAGTCCGCGCCTGCTGACAAATTGAGTCCGCCTATGCCTTTGAACGAAGATGAGGCCTGCTGAGACTACTGAGGTTCATCAATGTAGGTGGACTGGAAGGCTTGACTGCACTTCGAGTCCGCCCAGCTCGCGAGGAACTGGATGCTGCTGATCTTTGCGGGTAGCTGGCTGGAGCGTCCGCGCTTCTTAGGAAGACTGATGATGTTGGCTGGCCATACTGTTGGATGACAAGGGATGGGTGACCTACCGGACTGGCGAGGCAGGCCGCGCATGTTGGTGAGATGGAGACTGAGGTAGCTAGCTGGCGGACTGGGGGCAGGGCACCACTTTTGTTTGGCGGTTTGAGCGGTCTGGGCGGATAGAGATTTGAGTCCGGAAAAGGGGGCATCTATTGAGAAACTTGTAGTTAAGCTAACAAGGGGCGCGGCCTGCAGGGGCGGACTGCAGGAGCAGTCTGCGGCCCCTGACGACCAAGGGAAGGCACGCGGCCTGGGCGGTCAGACCGCTATGACCGCACAAGCCGTGCGACCTGAGCGGACAGAAAATTTTGTCCGCTCACCCTAAGGCATCGCGACTTCCAGGAGGAACCAGGAGCAGACCGCAACTAGCGAGCTGGCTGCCTTTGGGAAGGATCGCCGATTTTTGGGTTAACACGCGAAATGCCTTTGAACGGTTTAATCTTTAGGTATACCCAGTCGCCAACCGCGAACTCCATGTTCCTGTGGCAAGCGTTGAAATACTTCGCTTGCCGATCCTGAGCAACCTTCATGTGCTCCTGAATTTTTCATACCAACTCACAAGAATCAGCCACCGTTTCTTTTCCCAAAAGTTTGGTGTGTCATTCCTCTATCCACGACATCGGTGTTTCACACCGCCTTCCAAACAAAGCTTCGTATGGCACAATCGTTATACCTGCCTGATAACTGTTGTTATAGGCAAACTCCACCATGAAGAGGTGATCTTCCCACTTCTTTCCAAAATCGAGGGTATGTATCCTCAGCATATCCTCCATTGTACGATTCGTTCTTTTGGTTTGTCCATCGATTTGAGGATGGAACGTCATACTGAACATGTGCTTCGTACCCAGACTCCTCTGTACCAAACTCCAGTCCTTGGGCGTGAATCATCCATCGCGATCACTAATGATACTCTTAGGAATCCCGTGCAGCCGCACAATATTTCAAACATAAAGTTCTACTAGCTATTCCACATTGTCCTCTTTTCGATTTAGGATGAAGTGAGCCACTTTGGTCAAACGATCCACGATCACCCAAATCGGATCATTTCCCTACTGCGACTGAGGTAAACCGTGCACAAAGTCCATGGAGATGTCATCAAATTTCCACTCGGGGATAGGAAGAGGCTTCAGGAACTCGCCCGACTTCTGACATTTAGCCTTCACTAAGGCACAAGTTTAACATCGACTCACGTACAAAGAAATATCTCGCTTCAAACAAGGCCACAAAAAGGATTTCTTCATATCCAAGTACATCTTTGTACTGCCCAGATGAATGGAGTACTTCGTGAAATGAGTCTCAAACATCAACTCCTCACGGAGCTTGCCGAACTGCAGTACTCATATCCTTCCGTCCTTCCTTAAAATCCCGCCAGTCATCTCTCAGGCACTACTCTCGCCTTTTTGAGCTTCCACCACAAATGGCTGAAACTTTGCATCCACAATGGTTTCTTCCCAAATACGATCGAACAAATCGTTCTGCAACTCTATCCAGTTCAATCGAGCCATGCCATACTCTCCTCTTGCTACACAAACGATGTCGAGGGACTTAAAGTCTCACACCAACTGCTTATCATGAGCTTCAATCCAATTCCCTTGTCCAGAGTATTTCCAACTCAAGTCATCCACCACCACGTTGGCTTTGCCTGGCGCATATTGTATCGCCACTTCATGGTCCCCACGGAACTCGACCCATCTGCGCTGCTGCATGTTCAAATCTTTTTGATCTAGAAAATACTTCAGGCTTTTGTGGTCCGTGAAGATCTCCACCTTCATACCGTAGACATAGTGCCGCCACAGTTTCAACACAAAAATTTCTGCCGCCAATTCCAAGTCATGGACGAGGTAATTCCTCTCATGAGGTTTCAACTGCCTAGACCCAAAGGCTATCACCTTGCCATGTTGCACTAACACACAACCTAAACCGCGTCTTGATGCGTCACTGAATATCTGAAATCCTTAAGTCACTTTAGGAAGACATATGATCGGAGTTGTCATTAGCCTTTCCTTCAAGGTGTCAAACGAGTGACTACACTACCGAGTCCATATGAACTTTTGATTCTTGCGAGTCAACGAAGTGAGGGGCAGAGCTATCCGCGAAACGTTTTCCACAAACTTTCTATAATACCTGGGTACTCTAAGAAAACTCCTAACTTCAGCCACGATGCTCAAAACTAGGCAATCTCTGATGGCCTCAACTTTTGCTGGATCCACCACCACCGCATCATCACTAATTATATGGCCCAAAAATGTCACCTTCTCTAACCAGAACTCGCATTTCGAGAACTTTGCGTACAACTGGTTCTCTCTCAAAGTCTACAAGACTATTCTTAAATGAGCCTCATTCTCGTCCTCCATTTTGGAGTAGACCAAGATATCATCAATGAGTACCACCAAAAATGAGTTTAAATACTCCCGAAATACTCGGTTCATCAAATCCATGAATACAGATGGCGCGTTCGTCAGCCTGAATGGTATCACGGAGAACTCAAAGTGACCATAAATCTTACCAAACGCTATCTTGGGTATGTCCTCGTCTCAAATTCGTAACTGGTAGTATCCAGACTTCAAGTCCAACTTAGAGTACACTGCTGACCCCACCAACAGGTCGAAAAGGTCATCTATCCGCAGGATCAGATACGTATTTTTGACGGTCAGTTTATTTAATTCCTGGTAGTCTATGCACAGATGCCTACTACTATCTTTCTTCTTAACAAACAACACTGACACGCTCCATGGCGAAGAGCTGGGTCTTATGTACCCCTGCTCCAACAGTTCCTGCAACTGTACCTTGAGCTCAGCCAATTCCTTCGGTTCCATCCTAAAAGGAGGACCTGACACCGACCTTGCTTCTAGCACTAACTTGATTGAGAAATTGACCTCCCGTCGAGGTGGTACTCCAGGTAAATCCTCAGGAAACACATCCTCAAATTCTGCCACTACCGGCACTTCACCAATTGATAACTTGGGAAGTTGAACTTCTAGCAATGCTACGAAAGCTACTCCTCCCTGGTTAACTTCTTGCACCAACTGCATGGCTGAAATAAGGGAACAGGACACTCCATTAAGGACCTCAAATATAACTTTTGTCTTTCCCTCACTTCTTAGGGTCACGACCTTTGATAGATAGTCAATATTGGCATGCTACTTTGCAAGCCAGTCCATTCCCAAGATCACATCAAATTCGGCCAATGGTAGAATCGATGTTACTAACCCGAAGTCAACTCCGCCTAGACTCCAACCAATGCACCCTCTTGTCTCGGTGGTCATGAAGGACCCATTGGGCATATACACCCTACGCACAATGTCCGTAGAAAAGGGCTCGACTCCAATTCTCTGGATAAAGCTTTTCGCAAGAAAGGAGTGCGACACACTCGTATCGAACAATACCCTGTCGGGGTAACCAGAAAGTATCATAAAGCCTACAATACCAGCGACATACATAAAAGATCTTGAAAGTCTAAGATGAATAAGTGAACTTAAACTTTCTCATACCTGTCACCACATTGGATTGGCAGATCGCTTCATGCTGCCCAAGGTTGTACTCCCTTGGTTGCACGGGTTGGAAACAAGAAGCGCTCGACTCCGCCATTTTTCCTTTCTCCGTCGCACTGGGCTCGGAGCGCACCGACTGCTCTTGTCTTGGCTCCTACTCAGCACCACCTTCAGTACAAAAACAAGCTATGTGGCCCGTCTTGCCACACTTGTAGCATGATAGAGGTCCCTTGAAGCGAGACCCCCCTGATGTCGTACTACTCTTCTCCCAAGTCTTGTAGGGATGGGACTTCTTCTTCCACTTACTTCTGCTAGATTTCCCTTAAGATTAAGAAGGCTTTCCTTCACCCTGCTTGGCTGCAAAACCCTTCTGACGCTGGGTTCGCTCCATATCACCCTCCAACGTACTAGCGGCCTCGACCAACTCGTTTAAGCCCGCTTTCTTCATATCTATGAGGGGTTGTCTCAGATTCTCCCTCAATCCATGGTATAAGAGTTTGTCCCTCTCCTCATCGTCCGTCATGGTTATCCCAGCATAACGTCCCAAACGAGTGAACTCCTGGACGTACTCATCTACTGTCTTATCCTGCTGCACCAAGTGCAAAAACTATCTCTAAATGGCTAGCCTTATCGACGTGGGAATATACTTCTTCAAGAAAGCATTCCCGAACTCTTCTATGGATGAGGTGCATCCAGAAACTAGCGACCACTATGAATCACCCACCACAGCTTAGCATCACCTTCCAACATGAAACTCGCAAACTCGGACTGCTTCTTTACTGGTGTCTCTACTACCCTTGGTAGTTCTTGAATTCTCGCCCACCAGTCCTCTGCATCGGTCGACGTGCTGACTACCTTAAACGTTGGAGGATGGGAGCTTATAAAATATTTCATTTGTCAGTCTCCGTGCCCGACAACCACTCTTACAGCCAACAGCTCTGCTTGCTTGGATCCTTCATCCTACATGATCGGTGTCGTTCCCGGGGTAACAAGACTCGTTACCTGTGTAACTGGGGTCACAACTTGTGCTGTCGCTGCATCTTGGGCCGTTACCATGGCTTCTGCAAGCATACAATAGAAATCGGCATGGGTTACCCCCATGCCCAAAAGACCCGGAGCAGTAGCACTGCTCGCCGAAGGCTCTTCTCTTGGCCTCGACGTCCCTGCCTCATCACTTGCATCCTTATCAAAAGCAAGGTAAACCAAAATCAACATCTAGTCGCAAAACTAGACACAAGGACACTTACGGTCCCGAGATACTCCTATGTGGATAACTTCTTAACAC
This sequence comes from Platanthera guangdongensis, assembly GCA_039583875.1. Lineage (NCBI taxonomy): Eukaryota > Viridiplantae > Streptophyta > Magnoliopsida > Asparagales > Orchidaceae > Platanthera > Platanthera guangdongensis. The sequence goes on along the minus strand of CM077159.1, from coordinate 136,653,760 downwards.
GGTCCGACTAGGATATTCGTCCACGGAAACTTACCATGGACACTAACCTCCCTCTGATTCCAAAATGTAATGCCTCCACTGTAATGACCGTATAATATGGGTCCTGTCGGGGCCCCACAACATACAGACGTCACAGCTTTAGCATTATAAGATGATATAAACTACCCAACTCAAAACTAAGACTAAACACTGCGGAAACAAAAGAGTAAGACCAGAAGTTATCAACTAACATATGAGTATCAACATGGCCTTACAACATTTGAGAGTCCAAAACTCAACCATAATATCAAGCGTCAATGTGCATAAGCACTCTGAGGCTACCTCGGCGTGCAAGTCGGAAACATAGAACATAAAGCATCGCATTCCACAAAACAGAGCTATAACACATCTTGTAATACTTCATGAGGCTTAGGCTTTTTTGGCCGGCGAGCTTGCTCCCGCTTGCGATCCTTACCCTGTAAAACATTGGTTGTAATGTGGGTCATCAAAGGCTGACCTCAATTGTGTAACCAACACATCTCCTCTTGTCCATCCCTAGCGGACCCCGGGGCACTACATCACCCTGCAGGTCAGCGCTTTGTATGCAAAAATACAAGTACATTTAAAGTAGTAAAATAGGTTTGGATGTCTCATACAACAAACACGCTTTTATATTGAGCATATAATAAAAAGGGGCCTACAATACAGCATGTATGCAAACATGGGCTTCACCCAAGGCACCCTAAAGCGTATACTTCTAACACATCATCAATCAGGTACATCCAATTTCCCCATCGGCGTTCAAGCCGCAAACACAAGGGTACTTCCAATTTCCCCATCGGCATTCAAGCCACAAACACAAGGGTACTTCCAATTTTCCCCAAATGGCACACAAGCTGCCACACGGAACTCTTGCCTTGGCCCCACCCGCTCGTGGGTCTCAAACGCCTGGCTTGCCAATAAGCTCTTAATTCTCACGTCAGGATTCCGTCATACAAACCAACCGATACCAAGAACCATTGCTAGACCCCACTCGTTTGCGACATCCCCGACCCGGCTCCAATATCGGGACCAATTCCACCGAAGGAGACCCAACGGGACCCAGCTGGGATCGTCCGGGCTTGTCCAAAGCTTGGCGTTCTCGTCAGTTCCACAGAAGGGGACTTGTCTCGCCGAGACACTCTCCACATGTGACTTTGCAATGTCACAGGCTAGCCAGCCGACCATAGAGACAAACCACGCCTTAGCACATCACAATCCTAAGCCTTTCCCACCCTAATCCACCATTCGTACTGTACCATCCCCGTGCCCCCGCGTGTACTCTAATTTCCACCCGGTTCGGTTCTGGTCACACGTACTCACATGAAAAAGGGGGAAAACATCATCACAAATGTTGTCTTGCCGCTAACAGATTTCTACAAAATCCTTAAGCCTCGCTATGCAACATCACTGAGTCGGACTAACGATCGCGACTACGACTTCACCCACAATGCCTAATCCACTAACGAAGCGGATTTTTAGTACAATATCATGCCGGGAATAGACACAATCGACCCGGTGGCTCCTCTTGAACCATGTCAACTCGAATCCCTCTCACTTGAGAGATCTGCTGCCTAGAATGCTTGAAAGAAAGAAAGAAAAGAATAGATGTCATGCACACATCCTAAAAGTGAGAGGAGAAGTGTCATTACCTCACGAATCCTCTTCCTAGCCATGAAACCCTTGCTTGTACGGATGAAACGAGCACCTCCACGTCCTCTTCACAGATCTAGCCTCGGAACGACGATTGGAGGTCTGAAGCTCCGCCAATGGAGGAAGAAAGCTTTCTTCCTCCTCCTCCCACCTTTCTCTTCCAGACCCTAACCTTCAATCCAAAAGGGAAGAAAATGAAGGGAATGGGCTCTCAGCCCTTCTTATGGCACTTGGACGAAACATCCTGAGCCCTAGGATCAACTTCTAAGAGCAATCGGACGGCTACAAAGCCAAATGACGAATCTGTTTCCGTCCGCTATCGCCTGGCGGTAACTACCTATTGCCGGGCAGTAGCTTCCCGAGCCGCAAGACAGAAAATAATGTCGCGCTAACACCGGCGGTAAGACTAACGCCGCACGGTAGCATCTTTCTCGAGAACTAAATGTTTTCTCGAGAACCAGCTCTTTCTCGAGAACTCAATGCTCTCGATGCAACCATGGAGTTATGATGAGTCCGATTTATATTGGGTTTTTCAGACTCATCTGGGCTTATTTTCTTGCATGTGCACTACCTTTTCAGTTGGAAAAGTCATATTTTTGTTTAGGTCTTCACCTAGCCAATAGTGCATTGTTTTGGCCCAATGTGGTGTGTGATTGCGTACTCTTGTATTGCGGGTAAGTTCTTTGAGCTCCTCGCACTTGTTTGTTCTGATTTGTATGATTATTTGTGTGGATTTTTTTGCTGTGCAGCTAGTGCGTTTTCCCCAAGGCAGGAATTTTGATTTGTGGAAAATGCACGATCATGCATTTCCTTAGCGCATGGTTTTTGCCTGATCGTGCGTTTTGTTGAGCTGGAGAAGAGTCGAGTGGAGCTCAATGAATATCGTCAAGTTGAGCTCGACGATCTTCACGCGCGGTTAACACATGGTTTCTTCGGAACCGTTCATGAAGGAAATGCACGGTTTTCCAATGGCTGCCTTGATTTATTGTGCTCTGTGGTTAATCGTGCGATTTGCATATGCACGGGTAGAAGTGCCCGTGCGCGAGTAAAACGCACGGTTCCAACTGCTTGCCGGAAATTTCTGTTTTTTGTTGTTACCCTTGCGTTTTCCTTCACGCATGGGCGGAAGCGTCTGTGCACGAGGAAACGTACGGGTCAATGCTTCTTCTTCCGCAAGATTTTTCTGGAATTTAATATCGCACGGTTAATGCACGGTCGTGTGCCAAACCGTGCGTGACCATTTTTCTAACCTACTTCTATTTAAGCACAGGTTTTCTTCCAATCTGGAGGTTCTGCTTTTCTGTCATTCTTGCCGCCGTTTTAGGGAAAAACTCCGCCCTTACTCCTCCTCCCTTCATCTTCCACTAAGGAGAGAAGCTCTGGCCATGCTCGCGAAGCTTACCTCTCGCCGGTTCTTGCTCTCGGCCTGCTCCTTCACTTCCTAGCTCTATTGCAAGTTTTAACGTCATATCCATCAAGCAAAGGGAAGCTTGCAACCTTCTTTTGGATCGTGACACGAGGAAAACGGGTCCATTGGAGGGTAGTGACAGCCTTTTCTACCCCGGACGTAGTTGAGGATTGAGCTTGGACACAGATTGACAACCCGATGATTCCTTCCACGACCCCTCGACGAGCCTTCGAACTCGGTCGATTTCTTGCCTTGTTCTTGCTTTATTGATGTATATGCATGGATAAATCTTTATATGTAGTTGATGTGGCGCTTTAGCTGTAGCGTTATTAGTTTCATGTCTATGTGAATCTTTATCGTTTTACTGCTTTAGTTTCTTATACAGTGCCTATATTTCCGCCTGCCGCCATAGTTGGTTCTGCCGCTCTAGCGATTACTAGAGTAGCGCGTTGCGACGAGGTGTTTACGACCCTCAATCCGCTGTTCTATTCACTTCCTACGCCTGTATTTTCCTCCATTTCGTCGAGCGAAGCAGCGCATAGTGGCCTGCATAGGAGTATATTTAATTAGCTTTTATTTTCTTGCTTCTAAAACCAAACCCCTTAGTGACCTCGACCTAAGGACTTCAATCTCAAGTCCTCCTTGAATGACAACTCCACCTTGCGGTGTTCCTTGAGAGATTCGATACTTGGGAAAGCCTCCCCATTTTATATTACTTATATGAGCGATACACTTGCCGTAAGCGCATCAAGTTTTTGGCATCGTTGCCAAGGAACACTGTCATGTGAGTTTTCTGATAGGAAGTCTTGTGATTGTTGTTTTTCTTATTATTTTAGTTGCTTACTGTTTCTTTTGTTTATTTCTTTTTGTCCCTTTTCTGATTTTTCATTTAGAAAGCGGGTTCGTTTTATTCTTATTCGAAGTTGTGTAGCACCAATTCGACAAATATTTTTGTTATCGATGTACTCTGTAGCTGAGTGTCGTCTCTATGACACTTTGCGCTGATACATCGACGTCTTGGCTGTTTTAAATGCTGAGCATTGTATTAGGTGTTTGTTATGTCAAGGTATAGGCCACATGTTGAAGGATTGCCCTCGTCTGTGCAAGCCTTCTCCCTCTGTGCGTGTGTGCGCAACAACCCCCCGTTTATGGAGGACTACTGTGGACAGGCCTACCAGGGTGTTTTCTGACCCATACATTGACATCGGACATCTTGCTCGTTCTTTGCCTGTTGAGATTACCGAAGAATCTCTTGCCGCATACAGATCTTTCATGGGTCCCTCACTCCCTTTTTACGAGCTTACCTTGAGTGATGATGATCACTCTGGTGTTAGCCAACAAAAATAGGATCAAGAACACATGGGCGCTCCTATATGGGACGTAGAGATTGTTCCCGTCGACGGGGAGGTGTCTGCGAATGATTTTGCGATGGGGCCTGCTCGTTCATTGTCAGGACTCGAGAGCAGTATTGCCCCTCCGCAATTTTTGCTTGATCGTGATACTCCTTTTTTTGTGTGAGTCGGCTGATGATGCCATATTTGTTGGTGATTCGGTGCCTGAGGTTGTGCCGAAGTGGGATGAGGATTTTACTATCTTCGACGGAGAATGTGGATCTTCGGAACACTATAACGCACCCCGGTGGGATAAGTAGTATCCTCTTTCTGATGCGGAGGTTTGCACCTCCTTATTGGACGAGGCAGTCCCTCTTACCACCGCGGACCTCGAGTTCTCGGATTCCCCCCAATACGACTCATATGATACCGATAGTGATCTGTGCTCGGATCCTGCTGAGAGTGATACCGGGAACACTCTCCCATATTCTTTACATTTTAGTTTTTCCTCTCATTTTTTACTTGACCCCCCTTCTTTATCTGAGCCTGTGCGGGTTGAGTCTCCATGGGTACATTGGGATGACGATGAGCCTTGTGCTCAAGCCGTCGGCGAGTGCATTTGCTTATGTGAGAAGGTTCCTACCTCCTTCGCAGTGGAAGCCCCTGTCGTCGCCATCGCCTCCTGCGGACTTGCGGTGGACAGTGCCTTGCTAGGCAAGGATATATCTTGTGATGAGATTAGCGAGGACCAGTGCTCCTCCTATTCTTGTTTCTCTTTTCCTCTACCTGAGTGGAGCAGGTATTATTATTTAGGTAGAGGGGTAACTGCATTATCTTTGTATCGGTACTCGCTGCCGCAACGGATATTCGGCCAGTTACCTGTGCATCTTTTGTTTCATAGGCCTATTAGCTAGAACGTTTCGTTAGCCGAGTAAGACGTGTTGGGTATACAATAACCCCAGTACTTATCTAGGAGTAGGTATAGTTAGTTATTTTTACTGTTTTAAAAATTGCTTTACGTGTTGTATAGCTTAGGTTAAATTTGATATTGCCATAGTGTATACCATTTTTGCTGGAGCTCTTTTGCAGGTTTGCCCTTCACTTGCGCGGAGGAGTGAGTGAAATTTTTGCAGGTTTAGCTTCAAGCTCTCTCGTGTCTTCTGTTATGCCCATTTGCTGTGTAAGGGTTAACCTCTCCTCCGACTTATATTTCATTGTTTTTATTGCAAATCTTGTGTTACGTTTCATAGATTAAGTCTGGTGGGGGAGAGACTCGAGTTTTTATCCGCTCATGTGCACATTCCACTCGCATACTAGAAGCTTTTATTGTTATATCATTTGCATTTGCATTGCACTCCACAACACCCAATTGAGAATGCGTACTTAAGCACGTGCACACGCCGAGCTTGTTTATCACTTGTGCGTAGAATAAAGAATGTTGTGTTGACTTAGGATTGCATGATGGAGTAAAATGTTGACTCCAAGAGTGTTCCTAGGTATGTACTCATGCTCACTTAGAGTCTGTGTAGAATAAAATTCTTTATTTGCTTATAGATTCTATTTTTCTATTAATGTAGATTTTGTTTACGGTACTCAAGTTGTGAATCCGGTTATGAATCAAAAGGTGGTGTAGGATTGTGTGTGGGAGTTCAATAGCCTCGTATTGCTCGAGTCGGGAGGAAGTATTGTCTTTCTTGGTGGCTAAGAACTTGCCCCTAGCTACTCTCGAAGCATGGGTACATGGTTACTCAAGTGCACGCGTGATGTAGGCCGTCACTTTGTCTAGTTTGAGACTTGTACTATTCCCAACGTCTATCCGTTGATATCCCTGTTGAGCCTATCCCTTCCTTTGACATCCCTACACCTCGCTACCAAAGCCATATAGTCTTTCCTACTCACACATCTGAATGTGGTCGCTCTGTTAGTTTGTTTTGTTGTAGTTTGTATCTGTTATGTGTGACAGTTATGTGGGTGTTTGTGCAGCTTGTGGTGTTGCTGTGTTTTCGTATTTTGTTTAGCTATTTGGATAAAAAAAGAAAAAAACTATAATAGTAAATGAAATGAAAATTCCCAATGTGGAATAAAAAAAAGAAAAGAAATATTGTTGTTGAGTTGTGAAATTTTGTTGTATTGTGTTCGTTATGGGCGTGCACGCACCGTCAAAAGTCCAAGTCTGGTGGTGCGCCACACGTGTTTGTTCGTTGAGTATAGCTGTGAGTGTTTTCGGGCGGTCTCATTTTGGGTGTGCGTGTTCGTCTTGTTTATCTTTGTATACCCAGCCTTCGCCTAAGCCTATATTATACTCCAAGTCCTACGGATTCGCGCTTGAGACAAACTAGTGTCGTGGAGAGAGTATGAACGGGCAAGCATATGGTTACCTACATTGGTGGATTCCTTTGGAGATTCACCCTAGACCTAATCTTTGGTAATGCTCACCTCATTGTCCACCTGCTTTCGTTCTACGCGCAGCCGAATGATTCACAGTGATTCACTTTAGGAGTATTTGTAATATATTTTTTACGTTTATAGGAATTAGAAATTATTATGCATGCATAGATGAGTTTTCTACTATTGCTTTTTGTACATGAGGGTATGACTTTGCATGGTACTCTATTTAGGAAATTGCTTAGTCAACTAGCTTTCTTAAACTCCGCTTAGTGATGATTTGCTCGGGACGAGCAAATGTTTAAGTCTGGTGGTGTGATGAGTCTGATTTATATAGGGTTTTTCAGACTCATCTGAGATTATTTTCTTGCATGTGCACTACGTTTTCAGTTGGAAAAGTCATATTTTTGTTTAGGTCTTCACCTTGCCAATAGTGTATTGTTTTGGCCCAATGTGGTGTGTGATTGCGCATTCTTGTGTTGAGGGTAAGTTCTTTGAGCTCCTCACACTTGTTTGTCCTGATTTGTATGATTATTTATGTGGATTTTTTTGTTGTGCAGGTAGTGTGTTTCCCCAAGGCAGGAATTCGGATTTGTGAAAAATGCCGGTCATGCATTTCCTTAGCGCACGCTTTTTGCCCGATCGTGCGTTTTGTTGAGTTGGAGAAGAGTCGAGTGGAGCTCAATGAATATCGTCGAGCTGAGCCCGACGATCTTCACGCAAGGTTAACGCACGGTTTCTTCAGAACCGTGCGCAAAGGAAACACACGGTTTTCCTATGCCTACCTTGATTTATTGTGCTTTATGGTTAACCGTACGATTTGCTTACGCACGGTCAGAAGTGCCCGCATGCGACTAAAATGCATGGTTACACCTGCTTGCCGAAAATTTCTGCTTTCTGTTGTTACCCGTACGTTTTCCTTCACGCACGGGCAAAAGCGTCCATGCGTGAGGAAACGCACGGGTCAACGCTTCTTCTGCAAGCTTGTTTTGGAATTTAATATCGAACGATTAACTCACGGTCGTGCACTAAACCGTGTGTGACCATTTTTCTGACCTGTTTCTATTTAAGCACAAGTTTTCTTCCAATCTGGAGGTTTCGCTTTTCTGCCATTCTTGCCGCCGTTTTAGGGCAAAACTCCGCCCTTCCTCCTCCGCCCTTCATCTTCCACTAAGGAGAGAAGCTCCGGTCATGCTCGCGAAGCTTAACTCTCGCTGGTGCATGCTCTCGGCATGCTCCTTCACTTCCTAGCTCTATTACAAGGTTTGACGCTATATCCATCAAGCAAATGGAAGCTTGCAACCTTCTTCCAGATCGTGACACGAAGAAGACTGGTCCATTGGAGGGTAGTTACAACCTTCTTTACCCCGGACGTAGTTGAGGACCGAGCATGGATGCGGATTGACAACCTGGCGATTCCTTTCGAGACTCCTCGACGAGCCTTCAAATTCGGTCGATTTCTTGCCTTGTTCTTGCTTTATTGATGTATATGCCTGGATAAATGAAAGTGTTCAGTTGTCTATCTAAATCACCTAGAGGGGGGTGAATAGGTGAGTTGTGCGTCTTTTTGCGGAATAAAATTTAGAGATCTATGCACACAATTATCAACCAAGCAATCACAGATGACAAAAGATTTATAGTGGTTCCCCAATCTTGGGTACATCCACTTTCCCTCACCGATCTAGCAAAGAACTAGACTCGACTACTCCACTATCTCGGATTGAAAACCAATCCTACGTCTCGGAACAAAGTTCCTACAATCTCGATCCACAACACAGATCTACACTCGGAACGTAAAAACTTCCTACAACTCGGAGACAAAAAGCTCCTACACTCGGAGAGAAATCTCCTACAAGAATGAAATGGAGTAAATATGAAATACAATCAGATTTATTTCACAGATCTGAAACTCTCGGCCAAGGTCATCATCTTGAACTTTAAGGCTTTCTCAGAAACTATTGAAGAAGATGGCTCGGCAAGAACTGGATCTGGAATTCTTTGACTTCACACGATCAGATGGATGATGAGGGATGAAAAGCAATCTCGATCTGGAAGTCTTCTTGATTTGAATATCTGGATCAAAAACCCTAGCCGATTATGTGCGATGAAGATCGGCGGCGGCGGCTTCCGCTTTTAGACAGAGAGAATGAGATTCAGAAAATACTTAGAATAAAACTTGACAGCACTTCTTAGGGTTAGTTGGTTTGACAAGACCTTATATAAGATCTCCCTAACGATCATAATTAGCCTTAATGACGTACACGTGGACCAATCACGTCAAGGCTATTTGAAATTTCCGTCAAACTTGGACTTAGCAAAATTCCTGAAAAGAATGATTGAAATACTCAAGAGAAAAATTACCTACTCAAGTACTATTCTGATTACTCGAGAGAATAGAGGAAGATTACTCGAGTAAATAACTTGGAAAAAAAATCCAGAAATGATGAGCAACTACTCGAGTACACAAAGACTTACTCGAGTGCTAACATAGTTACTCAAGATGTGGAATTGAACTACTCGAGTACAAGAAGTACTACACGAGAGAATAGAAATTAACTACTCGAGAGGTAGAAGGAATACTCGAGTCAAGGACTTAGAATATTTTCTGGGAGAAGAGTTTGGGTTCTCGAGTAGTGAAACTGGACTACTCGAGAGGAGATAAACTACTCGAGTACATGGATATTACTACTCGAGTAATGGACTTGGAAAAATTTTGAGGGATGAAAAACTTATCACTCGAGTATTTAATCTAGACTATTTGAGTAGTAGATGTACTACTCGAGTACATAAACTTGACTACTCGAGTGAAGTAAAATTACACGAAATCCTCTCTTCTGTAACTCGAGACAAAAGACTAATCTACTTGAGTACTTATATGACTTCTCGAGTAAATGACTTAAAAACATTTTCAGAGAGGAAATTCTGTTAACTCGAGAATGAGAGAGGATTTACTCGAGTAATTGACTTGGCAACTCGAGAGCTATAATTTGACTACTCGAGAGCTAATTCCCTTACTCGACTACAGATATATTTACTCGAGTATTGACTAAGTGTTTCACTCGAGTATATAAGTAACTACTCGAGTAAAATACTTAGCAAAAATTTCTTCAACAGAATTTTCTCTTCTTTAAAGAATTCAGCAACAAGTCTTTCTCCAATCAGTCCTAGTGCTTGAAAATGAAGTATGTCCCAATAGAGAGGCTACACATGAGTCAACACCATGGATCACACAATGAGGGATTACATTGTGTGGTCATGTGTTTGGTGACCCATTGTAGACTGACATTAGTCTACACTTGGCAATAAAGTCCTGCAAACACATAACTTAAACAGAACATCAAATACAACTTAATTCATCTTAGTTCAAGGGTGACTTCACCAAATCTGGGTTAATATGGAAACAATACCCAACAATCTCCCCCTATTTGTAGAAGTCAGAACCCATTACACTAAGGTGAATTATATAGACATAAAAAGAGCTAGGTATGCAGTAGAGAAAGCTGTGTAAACAAGCATAAGAATATAATCAAAGGGTATATGATTAAAATTAGGAATTATATAAACATGATTGTCCAAAACATCATTTCTACATGAATCATTTCCACACTCTCATAATCATTTATGCTTAACCTTGATGGTGATGTTTGTCTTTCTTCTCTTGCTATCTTCTTTGGTAGCTGAAGGGCTTGATATAGTATTTTGGAGGCTTTGGAGGAGCAACAGGGTTGTTCCTACCAAATTATCTGTCATACAGTCTCCTATTTATCATTGATTTTTCATACAATTCCCATTCCCGGGTGCTGTAATGAATATTCCTATTTTCATTGAAGTCTATGACAAGCTTGAGAGTATCTAAAATGAGATACTTTGAAGTTGGAGACCAGATCTCTACAAACTCCGGTGCTTTTCTCTTTTCTGCATTTGGAACTGGGATTGACCTGCTAGCTGAGGCACCATCACCATACTTTCTCTTCTTCTTTGAAGTGTTGATCTCAGGAGGAGCTTGGAAGAATATATCTGCTGGGTCTGCCTCCCAAACTTCAGCATAAGAATCTTGAGGAGGACCTTCACAGCCTTCAGGTCTAGGAGAGAAGGTTGGCTGAGGAGCTTAAGCTGGAGTAGCAATAGCTAAGGGATTCAAATGGTGAGGAATGATGTTTGTATCAGCTGGGAATTCTGGAAGAATCTGGTTGTGCATCCAGACTGCTGTGTTATAGGTATGGAATTTCACACTCTGAATCTGTCCTAGCACATCATCATGGATCTCTTTCATCTTAGCTTCCCATTGAGTTTACTTGAGTGCATCTGATTTCTCAAGATATTCTTTGACTAAACTCTCCCCCTTTCTGACTTCAACAGTCAGTTTATTGATGGCATCATTTTTGAATGTCCCAACTTCTTCATAAATCTTCATCTTGGTTGCTTTAGCTCTCTTATCTAATTCAATCTGATTATTTGCAACAGTCACACCTTGCTCCATGACCTGACCAACACTACTGATAGTGTGATCTAGAGCTTTTCCACCAATCTAGAAGAGATGTCTGAGCTGATCTGTGTTGTGTTGTATCTCAGAAAATCCTCCGCTCATCTCTTTCTCTAAAGCAGTTACTTTCTCAGTTATAGCCTTGAAAGAATCATCAAACTATTTCCTCTGTTCTTACAATAGTAGAACAAACTGACCCATCACATCATTGGCAGCAGCATCAGTAGGAGGAACAACAGAGGGAACTGGAGGAGGAGTAGCAGACCATGGAACTATCTCTTCAACGGTGACTGAGCTCTGAGCTCTGGTGGTATGGATCAGGGCATCCCCTTCATCAGTGACCATGGGTATAGGGAAGTCCAGGTTCATCAATGGAGCTTCAGCTGGTCCAGGAGATTGGTCTGGCTCATTAAAAAGTAAAATGGTCTCAACCTGCTCTTTGTCAGCAGCAGGAGAGTGGATGGGAGAAGATGGAGTATGTGGTGGAGATGGTACTGGAGAGGATTGCTTGGATGCTTTAGTAGTTGGTTCTTTTGGAAGAGGGGGAAGGGGGTCATCAGCAGTCAATTCTTCAATCATTTCATTGATTGTTGCTTCAGTTGATAAAAGTTTTTCTTGGAGTTGGGCTTCTGATGGAACTTCTTCAGGTGTGGATGGTGGAGGAGAGGTAACAGCTGAAGGAGTAGCAATCCTGACTGAAATAGAAGGAGCAGGCTCCCCCTCAACAGTTGCACCAGATGAGCTGACAACCTGAAATGGAGAGGGAGATGGGGTCCTGTCCTCTATAGCTGGAAGGTCTTGAGCTTTGGCATCTTGAACTGGATTCAATAGCTTCAAGTCCCATCTTTGAATGGATGATATGGAGACTTTCTTCATGTGATGGAGGACTGTTCCTTTAGAGAAATTGAATACTTCAGGCTTGGAAAATTCTTAAAAGACAACTAGAGAAGGGTCTGATCAAGGTGTTAACCTTTTAATGATCAACCTCGCTTTGATACCAATTGAAAGTGTTCAGTTGTCTGCCTAAATCACCTAGAGGGGGTGAATAGGTGAGTTGTGCGTCTTTTTGCGGAATAAAAATTTAGAGATCTATGCACACAATTATCCACCAAGCAATCACAGACGACAAAAGATTTATAGTGGTTCCCAAATCTTGGGTACGTCCACTTTCCCTTACCGATCTAGCAAAGAACTAGACTCGGCTACTCCACTATCTCGGATTGAAAACCAATCGTACGTCTCGGAATAAAGTTCCTACAATCTCGATCCAGAACACAGATCTACACTTGGAAGGTAAAAACTTCCTACAACTCAGAGAGAAAAAACTCCTACACTCGGAGAGAAATCTACTATAAGAATGAAATGGAGTAAATATGAAATACAAACAGATTTATTTCACAGATCTGAAACTCCGGGCCAAGGTCTTCCTCTTGATCTTTAAGGCTTTCTCATAAACTATTGAAGAAGATGGTTCGGCAAGAACTGGATCTGGACTTCTTTGACTTCACACGATCAGATGGATGATGAGGAATGAAAAGCAATCTCGATCTAGAAGTCTTCTTGATCTGAATCTCTGGATCAAAAACCCTAGCTGATTATGTGTGATGAAGATCGGCGGCGGTGGCTTCTGTTTTTAGACAGAGAGAATGAGATTCAGAAAATACTTAGAATAAAACTTGACAGCACTTCTTAGGGTTAGTCGGTTTGACAAGACCTTATATAAGATCTCCCTAACGATCATAATTAGCCTTAATGACGTACATGTGGACCAATCACGTCAAGGCTATTTGAAATTTCCGTCAAATCTGGACTTAGCAAATTTCCTGAAAAGAATGACTGAAATACTCGAGAGAACAATTACCTACGCGAGTACTATTCTGATTACTCGAGAGAATAGAGGAAGATTACTCGAGTAAATAACTTGGAAAAAAATCCAAAAATGATGAGCAACTACTCGAGTACACAAAGACTTATTCGAGTGCTAACATAGTTATTTGAGATGTGGAGTTGAACTACTCGAGTACAAGAAGTACTACTCGAGAGAATAGAAATTAACTACTCGAGAGGTAGAAGGAATACTCGTGTCAAGGACTTAGAATAATTTCTGGGAGAAGAGTCTGGGTTACTAGAGTAGTGAAACTGGACTACTCGAGAGGAGATAAACTACTCGAGTACATGGATATTACAAATTGAGTAATGGACTTGGAAAAATTTTGAGGGATGAAAAACTTATCACTCAAGTATTTAATCTGGATTACTCAAGTAGTAGATGGACTACTCGAATACATAAACTTGACTACTCGAGTGAAGTAAAATTACACGAAATCCTGCCTTCTATAACTCGAGACAAAAAGACTAATCTACTCGAGTACTTATATGATTACTCGAGTAAATGACTTAGAAATATTTTCAGAGAGGAAATTCTGTTAACTCGAGAATGAGAGAGGATTTACTCGAGTAATTGACTTGGCTACTCGAGAGCCATAATTTGACTACTCGAGAGCTAATTCCCTTACTCGAGTACAGATATATTTACTCGAGTATTGACTAAGTGTTTCACTCGAGTATATAAGTAACTACTCAGGTAAAATACTTAGCAAAAATTTCTTCAACAGAATTTTCTCTTCTTTAAAAAATTCAGCAACAAGTCTTTCTCCAATTAGTCCTAGTGCTTGAAAATGAAGTGTATCCCAATAGAGAGGCTACACATGAGTCAACACCATGGATCACACAATGAGGGATTACATTGTATGGTCCTGTGTTGGTTTCCCATTGTAGACTGACATTGGTCTACACTTGACAATAAAGTCCTGGAAACACATAACTTAAACAAAATATCAAATACAACTTCATTCATCTTAGTTCAAGGGTGACTTCACCAAATCTGGGTTAATGTGGATACAATACCCAACAATAAATCTTTATATGTAGTTGATGTGGCGCTTTAGCTGTAGCGTTATTAGTTTCATGTCTATGTGAATCTTTATCGTTTTACTGCTTTAGTTGCTTGTGCAGCGCCTATATTTTCGCCTACCGCTATAGTTGGTTTTGTCGCTCTAGCGATTGCTAGAGGCACGCGTTGTGACGAGGTGTTTGCGACCCTCAATCCGCCATTCTATTCACTTCCTACGCCCGTATTTTCCTCCATTCCGCCGAGCGAAGCAGCGCATAGCGGCCTGCATAGGAGTAGATTTAATTAGCTTTTATTTTCTTGCTTCTAAAACCAAACCCCTTAGTGACCTCAACCTAAGGATTTCAATCTCAAGTCCTCCTTGAATGACAACTCCACCTTGCGGTGTTCCTTGAGAGATTCGATACTTAGGAAATCCACCTCATTTTATATTACTTATGCGAGCGGTACACTTGCCGTAAGCGCATCAAGTTACCTCCACACGGTAAGGCTAACACCGTGTGGTAACCTCATTATCGAAAACTCAACCCTCGACGAATGTGGCTTTCATTTCGTCATTCTCTACCCGACCAAACAAGGCAATCGTAGGGCGGTAGTTACTATCGTCGGGCGGTAGCTACCAGAAATTGTTTTGGAAAAACTAGGGTGTTACATTTGATGTCTTTCGCCTTTTGATTATATGCCACAACTCAAAGGACTTTTTCGCAGGATTCCGCCCAAGTCCAACTGTGGCGCGCGAGGTACGACGGCTTTGCCTGCGAGATCAAACTTCTGAAGGCCGAGCTCAAGCTCGCGCAAGAAGCCAAGGCTCCGGCTCCGCCATCACTGGACGAGAGGCTCAAAAGTCATCAATTCTCAGAGTATGAGATAGAAGTCATCATGCAAGAAAACGAGCAGGCGGCAACAGCGATGGTGATCAAGGTGTTGCATGAATCGGGCCATTTGAACGAAGGTGGTGAGACCCTTACCGCGCATGGGGTCCTGCCCTGGCTGTTCGAGCCCATCCACAACCCTACGGTAGAGGGAGGCTCTCCGGGCGAAGATCCACTAGAGCTTGGCCAGGGCGACGAGTTCAACGACGATTTCTCCAACAAAACCTCCAGCGGGACCTCCCGCGGCTCTGCCTGATCGCCTCTTATCTATCCCCACTTTTTGCTTTGTAATTTTTCCTTTTGAATTTTCTTTGAACTGATGTATGGGGCGAGACCCCTTGAGACTATATAATTTTTTGGTGGTATATATAAAAGTTAGCTTTCTTTTGCTTTTGCCGAAATGTCTTATAGTTGTGCCCCTTTTTTGTAATTGGCAGAATGCTTCTGCAATTCTACTAGAACCCTAGGCTCTTAGGCGATAACTGCGGACCTATCCCCATTGAGTGGGGATTCATTGAGCAAGCCCTATCAAAAAGGCTTTCGCCGAAAGGCCCCTACCGAGAGGGTCTCGTCAGGGGCATGTAGGGAAACCGAAAACCACACTTAACCGACAAACCGCATCGCAACGCATTTCAAACTGAACCGCTTGGTTGCGGTGCGGTTCAGTTTTGTATGTGTGAAAACCGACCCCCGATCGGTGTGGTGTGATTTTTAACTCCATAAAACCGAGAAAACTGTACCGCACCGTGACTTAGGTTTTAACTTTTAGAATTTTATGTCAAGAAAGAAAAGCGCAGACACCGTAATTCATAAATCGGTTTAACGGTCTTGTCGGGGCCAATCTTTCATGTGATTTCAATATAACTATATAATATATAAAATATAAGTGTTTCATAGAACATATATAATATAACTATATAATATAATTTAATACATCATTACATATTTAGTCACTGTTTGGCACAGTGGTGGAGGTCATAAATGCATGGGTTAAACCGTCATTAGTTAAGTATCATCTAACAAACATCATCTGTTTCAACATAAAATTGGATGAAGTTCCTTAGGTGGTGTTGATGAATGACAATTAAACCTCGATATTCATGACCGTCACCACCGTGCCAAACAGAACCTTAGTGAATGCATGACTGAATGAGGATTTGCATATAGATAAGAATTAGGAATATCTGTTATTTAAAATTGTCACCCTAATCAAGCAGAGGAGAGGGAAGTACTTTAAAAAATTTCCTAACATTTTAGTTGCATAATCTTATCATTATTGTAAAGTGAAACCCAGCGTCCAGATAAGAATTAGCAAAGAGCACTGGTACGAATGAAAGAAAAGTATTCACGACCAATATATCAAATGATCTAAATGCACGATTGAATGACTGAACATTAGAAATTATAGCTAATGGTTAAACTCGATTGGTACTAGGAAAGGAATCAATTTTCAACTTTTCATAGAAGAGCCTTGTCTAAATTAATGAAGGGACAAAAAACCGTCAAAAACCGAAACCGCGCCGCAAAAACCGACCCAAAACTGCGCCGAATTGAAACCGCACCACACGGTTTCGGTGCGGTTCGGTTTTGGTCTGTAAGAAACCGCACCACTGCGGTGCGGTTTCGATTTGGGCCCAAACCGCACCGAACCGCAACGCTCGCAGGTCTAGGTCTCGTCCCCTGACCTTTCTTGTTTCATGCCTACTGCATGCGGGATGGCGCTTTCGCATATGCCTTAGGCCTTTTAGGTGACAACCCCAGCCAGTTCGTAGTGTGGGTTATCCAAGTAAACTTCGCCAAGAAGGGTGTGCTGAATAGGCGCGTCAAGAAGCCCTTACCGAGAGGGTGAAGCGTCGGTCAAGCCCTGCCGAAATGCTATGTGCCGAGAGACCTTGGGCTCCCCCCCTCCCCCCTCAACTTAGAACGGGTACTGGCTACCCGAAATCTTGCTAGTGAAACTCTTCGCGATGTTTTCATGGGCCCCACTGCCCCCCTTAGCTATGTGAGATCCTCACGGCGGGTGTGACCCCCAATTTGGTTATTCTTCCTTTTTGTCTTCGTCAACAGGAGAGCACTTAGCCCCGGCCAGCTTGGTGGGAGCCTAGTTGGTAGGCCCATTTGGTGCCAACTGTAATCACAAATCCTATCCCTTTCCCCCCAAGCGAGACTATAGCCTTGCCAGCTAGCGAGAGCCTGACAGCGGATCTACTCGGGGCCGAGTGAGCCTTCCAGCCCTGCCAACTAATGGAAGCCTGAGCAGCGGGATCCTCTCAGGGTATTCCCTTACCCTCTAAGCGAGCCTACGGCCGTGCCAGCTAGTGAGAGCCTAACAGTGGGTCTACTTTTGACTGAGTGCACGTTCCAGCCACACCAGCCAATGGGAGCCTATGCAGCGGGATCATCTCGGGGTCTTGCAAACTACCAACCCCCAAGCGAGCCTACGGCCCTGCCAGCTAGAGAGAGCCTGACAGCGGGTCTAATTGGGGCTAAGTGCGCCTTCCAGCCCTACCAGTTATTGGGAGCCTGAGGAGTGGGATCCTCTCAGGGTATTCCCTTATCTCCAATTAATCCTACGGCCCTGCCAACTAGTGAGAGTCTGACAGTGGATCTACTCGGGGCCGAGTACGCCTTCCAGCCCTGCCAGCCAATGGGAGACTGCGCAGCAGGATCATCTCGGGGTCTTGCAAACTACCAACCTCTTTTCCTATCCTCCCCCCAATCGAGCCTACGTCCCTGCCAACTAGAGAGAGCCTGACAGCGGGTCTACTCTGGGCCGAGTGCGCCTTCCAGCCATACCAGCTAATGGGAGCATGAGCAGCGGGATCCTCTCGGGTTATTCCCTTACCCCCACCCCCACCCCAAAGCGAGCTTACAGCCCTGCCAGCTAGTGAGAGCCTGACAGCGGGTCTACTCGAGGTCGAGTGCGCCTTCCAGCCCCGTCAACTATTGGGAGCCTGAACATCGGGATACTCTAGGGGTATTCCCTTACCCCCCCCCCAAGCGAGCCTACGGCCCTGCCAGCTAGTGAGAGCCTGACAGCGGGTCTACTCGGTTCCATCAAAACCATAATTACATCATAAACTGCAAAAACACAATTCTTAACATAACATATTACAATGGTATACACAAGTTTACCTATCCTATGTGTAGAAGCATTTCAGATCATCGCCACTCCAGGCGTGGCTGATGGGCACCCCCTCCACATTCTAGAGGTGGTATCCCCCTGACCCCAAGGCCTTTTCTACAATATAGTGTCCTTCCCAATTGAGGTTGTGTAGGATCAGGCACATACTCAACTGTTCCAAAAGCCCGAACTGTTGGAAAGGGTGTTACTTAATTTCTTAAATAAGTAACAGAGTGCCACGGATCAAGTGAAGGAATGCCGGACCCAACAATCCCCCCTCCCCCCCAGCATCCAGCACAACCCGTCAGCTTAGAGGTGGGGTTACCACATGGCCCACACACCTTAGAGGTGGGGTTACCACATGTCCACGATTCCCTGACCCACCGGACCCACACAGGTAGAAGGGAAAAATCGGGATTTAATAGCGCTTCCCTTGATCTTGAACCCGTGACCTCCTCTAATATCAAATGTAGGATCAAGCGCATGCCCAACTGTTCCAAAAGCCCGAACTATTGGAAAGGGTGCTACTTAATTTCTTAAATAAGTAGCAGAGCATCACAGATCAAGTGAAGGAACGCCAAAAGCAATAGGTTGAGCTTACCAACGGCGGCTGACCTTCATGCGGCGTCGACTTTCTTGAAGACTAGATCCCCTTCCCTGAACTGCGTGATTCTAACGTGTTTATCAAAATACCTAGCCATTCACTACTTGATTTCCTCCTTCCTGACCGCGGCTATGTTGCGAAGTTCCTCCACCATATCCAGTGAGAGTCGCAGCTCCCCTTCGTTCTCCTCCCTCCATGCCTCATCTCCTTTGCTGGTGATCGCAATACGTGGGGGGATTGAACCTCAAACTCAACGGGCAGGACAGCCTCATAGCCATGCGAAAGCTTGAAAGGGGTCTCTCCAGTGGTCGTGTTTGGGGTTGTCCGCAAATCCCACAACACCGAGGTGAGTTGCTCCACCCAGATCCCCCTCAAGTTTTCCACCTTCTTTTTGAGCAGGTTTACAATGATCTTGTTTGCCGCCTCCACCTAGCCATTGCATCTTGGATGGTGGACGGAGGAAAACTTGAGGTTGATCCCTAGTTGGGTGCAGAACCTGATGAACTCCTCGCTGGAAAACTACGGCCCATTGTCCGTGATAATGACCTGAGGCAACTCATGCCTACAAATGATCTCTCACCACATGAAATTCCTGATGACTTGGGAGATTACTTTGGCCGACGCCTTGACCTCTAGCCATTTTGAAAAGTAGTCAATCATAAACAAAAGGAACCTTCTTTGCCCGCTTGTCAGGGGAAACGACCCAACTAAATCCATCCCCCGTATGGCAAAAGGCCATGACGTCATGATGCCTCAGAGCCTTTGAGCGGGCAAGAGTTGGAGGGGGCATATAGTTAGCACTTTTGACACCTCCTTGCAAACTCCATTGCATCCTTCCTCGGGGATGGCCAGAAGTACCCCTGCCTAACCACCCTTGCCTCCAAAGTTCTTCCCCCCGAATGGATACTACATTCGCCTGAGTGTACTTCCTCCAGAATCCTTGGGATCTCTTCCTTTGCTACACATTGTGCGAGGAGTCCTGACAACATCTTTTGATGTAACCCTCCTTCATGCATGAGATAGTGTGTTACTTTGTGCCTAAAGCGTTTCACATCCTTGGTCCCTTTGGGGGGGTTGACCGTAGTAAAAAAGACTATGAAGGGATCCACCCACGAGGGTCGCCGATCCACTTCCATCAACTCCCCCTCTTCAATCGTCGGATGAAATAGCGCGGTCAAGGTTCCCCCACCTCGGGGTCCAAACTTTGCCAACTGATCGGCCGCTTCATTCTCCTCCCTGGGGACATGCTGGAACAAGAATGCTCAGAACCTACCAACAATCACCCTCACCTTAGATAAGTACTTCACGAGGGTGGGCTCACGGGCTTCATATTCTACTCTGATCTGCGACGCCACTACTAACGAATTCGTAAGCACTTCTACGTCATGGATCACGAGTTCTCTGGCCAACCGCAACCCAACTATGAAGGCTTCATACTCGGCTTGATTGTTTGTGAAAGGGAAGTGCTGTACCACCGCCCACTCTATGGTGACCCTTGAGGGCTTACAAATACTACCCCTCCCCACCTGGAATGCTTCCCCGAGGCTCCGTCAACAAACATCTTCCATTCCTCCCGCGGCAGTAGCTTCTCTCCCTCCACCTCTATGATGTAGTCGGCCAAGAAATCATCCACTACCCATGCCTTGATGGAGAGCCTTGGAACAAAAGAGATGTCAAACTCACTGAGCTCGATGGACCACTATGTTAACCGCCCCGAGTGCTCAACCCCAAAAATCTTGCGCAGGGGATGGTCTATCACCACCTTGATTGAATGGGCTTAGAAATATGGCCTAAGCTTCATGGCTGAGATGATCAGGGAGAAAGACAACTTCTCTAGGATGGGGAGCAAAGCCCTGCCTTCTTTAGGATCCTACTAACATAGTAGATAGGCAACTGTTTCTTCCCTTCTTCCCTTACCAACACAGAACTTATGGCCTTTACTTTTACCCCAAGATACAGAGCTAGATCCTCCCCCTCCTTTGATCTCTAAAGGAGCGGCGCTTGGGAGAGTTGACCCTTCAATTCCTGGAGGGCCTCCTCACATTTATTTATCCATTCGAACTTTTGGTTTCCCCGAAGCACCTTGAAGAATGGTGAACACTTTTCCCCGGCTCGGGAGAGAAATCGACTCAACCCGACGAGTTTACCCGTCAAACGTTGAACCACTTTGGCATTGCGAGGTGATTCCAACTCCATGATGGCCTTTACCTTATCCAGGTTAGGCTCTTCCCCCGCTGGGGTCAGGAAGTGCCCAAGGAACTTACCTCGACATGCCCCAAAGATACACTTCTGGGGGTTCAGCCTCATCTTGAACTTCGACAGGGTCGTGAATGTCTCCTCCAGGTCTAGTAGGTGTGAACCCACATCCCCACTCTTCACCATGAGATCATCAACATATACCTCCAGGTTCCTTCCCCTCTGACTTTTGAAACCTGATCCATCATATGCTTGTAGGTAGCCCCTGCGTTCTTTAGCCTGAATGGCATCATTTTATAGTTGAAGCAACCCTCTCTTGTGATGAAGGATACATCCTTGACGTTGGGGGATGCATTCGAATCTGATGGTAACCTGAAAAAGCATCCAAAAAACCCATAATAGAAAAACCGACGACTGAATCAATCAGCGCGTCGATCCGAGGAAGGGGGTAGCAATATTTAGGGCATGATTTATTTAGCAAGGAAAAATATACACACATACGCCACCTCAGATTCCCTTTCTTTACTATTACCACATTGGAGACCCATCTTGGATATTGGATATCTGAGATGAAACCTAGATCGAGAAGCTTCTTGACCTACTCGCGGATAGGTTCCTCCAGCTTGGTGGTGATCGTCCTTCTCTTTTGGTGGATGTGATGCATCTTGGAGTCCAGGTTCAGACTGTGGCATGCCACATCCGCATCAATGCCTGGCATGTCTGCGCGCTCAAGGTAAAGACATCGACTATCTTCTAGATGCACTCCCGCATCCTCGCCTAGTCTTCAGGGCTCAGGCCGCCACTGATCCGTACCATCTCAGCCTTCCCTGCCTTGGTGAAGATCTCCATCTCCATGACTTCCTCTGCCGGCTCTAGTCGGGACTGCTCCCTGTCGGCCCTATGCTACTCCTCCCGCCCCAACTCTTCCTCCCCTCCTACTTCCTTAACCTCCATTGCCTCCAACAAGCTTTCTCCTGGCAACTCGTCTTCTCCAACTCCCTGGGCCTCACCCCAAGCTTCTCCCTCCTACTCCTCCCCCGCAGTCTTCTCTCCAGCCTTACCTAGGCTTTCCCCTCCCTCCTCTACAGTCTTCTCTTGCTTCTCCAGCTCCTCTGCCTCTGCCATCCAGGAAATGGTGTTGATGGCAGTCAAACAGCACTACCTTGCCACCTTCGGATCCCCCCTGATCCGGACCTGCACTGCTCCACTGCTGAACTTGAGGCATTGGTGAAATGCGGAGGGGACGCAACGAAATGCGCTGACGAGAGAGTGTCCAAATATTGCGTTGTAGCTGCTCGGAGCGTCAATAATGACGAACTGATGGTTCCTCAACCCCCCCCCCCCCCCCCCCCAACATCACGTGCAGTCCCACCTCTCCTTCGACTTCCTTCCTCTCTCCCGAGAACCCAAACAATGGCCCATCCGAGTCTAGAACTCTCCAAGCCTCCACATTCATCTAATCGAAAGCTTTTTTGAAGATTACATTCACGGAGGTCCCATTATCTACCAGGATCCTGGAGACCGTGAAATTCTCTACTGCTGTCTGGATCAGCAAGCTGTCGCAGAACAAGTCTTCATAGTCGGGCATGTCTCCCACTGAGAAAGTGATTTTTTTCCTCCTGGGGGAGTCTGGGAGGTCGAGACGACGCTCCTTCGGTACATGGTTTGGAAGCTCCCCTTACGGGTGGCCTATATCCCCACTCCCTCGTGGATCACCTCGAGCCCACACATCTGCTTGGTCCTCACATCTCTCTTCTCCTCCTCCCGACTAAACTTCTTCAATCCTCATGGGCGGCTGCTACTGAACTTGCCCCTACCCCTCTCATCTCTAAAAACTTGGGGCAGATGGCCATTGTGAGACCCTCCACCTGGTGGAATTTACAAAATGTCAATGTCATCTCCTGAACATACAAAATCTCTTCCTGGAACCTATCCACATAGCATACCACCTCCTCTTCCGGCTTCGTCTTGATGGCAAACAAGCACTCTGCGCTCTTCTCCCTGTTCTTTGATGTCGGGAACCTCAGCAAGAAACTGCGTCGTAGATCCTCAAAGCAGTAGATTGAACTCGCATGCAACTAGTGTAACCTATCCCTGGCCTTCTCCTTCAAAGTGATGGCGAAGAGCCTACACTTGAAGGCATCCAATATTTTTCTTATGGAAACGGCATCCTCGAACCACTGCACATGTTGCATTGGGTCATCTCGACCCATATAGTAGGACATTCCGGCTCTCGAAACCCATCTATAACTGGAACCGAGATGATAAGCTCACTAAAAGGGCTCCCGCCCATAGCCTGTCAAGATGGCACGTCCCGCGACCTGGGCTCGCTAGCCCTATCCGCACTGACCTGCCCGGGAAAGTGCTCCCGCCCGGCGACATCCCTCGCGGCAACCTCCACCGAAACCTCCTTCCCGGGACGCTTCCCGGGAGTGTTCTCGCCCAACGATGGAGTGACAACCACTGGAACCTGAGGCGTCGCCCACTCGCTCCTTGTCGAGAACGCCAAGTGAATGGTCACCAGGACTTCCCGCGTGAAGTCCTCCGACATCACCAACGTCACCCCACTTCCCTGAGAGGGAGAACCTCCTGAACTATCTCCTTCGCCTTCATCTCCAGCCATAAAACTTATCTTGAGATTTTCTTGTATCAGCTACGGTCCACGCTCATCGCACTAGAAAATGTTGAAGCCAAAAACTGGCCTCAATGAGAGTTTGGACCTTGGGGTGTAGCTGACACATACTTCTCCCAAACCCCTGGCTAGTAATAAAGAACCAAGAACTGACCCTAAGCCTTAGCTGGGAGGTCCCTCCAGTAACCCAAAAGATCTCTGAGCGCTTCCAATCCTTATCCATTTGCTGGGTTAGGGGTACTTCAGAAAGCACAAACTAGTTTTAGGAAATGAGAAAGCTTGCCTTCTGAGGTATCCTGTGAGTCATATTTATAGGTTCCCAGTACCTAGTCTGCCAACAGCAAAACTCTGATGTTCTAAAAGGCTATATGCAGCCCAAAGTGGTCTGCCAACATCCAAACTCTGCTATTCTAAAAGGTTATATGCAACCCAAAGTGGTCTGCCAACATCCAAACTCTGTTGTTCTAAAAGGTTATATGCAGCCCAAAGGGCATCCTAGTAATTTACCTCTGGACCCTGCTGGGCGGAAGCCCTTCCGCTACTCTCTAAGCTTTCTACCTGCCCTTAGCCGCAGACCCTCCCGACTACCCATGTAAGAAGCTCAGGTGCAAGCCGCAAGGCGTTGAGAGCGTTGAGTGGCAAAGCACAACTCAACCCCAAGAGTAAAAAAGGGCGTTGAGTGGCAAACCCTCACTCAACGCCAAAGGCAAAGGACGTTGAGTGGAAAAGCCTCACTCAACGCCAAAGGTGAAAGGGCGTTGAGTGGAAAAGCCTCACTCAATGCTAAAGGTGAAAGGATGTTGAGTGGCAAATCCTCACTCAATGCTAAAGGCGAAAGGGCGTTGAGTGGCAAAGCCTCACTCAATGCCAAAGGAGAAAGGGCATTGAGTGGCAAAGTCTCAATCAACGCCAAGAACTGCAGGGCATTGAGTGGTAATGCCTCACTCAACGCCAAAGGCAAAAAAGGCATTGAGTGGCAATGCCTCACTCAACATCAAAGGCAAAAGAGGCATTGAGTGGCAAAGCCTCACTCAACGCAAAAGGCAAAAGAGGCGTTGAGTGGTAAAGCCTCACTCAATGCCAACCCTGAGGGTATCCCGCGTACCCCGACGCAAACCGTCTCGCATGCCCCGGGCGGGAACTCTCTCGGCAATCTATCTATCTGTCCCAGATTCTATCTTAAAGCTCTCACAAGGCTAGCCCAATCCTAGTCCTTCGGGCATCTAGGTCCTACCCTGCGAATATAGGGTTATACAGTCCTGCCTTCGTCTTCTTAAAGCCCTTGGCCTTGCCCTTGCCTTTATGCACCATCAGTTTGGGGCTAGCAGGCTTGACCTTCTTCATGTTGATCTCGGCAGTTCGCAATATGCCTAGGAGCTCGGGCAGTGTCTTGTCTATTTCATTCATGTTATAGTTCAAGACAAACTGCTCATTACTATTCGACAATGATTGTAGGATCTGGTCTGTGGCCAACTCATAGCCTAGAGGGAACCCTAGTCTTTCAAGGTTCTCGATATACCCAATCATCTTGAGTATGTGAGTCACTACTAGGTCTCAAGCTCCCATCTTACACTGAAACAACGCCTTAGTGACATTGAATCTCTCTTGATGAGCTTGCCCTTGAAACATTTTCTTGAGATGCTCGTCAATATCCTTGCAACCCATGTTCTCATGTTGCTTTCGTAGCTCAGAGTTCATGGTCTCTAGCATGAAACATTCGACATCTAAGGAGTCGGTAAGTTACTTCTTGTAAGCATCCTTATCAGCACGGGGTGCATTCACGGCAGGCTCATCAGGGGATTCATCTTCCAAAACATATAGCTTGCGCTCTTGCCTGAGAACAATTCTTAAACTCCTGTACCAGTTCAAATAATTCATCCTGCTCAGCTTTTCCTTCTCAAGGATTGCTCGGAGGGACAAGGTGGAATGTGATCCACTTGCCATGAAAATTCTACAAGGATCAAGAAAAGTAAATTAGCACTGCACTTCCAAAAATATAATTTATTCTTTCGATAAGGACTTTTATCAAAATAACTCTCACTATTTTTATCAAACCGATATCCCCCGATATCAATTCGAAGAGTTTGTGCGAGTAACCCTCTTAGTGGACAAGATTCATATTTCACTAACACTATGAGTCAGTTTTGGCTTTTCTCTCACAAAGCAGCTATTTAGGTAGGCAATACTTGCCAATTGCATCACAATGCAATTCTTGTATGGCTGGTAAATAACTCTTTATTCGCATCCATCATATGGTGCATGCCAACCCTATGCCTCTGGGCACTCAACCTTTTAGGTCACCTAGTTAAGTATGACTCGATGTCAACAGTGGAATATCACAATTATCCGCTCGCACCCTTACCAAGATAGATTAATGCACCTTGCTTTGTCAAGCCCACACTTCATCGATCGAAGCAGGAAGAGTGTCATCCATCGGAAGGCATCCGAACACTTAATATTGCTTAAGGGATTTTCATACTTGATTAACTCTTTAATCATGGTTAACGATTAACTAGTGTGCACATCAAACAAAAACAAAATAGCAGTAATCATAATTCAAATGCATCCCAGATGCGCACAAGAAAATCATCATCAACACTTGATGAGCTGGGCTAAATCTAAATATTTAGAACACTTTTAAATGTTCAGATTTACATGCACTGGACATGAGCAACACAAACTCCACTTACACAGTGGACAAGCTCGTCACTTTATGTGTGAGATTCTAAAATCTACCTCATACTTGGTTTTACAAACCAGTAAAAGTGACGATTATTGTGAAGGAGTAGCAACAAAGAAATCGCTTGCATTATTGGTGGGATTCCAAGAATAGATTTAGGCATTTTAGAACACTTCTAAAATCTCCAAATCTACACGTCATGGATTTCGCAACTTCTAAAACATGGAATATTGTCAGCAACCTGGCTTTGACACCACTATTGGGTTTTACTAGACGACATAACATTTGTGCACGCAGTGGAAATAGAGAATAAGAAAACCCAAAAGTTCAGATCTGGCAATATTCATGGATCAAGAAGTAAAGCATGTTATAATTAAAATTACCTTTGAGGGATTAAGTCTATACTCAACCAAGATGCTCAAAATAATTCCAGTCGGGCACTGACGGCTTGAGTCTTGAGCGCAGAATTTCATCTATGCCTCTACAGGATATCCACACAATCGGGAGAACTCGTAGCAACTTGTCGCACAAGCGCTAGGTCGGGAGAGGACACACAATGTCTCTATAGATTGCTAGATCTGTAAGAGAAGAGCCGGCAACTACACTCGCTGGGATCGGGATCGACGATAATGACGGGATCGGCGGAAAGCTTCCATCGGGCTTCTAGGGTTATCGGTCTTACACACAGTAATGGATCGTGTGCTGACAAAATAATCACATAAAAGTTATGTTGAAACCCTAAAATAATTCCTATTTATACCCATGGAATAAATAAAACAGTTCCCGCCGCTATTACCAGACCGAGACATAGAATCCATAAATTCAGGCAGACAACACTTGTCTCAATGAATCGTCGAGTATCTATAGCATACACGATGAATCGTCGAGTATCATCTTATACTCGACGAATCATCGAGTATCCATAGGATACACGAAGAACTCAACGTCATCCTCAGTCGAATCAACACTTGACTCTGCGAAGGATTTGAGTGGACTCAATGCTCTCACTGCCTTCTGCGTCATACTTGACGAATCGTCGAATGGCGTTGAGTGCACTCAACTCACTCAACGTCATAACTTAGATTCATCAAATGGCGTTGAGTGCACTCAACACACTTAATGCCTAAGTGCCAGATTCGCCTAGTAACCCTTTACTCGACGAAGGCATTGAGTGGACTCAACACACTCAACTCCTGAGACTCAGACTCGCCAAATCAACTCCTTAACTCAACGAATTGCCGAGTATAGTCAACACACTCAACGCTTAAGTTACATACTCGACGAATCAACACTTTGACTCGATGGATTATTGAACATACTCAGCACACTCAACGTCGCCATTTGAAGAGTTAACGCTTAACTCGACGAAAGTGTTGACTGGTCTCAATGCACTCGATGTTATTAATCTAGTTTGAGCAAAGTCTTTTCAACTCATCATATGAGCTATATCATACAAATCCAATCTCCTAATTTCTCCGCAATCTTATGTGTGACCCTAATAAGCTCATACTGAGTTGACAATGAGGGTACATGCTTGATCACTTCTAGATCACAATGGTAACACCAACTCGTATCTCAGAGTTGAAGGCTACCGGGCTTGCAAAGTACATGGTGTCCTTGAACTATATGCGTGATCTATGCTTGATTGGTGATGAGATTTGTGACGAGGACTTTACTAAGGAGGTGGAGCCTCAGATGGAAGACATTCGCGAAGTATCCTTAAGGTATAGAATATCAAAGGTCTTCTGCCTTATAACCAGGCGCCTGAAGTGTGACGTGTCTAGCCTTAGCTTCAATGATATCTCTGATGACGAGAACTTGAGCTCTAACTCTGATGTAGATGCAGCCAGTGGGTAGCATCTTGCGCTTTTTTTCTTTGTATGTGTGTATTCATTTGCTTTCTCTAGTTGAGTCTGATGTATGTCTGTAGTAGTCCTTTGACGGTTATTAATAGCACATTTGCTCGCATATTTGTATGATATGGTTCTGACATTGAAGTTTTTTACTCTTTTTGCTTAAATGTTGCTTTACGCGAGTCAGACTCGCGGCTTTGTTTGGATTCGATCGCATAGGGGTAGGTCTGGGCAATGATGGGGCTTAGAAAGACAAAGTCGGTGAAAATCTTGCTCATTCAAACCGCATAAGTAGTCTTACCTAATTTGCACGAGTTGGACTCGTGACTTTGTTTGAAATTGATCGCGAGGGGGCAGGCTCGGGCAATGATGAGGCATAAAAAGTCAGGTTCGGTGAAGAGCTTGCTCGTTCAAACCACATGTACATTCTTACCTAATTTGCACGAGTCGGTCTCGCGACTTTGTTTGAAATCGATCGCGAGGAGGCATGCTCGTATAGGACTGCCTCCCATCCTTTGCCCGGGTCGGGCCAAAGGGGATCTTACATGTATAAGACGTCCACCCAATACTCTTTAAGATGTGACAATCCACACTACTAAACACCAGTTGGACACCTTGCTCAGCTTGAATCACAATATTCACATCACAGAGTATTTTGAAAGCATTAACAGGAAGCCACAACATATATATAACAATATATATTTAAGGAAAACATAAAGGTCGTAGCCACTGTTTATACATGAAGTCTGTAGGCTATAAAATTATGTCTACTCTAAACTCCTCACACTCTCAATCTTGCTCGCTTATACTCACGTCTCGAAACTCTGGAGACGGCGGGGGTGCCTCTGCTCGAGTAGTCCTATAAGCTGGCATATCGTCCTGTAGTATCTGGTCACTACGATGCTCCATCTTCCGTGAATGGTTATTAAAATAACTGTTGGTCATAGAGCTAAGTGGAAACAAATCTCCTCCCCGGATCCATATCATGGGGACGAGCTCGCGCACCCAATAAAAGTAGATAGCCGAAGCATGAGAAAGTTGGTACAACATTTCATATATAAGCTAGGAGCAACCATAAAAGTAGGTGTCATATAGTATAATTGGAATTGCAGCAACAATATACATCTGTTATAATTAAAGCTCCACTAGTACATCGACACATCAGGTATTCACAACATGTGTTCATATTGCAGGCATTCACAGTCGCACATACACCGCAGGCATTCACAGCTGCACACAAGACCCTATGTCGATATAATATGGACCACTTCTCTTCAAGCAGGGTAGCGAACCCTGCAGGACTCACCAATGTGGCTGTCAGTGATAGTGGCCAGTCCTACCACTTCTAGTGGTGGTCGTACGGCACAACCCAGGCCCTAACATACATCCTCGTGTACTATTGGATATGAGCGACATCCGGTGATTCAACATTTTGGCCGACCAGCGGAGCAAACCCAACGGGGAAAAACATAACGGCCGGTCACCCATGGTACACATCTCCTTATTGGCTTGAGTCGTCGAACTTCCTGCAAAGGTACGATTGGTCTGCGAAAGTGACTGACCCGACATAATTTACCGCAAGCAATTTACAAGCAAACAAGTACAAACAATTTTGCTAGCATTTACCAGATATACAGCGGCTTGCCCTACTATGTTTTAAATAATTCGGGCAAACGACACTTGGCTCGACTTTCGACATGGAGCGTGTGGGCACTTTATTTGGTGCTAATTTAGGAGGAACATCTCAACTCCTATAATCCCCAACTAAGGCTCAGCCTATCAAATAGCATCCCATCAGAGCAGGACTCGTGCTTAAATTAATAAATTGCAGAAATAAAAGTGCGATAATAGAAGTTATTGATAGTATAAGCTGCAGAAAATGCTTTAATGAAATAAGACCAGTATGAAACCGGAGTGGTACTGAACTGAAAGTAAGTAGCGAAAGGAACTAGACCAGTATGAGACTGAATTATTGGAAAGAAAGTATTGAACTAAAATAAATAAAGGAACTAGACCAATACGAGACTCAAATAAATCATAAAGAAAACTGTTAGTAGTTCAACAACTCCATTTAGGAGGCTTCAGTTCCATCTCTGTCATAGGAAGAAAGTTCAGTTCCATCTTTGTTCTCAGGAGGCGAGTTTAATTTTATCTTCGTTCTCAGGAGGCAAGTTCAGTTTCATCTCCGTTCTCAGGAGACATAGTTTAGTTTCATTTCAGTTTTTAGGAGGTTTCTTTGAGTTTTACTAATTATTAAGATCCGATAATAATTCAGTTGCGCTTTTTAATCACGGCTTAATTGAATCAGGATGTTTAATATGAGTTACACATTTATCGTTCTTCCGATAATAAATAGCAACTCATTTGCTCGCGTCGGATCAAATCCGAGAATCTCGTTAGAGAGCACATTATTCCTTGAATTTCAACCTTGAAAATCGTTTCCAACACATGAGGGAAATTTTTAACCCGAAACGAGGTTGAAGATTATTTTACTCAAAGCTCGTACTTTCATCTTCCGTGTCCACCCAAAATAACAGAGAGTTATTTTAAAAAAGAGACGCTCGGTGGTTTTGCAAAAACCTCGAAATACTCAGAGCTGTAAGTCTTGTCTCGATAACTCTCGTCGATTAATCAATTGAACTTAATATTCAATATATAAAGTGGTCGCTCACTTCGATTTTCATTTTCGTAGAATTTGAGCGCATAAATTTCCGAGCGCGACCCTCAGCTCTAAAAATTGGGAAATCTTCAAGTTTTAACCCAAGGTTCCCCAATTTTAATATATCCATTAAGAGGGCTCAAAAAGTGCCTAGTAATTTATCCAAAATTTTCTGAGCAATTTTGGTTCTCCAAATTGGTCAAATATTTCTTATTTATACTTTTAAAAATACCAAATTAACTCAAAAAAATATTTGTAGATTACCCTCATCAAGAAAAATAATTTTCATGTTCAAAACTTTTTTCCTAAGTGCTTAAATTACTCCTCAGAAAATAAAATAGCCATTTTAGTTATAATATTATAATATTCATAAATATTGTAAAAATTATAAATTTTATAAATCTTCTCCCCCCGCCCAGCTGCCTGTACCAAAACTGACCATTACGGGTCTTCTACGCCACCGGCAGGCCATGGCTCTGCTCCCGACCGACTACCCGGGGGTGGGCGCTCCCTCCGGCGGTGGTCCGGTGGCCTGGCGCCGTCGGACATCGTCAGAGCTATTTTTTATTTTGAACGAAGGAGAGGGGTTGACGGGGGCGGCGCTCTGGCCGCCGTATCTCACATGCGAAGCGTCCAGAAAATACGGAAGAAGGAGAGGGGAAGGTTTTCCACCTTATTTCTAGGCGTTCATGGGCTCTCAGTGAAGTTGCCATAAGAGGTGGCAGAGGTGGCGGTGGAGCTCGACTGAGTTTTTTCAGTGAAGCAGAGCTCCAGCAGGGTGTGGCTGTGTCCGTTTGAGCTTGGGGAGAGGAGTGTAATGCTTCGAAGAGTCATGGATTTTATATAGAGGGACAGGAGAGCCCCTCCCTCCTCTTCTCCTTCTTGGTTAAACAAACTAAGGTGAGGTAGCCATCCCTTCTAGGGTTAACTACACAGTTGTATGAGGTACGTGTCAACCCTCTATTGGTGAAGTAAAATCATGGTGTTAGCCTCTTATTGGTTGGAGAGAGGATGGGGAAGGTGGAGGCATTGTATTGGAGCTTTTCATTTTGCTTGGGTTGGCTTAACCCAACCCATTCCTAGGTAAGCAGGCTGTAGTCATCTAGAGGGAGAGGTACAACCAGGTGTTCTCATCTAGGTGGCTTGGAGAATGGTCTAAGTGGGCTTGAGCTTGAGAAAGATAAAAAGAGAGTGAAAGAGAGGGAGTTTTCCCCTTAGCTTGGCCTAAGGCCCCTTCCTCTTGGCTGTCTACATGAAAATCAGAGCCTATAAGGGGCCTATGATGTCCTTGGAGTGATGGCCTCAAGTGAAGGCTTTTAAAAATAAATTCTCTTAAGAAAATTTGATTTTTAGAGAGGTTTGACCAAAGTCAACCCTGGGGTGGGTCCCCCACATGGGGGTCAAAGTCAAAATAGATCCAAGTCATCGGGGATCGGGTCAAAGTTGGGGTGTCGTGTCACAATTGGTGTGCGTATGCTTTTTGGTGCATGACTGGGATTCATTTGACCACGGATTGACCAGACGCCATAGAAACTGACCGGGACCAACTCTGTTGACTTTGTATTGACCATACGAATCCAATGCCACTGACCGGGGTCGAATCAGAGTTCGTTTGCTAAATATTCACAATCTGCGCATCGTGACGCGCTAAAATAGTCAAAACGTTCATAATCATCATTAAGCCTTGAATCGTGATACAACGAGTTCCGATGCATTCATATCGGCTATACGAAGTCATAGGAACTGACATAACTCAAATCAAAGTTCTCTATGTCAATATCCAAAAATCTCATTTTCGCAACACTCTACTATGAACGGCCATATCCATCTTATGACCTTGGAATTCAATGGAATGAGTTCCAATGTACTTGTATTGACTATACGAGGTCATAGGAACTGACAGAACTCAAATCAAAGTTCTCTAGCTCGATATTCAAAAATCTCGTTTTCGCGACGTTCTATGAGAAATGGTCATATCCGCCATATGGCCTCGAAATTCAATGAAATGAGTTCCAATGCACTCGTATTGACTTACGAGACCATGGTAACTGACAAAATTCAAATTGGAGTTCTCTAGCTCGATATTCAAAAATTTCGTTTTTGCAACATTCTATGAGGAACAACCATATGACCTCGGAATTCAACGGAACGAGTTTCAATGCACTCGTATTGACTATACGAGGCCACAAAAACTAGCAGTACTCAAATCAGAGTTTTCTAGATTTATATCCTCATCTAGGGTTACCTCCTTCCTTGGTATGGGCCATGGGTAGTGGTTCGGGTTACTTTTATTGGGCTCATTAGGCTTCTAGTGGCGCAATAAAAGTCGGGATGTAACAACTTTTATTGACCCTAATATTACAACTCCCTTTTATTGGTCTCAATGTTTCCCACCAACTACCTTACGCATGCGGCTCCCTACACCGCATTTTACTGCTTTCTTGCATGCCTAGGCAGTGCATATGGCTCTTGCACATATCCTTGCAGAAATCTTTTAAGAAGCCCTAGACGGATCAGGCGCTCAATCTCGTCTTTTAACCTGGCACACTCTTCAGTAGTGTGCCCAACTCCACAGTGGTATTCACAATATTTAGACTGATTGTTCCTAGGGTTTGGTAATGACAATTTTGGGCGATGAAGTGTCGAACTATCTTGAATCGTGTAGAGCATATTTGCCTGCGTCGTATTCAACGGAGTGTACTCCTGCGGCGGTTGTACATTGTCCCATATCTCCTTGGGAGTTGCGCCGATACTTATCATCGTGATGCTCCTCATTGTGTCCGCACCAAGCTTCCACTAGTTGTCTAGCCGCCTGATGTTAGCCGCACAGCTTGAATAAAGTCAACTTCACTTATTCGCACCGGTTAGAAAAAAAACCAGTTTTAAGCGCGAGCTGAGTTCTCGTTGTTCTCAGTTATATATAACGAGTCAGGGGCACTTATTTATAGGTGTGAGGAGGAGTGTCGTCACCCCCCCCCCCCCCACACAATTGTAACACCCCAGTTTTGCAAGAGGTTCATTCTGCAGTTCTGGAAAAATTTGTGGGTTTCTGGCAGGAGGCACACGGCCTGCGACACGGGCGTGTCGCAAGGCGTGTCGAGGCCGTGTCGACACTCGGCCCAAGTGTCGACACTTTTGCTCGACAAAGTGTCGAGAGTGGGGCACACGGCCTGCGACACGGGCGTGTCGCAGGGCGTGTCGAGGCCGTGTCGACACTCGGCCCAAGTGTCGACACTTTCGCTCGACAGAGTGTCGAGAGTGAGGCACACGGCCTGCGACACGGGCGTGTCGCAGGGCGTGTCGAGGCCGTGTCGACACTCGTCCCAAGTGTCGACACTTTTGCTCGACAGGGAGTCGAGACTGGGGCACACGGCCTGTGACACGGCGTGTCACAGGGCGTGTCCCGCTTGGTCGACGATCTTCGCTTGACGTTTTCCGCGGTGTCGACACAAAGCCTGTCGACGGGTGTCGAGACTTAGCACACGGCTTGGGACACGGGCGTGTCCCAGGCCGTGTCACCTCTCGGGTTGGTTTCGGGGCCGTGTAGATGGAGGCACATGGCTGGCCACACGGCCGTGTCACTGGGGACACGGGCGTGTCGGATTAAACACGGGCGTGTCGGATGCCCGTGTGTGGTTCCAGGCGCGTCGATTTGAGACGGCGAATGGGGCACACGGCCCTGGACACGGGCGTGTGCCAGGCCGTGTTCGGCCCAGGTCTTTTATTTTCCAGGCGAATCGTGGCCATTCTTTCCCAGATTTTGGGATCTGACGACTCAGGACTTTTCTTGGGGAGTTAAGTCCGATTTTAGGGTTGGAAACCCTCATTTCTTTCCAAGTCTTCTCTTTCTAAGTTCTTGAGAAAAGCTAGAGCAAGGAGGAAGAAGAAGAAGGTCTTGGGCTGTAGGAAGGGTTTCGGTGCTCCAAATCGCGAGCCGAGTCTGGATCCGTGAAGCTTAGAGCGTTGCGAAGATTTCCATCCGGCTATTTTGCCATGGCAAGGAAGAGGAGTCGGAAGGTAACGACATCTCTCCTCTCGGTCCTTAGGATGCATGTCTTAGCATCATGTATTTTCTTTCTTTCTAATTTTTGGGCACCAAACTCTCAAATGAGAGGGGTTTTGGTTTGCCAAGGTTCAAGAGGAACCTCCGGGTTGATTGAGTCCGTCCCCGGCATATTTTGCATTAGAGATCCGCTTCGCTAGTGGATTAGGCATGGTGGGTGAAGCCGTAGTCGCGACCGTTAGTCCGACTCGGTGATGTTGCATACGAACTTAGGGATTCGTAGAGATTTCCGTTGCGGCAAGATGCCGTTTGTGTTGTGGTGGTGATTGTCCAGTTTGCTTGAAAGGGTACGTGTAGTCGAACCCGGACAAGGTTAGCTCCTCGTGGTGGTAGATGGTTTCCGTGAGGGACAAGGTTAGCTCTGTATGAGTTGGAGATGGTTTCCTTGGTGGACAAGGTTAGCTCCGCACGAGTTGGAGATGGTTTCCTTGGTGCGCGGGAACGCTGCAGTACAAAGAGGGATTACGAGGTAGTTAGTCTTGGTTTGTGTCGTGCCAAGGCGTGTCTATGTCTCTGTGGTCGGCTGGCTATCCCGTGACATGTGCGTCATGTGTGGAGAGTGTCCCGGCGAGACTAGTCCCCTTCTGTGAGACTGACGAGAATGCCAAGCTTGGGGCAAGCCCGGGCAAAGAGGCCATGAGTGGGTGGGGTCCAGCAGGGCTTCTTAGAATCGGTCGGTCTGTGTTTGTTGGAATCCTGACATGAGACGTCAGAGCTTGCAGGCAAGCCCGGGGCTAAGCCCACGAGCGGGTGGGGCCTTGGCAAGAATTCCTTGTGGCGGCCTGTGCGCCGTTTGAGGGAGAGGTGTCTCCCTTAGTGTTTGCGGCTTTATGCCAATTGGGGAAATGTGAGTACCCAAATGTTGTGATGTTGTGCTAGATGCATACGCAGTAGGGTACCTTGGGTGAAGCCCGGGTGTTGCATTCATGTTGCATAGTAGGCCCTTTCTTTATATGCTCAACTAATAGAGAACATGTTTGATGATTGAGACATCCAAGCCTGTTTTAATGTTCTTCTATTTATAGCTATTTTTATTGCATATGAAGTGCTGACTTGCAGGTTGGAGGGTTCCCCGGGGTCCGTTAGGGGCGGCCGGGAGGAGATGTGTTGTTACACAGTTTGAGGTCAGCCTTTGCTGACCCACGTTACTAATAATTTTTACAGGGCAAGGATCGCATGCAGAAGCTAGCACGCCGGCCAGAAAGGCCTAAGCCCCATGAAGTGTTTTTCCCTCTTTTGTAGCACTACAATTATGATGATGGTTGTTTGAGACTGTTTTGTCCGGCTTGCATGCCGAGGTAGACTAGGAGTGCTGAGCACATTCATGTTTTTTGTACTATTTGTTTTTGGACACTTGGTGTAATGCCTTAAGGCCATTTGTTTTACTCTTTAGTGGTGGATAACTTCTAGTCCTGTTCTGTTTTCGATGTGTTGTGCAAAGTGTTTTGAGTTTGGGTAGCTATATCAACCTATAATACTAAAGCTGTGGCGTTCGTATGTTGTGGGGCCCCGGCCGGACCCATATTATACGTTCACTACAGGGGAGGTGTTACAACAATGATAGGATAACTCATCGTCAATCCTGCAGCTAACATCATGTATCCGCACAGTGCGGATATAAGTACCAGTCCGCCACTAATAACTTCTATCTGCAAGGGCAGAAAGATTGACTACTCCGCATAGGCGGAAACGACCAGTCTACCAGGCTGAGAAGATCAACACCAAACCAACATGGACGCCGAACACAACACTGGAGACCTGCTGGACATTGCCACCAGACCGTACTGCCTTGCGGACATAACTCCTAGTCCACGCAAACTTCAATGTCACAACACATGAGAATTAAGCAAGCTCTAGAAGCGGACTCGGCGAGCTTCAGAATAAGGAATGTGCCTAGTCGACTTGCCAAACTCGACGAGCTCCAGAAGTAGTTCGGACAGACAGATGATCTCGATGAGCTAGGCAACAACCCTGGAATTTTTTGAAAATGGTGAAGTGAAAGTGGGTGATTGGGAGACCTGGGCGACCTGGGCTCCCTATCCGCGCGGACTATGCGGACAGGACTAGCGGATAACCAGGTCGGTAGAGCTATTGCAGGCAGCTGGTTCTTTGGCGGGTTGGGCGGTCTGTTTGCGCAGATTATGTTAACAGAGGTGGCGGCCAGCCAGGCCGATTTGTGCTCAGAAGACACCTTGTCCCTGGAAGGTAACCAGGCGGATAGATTCTATATCCGCGGAGTCCGGCAATGAGCGGACTATACTGGAGCTCAGCAGACCGGCTTGGCAGATTCCTTAGTCTAGCTCTGGTGGAGCAGCAAGTGGAAGCTGTGGAGGTCGCCAGTTAGTGCGGACAGGTACTGGAGTTTGCCAAAATTGGTGGACTGAATCCAGTGTCCGCTGGTAAGTGCGGACTTGCCCTTGTGGCCAGTGGTGTGGACTTGGTTGGTTCTAAACCAAGTCCAGGTTTGGCTCAGTACGGGGAGATCGCGCAGTTAAGCGCGGACTTCCTCTCAGTCCGCCGAGCTCGGCAGCAGTGTCATGTGCCTTGGTTGCGAGTTTGGGGAATGCGGATTGTTGTTGCGTCCGCAAGGCGTGCGCACTGATGTTGTGTCCGCTGAGTCTGGCAGCTGTCTTGGTGGCGTGGCTGCGGGCTCGAGGAATGCTTACTGGAGCTATGTCCGCGGTTAAGCAGACAAGGTGTTGATGTAGAATCTGCGGGTTGCTGTCTAAGTCTTGGTTGGCCTTTGGCGACAAGGCGTACTGGGTTGTTGTCCGGACTTGGTGAAGCTTAGGCGGTCTAGCTATCCTACACAGGTCGCGGCGGACTAGATGTGTATCTGCAACTTTCGGATACACTTGTTCTTGCTGCGGGATGAGGCGGTGATCCTATCGGCTAGGGCGGTGACCACACTCCTTATCGTGCCTATAAATAGGACCTCCCGTCACATCAACTATATGCGCTAATGAACAGTAATTGAAATCGTGAATAGTTGTTGCGGACTGGATTTTGGTATCCGTACGGGTTGAATGAGTTGACCGGTTTGTGTTGTGCAGGTTGTGCGGATAGCACTAGAAAGCCAGGACTTGGCTCTGATTGCGGTCAAGGATAGTGCGGACTCTGCGGTTAGCAACAGGCGGTAAACAGCAGGTTGCGGACAGTGACCAGGCGGTCTTCTCTCTGGCAACTAGTTTCCTGGTTCAATAAGTCGTCTGCTTCAGGCGACCTATTCAGTTCGCCATCAGCAGCTTGTGCGGTCTGGAGGCTAAGCGACCTTGCGGTTAGGCAGCTTGCAGATCGGCGGCTTGAGCTCAACATTAGAATAACAGGCAGTCTGTGTGGCTTGGTTTGCGGTTTGGCGACCTAGCGGTCTGTGATGACTCCATAGTGCAGCAGTAGAACCGACGGCTACTTATTCAGTCCACGCGGTTTGATTTGCCATGTAATTGTTTTTGCTTTCCCTTTGGTTATTTTGGTGAATCTTGTCTCGCCATGTATGTCTCGCTTTGTAAGAAGACTGTTGTTATCAATAAAGACTCTTGTTGCTGATGGTGTCTCTGGTTGTGATCTAACCTTCTAGTTGAGATAACACATGCTCATTCCAAGATCCAGAAAATTC
This sequence comes from Platanthera guangdongensis, assembly GCA_039583875.1. Classification (NCBI taxonomy): domain Eukaryota; kingdom Viridiplantae; phylum Streptophyta; class Magnoliopsida; order Asparagales; family Orchidaceae; genus Platanthera; species Platanthera guangdongensis. Next base: position 136,615,272 of record CM077159.1, on the reverse strand, counting down.
AACATGGTATCAGAGGGTGGAGGTTGGAGTGGTTAAGCAGTGATCAACTAGAAGTTGTTGTCGCTCTTGTAAAGAGGGAACCAGTGTTAGAGCCATGGAAGCAGGATTTGCAAGAGGTCTTGGTATTGAACTCCTAACACAGACTAACTTTAAGAAGTGGAAGTATTGTATGGAGTGCTATCTTCTTGGCGGGGACCTTTGAGAGGTGGTGTGTGGAGCAGAAAGGCTAGAGGATACTGCTGGCAATGCTGAAGCGATGAGAGCTTGGAAGGAGACAAATGCGAGAGCGGAGTCTATTCTCAAGCAGGTGATCTCATCGGAGCTCTTCGACCACATTAGCGGATGTCATTCAGCTGCGGAGGTTTGGACATCCCTTGTTGGGTTATTCATGGAGGAGGTGAAGGTGGCTGCTAAGGTTGGTCCTTCTACTTCATATCAGTAAGAGAGGAGTGTTTTTCCTAGGTGTGATGGGAAGAGGAAGGAAGGACCAAGGTGCTATAGATGCAAGCAGCATGGTCACCTCAGGAAGGAGTGTATGGTTGTCTTGCACTCGGTGAATGTTGCTCATACTGGGAGTAAGGAGAAGAACTTAGTAGGGTCATCAACAAGTTCTGATGTTGATCAGATGAAGGCCACTGATATTGCAGCTATCTGGCATGAAAGACTGGGACATGTGGGGATGGACAAGCTGAAAGCAATGGGGGTAAGGAGACTCATGAGAGGCTTGCCTAGATTGTCATCCTACGGTGACGGTCAAGCATGCGCGGGATGTCAGCACGGTGAAGCTTATCGCTTTACAGTTGATAAGGCACGGTCCAAATGCAAAGCACCTTTGGAGGTTGTTCATTGTGATCTGCTAGGGCCTACCATCACTGCCAGTCTTGGAGTCAGCAGGCACATGCTGATTTTGGTTGATGACTATACGAGGTATACTTGGGTATACTTCATGAAGGAGAAGTCGAACATGTTCTGCTTGTTTGTGGAGTTCAAGAAGCTTGTGGAGGGTCAGCTTGTCCTGCGGATCATGAAGTTCAAGAAGCTTCCGAAGGGAGCTCTCTCGTGGACATACTTCACAGAAAGGTGGTGTTACTGTTCAAATGATTCATCTGTTGACAGATACCTGTAGGTGTTGGCTTCAGTGCAAAGTCATTTCTAAGGCTTTTTGGGCAGAAGGGATGGCTTGTGCGGCACATGTCATCAATCAGATGCCTCGTAGTCCGATCAATGCGAAGAATCTGGTTGAGCTGATGTTCGGGGTGAAGCCCAGTGTGAAGCACCTACGGGTGTTTGGTTCTACCTGCTACGTACATGCTGTGGATGCTCTCAAGAAGAAGCTAGTCTTTGTTGGGTATGATGAGCAGAAGAGGAGATGGAGCTGTATGGATCCTGCGACAAAGAGGTTCATCATGTAGAGAGACGTTGTCTTCGATGAGCTAACGTCGTATTGGGGTTACTCATATGTGGAGCTAGAGGAGGGCAGGTCAGATGGTGGACTGAAAGAGGCTGCTGCTAAGGTTCAGTTGGAGCTACATGTGTCACCAGGAGCTCCAGGTTGTTCTAGCTCTGGGCTAGAGGCGTCTGGGTGAGCAAGCAGGGGGAGCGATGATCCAAGTACTTCAGGCTCAAAGACGGAGCCTTTTGGTTCAGGAAGTAGGGGGAGTATTGCTCTAGGTGCTTCTTATTTAGGTAGCAAGGGGAGAGATGTTCCGGGCAGTTCTTGTTCAAGAGCGAAGACTTCTGGTTCAGGTAGCAGGGGGAGCGTTGCTCCAGGTGCTTCTGGTTCCAGTGCAGTGGCTTCTTGTTCAGGAAGTAAGGGGAGCATTGCTCCGGTTTTTCTCGGGAACGGAGCTGGTTCGGAAGGAGCAGGGGAGGTGGTTAGCCGTGATCAGGGTCTTCGAATGTCGAAGAGGATCATCAACCCACCAGATCGATATTGCAGAGGAAACTCAGTGAGCTTGGTCTCATGTTTCCATACATGACCATATGTTGAGCGAGTACCTTCTAGCTGTGATGACACCACTGGAGTCAAGGAGGTGGATGATGCCAAGGTTGAGGAGGTGACTATGCTCAGAAGTAATGAGGCTTGGGGTCTTGTGCCCAAGATCGTTGGTGATACTCCTGTGACGCACAAGTGGAGGTCGAAGCTGAAGAAGAAGGAAGAGGGAATCATTGCTCCTTTTGGGAGATGCTGGAGGGATCCCTTATGGTCCAGGATAGGCGGGGAGAGGACCATGTCTCAGACATCTTCTCGAAGGCACTATCAGAGGGACCAGGTGCAAGGTTACGGGAGCTGCTGGGGTTGCTCACCAATTCTCACTTCAAGGGGGAGTGTTGAAAATGGTGAAGTGATAGTGGGTGATTGGGTGACCTGGGCGACCTGTCTGCGAGGACTATGCAGACAGGACTGGCGGATAGCCATGTCGGCAGAGCTGTTGCAGGCAGCTTGTTCTTTGGTGGCCTGGGCGGTCTGTTCGCGCAGACTATGCGAACAGAGGCGGCGGCCAGCCAGGCCGGCTTGTGCTCAGAAGACAGCTTGTCCCCAGAAGGTAACCAGGTGGATTGATTCTCTATCCGCGGAGTCCTATAATAAGCGGACTAAACTGTAGCTCGTCAAACCGGCTTGGCAGATGCCTTGGTCTAACTCTGGTAGAGCGGCAAGAGGAAGTTGTGGAGGTCGCCAGTTAGTGTGGATAGGTGCTGGAGTTCGCCGGGATTGGCAGACTGGATCCAGTGTCCGCCAGTAAGTGTGTACTGGCTCTTGTGGCCAGTGGTGTGGACTTGGTTGGTTCTGAACCAAGTCCAGGTTTGGCTTAGTCCGGGGAGATCGCACAGTTAAGTGCGGACTTCTTCTCAGTCCGCCGAGCTCGGCAGCAGTACCGTGTTCCTTGCTTGCTAGCTTGGAGAATGCAGACTGGAGTTGCGTCCGCAAGGCGTGCAGACTGATGCTATGTTGGCTGAGTCCCGCAGCTGTCTTGGTGGCGTGGCTGCGGGCTCGAGGAATGCGGACTGGAGCTGTGTCTGCGGTTAAGCGGACAAGGTGTTGCTGCAGAGTCTGCGGGTTGTTGTCTAAGTCCTTATTGGCCTTTGGCGACAAGGCGGACTGGGTTGTTGTCCGGCCTTGGTGATGCTTAGGCAGTCTGACTATCCTACACGGGTCGCGGCGGACTGGATGTGTATCCGTGGCTTGCGGAAACACTTGTTCTTGCTGCGGGATGAGGCGGTGATCCTATCGGCTAGGGCGGTGACCACACTCCTCATCGTGTCTATAAATAGGACCTCCCGTCATATCAATTGTTTGCGTGAATGAACGGTAAGTAAACTCACGAATAGTTATTGCGGACTGGATTTTTGTATCAGCGCGGGTTGAAGGAGTTGACCGGTTTGTGCTGTGTAGGTTGTGCGGATAACGCTACAAATCCAGGACTTGCCTCTGATTGTGGTCAGGGACAGTGCGGACTCTGCGATTAGCAACAGGCGGTAAACAACATGTCATGGACAGCGACCAGGCGGTCTTCTCTTCGGCAACTAGTTTCTCGGTTCAATAAGTCGGCTGCTTCAGGCGACCTGTTCAGTTCAGCATCAGCAGCTTGTGCGGTCTAGCAGCTAGGCGACCTCGCGGTTAGGCGACTTGCAGATCGGCGGCTAGAGCTCAGCATTGGAATAACGGGTAGTCCGCGCGGCGTGGTTTGCGGTCTGGCGACCTGGCGGTCTGTGCTGACTCCATAGTGCAGCAGTAGAACCGGCGGCTACTTGTTCAGTCCGCGCGGTTTGATTTGTCTTGTAATTGTTTCTGCTTTTCCTTTGGTTATTTTGGCAAATCATGTATCGCCATGTATGTCTCGCTTTGTTTGAAGACTGCTGTTATCAATAAACACTCTTGTTGTTGATGGTGTTTATGGTTGTGATCTAACCTTCTAGTTGAGATAACCCCTGCTCATTCCAAGATTCGGAAAATTCAACAGACTTATCACACGGGACCAAGTCCACAACACGAGCAGACTCCGACTATCAACCTGCCCGAGAAGGCTCCAGCTAACTATGCGGTTAGTAAACACAATCCGCTCTAACCACCTGTCTTCTTGCAAGCCAGAAAACCTAAAACTTCAAGTGGACTGTGCGGTCTCACAAACCAGATAGCCACGACCTCAGTTACAGAAGTTTAACAGCCTGGTTTCAACACAGGATGCTTGCTGAGCCAGACCGCAGGAGGGACCGGCAATCCGCCAAAGGCTATCCGCCAGGCCGACGGCAAACTCTGCGGTCTATGCGGTCTACCCAATCAACCCGCCCGCACTCCACTATCACTTCAACAATTTTAACAATTGCACATACTGCAGGGCAGATTCTTGTTCAAGTTTTGTATCCCTTTCAAGCACCCATGACACCTAGTTATACAAAATGGTAGGCTACCTGGAGGATAGGGAGCAATTAATGTTGCAAATGGTTCGTACAGTTACAACAGTCTGCAACCACATATGCCACTACTAGCTAAGGAGAGGAGAGAGTTAGTGCGATTACAACACACTGTAATCACACAAGCCACTGCTACCTAAAGAGAGAGGAGGGTTCGTGCAGTTACCTTGGGCTGTAGCTGCAAAAGTCATTGCTAGCTAAGGAGTGGAGCTCAGGCAGACTCTTAGGGTGTTTGCCCAATCCCCTTCAGACTCTGGCCGTTTACGAGGGATGTATGCTTGGACAACGACTGATTGGAGGAGGGCGTGGTTACTCCACATGTAACTGCCCTTACTTCTGGGCGCCAACTCTGAGGTGGATTGAGCGCTAGTGGGTGCGGCCATTGGAGGTGTGACAAAACCAACTTATGGAGAGATGGCACGAATTGTCAGGAGTTAGCATTGGCTGGTAGGCTCACAGAAGGAGCGACCAACCAACTTTGGAGAGTTAGCGCTACCAGGAGTGGTCTCCTAATTATAAATCTAAATATCTAATATTGAATTTTGTCTTTTTATAATATTATATATATCTCATATTTTGAAAAGCATGCCAAAATTATCAACTTTAAGTTTTAATAATTTGTTAATATTCTTAGGGTCTATTTTTTTGGACGTTTCCCAACTCCGTTTTGGGCAAACGCCGCCGGAAGGAGGGTAAACAAATGAACCTTCAGCGGCGTTTGCTCTGTTTCCACCCGCCCGTCTTGAGAAACGCCCCAAAAAGCTCCGTTTGGAGAAGTCACCTCCCCCCTCCTATTCGAACACTCCGTTTCCACCAGTCGGATCGACACGTCACCGCCGAAACAAATGAAGCCTTAACAAATGAAGCCAACAGCCAAACTCCGCTGTCCTGAAGAGCTATATGCAGACCACCAGTGTTAGAAGTGTAAAATTACCTGGGGTAGAAGAGTAAAATCCCTCTCGGGCGTCGCACAGCCCACGGGCATAAGCACGCCTCTGTGCGCGCGCTGGCCCCGCGCCCCTGCGTGTGCGCTGACCCGCGCGCCATGGCCCACGCACTGGCCCGCGTGTCGCCGCCCGAGCGCCGACACCCACGTGCGCCGGCGACCGCCACCTCCGTTGGTTGCCACCGGCCTCCTCCACCATCTATGGTCGTCGCCGCCGTTGGGCAATTTGCCCGGGTCGCCCGGACCACCCGAGAGGCATGCTCGTCATTTCGTGAAAATTGGTGATACATGTGACCAAACGGAGTGATGTCATTCGACATCTTAAAATCTGTCCAGGCGTAATTACCATCATGTCATCCATAAAACTATAAAAAGGCCATCAAGCTTTCGTTTGAAGACAAGCAACTGCAGAGAATAGACAGAGCTCTCAGATTTTCCGGTGAGAACGTGAGACTTAGATCGCTTCTTCGCTTGGAATTCGCTCTACTGCCTCACTAGCTAGCGTGCACAACCCCCAATGCTCACTTGGACGTTTTTGTGAGCCCGGGAGAAGGCACTAGAATTCGCTATCGTGGATGCTGGTGTGAAGGTATCACAAAACGTTAGGAACTTGACATCCTTCTCTGCAGGAACGCTCTCATCAAGGTTCTGACTCTACAGGAGCGCTATCGTCAAGACTCCGACTCTACGAGATCGCTTTCATCAAGACTCCAAAGACAGCCTTTTTCACCCACTTGAGCACTATCACCAAACCCTGAGGCCTTAGTTTATTTTTCATTGTTCTTGAATTCAAAACTTATAACGGAGAGGCGGTCTGTCACCCTCCGAGAAAACTCTCAAAACTTGTAAACTCAGTGAAATAGTGGATTTTGGTGCGGCACAGATCCGACCACGTGATTTTTTATCTTTTCCGGGTTTTCTACAGTTAAAAAAATGATGAAATTTCACAAGTCAATCAACTGGTAGTTCTGGTATCAAACAAACACTTCCAAAACTATCAAGCTGATCACTTGATTAAGCGGAGAACGAGAACTAGGCGCAGGAACACTCCAGCTATAAACTGAGCTATGTATCAGAGACAATGAAGAGCAAACACGGATCTTACATTAATCCACTATCAACTTTACAAGGCAATGTATACATTGCGAGACATGATTTCGCCAAGTACAATGAGAAGAAAACAAGCAAAACAAACTCCAAGCCGGGCAGACTGCCTCCAAGACAGCTGAGTTCGCCGAGACCGCCGAGATCGCCAAGCCGCTGATGCTACTCTGATTCTACTGAGTCCGCACAAACCGCGCAGACAACCCGTTTTTCTGCTGACGCCCGCTCTGCAAGCCGTCGCCGAACTAAATGAACAGATCGTCAAGTCCGCCTATACCGGCGACCTGGTTATTGAACTTAGACCAATTGAAGAAGAGAAACTGGTTGGCCGCCACCTGAGACCTGCTGCAACTGCTGATTGTAAACCGCAAGCTTCACTACTTCCTGACCTTGATCAGGAGCAGATGCCCGGCTTCACAGTGCTAGCCGCACAACCTGCAAACAACAACCAGTTAAATCTCAAACCGCGCGACCTGAAAAACCGAGTCCGCAACAATTGATCTGCGCTCAACTTACTGTTCACTATGTTACTGTAGATGTGCCGAGGGGTTCTATTTATAGGCAGGGTGAGGAGTGGGGTCACTGCCCTAGTGAATAGAGTCACCACCCCAGCTCACAGCTAATACAACCCAGTCTGCCGAGTCCGTAAAGACTAAGCCGGACCAGCCAACTTGTCAGGCGCCAAGTCAAGGTTAGTCCGCCACTAGGAGGACACTGTGCCAGACTGCACTGCTCGCAAGCACTACACCAGTCTGCCACACTGCACAACACACGGACATAGTCACAGCCCATACTGCATCAGTCTGCACTCTATATGTAACGCCCTGAAACTAAAAAGAGGGACGGGTAGCATTTTGAGCCAAGTTTGGAACTTGGTATGGGTCACACGGCCTGGGACACGGGCGTGTCCCTGGGCCGTGTCGTGCTCGGGTTTGACGATGGTTGTGTGGTCGACGAGTTTATAGTCGACGATCGTCGAACAGAGAACACGGCCTGAGACACGGGCGTGTCCCAGGCTGTGTCCTACTTGGGTGGTTAGCCGTGCTGTGTCGGGGGTGGAACACGGCCTGGAGCCCAAGCGTGTTCAGCCTGACACGGGCGCGTCAAATTCGACACGGGCGTGTCGAATACCCGTGTTCTTCTCGGGTTGGTGTTGGTCCTGTGTTGATGGAGGAACACGCCCCGCTACACGGGCGTGTACTGGATGACACGGGCATCTCAATCCTGACACGGGCGTGTCGAGAGCCCATGTACTTTTCGGGATGCGACGGTTTCAGCGTCGAATGGGGCACACGGCCTTCGACACGGTCGTGTCACAAGATGTGTTCGGCCCAAGTTTTGGATTTTAAATGCGAATCGTGGTCGTCTGTTTCCTTATTTTGGGATCCAACGACTCAGGGTTGTCCTTGCTGGGTTATACCCGGGGATAGGGTTTGGATGCCTTCATTTCTTTCAAACCATCTCTTTTTAAAGTTCTAGAGAGAGGGGAGAGCAAGTAAGGAGAAGGAAGAGAGATCCGGCCGCCGGTGGAGCTTCGGAGCCCCAAATCGCAAGCCGAGTTCGGATCTACGGAGGCGAGGACATTGCGGTGCTTTTCATCCGCATAGATCTTCATGGCGCCAAAGAGGAATGTTAGGGTAACGATTCTCATATTGGACATGTGATGTCCTCTTTTCCCTTACATAGGAAGCCCGCTCTCGTTAGTTTGTGGTGAGTGTGAGGTGTTCCTTCGGGTAGACATGAATAGTCCCCGTTGTTTTGCATGTAGAGTCTCTAATCGAGAAAACAGACATAGGCATGATGTGTGAAGCCTACCCGGACAAGTTGGTCTGGATCGGTGATGTTTCATTGCATGAATGGTCGGAGAAGACTCCGTGTCGATGGTTGTTTTTCGGGTTTTCTACGCGGTAGATTGCAACAGGGAGCCTTGGGGACTAACCTCAAGGTGCACCCGAAAAACTGGGCAGAAACGTGGTTCTGCCATCTTGGTGGCCTGGGAGCCAACTTGTACATAACTGGGTTATGTAATATTGTGTGTTCGATACTCGGGCTTTGGGGAATCTTGACCCGTGCCGATGACTTAAATTGTCGTGGCGAGGTGAGCAACTGGTTGAGTGGAACCGTTCCCTCTCTATGCAGTTCAGTTTTAGGGGCCTACCGATGGCATAGAGGGCGGGTCTGAGGCTGTCGATGTCTTCAATTGAAGGGACTTTTGCCGGAAAGACTCAAATGCTCACGAGTTTGCCGCATAGGGGCGGTGGTGGACCGAGTTCACCGTATAAGTGCCCTGAGAGCACGGGGTGTATGGTAATATGTGTCTACGCCTATGGTGAAGTGTGCTTAAATTTTACTTTCACTACCTTGCTTGGTTTTACTAATGCACTGCAGGGAAGGAGCATCGCCGCCTAAGTTTAGGGGCGGGGTCGTTATAATTTGGTCAGCTTTAGCTGACCGTTGCTTTTGTTTGCCACCGCTCGGTGGAATGTTGCTTGCAGGTACTGCGGAGCCTAGTGGCAAATAGCGGGCAAAAGCCCTTGTTGCTGTGTCGGCCCTCGAAGGCCTAATTTATGAGTGTTTTCTTTTATTCTCATATATGATCGGCCTACGTGGCGAGGTTTGGAAGACACTTATATTTGAGCAAACTATTGTAAGGCCATATGGTCATGTACTTATGTATTTGTACATTCATTCCTGTTGGGTTTGTGTAGTGGACATTCATGCTGTTGGTTGGGTTCATATTATTGCAACTTTTAAATTGCTTCCGCTAGAATGTACTCTGTGTAGGACGTTGGTTATTGGCAGGATGGTTTCCATTGCGTAACTTTCCGGTCTGTCTGTGGTATATGGCATCGGGCCCCGACCGGACCTACTGCTATATGTTATATGACGGATAGGGGGTGTTACAATTTGGTATCAGACTACTGGATTCGGTCAACTTAACTGAATTCGTGGACGAATTCTTTTAAGGGGTGGTCAGCACATGTGTGTGCGTCATCGTTATAACATAAAAGAACCCATGAATGTCCACTTTGGAATGAAAATACACATGTTTGAGGAACCTGTGTGTTTCTATAATTGTTTTTTTGCAGTTTGTTTGGTCGCTTAAAGGTGTTTTGTTCCGTCCTTCTTCTTCACAAAAAGGATCGGTGCACTCTAAGGCGACGAACTTGGATGCACATAACCTTGTTCCAAAAGCTCTTGAAGTTTTACCTTCAGCTCAGCCATCTCTGTTCGATCAGTTAGTTGGGTCATCGGTGTACGCCAAGTTCTCCAAATGCGAGTTTTGGTTGTCCTCAGTAGCGTTCCTTTGTCACATAGTCAGTGGAGAGGGCATTGCGGTGGATCCGGCGAAGATTGTTGCTATACGAGAGTGGCCTGTGTTGTCTACGGTAGCGGAAGTCCGGAGTTTTCCGGGACATGCCGGCTATTATAGGTGCTTCGTGGAGAACTTCTTGTGGATAGCGTTACCCCTCACGACTCAAACGAGGAAAGAGCTGAAGTTTGTTTGGACGCCGGAGTGTGCCCGAGCTTTTGAGGAGTTGAAGAGTCGGTTGACCACGGCGCCTGTGTTGAGTTCGTCGAGTGGGACCGAAGGCTTTGAGATCTACAGCGATGCTTCGGGCAGTGGATTGGGTTGTGTCCTACTGTAGCATGAAAGTGTGATGGCTTATGGCTCTCGTCAGCTGAAGGTGCATGAGAGGAATTATCCGGTCCATGACATGGAGTTAGCAACCGTGATATTTTCCCTTAAGCTGTGGAGGCATTACTTGTATGGGGTGAAGGTCGATATCTATACCGACCACAAGAGCCTGAAGTACTTGTTGGATCAGAAGGATCTGAACTTGTGACAGCGGAGACGGATGGAGTTCCTGGGGGACTACACATTCAAGATTAATTATGTGCCTGGGAAAGGCAATGCGGTTGTGGATGCGTTGAGTCGCAGGGCCCCAGCTCAAGCCAACTGGCTGTCGGTTCATGATGAGTGTTTGGTTCGGGAGTTGGAGGCATTGGAGATCTCTTGTGTAGACAAGCAGACTAGTGTCAAAGCGTTATTGAACTGGACTGAAGTTCAGTGTGACCTGGCTGATCGGATTCTGCAGGCTCTGGATTTGGATGGTCACATGAAGCAAATCATGGTTGAGGCTTTAGATGGGTCAAATTCCCAATTTGAGGTTGTGGATGGATTGGTCTGGAATGACGGTCGTCTGTGTGTCCCGAATGTGGGCAAAGTGCGGGTGGAATTGATGTACGAGGCTCATCATACCAAGTACTCGATTCACCCGGGGAGAGTGAAGATATACCGTGATATGAAGAAATTATTCTGGTGGCCAGGACTTAAGAAGGATGTGACACTCTATGTGGCGAAGTGTCAAACTTGCACCTTAGTGAAGGCGAAGTCCCAGAAGCCTGGAGGATTCTTGAAGTCCTTGCCTATTCCGGAGTGGAATTTCGACGACATTACTATGGACTATGTGCATGGTTTGCTTAGGTCGCAGAAGGGAAACAACGCCATCTCGGTGGTCGTAGATCGTTTGACGAAAGTGTCACACTTCATTCCGCATAAGAAGGATGATTCTATGGAGAAATTGGCAAAGTTATATGTGGATAATATTGTGCGGCTTCACGCTGCGCCCCGCAGCATCGTGAGTGACCGAGATGGGCGGTTCATATCCAATGATTGGAGGTTGGTGCAACAGATGTTGGGAACAAAGCTGAGTTTCAGCAAAGCCTTCCATCCGTAGAAGGATGGTCAGATCGAGAGGGTCAACAGGATGATGGAAGACATGCTTCGCATGTGCGTTCTGGATTTCGGGAAGCAGTGGGAAGATCACCTATACTTGGTGGAATTCGCTTACAACAATAGCTACCAGGTGAGCATACAAATGGCGCCTTCGAGGCCCTTTATGGTAGAAGATGTCGCAAGTCGTTATCGTGGTTGGAAACGGGTGAGTCAAAGATGTACAAGCGACAAGAGGTGAAAGAAGCAATGTCATTGGTTCGAATGATTCAAGAAAGATTGTTAATAGCTTAGGACCGGCAAGCTAAGTACTATAACGCCAAGCATAAGAACGTGGAGTTCGCTGTCGGCGACTGGGTGTACTTGAAGATTAAGCCGTTCAATGGTGTCTCGCGGGTACGGCGCTTGAATAAGCTAAGCCCGAGATACCTTGGACCATTTGAAGTTCTGGAGCGAATTGGCGAAGCAGCTTATCGATTGAAGCTATCTGTGGAGCTAAGTGGTCTACACGACGTATTCCACATATCAGTGCTGCGGAAGGCGGTGCAAGAGCCTTCGCAAGTGCTTGCAGTCGATCAAGTGCCAGTCGATGATGGGTTGACGACGAAATTCAGGCCCGTTCACATTGAGGACTCGGAAGTCAAGCGTTTGCGTATCAAGGAAATCAGGATGGTCAAGGTCCGTTGGGAAAACTGCGGTCGGGAGGAGCTCTCGTGGGAACGAGAGCAGACCATACTTGAGGAGTACCTAGAGTTATTCCACTCAGGTACCGTTTAAGCTTTGTTTATATCTTTCCTTTCTGTAATTTCGGGACGAAATGTTTTTAAGAGGGAGAGAGCTGTAACGCCCCGAAACTCAAAAGAGGGACGGGTGGCGTTTTGAGCCAAGTTTGGAACTTGGTAGGGGTCACACGGCCTGGGACACGAGCGTGTCCCAGGGCCGTGTCGTGCTCGGGTTCGACGATGGTCGCGTGGTCGACGAGTTTGCAGTCGACGATCGTCGAATAGAGAACACGGCCTGAGACACGGGCGTGTCCCAGTTTGCGTCCTACTCGGGTGGTTTGTCGTACTGTGTCGGGGATGGAACACGGCCTGGAGCCCAGGCGTGCTCAGCCTGACACGGGCGTGTCAAATTCGACACGGCCGTGTCGAATACCCGTGTTCTTCTCGGGTTGGTGTTGGTCCTGTGTCGATGGAGGAACACGCCCCGCTACACGGGCGTGTACTAGATGACACGGGCATGTCAATCCTGACACGGGCGTGTCGAGAGCCCGTGTACTTTTCGGGATGCGACTGTTTTGGCGTCGAATGGGGCACACGAACTTTGACACGGGCGTGTCACAAGCTGTGTTCGGCCCGGGTTTTGGATTTTAAGTGCGACTCGTGGCCGTCCGTTTTCATATTTTGGGATCCAACGGCTCAGGGCTGTCCTTGCTAGGTTATACTCGGGGATAGGGTTTGGATGCCTTCATTTCTTTCAAACCATCTCTTTCTAAAGTTCTAGAGAGAGGGGAGAGCAAGGAAGGAGAAGGAAGAGAGATCCGGCCGCCGGTGGAGCTTCGGAGCCCCAAATCGCAAGCCGAGTTTGCTTCCATAAAGGAGGGAATGCAGTAGTCTATCTAGCTACTCATCAAGAGAAAATCAAAACTCAAGTGGATGAACTTGAAGTGAAGCAAGGCTATGTTCTGGAGAATCAAATAAGAATGAATGATAATTTGACAGCTTCCCACAATGCTATTGTAACTGAACTAAAGAATATAGCAACTGCCCAGAATGCAGCCCTGACCACTGCCAAAGAAGAATTTGACAAAGCATTGCAAGAGAGCTTAACTGCTATTACTTCTGCAATTCAAGATTCTCAGAAGCTAATCACTGAAAAACTCCAAAGGTTGAAACCTTTCTACAAGGATGGAGTAAATTATCTGAATGCCCAGATAAGATTCCAGAAAGATGATCTAAGAGATCACATTGAAAGAGAAGTCATAAAGGGGGAGAGGGTGCTAGTCAAAACCAGCTCTGATCATGCAAAGTGGATATCAAATTCCATCAGAGCCACCCTTGGATATCCTCCATTATGTGATGATGATAATGTTGCAGAGTCTGGGATTAATCCTGCATATCTTGGAGGGGAGCAAGCTGAAGTGGCTCAAGTAATATACCCTCCACCATACTTTGATATGATACAAGCAGATATACAGTTAATGTATAGCCCACCTGAGGGAAATCAGAAGATCATCATATAAAAAGTTGTTCAGCCAGTATCTGAGGCTATACTGGAAGAACAAGAGGCTTTGTAGAAAGAACAAGAGACTCAATTGTCTAAGAAGAGATTCAGAGAGCAAGCTGAACTTAGGCCTGATTTTGAACAGTGGAGCCCCACCTCCAGGAATATCATTCTGACTGCATGGAAGGCTGCCAAAGACAATATTGTGGACAGAGGCAAATGGTATTCTGATGTGGAGTGGAGGAAGCATGAGAACAGGAAAGAAGCCATTGTGCAATACAGAAGAAAGGCTAAGATGGGAAAGCTACCTCCTACTGCCCAGGAGCCTAGCAAGTACTTTACTAAGCCTTATCATTACTTTGAAAGGCAGAAGATCAAAGCTGAAGAGTTAAAGAAGAAGGATCTTAAAGGCAAGAAGCCTGCTGCTGAAGATGTTGAAGCCCCTGTTCAAGCAAAGATATAATCTGGAAAGGGCATAGTTATCAAGGAGGCTGAGCAGAAATAGAATAGAATTATCTTAAGTTTACTATGTGAAATCACTTGTATTAAAATTTTCTGTAAACTTTTGGATAATGAGAATATTGAAGTTCTTAGAACTATGTGATGTGTGTTAATTCTATTACATTATTGTTCTGAGATATATGTGTATACATGTTTTATATAAATACATGTTTATGTACTTACCCTGTTATATAATCCTGTTTTACATCATACTGTAATTTTGTTATGTATGGTGTATATCATTGACTAAGGGTTATGACTTCTCCAAATAGGGGGAGATTGTTGGGTACATTGGAATAAATGTACCTGATTTGAAGAAGCCTCACCCTACTCAATGATATACATCAAAATGTATTTGATGTGATTTGAGTTTAGTTGTGCAGGTTAAGTATTTGCAGGGAAAGCTGAAAAGATTCTAAGTCCATGTGTCGACACCCAGAAGGAAAGTGTCGACACTTAAGAAGACTTGTGTCGACACCCAGACAAGCAGTGTCGACACTTGGAGTAATTGTGTCGACACCAGGGATGCAGAGTCGACACCAGAAGGAAAGTGTCGACACATACAGGTTGTGTCGACACTCAATGAAGAAATGTCCAGTGAAGCAGTGTCGACACTTAAAAGCAGTGTCGACACCCAGAGAAACTTTGTCGACATCAGATGTGTCGACACTTGGAGGCTGTGTCGACACTCAGCAACACTTCAGCAAAGATCAATAGAGTCTAAGTACAAGTGTCGACACAATGAAGAATGTGTCGACACACAGCAGAAGACTCAACACATGAAGAAAGTGTCGACACTAGGAGGCTGTGTCGACACTTAGCAAAGTTCAACAAATTCTAAGTACAAGTGTCGACACAAAGGAGGTGTGTCGACACTCAGCCAAAGTCTCAACACAAGAAGAATGTGTCGACACAAGGAGTTGTGTCGACACTCAGCAAGTATCAACACAGAAGGCATGTGTCGACACCAAGAAGATGTGTCGACACTGAACAAGTTCAACACAAGAAGATGTGTCGACACAAAGGAGTTGTGTCGACACTTAGCAGAATTCAACAAAGTTCTAAAGACCAAGGAGTTGTGTCGACACACAATATTAGTGTCGACACATGTTGAAGAAGCTGTGTCGAGAAGTAAATTCTACAACACAAGGAGTTATGTCGACACTTTGAAGGCTAGTGTCGACACTTAGTCTACTTGTGTCGACACTTAGTCTATAAGTGTCGACACTTAAAGACAGACTGTCTCGACACTTTCAGACAGTTACAGATATTTCAAGAAGTGACTGGATGACATGACAGTTGCCATTGCAGCCAGACTACTGCACCTGTCAGAGATGTCAGAAAGTCGTTAGAAACCGGATCAGCCGGTCACCATGAAGAAGGCCTATATAAAGGCTTATTCTGTCAACAGAAGAAGATGATTAACAACAATAAAAGAAGAAGATCAAGCAATTCATTGAAGAATCAATTCAAGTGAAGATCTAAGTAGTTGGAGAGAGAGAGCTCCTTCCAAGAAGACAGCTGTTGGAACCAGGCTGTGAAGAAAGTTTCAGACTTAGTTCTGATTCTTAAGTTAGCAATGATTGAAGATCAGCTGTAGAGAGTATCAACCCTATTGTGTTCTACATTCAAGAAGCTTTGAAGAAAGCCAAGTGAGGTTGATCTCAGCAGAGTTCTTCCAAGAACTCATCAAGAAACCTGTCAACTCATCTCTCTTATTCTGAGTTGAGGTTATACACTTTGTATTTTTAATTTCTTGTAGGATCCTTAGGGATCTGAGTTGTAAGCCTGAAATTATAAAGGCTGAGTGGTAGGGCCTATGTGCCTGAGTGTAGGAGATCTATTTATCTGAGTGTATGCATGTTGTAGGCTGAGTGTAGGCCTTGTGGCTGAGTGTAGGTCTTTGGAGAAGACTGAGTTGTAGGGTTGTTGAGCCTGAGTTGTAGGAGTGGGATCACTCTGAGCTGTAGGAACCATTTGGGGTTCTGAGTGTAAGATCTGAGGATCTGAGGAATAGTGGAGGAGTTTGGCCGAATCTAGTACACTACTAGATAGGCGAAGGGGGAAAGTGAATGTACCCAAACCTTGGGGAACCACTATAAAACTGTGTGTACTCTGTGTGTGTATGATTCTATGATTGCTGTGCTGATTTCTGTGAAGCTGTTTTTATAATTCTGTGATATAATCTGCCTAAAAGTTTTTAAAAAGATAAGGTCACCTATTCACCCCCCCCCCCTCTAGGTGGTTAGGTACAATTTCTTTCACCGTGTGTGCCTACGCCTGTGGTGAAGTGTGATTAAATTGTACTTTCACTATCTTGCTTGGTTTTACTAATGCACTGCAGGGAAGGAGCATCGCCGCCCCGAGTTTAGGGGCGGGGTCGTTATAATTTGGTCAGCTTTAGCTGACCGTTTCTTTTGTTTGTGTTGAAGTTGGAGACCGGGCGGTCTGGCGGTCTACCCTGGCAGTCTCTCTTCCTCTCTGGTGGTAGCCGTGCGGTTTGCCCTGCTGTCTAACCGCGCGGCTTGTGCGGTTTGTTTTGTATAGTCCGCTTAGTCCTGTAAATTATAGTCTCACATCTCTTATTTGTATTCTCTCATCTCTCCTCCATTCTATATAAAGGAGGGCATACCTTTGTAATAGACATCTTTTTTGGATAATAAAATTTCAATTATTCAAAAGTTTATTCGCTTGTTCTCTACTTTTCGCTACTTTTTAACATGGTATCAGAGGACACGATCATTTCCTCCTGATTCTGTGCGCTCTCTGTTGTTCGCGGCTTGTTTTCCGCGTTCTGCGACTTATTCGCAGCTTGCCTTCTCTTCTGTCCGCGCGGCTTGTTTCTATCCGCGCGGCTTGTTTCTGACCGCTGCCCTGTTCGGGCGGCTTGCTTCTTCTTGGTTCTCTTCTCCTACTGCTCTTTGTCGCAGCGACCTGTTTCCTTGTCGCCGCGCCCCTTGTTCTTTCCTGCCGCTCCGACTTCCTAGTCGTTGCGGTCTGTCTCTGTCCGCGTGTCTTGTCTCTCTACTCGCAGTTTGCTGCTGTGATCTGTCTGACCGTGCGGGTTGTTCCTTTTACCCGCATCTTGGTCGCGGTCACCTGTTCTTCTCCTCTCTTCTGTTCGCTCGGCCTTTTCAGTCCGCGCGACCTCTTCCCCGCTGTGCCTTTGACCTCTTGTTAGCCGCTACTGTTCGCGCTTTACTTGTTGTTCCCTTCTACCCGCTCCTGCTTGCTAGTCGCGCCGGCCTCATCTTTTGCCGTGCGACCTGTTCTCCTCTGTTCGCCCGACTTTTTCAAGCCGTGCGACCTCTTTCCCTCTGCATTGCTCTGCTTCTTGGTTGCGGCCTTTCTAGCCGCCCGACCTGTTTTCTGTTCGCCCGGCTTGGTGCCTTTTCTCTTCTCGCGGCTTGTTCTTATCGTCGCGGCTTGCTCCTCTCTTGCCTCCATGGCTTTCCCCTCCTCCAGCCTGTCCGCCTCCGTGGTCACCTCTTCTGGTAGTGCTCATGTTGTTACTCGCGGAAGATGGCTCATCGACTCTGGTGCAACCAATCATATGACAGGCAATCCTCAATGTTTCTCTCTTCTCGACACACATGCTCAGTTGCCCCCGGTCATTGTTGCTGATGGATCTCCCTCCCCGGTCCATGGGACGGGCATAGTTCAAGTCACTCCATCTCTCTGCCTGGCTGATACACTCTATGTGCCCAAGTTTCCGTGCAATTTATTATCGGTTACTTCTTTATGCAAGCAACTACGGTGTTCTGTCATATTCACCCCTAGCTCGTGTGTTTTTCAGGATCCAGACTCCCAACGAACGATTGCTACCGGGACTGAGAGTGGTGGCCTCTACTTCCTCGACAATGTTTCTGCTCTATCCGCCTTCTCCTCCTCCTCTACAGATCTTCTCCAATGGCATCTTCGCCTTGGACATGCTCCTCCCCGCATTCTCCGCCAACTCCTGTCACACCTCCCTCCTCATCATCCTCCTCTCAACTGTGATGCTTGTCAACTTGGCAAACATCACCACTCCTCCTTCCCACCAATGCAAAGTCGGGGCTCTTCCCGTTCGTTCGACCTCGTTCACTCTGACATATGGGGTCCCGCTCCTAACCTCACCATCGGTCGGGGTAGTTCCTATTTTGTCACCTTCATTGATGATTTCTCTCGATGTACGTGGGTATATCTTCTCAAAGATCGCTCCGAGCTGTTCTCTGTTTGGAACTCCTTTTATTCTATGGTTAAGACTCAGTTTGATACGTCTATTAAACTCCTTCGCTCTGATAATGCTAAGGAGTATCTTAGCCACGACTTCTCCTCCTTTTGTACTCACCATGGTGTTATTCGTCAAACAAGTTGTGTCTACACCTCCCAACAAAATGGGGTGGCGGAACGCAAAAACCGTCACCTCCTTGATGTCGCTCGCACTATGATGACTCAAATGCATGTTCCTCGCTCCTATTGGGGATATGCTGTCCTCCTCTCCTGCTATCTCATCAATCGCCTTCCCTCCACAGTTCTCCACGGTGCTACCCCCTTCTCCATTCTTTATCCGGACAAGGATCCCTTTCCTCTCCCTCTGCACATCTTTGGGTGCACCGCTTTTGTGCACTCTCCTGCTGCCACCCGTGATATACTCTCCCCACGTGCCACCAAATGTGTCTTTCTGGGCTACTCTCCCACTCAGAAAGGATATTGCTGCTTTGACCCTGTTACCCGCAAGCAATTTGTCTCTGCGGATGTCACCTTCTTTGCCAATGCCCCTTACTTCTCTCCCTCTTCCTCTTCTACTCCTCCTGAACCTACTTTTCATACCGACCCATCCCATCCCTCTGCTCCCACTGATGTTTCGCCCTCTCTACCCACTCCACCGTCTTCCCCATCCTCATCTTCTCCACCCTCTACTCCGCTTTCTCCCTCCACTCCGCTGCCATCTCTCTCTACTCCCGGGCCAGCTCTCTCCACCACGGATACTCCGGATACTGAGGCACCTGCTGACCTGGATCTCCCGATTGCTCTTCGCAAAGGGATTCGGGCCTGTACCCAACACCCGCTTGCTGCAGTTGTTTCCTATGATCGTCTTACCCCTGCTCGCAGAGCTTTTGCCCTGGCTATCTCGGTCACTGCCACCCCCCGTTCCTACCAGGAGGCCCTTACTATTCCTCATTGGAAAGCTGCCATGGATGAGGAGATTGCTACTCTCACTGAACGGGGTACCTGGACCCTTGTTCCTCCTCCTTTCGGCACGGATGTTGTTGGTTGTCGCTGGGTCTTCGTGGTGAAGTTTCTCCCAGATGGCAGTGTGGATCGTTATAAGGCTCGCCTGGTTGCCAAGGGTTTTACCCAAACTTATGGGATTGATTACTTTGACACTTTCTCTCCCGTGGCTCGTCTCAGCACTATTCGGGTTCTTCTCTCTGTGGCTGTCAACCGGGATTGGCCCATTTCGCAGCTAGATGTTAAGAATGCCTTCCTCTATGGTGATCTGCAGGAGGAGGTTTACATGGAGCAACCTCCTGGGTATGTTGCTCAGGGGGAGACACGGGTATGCCGGCTAAAGAAGGCTATATATGGCCTCAAGCAGAGTCCTCGTGCCTGGTTTGACAAGTTCAGTGGCATTGTTGCGGCCATTGGTTTTACAAGAAGCTCAGCAGATCACTCCTTGTTTGTTCGGAAAACCGCCTCTGGTCCTTTTGTTCTTGCGGTTTATGTTGATGACATTCTTCTTACTGGCGATGACTAGGATGGGGTATTGATGACCAAGAAACACCTTCGTCAACATCTGGTCACAAAAGATATGGGCTCCCCGAAATACTTTCTGGGGATTGAAATCTCTAGAAAGCCCAATTCCATGGTCCTTTCACAACGGAAGTATGCTCTTGATCTTTTAAAGGAGGCAGGACTGACTGGTGCTAAACCTGCACGATGTCCTATGGCTCTTGGAGAAGACAAAACTTGGACAGATGACTCACCTCTTCTCTCCGATCCTACGCGATACCGGCATCTGGTGGGCAAGCTCATATATCTCACGGTAACCAGACCCGACATCTCTTATGCTGTTGGCAAGGTGAGTCAGTTCATGCAAGCTCCGATGGAGTGTCATCTACAATCTGCTCTGAGGATATTAGAGTATATTAAAGCTGCTCCAGGGAAAGGACTCCTATTTCAGAAAAATGGTCACCTTAGGGTTGAAGCGTACTCTGATTCAAGCTATGCGGATGACAAAGGGGACCACAAATCGACTTCAGGTTTCTGCACATTTGTTGGAGGCAATCTTGTGAGTTGGAAGAGCAAGAAACAGTCTGTCGTTTCCCGGTCTAGTGCAGAGGCGGAATATCGCAGCATGGCATCGACTACATGTGAGTTGAAGTGGTTGCGGGCTCTCATGCTTGACTTAGGAGAGGTTTACAACTATCCTCTTCCTATGTTCTGTGACAATAAGGCCGCGATACACATTTCCAAAAATCCGGTCTTTCATGAGAGAACAAAACACATAGAAGTCGACTGTCATTTTATTCGGGAAGAAATATTGAAGAAACAGATTTGCACTCCATTTGTGACTTCCGACAACGAGTTGGCAGATGTCTTCACCAAGCCGGTGTCCGCTTCATTTTTCCACATCTGCGACAAGCTGGGCATGATCGATATATATGCTCCAGCTTGAGGGGGAGTGTTGAAGTTGGAGACTGGGCGGTCTGGCGGTCTACCCTGGCAGTCTCTCTTCCTCTCTGGTGGTAGCCGTGCGGTTTGCCCTGCTGTCTAACCGCGCGGCTTGTGCGGTTTGTTTTGTATAGTCCGCTTAGTCCTGTAAATTATAGTCCCACATCTCTTATTTGTATTCTCTCATCTCTCCTCCATTCTATATAAAGGAGGGCATACCTTTGTAATAGACATCTTTTTTGGATAATAAAATTTCAATTATTCAAAAGTTTATTCGCTTGTTCTCTACTTTTCGCTTCTTTTCGCTACTTTTTAACAGTTTGCCACCGCTCGGTGGAATGTTGCTTGCAGGTACTGCGGAGCCTAGTGGCAAATAGTGGGAAAAAGCCCTTATTGCTGAGCCGGCCCTCGAAGGCCTAATTTATGAGTGTTTTCTTTATTCTCATGTATGACCGGCTTGCATGCCGAGGTTTGGAAGACACATATATTTGAGTAAACTATTATAAGGCCATAAGGCCATGTACTTGTGTATTTCTACGTTCATTCATGATGGGTTTGTGTAGTGGACATTCATGATGTTTGCTAGGTTCATATTATTGCAACTTTTAAATTACTTCCGGTAGAATGTACTCTGTGTAGGACGTTGGTTTTTGGCAGGATAGTTTCCATTGCTTAACCTTCCGGTTTGTCTGTGGTATATGGCTTCGGGCCCCAGCCGGACCTACTGTTATATGCTATGTGACGGATATGGGGTGTTACATTATACGCGGATATGGTGACAGTCCGCACAGCTTGAGAACAACGCCTCAGCCCACCACACGAGTCCACGACCAACAGGCAGATCGCCCGGTCAATAGCGGACTTTGCGGACACTGCATCAGCCCGCCGCACAAGTCTACAACCAACAAGCAGATCACCCGGTCAACAGTGGACTATGCGGTCACTGCGAACACCCTGAACTTGTCACAAATTATGACCAAGTCCAGCAACCCACCAAACTGGCGCGAGCTCGGCGGATATGAAACCCAGACTGCCAACTCCATGGACAGTCTGTCACCATGAATGTGGCTATCACCCACCGCAACACCGGAGAACTCGGCAGGGACCAATGCCGAACTCCAAAACCAGTCCGCAATAACGGACTCCGTGGACTCTAACCGAGTCCACCACATCTCCGCGGATTTAATCTCCAAACCGCCTGGTTACTTCAAGAACAGAACCGCAGGCCAATCTGAGCACCGCCACCAGACCACCAAAGACGGACCGCCCAGGCCGCTCTACTAGACGTCCAAGCCCCCAAGTCTACCCTGGTCACAGATCACCCAGGCTGCAACATCAGTCTACCCAGGTCGCGGGCTCAGACCGTCCAGACCGCGCGGTCTGCTATATCACCCACTTTCACTTCATAATTTTCAACACTCCCCCTTGAAGTGAGAAGTGGTGATTAAACCCAGCAATCCTCACAGCCGAGTAAACGACACCTTCGGCAATGGATTCGTGAAAATGTTCGCGACATTGTCCTCACTCTGCACATGCTGCATCATCAGAGATCCCTCCAACACCTTCTCCCGTATGAAGTGGTGTTCAATCTCGATGTGCTTGGTATGAGCGTGACAAACTTCATTATTCACCAATTTCAGGGCACTCTCATTGTCACCGCTCAGCAGAGTAGGACCCCGCACTTCTTCATAGACATCCTTTAATAATCTCCTGAGCCAGATGGCTTCTCGAGCTGCCAAGGCTGAGACCTTGTAGTCTGCTTCCGTAGTAGAGATGGACACTGAGTCTTGTTTCTTGATGCACTAAGAAATACTCCATGATCCACAATTGAAGATGTAACCGGATGTTGACTTCCGGTCATCTGAATCTCCCCCATAATCAGCATCTGAGTACCCTTGAAGAACAAACTATGTGACTCTCCTATACAGGAGACCCATGTCAGAAGTGGCCTTCACGTACTTCAAGATATTCCTAGCCGTCATCAGATGAGGCTTCCTAGAATCCGTCATATACCGACTTACTCGGCCAACCGCGTAAGCAATGTCTGGCCTTGTAATCGTCAGCTAAATCAAACTCCCAACTAGAGCTCGAAACACCAAAGGATCCGGAAGAATCCTCCCCTCATCCTGCCGAAGTTTGATGCCAGAATCAAATGGAGTAGAGCTATTCTTCCCCTCCTGCATGCTGAATCGCAGAACGATCCGTTCCGCATAGCCCTTCTGGGACACGAGTATACCTCTCTCCTTCATCTCCACCTCAAGTCCAAGGAAATGGTGGAGTTCACCCAGATCCTTCATCTCGAACCTGATAGCTAACTCTGCCCTGAGCCTAGCTACTTCCTTCTTGGAGTTCCCCGTGATGATCATATCATCCACGTATAACAGCACCAGGACTAGAAGCTCCCCCTTCTTCTTGATGAATAGGCTTGAATCTGAGTTTGAAGCCAGATACCCGCAGAACTGGAGGTATTCTGCAATCTTCCCATACCAGGCTCTAGGAGCCTACTTCAACCCATAGAGCGCCTTCCGGAGCTTGTAGACGTAGTCTGGATGTTCTTCAAATATGTACCCGAGTGGCTGATCCATAAAGATGTCCTTGTCAATCTCCCCATAAAGAAAAGTGTTCTTTACGTCCAACTACCACATCTTCCAACCTTGGAAAGCCGCCAAAGAGATCACCACCCGAACTGAAGTCATCTTTGCCATAGAACTAAACATCTCCTCATAATCCTCATCGTACTGTTGTGAAAACCCCTGATCTACAAGTCGAGCCTTGTACCGCTCGATGCTTCCATCTTCCTTCTTCTTCAGCTTGTAGACCCACTTGCAAGTAACAAGAGTAACATCATCCACCTTGGGCACCAAGTCCCAAGTTTCATTCTTCTTAAGGGCAGTCATCTCCTTATTCATGCCATCAACCCACTCCTTTACTCCAGCGGCTTCTTCAAACTTTGAAGGCTCTCGCTCATCCAAGGGGCCTGAGAAGAAACAAGTAATGAAGATCACCATGTTTCCTTCACAATACTGAGCTGGTAGCTTAATGATCCTCTTTGATCTCTGAAGAGGCTGCTCCTTGCTCACCACCTCCGCTACTTCTTCAGCACCAACTCTATTTTCGGGCACACTTAGAGCATCTCTCCCCCTGCTTCCTGAACCAGAAGCTTTAGCCCCAGAGTTCGAAACACCTGGATCTCCTGGTGACACAAAGAGCTCCACCTGAAGATCTTTAGCAGCTTCCTCCTGACCTTCATCAACCCTGCTTTCCTGCAGTTCAACAGTGTCACCTCCATACGATGTCAGATCATCAAATACAACGTCTCTTGAAACAAAGAACTTCCTTTTTGTAGGATCCATGCACTTCAACCCCTTCTTCTGCTCATCATAGCCTACAAAGACAAGCTTCCTTACCTTTGCATTAAGCTTAGTCCTCTGAGCATCCGAGATATGAATGTAGCATGTTGATCCGAACACCCGAAGGTGTTCCACACTCGGCTTCTCATTGAACATCATTTCCACCAGAGACTTCATGTTGATCGGACTTAGAGGCATCCGATTGATGACATACGTTGCGCAGGACATTCCTTCTGCCCAAAAGGACATGGGAATGCCCTTTGCATGAAGCCAGCATCTGCAAGTTTCCATCAAGTTACAGATCTTCCTCTCCGCTACTCCATTTTGTTGTGGAGTATGAGCACAAGTAAGCTCCCTCTGGATCTCGTGCTTCCTGCAGAAACTAGAGAACTCAGATGAGACAAACTCACCACCATTGTCTGATCTGAACTTCTTGATCCGCAAGCCAAGTCGGCCCTCCACCAGCTCCTTGAACTCCACAAATAACTGGAAATCTGCCAACTTCTCCTTAATAAAATACACTCAAGTGTATCTTGAGTAATCATCAATTAACACAAGCATATATCTGCTGCCTCCAAGACTAGCAGTTACTGTTGGCCCCATCAAATCACCATGGATGCATTCCAATGGTGTCTTGCTCCTCGTTTGAGACTTATCAAACGGAAGGCGATGAGCCTTACCGTACTGACATTCCGCGCAAACGTGTCCATCTCCGTAGGAGGACAACTTCGGCAAGCCTTTCACCAGGCTCCTCACTGACATAGCCTCGAGCTTGTCCATCCCCACGTGCCCTAGTCTCTCATGTCAGATAGTCGCGTTATCATTGGCCCTCATCCGATCAACATAAGAACTTGTTGATAGAACAAACAAGTCTCTTACTCTTCTCCCAACATGAGGAACATCAGCCTTAACCGCTGATATGTTGCGGAGAAAACTTACTTTTGTTGGGCCAAACAGAACATGAAAGCCCGTGTTGGTCACCAAGAAGAGGTTATTCTTCATGTCGGGTATGTGATACACACTCATTAGAGTAAGCGGACCCTGAGCACTCTCCAAAGAAACAACACTCTCCTTCTCTACAGAATGAACATAATCATCAGCTGTAATAATTGCTTCATTACCTGAGAACGGTTGCAGCGATGAGAACTTCGACTCGTCTCCAGTGAGATGATGGACACACCCCGAGTCTACTATCCAGTCATCTTGGTAGTCAATAGTGGCAAGAGCATGAACACACGTGCTTGTCAAGAAAGTTCCTCCCCACCCGGCTTCGTCAGAACTGGAACAAGCTCCCTCCTTTCCTGCAACATACCTATATTGTAACTTGACCTTGCAGTCGTGCTTGAAGTGGCCTTCCTGATTACATCTGTAACACTTCAACTCTTTCTTACAGTTCTTCTTAGGAGCAGAGCTCCTTTCTTGCTATTAAGAGGTTGAAGGCCCTTTGTTGGGTACACTGTTAATATGTACCATATTTGGAGAAGCCTCATCTTAATCAATGATATAAAACAATTTGTATTTGATGTATGTTTGAGTTTCATTATGCACGTTAAAGAATTGGAAGAAAATTTTCTAAGTACAAGTGTTGATACTTGTGAAGAATTATGTCGACACTTGTGAAGAATTGTGTCGACACTTGTGAAGAATTGTGTCGACACCTAAAGAAGAAGCTGAGTCGACACTCAGACTTGTGTCGACACCTGAGCCAGGAATTATGTCGACACTGAAAGCAGAAGCTGTGTCGACACCCAGGAGTTATGTCGACACTGAAAGCAGAAGCTGTGTCGATACCCACGAGTTATGTCGACACTGAAAGCAGAAGCTGTGTTGACACCCAGGAGTTATGTCGACACTGAAAGCAGAAGCTGTGTCAACACCCAGGAGTTATGTCGACACTGGAAGCAGAATTGTGTCGACACACAGGACTTGTGTCGACACATTTCATAGATGCTATGTCGAGTACCAGAAGAATGACTATGTCGACACATGGAGTGTTGTGTCAACATCATCAAGACTTGTGTCGACACTTAGTCCATTTGTGTCGACATATATGAAGCAGTTTGCTGAGTGGTTCATACTGAGTTGGAAAGTCTTTGAATAATCAGCTGTCATAACCAACCGGTCTGACACCTTTGTCAGAACTGTCAGAAGACTGTTACAAACTGGATCAGTCGGTAATCAGGAGGAAACTCTATATAAAGGATTGGTTCGATACAACAGTTGAAGAAAAAAAAGAGAACACACAACACTAAGAAGTGAATCCTTCAGAGAGAGTTTTCTACAATAAGAAAAGGGGAAACCCTTATGAAGGCAGATCCAGATCAGTCTGCAAGGAAGATTTAGATCTCATTCTGAATTCAAGGAGGAAGCTATCTGAAGATCAACTTCTACAACAAGTAAAGATCAACATTATTTTGTTCTATCAAGAAGCTTTGAAACGGCTAAGTCGGGTGGGATCTGAAGATCAGTTTATTCAAGAACTGATCAAGAAGCTCTCACCAGTGAAGAGATCTATCTGGTGAAATTTCTGTATCTCTTAATCAAACAATTTCTGGTAGGATCTGTTGTAAGATCTAAGTTGTAAGCCTGTAATTATAAAGGCTGAGGTAGGGCTTTTGCCTGAGTTATAGGAGTGGGGTTTCACTCTGAGTTGTAAGTCTAGTGACATAGGCTGAGGAAGGGCTGAGGCCTGAGGTAGGGTTCTTGGGGAAGAATCTGAGGTAGGACTTGTATAAGTCTGAGCTGTAGGAACCAATCTGGTTCTGAGTTGTAAGATCTGTGGATCTGAGTAAGTGGAAGGAAGTTGGGCCGAATCCAGTTCACTACTGGATAGGCGAAGGGGGAAAGTGGATGTACCCATACCTTGGGGAACCACTATAAATCCGGTGTATGATGTGCTGTGTTCATTATTCTGTGGTTTACATTTTTCTGTGCTGAGTTAGATTTTGCTATTTGCCTAAAATTTTGAATGAAAAATTAGAACCTATTCACCCCCCCTAGGTGTCTAGGCTCTTGAAATCAAATCTTTTAAGTGGTATCAGTGGGAGGTTGTTCAAAGATTGACCTAATAGTCTGAGTGGATCTCCAAAGCAAATAACATATTTCAAGAATGGGTTCAATAGAGAATAAGAAGGAATTTGGATCTATGAAACTGCCTATCTGCAGGAAAGAATGCTTTGGCATATGGAAGGAAAGGGTCAAGTTGTTTATGGAAGCGTCTGATCCAAGAATGTACATCACTGTAGAAGAGGGTCCCTTCATTCCAATTAAGGTATCAGCTCTGGATGCAAATATTAAAACCCCTAAGAGCTATTCTGAAATGACTAAGGATGAGATCATCCTGACAACGCTAGACAAAAGAACATAAAACATTATAGTAAGTGCTATAGATGATGTCATATTTCAGAATCTGGTGCACTGTAAAACCTCTAAGGAAATGTGGGACACCCTGATTGTCTACATGGAGGGAACAGAAGAAGTCAGAGAGGACAGGAAATCTATGTTGAATCAAGAATATGAGAGCTTTAGACAAGCCAAGACTGACAACATAGCTGAATGTTACATGAAGTTCTTTAGGATTGTCAATGAGCTGATGACCTATGGAAGAGTCTTCAACATATATGAACTGAATGACAAGTTTCTCAGGTCACTAACAAAGGACTGGGACACAAAGATATGTGACATTAGAGAAGTGGCCAAGCTTGCTGATACACCTCCACCTACACTATTTGGAAAGCTGTTATCATATGAAATGCAGCTCACTGCCAGAAAAGAGGAGGTGAAAAGCAGCAGATCTGAGTACAAAGAAAGGTATGTAGCCTTCAAGGCTGAAGGCACAAAAAAGGGTTGGAGAAAGTCTCCTTCTCCACCCAGAAGGAGTGCTGAGGCTGAAGAAGAAAATCTTGACACCACTGATGAGGACTTTGTTGCCTTTACAATGCAATTTCAAAGGTTTATGAAAAAGAGGAAATGGAGAACTAGGCCATCAACATCCTTTTTCAAGGATGAGTATTACAAGAAAAAGAAGACTCCCAAGGAGGACAGGTATGCCTCAAAACCTAGTAAACAAACTAATTCTAAGATTGTTTGTTATTGTTGCAACAGGCCTGGACATGTCATAGCTGACTGTCCAGACAAGAGGACTGAATATAAAGATAAGAAGAAGCATCAAGTGAAAGGCAAGAAGGAGAAATCCCGTGTTGCTCAAAAGCAAAAGAGTTGGACAGACTCTTCATCTTCAGGATCAGGAGAAGAAGATAATGCAAAAGCATATGTTGGGCTGATCTCAACAGAAGAGGATTCTAGGGAACTAGAATTCCTACAAATGCTGGACTCCATAAATGGAGCAGAAGACTATTGTTGTAGAGGGTTGATGGCTCTATCAGAAAATGATCAGTGATAGGATCAGCCTGGTCCTAGTAAGGTATACAGTTCTCCCTCAGCTTCAGATTACTACACTGCATCAGAATCAGAAACTTCTGTATCAAGAGATGTGGATGGTTCTGAATCTGAAGGGGATGTACATCAACTCATTAATGAGTATGGTGGGTTGTTGCAAGCTCTAAAGAGGAGCAAGTTTCTTGTTAAGGAGCTGGCTAAGGAGATTGAGTCTCTGAAGCAGGTTGCATCAGATTCAGCTGTGTTGATAGATTCAAAACTGAAGGAGATTGTCAAACTGAAAAATATTACTGTTATTCAGACGGGTACAATCTCTTTCAAGGAAAATCACATCAAGAAACTTGAGGCAAAACTTCAACAAGAAAGAGAGTTAGTGGCTAAATTCTCTAAGCCAAAATCAGTCTTTCCCTTAATAGATAATTTCATTTCTCATAAAGGAAAAATTGGTCTAGGTTTCAAGGGCAGAACTAGGGCCACCAATTTTCATAGAAAAGGTAAGGCCCCAGCACAACCACTAGCTACAAAGCCCCCTATTTTCTTTAGGAAAGTGATGCAACCAACAAACATGTATGATCATGATAGTACTCATGGTCATTGTGAGTATGAAGATCTCATGGGCAAGGATGCAAATGCCAATAGATCACACTATAGGCAAGCCCATCAGGTTCAAGAGGAAGTCTTGGGGTTTACTGCTCCAGCACCTACACTCAACAGAACTGCTGGCAACAAAGTAGTAAAGTCTGTACCTAAGACAAGGTATAATAGGTTTGAGTGTTGGTGTTGTGGCAAGGTGGGTCATTTTGTCAGGGATTGTTGGTTCAACACAAGTGATAAAACCAAGAGTAGTCTACCTATCAGAACAGCTGCAGGATTTCAAACTAACAATGACCTAGGACCCAATAACAATTTGGGTTCTAAGGGTAAGTGATTCTGTATTAGATGCAGGTGAATCCAGGTGACCATGCCCCTATATGGTACTTGGATAGTGGATGTTCCAGACACATGACTGGAATAAGAAGAATTTTGAGGGACTATGTACCCATAGAGAATGGACCCAAAATATTCTTTGGTGGATCAGAAAAAGGAATCATCAAAGGATTTGGTAACATTTTTAGTGATTCAATTACTATCACTAAAGTGGCTTATGTGAAGGGTCTAAAACATAACTTGATCAGCATAAGTCAACTTAGTGATCTAGATTTTGACATCTCCTTCCTTAAAGGGGAGTGCAAAATAAGAAGGTCAAGTGATCAAGAGATCATTTTGACCGGCACTAGGAAGGGGAATGTATATTGTCTTAACCTAGATAGTGAGTTTGACAACTCGCCCATTTGTCTAGTTGTAGGGGAAAAATCTTCACTACGTGTAAAATGGCACAAGAGGCTTGCCCAACTGAACTATAAGTCAATAGGGCAACTGTTTAGCTTAGGGTTAGTGAGGAATGGTCCTCAAGTCAAGTACATTAAAGAGGGTGTGTGTTCAGCTTGCCAAAAGGGCAAACAGACTAAGACCTCTTTCCATGCACTTGATATCAAAGATTCAATGTGATGTTTATATCTCTTGCATATGGATTTATTTGGTCTTATGCCAGTTCATAATCTTGGTAAGAAAGTATACACACTAGTTATTGTGGATGACTATTCTAGATACACATGGGTTTTCTTCTTGAGGCAGAAATCTGAAACCCCAACTATTTTTCAAACTTTTGTTAGACAAATTCAGAATGAACCAAACATTTCCTGCTTTAGAATCTTTGGTAGCAAGTGTTATGTATTAGTTAATGGTAAGCACTACCAAACAAAGTTTGCTGCCAAATCCCTAGAAGGGATATTTGTTGGGAACAGCAATAATAGTATGGCATACAGAATCTACAACTTAACTACCCAAGTTGTAGAGGAATCTGTCCATGCTGTATTTGATGAGTCTAAGTTGATTAACAGTGAATTGTCTAGTTCTTCAGTTAGTTCTACAGGTCTAACAGACAGGCTGGACAAGCTAACCATCAATGAAGAGGTACCTGCTAGGCTGGATGAGGAAAAAGATGCTTGATATCCAGGGGGAGAACAAGACTCACAGGATGAAGAAGACAATGAGGAACATCAGGTTGAGGAAAATGAAGAAGGCCATGAGGTTGACAGATTTCCTCCAGCAAGAAGACACTTGAAGGATCATCCTGCACACTAAATTATTGGTGATGCAAGTCAAGGTGTTCTAACAAGAAACAAAAGTATGAACACAGTCCTATGTTCTAGCTTCTTGTCACAAATAGAACCAATAAAGTTTGAAGAAGTCATGCTAGACACAAACTGGATTGATGATACGCAAGAAGCGCTGACTCAATTCAAAAGATGTAATGTATGGGAACTGGTTCCTAAACTAAAGGATCACAGCATCATAGGAACCAAGTGGATCTGCAGAAACAAACTTGATGAGAATGGCATTATAATCAAGAACAAGGCCAGATTTGTAGCAAAAGGCTACAGACAAGAGGAAGGGATTGACTTTGATCAAACCTTTACCCTAGTAGCAAGGTTGGAGGCTATAAGATTGTTCTTGGCCTATGCTGCCTATCAAGGGTTTAAGACTTTGCAGGATGCAAAGAAGACAGGAAGAGTACAACAGGAACTTGTTAATTCCTAGGAGGAAGGCTGGTGTCATGGTGCAGCAAGAAGCAAACAAGTGTAGTTATATCAACAGTTGAGTCTGAGTATGTAGTTGCAGGTAGTTATTGTGCACAGTTATTGTGGTTAAAGCACCAACTAGAAGATTATGATATCAAGATAAGTAGAATTCCACTGTTTTGTGATTCTACCAGTGCTATTTCTATTGCTAAGAATCTTGTATCAAACAGTAGAACCAAGCATATAGAAATTAAGTTTCATTTCATCAGAGAACATGTTGAGAAGGAAGATATTAGTCTAGAGTTTGTGAATACAAATAATCAAATAGCTGATATATTTACAAAACCTCTGGATGAAATTAAATTCAATTATTTTAAAATTGAATTAGGTTTGTTGAACCTAGAATAGGTTAGCACAAGCTTCCCTAAGAAGAATATATAAGTACAAAATTTCTCAGGAAATTAGTCTAAGTACAAAGTTTGTGTCGACACAAGCACAATTGTGTCGACACACTCAGTATGTTGTGTCGACAAAGAATAAAGATGTGTCGACACAAAAACAGTATCTGTGTCGACAGAAGAGTAGGTGTCGACACAACCTTGTCGAGACCTTATATCTAGAGGATTTTTCGTGTCGACACACAAAAGTTGGTGTTGACACAACTATGTCAAGACATGACCAGCCCGTGTCGACTCTGACACAAGTATGTCGACATCTAGACGTGTCGACTAAACCTAAGTTTTGTCAAGACCCAGGTCATTTCTGTTGACACATGTAAAATTTTGTCGACTAAGGCTCGTCTTTTGACCTGCCCTTTACGCTAACACTATAAATAGGTAAAGCCAAAATCTGGTCGACTACGCTTTCAGAAATCTAGGATCTGCACCTTGTGTTGACAAAGACCTTCTATTATTTTCTCTTCCATCTCTCTCGACAATGGCGCCTCACCAGGATGATAAGGTGAATGAAGGATATGAGCTGGTTCGTGGAGGATTCACGACAGCTTCACAAGAAATCCAGGGTGTCATTACCCTAATTTCTGATAATGGTTTCGAATTCTTGGTCTCGGAACCAACAAAAATTTGGAAAAAAATAAGTAATGGAATTCTATTCATCTGCTACTGTGGACACAGAAGGGAAGAAGATCAAAACCACAATTAAGGATTCCCGAGTTAGACTAACACTAAAAACTATAAGGAAATCACTCCAACTTCCCATGGTAAAGGATGATGAAGAAATTATTCCATCCAGGACTAAAGAAGCACTAAGTTGGTGCGGGCTAAACCCTACTGTCAAGTTTAGATCATCTATTGCCCGGAAAGAGATGAATTCCCAAGGAAAGTTTTTGTCTGAGGTAGTTGGCAAGCTAATTCTGTGTAAGACTGGTGGACATGACAGAATTTCAGTCCACATGTTCAATCCGATGATAAGGATTATCTTCACTATAAAAACAGACTGGGGATCAATAGTTTTTGATAAACTTCAAGAAGGAATAAAGAAACCAAATCTGGAAATGATTTTGAGTTTATGTCTATCTGCTATAATACCAGATGTTTTGAACCAACTTCCAGGAACCAAAATTAACCACATGAGGAGGATGGATGTGAGAATTCTATCTAAATGGGATAGAGTTTTGACAAAGGAAGTATCTACTCCACAGAAGTACGTTAAGAAAGATAAACAGCAGAAAAAGGTTATTCAACAAGCAGAATCCTCCAGTGATTCTGAAGAAGAAGTGGTCTTCGGTTCAGAAGAAGACATGTCACAAAAAGAAGCACAGGATCAAGTGGAGAGCAGTATGCTCTTAGAGCAACAAGTAGTCTCCTCTCCAGGGGGAGAAAATCCTGAACCAGCAGTACAAGACAGTGTACAAGTTGAGCTGCTTACCCAAGGGGGAGGTATTACTGAAGCTGCTCTAGAAAGTGAGCATGCTGCTGATACTATTATGAAAATAGTGTCAGAAATCAACAATGAAGATCTGCTAAATGTTGAGAAAGAAGCACAAAATTAGCAGATACAAGACACTGCTCAAAATATCCAAGTAAGTATCTCCTTTATAGAGAAAGACCTGGACAAAGATCTGGATGTCCAGGGAGAACCATTTATTTTCCAAACAATTTTGTTCCTCCTGTTCAGATGGAGCAAGAGGTAACTATGGAAGAACTATTCCCTAAACAACCAACATCAGGGACTGAGGGGGAGGTATCTCAGCATGCCCCAACTGATAAGGAACCAGGGAATATACAAAGTTCCTCAGAATCTTCTGATGATGAAGAAGCCTCTATGGCTAAGAAAAGGAAGTTAGCTGCTTTAAGGAAACGGAGCTCAGGATATAAAAAGGCCTTACAAACAGTCACACCACCACCTGCTCCAAGCATGGATTTCAGTTCCCTACTGGTCCAATTGCAAGTGAAATTAGATGAGCAAAGGCAGTCTTTGGAAAGGTATGTAGATGAAACACATAAAGATTTGCAATTCCATCGGGCTCAAGATATCAAATCAATCAAATTTGAAGTAAATCAAAATAAAAAGGAAATGACAGATTGCTTCCACAAGGGAGGAAATGTTGTGGTATACTTGGCAAAGCAACAACAAGAACTCAACACTAAAGTGGAAGAAATTGCAGTTAAGCAAGGATATGTTCTTGAGAATCAAATCCGGATGAATGATAATCTCAAAGAGTCACACTTTGCCATTCTAACACAGATTGATAATCTAACAACTGGTGTCAAAGCTGAAGTGTCCAAGCAGATCAAATAAGATCTAGCTGCTGTTCAAGAAACATTTACAAAATCTCACAAGAATATTTCTGATTTCTTGCAGAAGTTCAGGAATTATTACAAAGAAGGAACAAATTATCTTGTTAACCAAGTCAGATTTCAGAAGGATGATCTGAGAGATCATCTTGAAAGAGAAGTCATAAAGTGGTAGAGGGTGTTAGTTAAAGCCAGCTCAGATCATGCTAAATGGATATCAAATAGCATCAGACCAACTATTGGATACCCCCCTTATATGATGATGACAATGTTGCTGAGCCTGAAGTGCAACCTACCTATATTGAAGGAGATCAACTTGAAGTTGCTCAAATTATTTACCCTCCAGCTGATTTTGACATGGTTCACCAAGCAGTTCAGTCAATGTACAGCCCACCACAGGAGGCTCAAAATATTATTATTGAAAAAGTGGAAATGTCAGAGGCTGCCAAGGAAGCTCAGAAGTAAGCACAACTGTCCAATAAAAGGTTTAGAGAACAGACTGAGTTGAAGCCTGATTTTGAGCAATGGAGCCCTACTTCCAGGAACATTATATTGACTGCCTGGAAAGTTGTGAAGGACAAGACCCATGAGAGAGGTAAATGGTATACTGAGTAAGAATGGAACAAGTATCAAGCCAGGAAGGAAGCCATTCTTCAATATAGAAGGAAAGCAAAAGCTGGGAAGTTACCTGCTAATGCTCTGGAGCCTAGCAAGTATTTCCCAAAGCCTTTTCATTATTTTGAAAGGCAAAGGATAAGGGCTGAAGAACAGAAAAAGAAGGATCTAAAAGGAAAGAAACCTGCTGATGATGTTGAACCTACTATGCAGGCTCAGATCAGATTAGGAAAAGGCATTGTGATTAAGGATCCTAGTCAATTACAGGATAGTTAGGCTCATGTATAGAACAATGTAACCTTTTGGCTTTTGTTCTAAAGAAAACTGTGTAAACTTAAAATTTCTCTCTGATTAAATGAAATCAGTTTCAGTATTCATTTCATTTGTTTACAATGTTTATATGTTACCCTGCAGTAAAATGTATGTACATCTATTTCCTTTTATGTGTTTTATTATGAGTGATATATATCTTTGACTAAAGGTTATGACTTCTCCAAATAGGGAGAGATTGTTGGGTACACTGTTAATATGTACCAGATTTGGAGAAGCCTCATCTTAATCAATGATATACATCAATTTGTATTTGATGTATGTTTGAGTTTCATTGTGCAGGTTAAAGAATTGGAAGAAAATTTTCTAAGTACAAGTGTCGACACTTGTGAAAAATTATGTCGACACTTGTGAAGAATTGTGTCGACACTTGTGAAGAATTATGTCGAAACCTAAAGAAGAAGCTGAGTCGGCACTCAGACTTGTGTCGACACCTGAGCCAGGAATTATGTCGACATTGAATGCAGAAGCTGTGTCGACACCCGGGAGTTATGTCGACACTGAAAGAAGAAGGTGTGTCGATACCTAGGAGTTATGTCTACACTGAAAGCAGAAGTTGTGTCGACACCCAGGAGTTATGTCGACACTGAAAGCAGAAGCTGTGTCGACACCCAGGAGTTATGTCGACACTGGAAGCAGAATTCTGTCGACACACAGGACTTGTGTCGACACATTTCACAGATGCTGTGTCGAGTACCAGAAGAATGACTATGTCGACACATGGAGTGTTATGTCGAAATCATCAAGACTTGTGTCGACACTTAGTCCATTTGTGTGGACACATATGAAGCAGTTTGCTGAGTGGTTCATGCTGAGTTGGAAAGTCTTTGAAGAATCAGTTGTCATAACCAACCGGTCTGACACCTTTGTCTGAACTGTCAGAAGACTGTTACAAACCGGATCAGATGGTAATCAGGAGGAAACTCTATATAATGGACTGGTTCGATACAACAGTTGAAGAAAAAAAAGAGAACACACAACACTAAGAAGTGAATCTTTCAGAGAGAGTTTTCTACAACAAGAAAAGGGGAAACCCTTACAAAGGCAGATCCAGATCAGTCTGCAAGGAAGATTCAGATCTTATTCTGAATTCAAGGAAGAAGCTATCTGAAGATCAACTTCTACAACAAGTAAAGATCAACCTTATTTTGTTCTATCAAGAAGCTTTGAAACGGCTAAGTCGGGTTGGATCTGAAGATCAGTATATTCAATAACTGATCAAGAAGCTCTCACCAGTAAAGAGATCTATCTGCTGAAATTTCTGTATCTCTTAATCAAATAATTTCTGGTAGTATCTGTTGTAAGATCTGAGTTGTAAGCCTATAATTATAAAGGCTGAGGTAGGGCT
Organism: Platanthera guangdongensis; assembly: GCA_039583875.1. Taxonomy (NCBI): domain Eukaryota; kingdom Viridiplantae; phylum Streptophyta; class Magnoliopsida; order Asparagales; family Orchidaceae; genus Platanthera; species Platanthera guangdongensis. The sequence continues at coordinate 136,579,272 of CM077159.1, read as the reverse complement.
TTCGCCTGAGTTATAGGAGTGGGGTTTCACTCTGAGTTGTAAGCCTATTGACATAGGCTGAGGTAGGGCTGAGGCCTGAGGTAGGGTTCTTGGGGAAGAATCTGAGGTAGGACTTGTATAAGTCTGAGCTATAGGAACCAATCTGGTTCTGAGTTGTAAGATTTGTGGATCTGAGTAAGTGGAAGGAAGTTGGGCCGAATCCAGTTCACTACTGGATAGGCGAAGGGGGGAAAGTGGATGTACCCATACCTTGGGGAACCACTATAAATCGGGTGTATGCTGTGCTGTGTTCATTGTTCTGTGGTTTACATTTTTTGTGCTAAGATATATTTTGCTATTTACCTAAAATTTTGAAGGAAAAATTATAACCTATTCACCCCCCCCCCCTCTCTAGGTGTCTAGGCTCTTGAAATCAAGTCCTTCACCCTTCTTCAGTAGAAGACTTCTTCTTCTCCCATCTCTTCTTCTTCTTCTCAGTGATGAGAGCTTCACTACCTCCTTCAGAGATAGTCACACCGGCCATCTACCTGGCCAAGCTCTCTTGTGATGCTAGCATGTTTTCTAGCTCCAACAGAGAAGGTTGAGTTGCCCACCCTTGCACGGAAGTCACAAAGGCCATATATTCCTTTCGTAACCCGCGAACTATGTATAACACCACCTATCCGTCTGATGGCATATAACAGTAGGTCCGGCCGGGGCCCGACGCCATATACCACAGACAAACCGGGTGGTTACTCAATGGAAACCATCCAACCAATCATAACGTCCTACACAGAGCATTCTAGCAGAAGCAGTTTAATAAGTTGCAATAAAGAACCCAGCTCAAAAGCATGAATGTCCACAATGTCCACTAACACCAAATAAGAATGTAGTACATACACAAATACTAGCCTTAAGGCTTTACAAAAAGGGTTTACTTCATATTACATGTTTTCCATACCACGGCACGCAGGTCGGTCATACATGATCAAAAGCAAGTAAACACTCTAATTAGGCGTTCGAGGGCCGGCTTCGCACTTTGGGCTTTAGCCCGCTATTGACCGCTTGGTCCCGCAGCACCTGCAAGCACAATCCACCGCATGGTGGTAAACAAAAGTAACGGTCAGCAATGCTGACCAAATTATAACGATCCCGCCCCCAACTCGTGGCGGCGATGCTCCTTCCCTGCATTATATTAGCACAACCAAGCAGAAAATAACTACATCACAACACATGCGTTGGCACGAACGGCCACACGCCCCGTGCTCTCTGGGCACATTCTCGGTGATCACAGTCTAAGCCTGCCGACTCACCACCGTCCCCAGGACGACAATCTCTCGTGAGCATTTGGTCTTTTTGGCCACTGCCTAAGACCCTCAATCTATGCCAACGGTAAGTGCCACGTTAACTTTAGGTCTCTTTAACCGAACGACATAGAGCGGGTACGGTTCCGCCTGACCCGTTGCTCACACCGCAACGTTAATTTAAACCATATGCGCGGGTCAAACTTCTCCCGAGTCCCAAATCGTTTACACACACCACATAACCCAGTTATGTTCATAATGGCTCCAAGCCCACAAGTTTGGCAGGATCACGCATCTGCCCAGTTTTTTGGGTGCACCTTTGAGTTAATCCCCAAGGCTCCCTGTTGCAATCTACCACGTTGAAAAACCCGAAAACAAACATTCGCACAGAGTCTTATCCGGCATTTATGCAATGCAACATCATCGATCCAGACTAACATGTCCGGATAGGCTTCACACATCATGCCTATGTCCGCTTTCGTTTACGGACTCTACAGAGCGGGGACTTTACATATCTACCCGAAAGAACGCCTCCAACTCACCGCAAACTCGCGAGAGCGGGCTTCCTATGCAAATAAGGAGAGCTTAACATGCTCAAGAAGAGAATCGTTACCCTAGCGTTCCTTTTTAGCGCCATGGAAAATTAAGCAGATGAAACGCACCGCACTCTCTTTGCCTCCGTAGATCCGAAGTCGGCTCGCAATTTGGAGCTTCGAAGCTCCTCCAATGGCCGGATCTAGCTTCTTCTTCCTCCCTTGGCTCTCCTCTCTCTCTCTATACTTGAAAGAAATAGTGCCTAATCACCTAGAGGGGGGGTGAATAGGTGAACTTTATCTTTTTAAATCGAAGGCTGAAATTCTGTACAGCAAATGCAATTCTACAACTATCACAACATAGCAATCATAAAAGCAAACATACACAGAGTGCACACAGTATTTATAGTGGTTCCCCAAGGTCTGGGTACATCCACTTTCCCCCTTCGCCTATCTAGTAGTGTACTAGATTCGGCCTAACTTCAGCACTTCTTCTCAGATCCTCAGATCTTACAGCTCAGAACCCCAAACAAGTTCCTACCACTCAGAGTGTCCCCACTCCTACAACTCAGGCAAAAAGCCCTACCACTCAGTCTTCAACAAGACCTACACTCAGAGAACAAAGTCTCCTACAACTCAGGCACAAGGCCCTACCTCAGTCTTCAACAAGACCTACACTCAGAGCACACAGTCTCCTACACTCAGCCTTTATAAAATAGGTTTACAGCTCATATCTATACAAGATCCTACAGAAATTTTGATTATACAATGTAATTAACCACAACTCTGAAAGAGAGAGATGAGTTGGCTGGCTTCTTGATGAGTTCTTGAAAGAACTTGGCAGAGATCAACCTCTCTTGGCTTTCTTCAAAGCTTCTTGAATTAGAACACAGTATGGTTGAATCTCCTGTGAAGATGATCTTCAATCAACTTCTATCTTGAGATTCAGATCTCAATCTGAATCTTACTTTGCAGTCTGGTTCAGCAGCTGCTCTTCTTAGAAGGAGCTCTCTCTCTCCAACTACTTAGATCTTCTGTCGAAGGTCTTCTTCTTTTGTGTTGTTAGATCGCTTGATTAATTGTCATCTGTTTGTAATCTCACCCCTTCTATTGAAAGAGAAAGGTCTTTATATAGTCTTCCTCCAAGGTAACCGGCTGATCCAGTTTCTAACAACCTTCTGACAGCTCTGACAGTTGCAGTTGACCGGTTGAAATGGCAGCTGTCAAGTCATCCAGTCACTTCTTGAAATCACTGTCACTGTCTGAAAGTGTCGAGACAGATAGTCATTATGTGTCGACACAAATAGACTAAGTGTTGACACAAGTAGACTAAGTGTCGACACTAGCCTTGATGGTGTCGACACAACTCCTTGTGTTGTTGTAACAGCTTCTCGACACTGCTTCTTCAGAATGTGTCGACACTGATTCTGTGTGTCGACACAAGCCTTCTTGTTGAATGTGTCGACACTGGTTGAGTGTGTCGACACAAATACTTCTTCTTTAATACTTAGTTGAATTTGTGTGTCGACACAACTCCTTTGTGTCGACACAAGCCTTCTTGTGTTGAAATTTGCTGAGTGTCGACACATCTCCTTTGTGTCGACACATGCCTTTATGTGTTGAAACTTGCTGAGTGTCGACACATCTCCTTTGTGTTGACATAAGTACTTTAACTTTGTTGAAGTTTGCTGAGTGTCGACAAAGCCTCCTAGTGTCGACATATTTGATGTCGACAAAGTTTCTCTGGGTGTCGACACTGCCTCTAAGTGTCGACACAGATTATGTTGACAATTCTTCACTGTGTGTAGACACTTTTCTTCTGGTGTCGACTCTGTCATTCCTGGTGTCGACACAATTACTCCAAGTGTCGACACAGCTTCTCTAGGTGTCGACACAAGCCTTCATAAGTGTCGACACTTCACCTCTAGGTGTCGACACATGGACTTAGAATTTTTCCTGCAATCCTGCAGTTACTTAACCTGCACAAATAAACTTAAAACACATAAAATACACCTTGATGTATATCATTGGGTAGGGTGAGGCTTCTTCAAATTAGGTACATATATTCCAATGTACCCAACAATCTCCCCCTATTTGGAGAAGTCATAACCCTTAGTCAATGATATACACCATTCATAACAAATACTCAGTATGATGTATAACAATATTATATGACAGACATTGTTTTTACAACTTCCAAAAGTTTTATTAATCAAAAGTTTACATGAAGTTTAATGCAAATGATTACAAGGTTGTAAACTTAAGAAAATTCTATCCTATGGCTGCTCTGGCTCCTTGATAACAATGCCCTTCCCAGATTGAATCTTGGCTTGAACTGGAGCATCATTGTCATCAGTAGACTTCTTTCCCTTAAGATCTTTCTTTTTCTGTTCTTCAGCCCTTATCTTTTGTCTCTCAAAATAATGATAAGGCTTAGGGAAATACTTGCTAGGCTCCTGTGCATTAGGAGGTAGCTTCCCTAATTTAGTCTTCCTTCTGTATTGTATTATGGCCTCTTGCCTAGCCTCATGTTTTTTCCATTCCTAGTCAGAATACCATTTGCCCCTCTCTAGGAAATTATCCTTAGCAGTCTTCCAAGCAGTCAATATGATATTCCTATAGGTTGGGCTTCATTGCTCAAAATCAGGCCTTAACTCTGCCTGTTCTCTGAACCTCTTCTTAGATAATTGAGCTTCTTACTCCTTTAATAATGCCTCTTGCTCTTTTAATATTGCCTCTGGCACAGGCTGTACTACTTTCTCAATAATAATATTGTGAGCACCTTCTGGTGGACTATACATAGACTATATTTCTTGATGGATCATGTCAAAATCTACAGAAGAGTAGATCACCTGGGCTACTTCAGCTTGTTCTCCTCCAAAATATGTAGGATTAATCCCAGATTCTGCTACATTATCATGATCACGTAAAGGTGGATATCCAAGGATAGCTCTGATGCTGTTTGAAATCCATTTAGCATGGTCAGAGCCTACTTTGACTAATGCCCTCTCCCCCTTTATGACTTCTCTTTCTATATGATCCCTAAGATCATCCTTCTGGAATCTGATTTGAGCATTCAAATAGTTAACTCCATCTTTATAAAAAGGTTTTAACCTTTGAAGCTTGTTAGTAATAGCCTGTTTAGAATCTTCAATTACAGTTTTAACAGCAGTGAGACTTTCTTGTAATTGCTTATCAAAGGCTTCTTTGGCAGTAGCACTTACAGCAGTCTGGGCAGTAGCTATATTTTACATTTCACTGACAATGGCATTATGGGAAGCAGTCAGATTGTCATTCATCCTAATCTGATTTTCCAAGACATATCCTTGTTTTACTGCCATGTCATCAACATGTTTCTTTATATTCTCTTGATGAGTAGCCAGATATACCATTGCATTGCCTCCTTTATGAAAACAATCAGTCATTTCCTTCTTCTTTTGATTCACTTCAAATCTTATAGATTTTATGTCTTGAGCCAGATCAAATTGAAGTGATTTATGTCCTTCATCTATATATTTTTCTAGAGCTTTTCTTTGTTCATCCATCTTAATTTGCAAAACCACCAACAAAGAACTATAGTCAGCAGTTGGGGCTTGTTGTGGAACAATGGTTTGAAGTGTTTTCTTGTAGGTCTGGCTTCTTCTCTTGAAAACTTGTAGTTTTCTTTTCTTGGCTCTAGCAGCCTCTTCATCTTCAGAATCAGATGTACTGGCAATGTCTACCCTGTCCTTAGGACTAGGAGGTAAATCCTTCTCAGTCCTTGGTAGCTCCTCAGCATTCCTTTGCTCCTCAGTCTCTTTTCTTACAGTTTCCTCTACATGCTCCCCCTCAATATTAGCTGGCTCCCCCTCAACAGCAGCTTTCTCTCCCTCAAAATCAGTCTGTAATAGATCAGGGAACAGCTCTTCTATTGTAAACTCATGTTGAGGTTGTACAGGAGAATCTCTTATCTCAGGGGCAACTGATACCACTTTATCAGCAACTGATGTGTCCTCCATGACAACATCTTGTGGTTGAATATGTAACTGTGTATGCTGATCAACATCAAGTAATGATTCAGTCAAAACTTCCCCCTCAGTATTGAAATTTAATTAATTAACTTCAATGATTACCTCTAGAATTGTTTGGGTAGCCCTTTCACTATTTAATTGAGTTGGCTCATCCACATGTAGAGGCTCCCCCTAGAGTGGATCCAGGTGAATAGGGCTAGCTGATGGTAGATCCCCCTGCCTCTGGGCATCTTCTTGTCTTGCTGGTGACTGTCCAGCATTGCCATCTTCTCAATCATCAGAACTAAAAACCACCTGCTCCTCTGAGCTACTTGAGGATTCAGGAGCCACAATGACTTTTTTCTTCTTCTTCTTCTGAGGTGTTTCCTTTTCTGGAGTTGACATTTCCTTTGTCAACACTCTATCCCACCTTGAGATAATTCTAACATCCATTCTCCTCATATGATTTATCTTAGAACCAGCAGCTTGGTTCATGACTTCAGGGATACTTCCAGCTAAGTATAAACTCAGAATCCTACCCAAATTGGGCTTCTTCAGACTTTCCTTTATCTTATCAAATATTACTACCGACTAATCAGTTTTAAGTTGGAAAATTATCCTGGTCATCAAACTGAACATGTGAGCTGATATTCTATCATGCCCACCAGGCTTGCTCAGAATTATCTTGCCAACTATTTCAGACAAGAACTTGCCCTGCATGTTCATGTCTTTCCTATTGAAAACTGATCCAATCTTCATGCTTGAATCAAGTCCACACCATGCCAGTGCCTTCCTTGTCTTTGATGCAGGTATATCTTCTTCTTCTTTAGTTCTAGGGAGATGTAGAACTTTTCTGAGATTCTTCTGGGTGACCTTCACCTTAACTCCATGGACTTTAGATTTAATCTTAAGACCAGTTTCATCTAGGGTAGCTGCATTAAAGAATTCGAGGACCTCCTTCTTCCATATCTTGATTGGTTCTGAAATAAGATATTCTAACCCAGTCTCTGTAACTAGGGTTACCACATCTTGGATTTCAGGTTCCGCGTCATCAAAGGCCTGTCGCACGAGCTCATAACCTTCATTGATGTTCTCTTCTAGCTTGGGTGTCATTAGGGTTTGAAGAAATTTTGAATTTAGAGAAGAGAGATGTCGACACACAAGTTTGGTCTCGAAACTATCGTGAGCGTGTCGACAAACAATGGTGAAGACCTATTTATACCTTTCTAAAATCGAAGGTGAAAAGGCGCGACAAAATACTTGAAATGTATCGACACTGTTGAAAAGTGTCGACACTTACTTCTAATGTCTCGACAACTATATGTCGACACAAATATAGTCGACAGAATATATGTGTCGACACTTATACATCTCAGCTCGACGATTAGTCGAGACTCTACTCGACGAATTCTGTGTAAATCTTAAGTGTCGACAACACCCTGGATGTGTCGACACCTACTATGCATGTGTCGACACTAATTCTCTAAAGTGTCGAAACAGACTGTCTAGATGTGTCGACACCATTTCTCTGAAATGTCGACACCACTTCTATGTGTCGACACAAACAACTCTATGTGTCGACACCATTTTACTTAGCCAATTTTTTAAACTATTCTAAGTTTATCATTCCTAATTCAATTTTAAACTTATTGAATTTGGTTTCATCTAGTGGCTTAGTAAACATATCAGCTAACTGATTATCTGTCTTAACATACTCTAGGGAAATGTCTCCTTTTTCTACATGTTCTCTAAGAAAATGGTATTTAATTTCTATATGCTTAGTCCAACTATGGGAGACAGGATTATTTGCAATAGAAATAGCACTTGTAGAATCACAAAGTAAAGATGTTCTACTTACTTGAATACCATAATCTTCTAGCTGGTGTTGAATCCATAAGAGTTGTGCACAACAACTTCCTGCAGCAACATATTCTGACTCAGCTGTGGAGATAGGCACACTGGTCTGCTTCTTGCTACTCCATGACACCAGCCTTCCACCTAGAAATTGACAGGTTCCTGTAGTACTCTTCCTATCTTCCTTGCAGCCTGTAAAATCTGCATCTGAATAACATGTCAGTACAAAATCTCCATTCTTAGGGTACCAAATGCCTAGATAAGGTGTGCCCTTAAGATATCTCAAAATTCTTTTGACTGCAGTCAGATGAGATTCTTTAGGGCATGCTTGGTACCTAGCACAGACACATGTAGCATACATGATATCTGGTCTACTAGCAGTCAAATACAGTAGGGAGCCAACTATCCCTCTATACAAAGTTTCATCTACAGGTTTCCCAGCATCATCTTTGCTTAGAGACATGCTTGACCCCATAGGAGTTTTCATGGTAGTGGATGATTCCATACCATACTTCCTTATCAACTATAGGGTGAACTTAGAATGGCAAATGGATAATCCATCTTCAGTCTGTCTAACTTGGAGACCCAAGAAGAACTTAAGTTCGCCCATACTGCTCATTTCAAATTGTCCTTGCATACGTTTTACAAACTTTCTGCAAAGACTACTTTCTGTAGACCCAAATATTATGTCATCTACATATATTTGGACTAAGATAATCTTGCCTCTAGATTCCCTAAGGAATAGAGTCTTGTCTATTTTCCCCCTTGATAATTTGTTCTCAATGAGGAAACTAGATAGGGTTTCATACCAAGCCCTTGGGGCTTGTTTTAACCCATACAAAGCCTTCCTAAGTCTATAAACATAATCAGGTTTAATAGAATCAACAAAACCTGATGGCTGCTCTACATAGACTTCTTCCTTCAGATTTCCATTCAGAAAAGCTGACTTAACATCCATTTGATATACCTTAAATCCTTGATATGTTGCATAGGCAAGGAACATCCTTATTGCTTCCAGTCTTGCTACTGGAGCAAACGTTTGATCAAAATCAATACCTTCTTCCTGCTTATATCCCTTTGCAACAAGTCTAGCTTTATTCTTTATGATGATTTCATTCTCATCCAACTTGTTCCTAAAGATCCACTTAGTTCCAATAATGTTGTGGTCCTTGGGTTTAGGAACTAGCTCCCAGACCTTACATCTTTTGAATTGATTCAGCTCCTCTTGCATAGCCTCAATCCAATGAGCGTCTAGGATTGCTTCTTCAAACTTCTTTGGTTCCACTTGGGATAGGAAGATGGAATAAAGAACTGTACTTATATTCCTGCTCCTTGTTTGCACCCCTTATCTGGGATCTCCAATTATTTGATTGGCTGGATGATACTTTAAGTGCCTATTTGCTGGAGGCAGCCTGTCTTCAGGTTGTACTCCTTCAGTCTCTTCATTTAGCTGCACCTCTTTGTCTTCTTCAGCTTCAAGAGTATCTTGTACCCCCCCCCCTGGACAGCAGCCACCAACTTCCACTTGCTGACTTGCAGAAGAACCTTCTGTTAAGGTAAGCTTGTCCATTCTCTCAGTTACACCTGTGGAGCTGCAAACACTTCTTGGCAATTCATAGTTAATGAGTCTTGCTTCATCAAAAACTACATGAACAGACTCTTCTACAACTTAAGTAATCAAGTTGTAGAACCTATAAGCCTTACTATTATTGTTGTACCCAACAAAGATCCCCTCTTGGGATTTGGCAGCAAACTTGGTTAGATAAGACTTACCATTGTTAAGGATATAGCACTTGCAACCAAAGATCCTGAAATAGGATAAATTTGGTTTTCTGCCCTTCACAATCTCATAGGGGGTCTTCTTGTGGCTCTTGGGGATAGTAGCCCTATTGATCACATGACAAGCAGTATTTACTACCTCAGCCCAGAAATATTCTGGGAGCGAAGTGTCACTCAATAGGGTTATACCAGCCTCTATCAAGGTTCTATTCTTCCTTTCAGCAATAACATTTTGCTGAGGTGTTCTAGGTGAAGAAAATTCCTGAAAAATCTCAAACTCTTCACACAGTTTTGTCATACTTTCAGACTGAAATTCAGTGTCATGGTCACTTCTGATTTTGACCACTGTACTGTCCAATTCATTCTGAATTTGTTTAACAAAACTATATAAGATACTTGGGGTTTCAGATTTTTGTCTAAGGAAGAACACCCAGGAATACCTTGAATAGTCATCTACAAGCACAAATGTGTAGACTGATGGAGACGGCCACCACGACGGCCAACTGGGTGATGAAGACGACGTCCATGGTGGTGTTGCCATGGCAGAAGATGACGACGTCCATGGCGGTGTTGCCGTGGCAGAAGATGACGACGATGCTCCTCCAACAAAAGACTTGCGGCGCCGTAGCGGGCACGGCTACAATCTTCGCCCACGCAACAAAAATTAAGAGTTAAATTTATTTTACTAGTGGTCTGCATTTATCTTTTATATGTGGTATTTGAAACTATGTTGTTTTCTATCATTTCATTTCGGAACAATATTTTATTTTGGGCTGCTAATAGTCACATGGTTGTAAGCCTTATATAAGGCCAAATTTTCATTTGTTATGGGATTATTATTGAGATCAAAGAAAAATTGCTTGCCTAAACCTAATCCTCCTTCCCTCCTCCTCTTGGCCGCTGCCCCCCTCAAGGCTCCATCTCAAGGAGTTCGGCTGCCCCTCTCCCTCTTTGCTTGGCCGCCCCTTCTACTCCTCGCTCCCTCTAGCAACCCCTCGTTCTCCCACCTCTCTACCTTTCTCCACCGAAATCATATTCACCCTTTGTCACTTTCGGCCACCTTGGAGGAAAAAGGATCAAGTGCAAGGAAGAACCAAGGTTTTTGGAGTAATCATCCACGACGTGAAAGCGAAGGAGACGAGCAAGATCTTCATCCGTGGTGCCTTTCCCGTGGGTCCAAAGGAAGAGCGGTAATCTTGGTGGATCCAAACATCTCGGATCTACACTTCCGAGCGGGGTAATGAAAATTCCTACACAAGAGAATTTCCCTCTTGATTAGTTCTTTTGGTGGACGACTTTTGCGTGATCTTCCCGAATCGTTAATTTTCGCGGTGTTTCTAATAGTAGATCTGGATTTTCATTTGGTTTTTCCGAAAGATTTAACGAGAGGATTGACGCTCCTCGCTTTTGTTTTGTTGGGATAGATCCTACCACTTTTGAATCGTGTTGTATTTTTGGGTGGATCTATTTTGATACAACTCCAAGCTCGACCGGAATCAATATTATTCCATTTAGCCGGAAAGGATTTTGGCCTATAGCCATTCTCCGTTCCACTTGCGGATCGGCTACCCGTATGTTAGCGCGAACGATAAATAAAATTCATTGTGGACGCTGCGTTCCATTTGTGTGCGGGTTAGGGAGCGTTAACGTTATAAAGGTCGTAGTCACGCCCTTCGTGTAGGATCCCTAAGGCATAGCCTACATCAAATTTGGTATCAAAGCGAGGTTTGTGCTGATTTCTCAATCGACACCGTCCTTACGCTTCCGGTCTTAGGATGACGACCCACACTTGGTCGTGCACGTTTCGTAGACACAAAATCTGAAAAAAAATTTTCACCATCTGGTCTGCATATAACAAAAGTCAAAAAAAATTTCTGCAAAAAAAAATTGCCAAAAAAATTCTGAATTTTCTACTTTTTTTTCTAAGCATAAAAGTCAAAAAAAAATATTTTCATTCTCCAAGACATTAAGCGTATAAAAATCCTGATTTATAAAATTCTTGTCCAAACAGTCTCTTGTCTAGGTGAGGCACCCTGTATCAGTGTTGTTCATGCGCACGAGACTTGGCACATAGTATCCTCCATCCACATCACACATGGCCGACCATCATGATGATGGTGAGCCCGCTCCTGCAACAATTGCGGCGCTTAGGGAAGAGTTTAACACCAGGTTCGATGCCCTCACTCAGTTAATACAAGGGTTGGCTGTAAATCAGGCGGCGCCTCGAAATCCCGGCTTTGGGATAAACCGACCGGGGCAGCCACCCCATCCCGCCAACCAACGAGAAGAGCGACAAAATCTCCCTCGTGATCCGGATTATGAGTACGCACCCCGAGCCCCTTATGAGTTCGACTTAACTAGGGCCGTTAAAATGGAATCCCCATCCTACGATGGCATGGGTGAACCCCAACTCTTTCTGAACTGGATCATGGATATTGAGTGCTATTTTGAGTGGCACAACCTGACGGACGTTGAGAAGGTACGAGTAGCACGAATGAAACTTCTGGGTAGAGCCAAAACGTTCTGGTTGAACGAAGAGAGGCATCTAGGCACCGTGAATGGAGCACCCCCAATTGGGTGGGCTGCCATGAAGGCACTCCTGCATGACCAATATGTCCCGGCGTATCACCGAACCCAAATGTTCAACGAGCTAGCCACCCTTCGTCAAGGGGGCCAATCGGTAGCGGAGTACATGGGACGACTCAAGGATATGATGGTGCGTTGTGATATTCGAGAAATGCCTGAGGTCACACTATCGCGTTTCCGTAAGGGCCTTAATGCGGACATCCAAGGCAAGCTTTTGCGTTATGCTCACACGGACCTTAACACAACATTCAATGCGGCATTGGATATAGAAAAGCACAATGCCTACAAGTCCAAGGGTCGAGCATTCCAGAAAGGAAAATCCATCTTAGGACCCCCACCTTCGTCATCCATGCGAGACAAAAGAAAGTTCCGAACGACTGACTCAAGTTCCATAGTAATTACCGCTAGGAACAATTAAAATCCCAATGGAGAGAGAGTTCCAATAGGACGAATTAATAAGACTAATGCTACATGTTATTCGTGCGGAATACAAGGACACTACTCTAGTGAGTGTCCCACTAAGAGTAAGCCACTGGCACTGTTAGAGTCCACGTCTGAGCCTGCCGAGCTCGTCTATGAAGCTGGCAGTGAATCAGACGCCGAGCCGAGCGATATCGAAGATGAGTCTTATATGATGGTTATGAGGTGTATCTTGGCCACACCGCGTGCACCGGATGAGCACAATCGGACGAACATATTTTCTTTGAATTTTAAATGTGGTGAAAAGTGGTGCAAGTTAATAATAGACAGCGGAAGTTGCATGAATGTCATTTCGGAAAACGTCGTCACTCGTATGCACCTAGTCCCCGAACCACACCCCCAGCCATGTAAAATAGCGTGGGTGAACAAAACGTCTATCGCGGTTTCTAAGCGTTGTTTAGTGCCACTTACGTTGAAGAGCTATGTCGATAAAGTGTGGTGCGACGTCATCCCCATGGATGTATGTCATGTACTTCTAGGGTGCCCCTGGCTCTATGATTATGACGTGACCCATTTCGGGCGAGCCAACACTTACGAGTTCAAGTATAATGGTAAGACCATTGTACTGAAACCCACACCACCCAAGGATCCTTCGGTTGCCCCCAAAGACACAATTGTGCTTGCGGAAAGAAAAATTATAAGTTTGATAAGTAAGAAGGAGTTGGAACGCGAGACCTTCTTGGACGGCGTCCTGTATGCGTTACTATGCCTACAAGCTAAGGAAGACTCACCCATTTTAGAGAATATACCGTTATCTCTGCGCACTATATTGGAAGAGTATAAAGACGTCTATCCGGAGGACTTGCCATCTAAGTTGCCACCCATGAGAGATATTCAGCATGAGATAGATTTCGTCCCGGGCTCTTCATTGCCTAACCATCCACATTATCGGCTCAACCCCTCCGCACATGAGGAGCTACAAGCTTTAATTTCGGATTTGCTAGCAAAGGGTTTTATCCGCCATAGTAAGAGCCCATGCGCCGTACCGGACCTCTTGGTTCCAAAGAAAGATAAGTCTTGGCGATTGTGTGTAGACTACCGGGCCATAAATAAAATTACGGTCAAATATAGGTTCCCCATTCCCCGTTTGGACGATTTATTAGATATGTTATCGGGCGCCGCCATGTTTTCAAAATTGGATCTCAAAAGTGGTTATCATCAAATACGGATACGGGAAGGAGATGAATGGAAGACGGCTTTTAAATCTAAGGATGAGCTCTACGAGTGGTTGGTGCTTGGGGAAGGGCTCACTAACGGACCGAGTACTTTCTCTCGATTGATGACCCAAGTTTTTAAGCCATACATGGGTAAATTCGTAGTCGTATACTTTGATGATATCTTAGTATTCAGCCATTCACAAAAGGATCATGAGACACATCTAAGGACAATCCTATCAACCTTGCGCCAAGAAAAGCTATATATCAATCTAAAAAAATGCTCCTTTGGTGTGACATCCGTAGAGTTTCTCGGCTACATAGTGAGTTCCGAAGGCATTCATGTTGACCCAAAGAAGGTCCAAGTGATTAAAGAATGGCCTGAACCAACAAATATTCGGGAAGTTAGAAGTTTTCACGGCTTGGCCACATTTTATTGAAGGTTCATCCAAAACTTTAGTAGTATCATGGCACCGATCACCGAATGCATGAAGAAAGGAGAATTTCATTGGACTAAAGCGGCCACTCACGCGTTTCAAATGATTAAGGAGCGGATGTCTGAAGCCCCATTATTACGCTTGCCGGATTTTAGTAAAGTGTTTGAATTATCATGCGACGCATCGGGAATAGGGATCGGAGGAGTCTTAAGTCAAGATGGACATCCGATAGGATATTTTAGCGAAAAACTTGCCGGTCCAAAGTTAAATTATTCCAATTATGATCGTGAGTTCTATGTCGTGATCCGTTGTCTCCAACATTTGCGACACTATCTTATCTCAAAGGAATTTGTAATCTTGTCCGATCATGAGGCATTAAGATTTGTAAACTCCCAAAGTAAGATCAGCCCTCGGCACGCCAAATGGGTCTCATACCTTCAAGAGTATACATTCATTATCAAGCACCTCAAGGGTACGTTAAATCGTATGGCGGACGCCCTTAGTCGTGTCACTCTATTACTATCTACCATGGAGGTGTCGGTCATAGGATTTGAAAGAATCAAAGATGAGTATATACAGTGTCCGGATTTTAAGGAGACATATTTCGCCGCTCAGGACAATTCCCCGTCCACTATTTCGGCGTACTACATCCGTGATGGGTACCTATTTAAGCATACGCAACTATGCATTCCCCGCTCTTCGCTACGCCATTTTATTATATGGGAGTTACATAGTGGAGGACTAGGAGGACACTTTGGTCGCGATAAAACGATCACACTTGTAGAGGATAAATTCTTTTGGCCGGGTCTCAAGCCAATGGTCAATAAAATCGTCGGGAGCTGCCGCGTTTGTCAATTAGCCAAGGGTAACAAGACCAATGTCGGTCTTTACACACCCCTTCCGATTCCGTCTGCCCCATGGGTGGATGTTAGCATGGACTTCATTTTGGGCCTTCCACCGACATTTAGGCGTCACGATTCCATCTTGGTCGTAGTGGACCGATTCTCAAAAATGGCTTATTTTATCGCTTGTCATAGCACCAACGATGCTTCACACGTCGCTAAGTTGTATTTTAAGGAGGTCGTGGCACATCGGGGTGTCCCCAAAACCATCGTGACCTATAGGGATGTTAAATTTACTAGCTACTTTTGGAAAACACTTTGGAAGCTATTGGGCACTCGACTTATGTTTTCGTCGGCCTATCATCCACAAACGGATGGGCAAACGGAAGTTATTAACCGGAGTTTGGGTGGGTTACTTCGTTGCTTAGTAGGTGATCATAAGGGTACATGGGACCTTATTCTTCCTCACGCTCAACTAGCCTACAATAATTCTAAGAATAGGTCCACCGGGTTATCGCCAAATGAGATAGTGCATGGATATAAGGCGCTCGTGCCTCTTGACTTGATTTCGTTACCACCATCATTTAAATCAAGTCAATTTGCACAAGACTTCGCCACGCACGTTCACACTCTCCATGAGCACATAGGCAAGACGTTAGCTAAACAATATGCTATTTATCAATCGAATGCTAACATACATAAGCGAGCAGTCCCCTTCAATATTGATGATTTGGTAATGGTACGTCTTATCCCTGAACGGATGCCTTCGGGCACCATAAAAAAATTAGTGAATAGGAGAGCCGGTCCTTTTCGGGTTTTGAAGAAGCTAGGTGAAAATGCATATTTATTACAGTTACCCGCTGATTGGGGAATCTCCCCTGTTTTTAACATTTCGGATTTAACGCTCTATGTCGCTCCACCACCTGAACTGTCAGTCTCTTCGTTTCATATTTTCACTATACCGTCTAAAGGGGTGGGGGGTGAAAATATTTCTGGACCGCTCTCCCTTTCGGATCCTTCGGGAGGTACGTTGCCTATTGATGATGCAACTTGTTTTTTTTCTGCGCCTAACGCTTTTCCAAGGTTCCCCCAGACCGATTTCTTGCCTGACAAGATTTTGCAGGATGCGGTGTTTTCTACTCCCGATGGCGACGTTCACAGGTTTTTGGTCAGATGGCGAGGTCGTCCAGCTTCGGACGACTCTTGGGTTTCTTCGGCAGAGCTGGCTCTTCTTGATGCAGATCTCCTCCACAGTTACCGTCCAGCCCACTCATCGGCGATGAGTCCTTTTGAGAGCGGGAGGATTGATGGCGACGGCCACCACGACGGCCAACTGCATGATGAAGACGACGTCCATGGAGGTGTTGCCGTGGCAGAAGATGACGACGTCCATGGCGGTGTTGCCGTGGCAGAAGATGATGACGATGCTCCTCCAACAAAAGACTTGCGGCGCCGTGGCGGGCACGGCTACAATCTTCACCCACGCAACAAAAATTAAGAGTTAAATTTATTTTACTAGTGGTCTGCATTTATCTTTTATATGTGGTATTTGAAACTATGTTGTTTTCTATCATTTCATTTCAGAACAATATTTTATTTTGGGCTGCTAATAGCCACATGGTTGTAAGCCTTATATAAGGCCAAATTTTCATTTGTTATGGGATTATTATTGAGATCAAAGAAAAATTGCTTGCCTAAACCTAATCCTCCTTCCCTCCTCCTCTTGGTCGCCGCCCCCGTCAAGGCTCCATCTCAAGGAGTTCGGCCGCCCCTCTCCCTCTTTGCTTGGCCGCCCCTTCTACTCCTCGCTCCCTCTAGCAACCCCTCGTTATCCCACCTCTCTACCTTTCTCCACCGAAATCATATTCACCCTTTGTCACTTTCGGCCACCTTGGAGGAAAAAGTATCAAGTGCAAGGAAGAACCAAGGTTTTTGGAGTAATCATCCATGGCGTGAAAGCAAAGGAGACGAGCAAGATCTTCATCCGTGGTGCGTTTCCCGTGGGTCCAAAGGAAGAGCGGTCATCTTGGTGGATCCAAACATCTCGGATCTACACTTCCGAGCGGGGTAACGAAAATTCCTACACAAGAGAATTTCCCTCTTGATTAGTTCTTTTGGTGGACGACTTTTGCGTGATCTTCCCGAATCGTTTATTTTCGCGGTGTTTCTAATAGTAGATCTGGATTTTCATTTGGTTTTTCCGAAAGATCTAACGAGAGGATTGGCGCTCCTCACTTTTGTTTTGTTGGGATAGATCCTACCACTTTTGAATCGTGCTGTATTTTTGGATGGATCTATTTTGGTACAACTCCAAGCTCGACCGGAATCAATATTATTCCATTTAGCCGGAAAGGATTTTGGCCTATAGCCATTCTTCATTCCACTTACGGATCGGCTACCCGTATGTTAGCACGAACGATAAATAAAATTCATTGTGGTCGCTGCGTTCCGTTTGTGTGCGGGTTAGGGAGCGTTAATGTTATAAAGGTCGTAGTCACGCCCTTCGTATAGGATCCCTAAGGCATAGCCTACATCATAGACCTTCCTACCTAGGCTGTGAACTGACATAGGACCAAAAAGATCCATATGCAAGAGGTATAGACACCTCACAGAATTCTTGTTCTCAAGGCTATGAAAGGTGGATTTGGTCTACTTGCCTTTTTGACAAGCTGAGCATATCCCATCCTTTATACACTTAACCTGAGGACCATTCCTCACTAACTCTTTGCTAAAGAGTTGGCCAATTATCTTATAGTTAAGATGACCCAGCCTCTTGTGCCATTTAACACAATATGAGACTTTCTCATCAGCTACAAGACAAATAGGAGAAACATTGTTCTCACATACAAAGTCAAGACAATAGACATTTCTCTTCCTATATCTTGTCAGAATGATCTTTTGATCACTTGACCTTTTGATATGACAACCATCCTTGACAAATGAGATGTCATATCCTAAATCACTCAGCTGACTTATGCTAATGAGGTTATGTTTCAAACTCTTTACATAAGCCACTTAAGTAATTGTAATTTGGTTACTAGAAATGTTACAAAAGCCTTTGATGATTCCTTTTTCTGAACCACCAAAGGTAACTTTAGGGTCATCCTTGATTGGTGTATAGTCCTTCAGCAACCCCCTAGTTCCAGTCATGTGCCTGGAACATCCATTGTCCAAGTACCATATAGGGGCATGACCACTTGGACTTACCTGCAAAACAGATTACTTAACCTTAGAACCCAAATAACTCTTGGGTCCTTGGTGCAGGTTAGTTTGACTTTTAACAAAACTACCTGTAGCTCTTCTAGAAGGCAGTTTGCTACTCTCCTTGACACTTGAATTGTGCCAACAATCTATGGCAAAGTGGCCTATCTTGCCACAACACCAGCACTCAAACATGTTGTACCTTTGTTTAGGTACAACCCTGGCTGGATTTTCTACTGCAGCCTTCTTATTTAGTGCTGGGGCTTTGCCCATAGATTTGGACCTAGCTGTCCTGGCAGGTTTTGTAAACCCCAATCCAGTCTTACCCTTTTGAGGTACAAACTCATCTATCAAAGGTAAAACAGATTTTGGTTTAGAAAAACTTGTTACAATCTCTCTCTCCTTCTTAAGTCTAACCTCCAGATTTCTAATTTGATCATTCTTAAATGTAATAGTTCCCATCTGAATAACAGTAATGTTCTTCAGCCTGGCTATTTCATTCAGTTTCTGATCAAGCAACTTGTCTGAATCAGCAGTAGCCAATTTAAGACTAGCAATCTCCTTTGCCTGAGTTTTGGCCAAGGATTTGCTTTTCTTCAAGGCCTGCAATAAGTCCCTATATTCATCAATTAGCTGATGAATATCTCCTTCAGATTCAGACCCACCCACATCACTTGATGCAGATGTATCTGATTCTGACTCAGTACAAGAAATTGAACTAGAAGAACAACTTTGTACCTTATTTGGTCCAGGCTGATCCTGGATCTTGTCTCCTTCAGATAAGGCCATCAGTCCCTTACACTGAATGTCCTCATGCTCATAAATTGAATTCATTAGCTGCATGAACTCATCTTCTTCCTCTTCAGCAAATAATCCAATATAGGCTTCAGCTTCTGATTCTGTTTCTGAAGATGACTGATCAGTCAAACTTTTGTCTTTCTTAGCAACAAAGGACTTTTCCTTTTTGCCCTTAAACTGAGTCTTCTTTTTGTCAGTTGACTCCTTCCACTTTTCAGGACAGTCAGCCACTACATGTCCCTGTCTATTGCAGCAATAGCACACAATTTTTGAAGATGTAGCTTTGCTTGGCTTGGATCTGCTTCTGTCATTCCTTGATGACTTTCTTTTCTGATAGTAGTCATCTTTGGCTGAGAAGTGGAAGGCTTAGACCTCCACTGCTTCTTCTTCAGAAACTTTTGAAAATGTCTATTGAAAGCTGCAAAGTCTTCATCACTTTCACTGCTTTCTGAATTCTTGCTTTCTGAATTGTCTGTCACAGCCTCAGCAACTATTTGAGGTGGAGAAGGAGACTTGCTTCTATACTTCCTAGTGGCTTCAGTCTTGAAAGCCACAGATCTTTCCTTGTGCTCCACTCTAGTAGTCTTCTCTTCCACCTTTCTAACCATTAACTATATTTCATAAGATAGCAGTTTTCCAAACAAAGTTGGAGGAGGTATATCAGCTAATTTGGTCATTTCCCTAATGGCACAAATCTTGGTGTCCCAGTCCTTAGTCAGGGATCTTAAGAACTTGTCATTCAGCTCATAGTTGTTGAATTCTCTTCCATAGGACATCAATTCATTGACTATCCTATAGAACTTCTTGTAACATTCAGTAATGCTATCAGACTTTCCTTGTCTGAAGCTTTCATATTCCTGATTTAACAAAGACTTCCTGTCTTGTCTTACTTCTTCTGATCCCTCCATGTAAACTATTACTGTGTCCCACATTTCTTTTGAGGTTTTACAATGAATTAAGTTCTGAAATGTTGCATCATCAATTGCACTAACAATAATATTCTGGGCCCTCTTATCCATAGTGGCTAGAATGATTTCATCTTTGGTCATTTCTGAATAATCATTAGGAGTTTTCTGATTTGCATCTAAAATGGATATCTTCATTGGCACATATGGCCCTTATTTGACTGTAATGTATATTCTTGGGTCAGATGCTTCCATAAAGAGTCTAACCCGCTCTTTCCATATGCCAAAAATCTCTTTTCTACAGATTGGCAATTTCATGGACCCCAGCTCTTTGTGATTCTCACTAGAACCCATTTTCTTGATTCTTATTTATTCTGAATCTGCCTACAGGATCTTACTCAGACTGTTAAGTCCCTTTTTGAGCAACCTCGCTTTGATACCACTTGAAAGAAATAGTACCTAATCACCTAGAGGGGGGTGAATAGGTGAACTTTATCTTTTTAAATTTAAGGCAGAAATTATGTACAGCAAATGCAATTCTACAACTATCACAACACAGCAATAATAGAAGCAAACATACACAGAGTGCACACAGTATTTATAGTGGTTCCCCAAGATCTGGGTACATCCACTTTCCCCCTTCGCCTATCTAGTAGTGTACTAGATTCGGCCTAACTTCAGCACTTCTTCTCAGATCCTCAGATCTTACAGCTCAGAACCCCAAACAGGTTCCTACCACTCAGAGTGTCCCCACTCCTACAACTCAGGCAAAAAGCCCTACCAGTCAGTCTTCAACAAGACCTACACTCAGAGAACAAAGTCTCCTACAACTCAGGCACAAGGCCCTACCTCAGTTTCCAACAAGACATACACTCAAAGCACACAGTCTCCTACACTCAGCCTTTATAAAATAGGCTTACAGCTCAGATCTATACAAGATCCTACAGAAATTTTGATTATACAATATAATTAACCATAACTCTGAAAGAGAGAGATGAGTTGACTGGCTTCTTGATGAGTTCTTGAAAGAACTTGGCAGAGATCAACCTCCCTTGGCTTTCTTCAAAGCTTCTTGAATTAGAACACAGTAGGGTTGAATCTCCTGTGAAGATGATCTTCAATCAACTTCTGTCTTGAGATTAAGATCTCAATCTGAATCTTACTTTGCAGCCTGGTTCAGCAGCTGCTCTTCTTAGAAGGAGCTCTCTCTCTCCAACTACTTAGATCTTCTGTCGAAGGTCTTCTTCTTTTGTGTTGTTAGATCTCTTGATTAACTATCATCTGTTTGTAATCTCACCCCTTCTGTTGAAAGAGAAAGGTCTTTATATAGTCTTCCTCCAAGGTAACCGGCTGATCCGGTTTCTAACAACCTTCTGACGGCTCTGACAGTTGCAGTTGACCGGTTGAAATGGCAGCTGTCAAGTCATCCAGTCACTTCTTGAAATCACTGTCACTATCTGAAAGTGTCGAGACAGATAGTCATTATGTGTCGACATAAATAGACTAAGTGTCGACACAAGTAGACTAAGTGTCGACACTAGCCTTGATGGTGTCGACACAACTCCTTGTGTTGTTGTAACAGCTTCTCGACACTCTTCTTCAGAATGTGTCGACACTGCCTCTATGTGTCGACACAAGCCTTCTTGTTAAATGTGTCGACACTGGTTGAGTGTGTCGACACAAATACTTCTTCTTTAATACTTAGTTGAATTTGTGTGTCGACACAAGCCTTCTTGTGTTGAAATTTGCTGAGTGTCGACACATCTCCTTTGTGTCGACACATGCCTTCATGTGTTGAAACTTGCTGAGTGTCGACACATCTCCTTTGTGTCGACACAAGTACTTTAACTTTGTTGAAGTTTGCTGAGTGTCGACACAGCATCCTGGTGTCGACACATTTGATGTCGACAAAGTTTCTCTGGGTGTCGACACTGCCTCTAAGTGTCGACACAGATTATGTTGACAATTCTTCACTGTGTGTTGAAACTGCCTGTATGTGTCGACACTTTTCTTCTGGTGTCAACTCTGCCATTTCTAGTGTCGACACAATTACTCCAAGTGTCGACACAGCTTCTCTAGGCGTCGACACAAGCCTTCATAAATGTTAACACTTCACCTCTAGGTGTCGACACATGGACTTAGAATTTTTCCTGCAATCCTGCAGTTACTTAACCTGCACAAATAAACTTAAAACACATCAAATACACCTTGATGTATATCATTAGGTAGGGTGAGACTTCTTCAAATCAGGTACATATATTCCAATGTACCCACTAATACTTTAGAAAGATAACCACTCAAAAGAAATGAGGGTTTCAAGGGTCCAATCCCGTGTATATCCCCTCAGGAACAACCCCCAGCCGTTGGATCTCAGATTAAAGAAACGAACGGCTTTGATTCAGGCCTAAAAATACAATCTGGACCGAACACGGCCTGGCACACACCCGTGTCTAGGGTTGTGTCCCTCATTCTCCGTCAAAATCGACGCACCTGGAACAACACACGGGCACCCGACATGCCCGTGTTCGACCTAACACACCCGTGTTCCAACTGACATGGCCGTGTGGTCGGCCGTGTGTCCCCATCGATTTATCCCGAAAACAACCCGAGAACAACACGGGTTCTTGGACACGCCCGTGTCCTAACCCGTGTCTACCCGAACACGCATGGGCTCCAGGTCGTGTTCACTGTCTCGACACTCGACACTTCGTCGAGTGAAGCTTGTCGACACCCGACACGGCCTTGGACACGCCCGTGTCCTAGGCCGTGTGCCTTGTCTCGACACATCGTCGAGCAAAATTCATCGACTTCCCGGGACGAGTGTCGACACGGGTCGACACGCCCTGCGACACGCCCGTGTCGCAGGCCGTGTGCCATGTCTCGACACTTCGTCGAGCAAAATTCGTCGACACCCTGGGCCGATCGTCGACACGGGCTTGACACGCCCTGCGACACGCCCGTGTCGCAGGCCGTGTTCTCTGCTCGACAACCGTCGACTCCAAAATCGTCGACCTCTCGACCAAAATGTCGAACCCAGCCTGACACGCCCTGGGACACGCCCGTGTCCCAGGCCGTGTGCCTACTACCAGATTCCAAATCTGGCCCAAAACGTCCCCCGTCGCTCTTTTCAGTTTCGGGGCGTTATAACTCTCCCCCTCTTAAAATAATTTCGTCCACGAAATTATATAAAGGAAAGACAAGTACCAAAATTAAATTGTACCTGAGCGGAACACCTCCGCGTACTCGTCAAGCATAGTCTGCTCTTGTTCCCAAGAGAGCTCCTCTCGGCCGCAATTGTCCCATCGGACCTTGACCATCCTGATCTCTTTATTGCGTAGCCGCGTGACCTCCTAGTTCTCAATTTGCACGAGTTTGACTTTCGTTGTCAACCCGCTATCAACCGGCACTTACTCGACCGCGATCACTTGCGCAGGCTCTTGCACCGCCTTCTGTAGCACCGATATATGGAATACCTCATGTAAACCACTAAGCTCCACTGAAAGCTTCAACCGATAGGCTGCTTTGCCACCTCGCTCCAAAACCTCAAACGGCCCAATGTACCTCGGGCTTAGCTTTTTCAATCGCCGCACCCGCGAGACACCCTTGAACGGCCTGATCTTTAAGTACACATAGTCGTCCACAGCGAACTCCACGTTCCTGTGCTTGGCATTATAGTACTTCGCTTGTCGGTCCTGAGCGATAAGCAACCTCTCCCGAATTGTACGCACCATTGAAGTAGTATCCTCCACTTCTAATCGCTTATACAACTTTGACTCACCTGTTTCTAGCCAAGATAACGGCGTGCGACATTTTCTACCATATAGGGCCTCGAAGGGCGTCATTTGAATACTCTCTTGGTAGCTATTGTTGTATGCAAACTCCACCAAATAAAGATGGTCTTCTCATTACTTTCCAGAATCCAAGACACACATGTGAAGCATGTCTTCCATAGTTCTATTAACCCTCTCGGTCTGCCCATCTGTTTGCGGATGGAAGGCTGTGCTGAATTTTAGCTTTGTTCCCAACATTTGCTGCAGAAGCCTCCAATCATTGGACGTGAACTGCCCATCTCGGTCACTCACGATGCTGCGAGGCACACCGTGAAGCCGCACTATATTCTCCACATACAGTTTTGCCAACTTCTCCAACGGATCATCCTTCCTATGCGGAATGAAATGTGACACCTTTGTTAACCGATCCATAGAGATGTCGTCAGATTTCCACTCCGGAATAAGCAAGGACTTCAATAATCCTCCTGGCTTTTGGTATTCCGCCTTCACCAAGGCGCAAGTATGGCACTTCGCAACGTAGAGTGCCCCATCTTTCTTCAAACCCGGCCACCAAAACAGTTTCTTGACATAGCGGTATCTTTGAGCTCTCCGGGTGGATTGAGTACTTAGTATGGTGTGCCTCGTACAACAATTCCACCCGCAAATTGCCCACACTTGGGACGCACAGACGACTGTCTTTCCAAAGCAATCTGCCCACCACAATGAATTGGGAACTTGACCCATCCAGAGCCTCTACCATGAACTGCTTCATCTGGACATCCATATCCAAAGTTTGCCAAATCAGATCAGCCAGGTCATTAAGTACTGCTTTAACACTTGATTGCTTATCCACACAAACAATCTCCGACGCCTCCAACTCCCGCACCAACTGCTCATCATACACCGATAGCCAATTGACTTGAGCTGGGGCTCGGCGACTCAACGCATCCACAACCGCATTACCGTTACCAGGCACGTAGTGGATCTTGAATGTATAGTCCCCCAAGAACTCCTTCCATCTACGTTGCCGCATATTCAGATCTTTCTGATCAATCAAATACTTCAGGCTCTTGAGATTGGTGTAGATATCAATCTTCACACCGTACAAATAATGTCTCCACAGCTTCAAGGCAAAAATCACGGCCGCTAACTCCAAGTCATGGACCGGATAATTCCTCTCGTGCAACTTTAACTGTCTCGAGCCATAAGCTATCACACTTCCGTGTTGCAATAGCACGCAACCCAAGCCGTTGCCCGAAGCGTCACTATAAATTTCATATCCTTCGGTCCCAATCGGCGAACTCAGCACAGGCGCCGTGGCCAACTGACATTTCAACTTCTCAAAAGCTCGCGCACACTCCGGCATCCAAACGAACTTCTGCTCCTTCCTCGTCAGAGTAGTGAGAGGTAACGCTATCCGCGAGAAGTTCTCTACGAAGTGCCTATAATAGCCGGCAAGCCACAGAAATCTCCAGACTTCCGCTACGGTAGAAAGCTCAGGCCACTCCCGTATTGCAACAATCTTCGCCGGATCCACCGCAATACCCTCTCCACTCACTATAGGACCGAGGAACGCCACTGAGGATAACCAAAACTAGCACTTCGAGAACTTGGCATACAACTGATTCCTCCTTAGCGTTTCCAAAACCAAATGAAGATGTTTGAAGTGATCTTCCTCACCCTGCGAGTATACCAAAATATCGTCAATGAAGACGATCACAAAATGATCCAAGAAGTCCCTGAAGATCCTGTTCATCAAATCCATGAAAATTGATGGCGCGTTAGTCAGCCCAAACGGCATGACCGTAAACTCATAATGCCCGTCTCTCGTATTGAACGATGTATTTGGGATATCACTCTCCCTTATTCGCAGCTGATAGTACCCAGACTTGAGACCCAACTTTGAGTATATCGTCGACCCGACCAACTGATCAAAAAGATCATCGAGCCTTGCGATTGGGTATTTGTTCTTTTCGGTTAGCTTATTTAACTCCTGATATACAATACAAAGTCTCAAGCTCTCGTCCTTCTTCTTTACAAATAGGGTCGGTGCGCTCCAAGGCGAAGAACTTGGACGCACGTACCCTTGCTTCAACAACTCTTGGAGTTGTACCTTCAACTCCGTCATTTTCCTTAGGCGCTAGTGGATACGAAGATCGTGACACAGGTTTTGCACCTGGCACTAGCTCAATCGTAAAACCTATCTCCCGTTGAGGCGGGGCTCCAGGAAGATCTCTAGGGAAAACATCAGGGTACTCCGATACCACCAAAATACTATACAACGTAGGCTTTGGCTTTGCAACCTCCAATAGCGTAACGAACAGTTCTGCACCAGCATGAACTGCCTTCACCACATGAAGAGCAGACACCAATGACTTGCTCGACCATTCAAGTCCATAAAAGTCGTCTCATGACTTACTCCCCACTTGACTTCCTTGCGACCACAATCAATATAGGTTGGCTTCTCCGAGAGTCAGTCCAAGCCAAATGTCACTTCGAGCTCCCCTAGCGGTAGTAACCACACTTGTAAGTCAAAGTCTTGGCTCCCTGAACACACCTAAGCGCAACAGATTCTACCCGCGCACAATGAGCACCATTGGACCATAACGCATCCAATAGGTCTCTTCCCATCGAAGTAGGTACTTCAACGCGCAATATAGTTCCTAAATAAAGGAATGCGAAGCTTCATTTACATGAACGGTGCTTTTGACGGATAAACGAAAATCAGAACAAAGTTTAGAACAAGTAGTTTTAAGTTAACATGTACAAGGGCGACAGTATTTAAGGCTAAGCTGCTATAACTTTAAACCATACCTGTCCTCACGGCGGCGTGCATTCTTCCGGGCTTTAGGCACCCACGGGCATAGTGCCCCGACTCCCCGCAGTTATAACATGCGCCCGGGGTTTGGCCTGTAGATGCCCCCGAAGCACCGAAAGGAGGGACTAGACCCAAAGTCCTAGCCTTCTTATACCACCTACGATAACCAGACTTTGAGGTGTTCGGCATTTTGAATGTCGTTTCCTTTGCACTAAAGTCCTCAACTGCTCCTGACATAACTTTCTTAGTCTTCTGAGCACCTTTCCAACACCTTCGGGCAAAGTGCCCTTTCTTTCCACAAGTATAACAAGTGGAAGTAGCTTTGCTAGTCGATGTCGTAGCCCCCTTCTCCAGCATTCTACCGGATGCAGCTCCTATGGGGCTTGCATAGTTCGATACCATGGTCGCTGGCATCGGGAGAGTCTTCCTCAAATCTGCCTCCAAAGATCTAGTTGATTCCACCAAGGCTCGGAATCCTAATAACCTCGGTCCAAGCAATAGAACTCGTAACTCGGCGCGCAGGCCATTATAAAATCTATCGACTTTCACTTGCTCATTATCCAACTCAAAGCATGGGTAGCGGCTTACCATAAGAAATGCTTGTAAATATTCATCAACTGTGTGCGCTCCCTGCACTAAATGCATATTCAGCTGCTGCCCTGATGGTCTACCAAAAGTCATCTGCCCCATCACGCCACCCGGCGTTGAAGCCACAACAGGGGCACAGGGTTGTACATTACTTCCATGTTGTGCACTCGCCACAGCGAACACTGCTTCAAAGATCCTTCTTACAGTTTCATACGAAGGAGGGGTCTCAAACACCTCACCTGGTGCACTATACTCCTCAGAAACCGGACATTCTGGCGGCCCAGCACTGCTTATGGTCACCTATAGTGGTACAAAACACCGTTAAGCGACCAAATAAAATTGCAAACAGCAATATAGGAACACGCAGGTTCCCCAAACACGTGTATTGTCATTCCTAAGTGGACATTCATGGGTTCTTTTGTTGTTATAAAGATGACGCACAAACATGTGCTCACCACCCCTTAAAAAGAATTCGTCCACGAATTCATTTTAAGCCGGACCGAAACCATGAGTCTGATACCAAATTGTAACGCCCCCTATCCGTCGGATGACATATAACAGTAGGTCCGGCCGGGGCCCGACGCCATATACCACAGACAGACCGGGTGGTTACTCAATGGAAACTATCCAACCAATCATAACGTCCTACACAGAGCATTCTAGCGGAAGCAGTTTAATAAGTTGCAATAAAGAACCCAGCTCAAAAGCATGAATGTCCACAATGTCCACTAACACCAAATAGGAATGTAGTACATACACAAATACTGGCCTTAAGGCCTTACAAAAAGGGTTTACTTCATATTACATGTTTTCCATACCACGGCACGCAGGCCGGTCATACATGATCAAAAGCAAGTAAACACTCTAATTAGGCCTTCGAGGGCTGGCTTCGCACTTTGGGCTTTAGCCCGCTATTGACCGCTTGGTCCAGCAGCACCTGCAAGCACAATCCACCGCACGGTGGTAAACAAAAGTAACGGTCAGCAATGCTGACCAAATTATAACGATCCCTCCCCCAACTCGGGGCGGCGATGCTCCTTCCCTGCATTATATTAGCACAACCAAGTAATAAATAACTACATCACAACACAGGCGTTGACACGAACGGCCACACGCCCCGTGCTCTCAGGGCACATTCTCGGTGATCACAGTCTAAGCCTGCCGACTCACCACCGTCCCCAGGACGACAATCTCTCGTGAGCATTTGGTCTTTCTGGCCACTGCCTAAGACCCTCAATCTATGCCAACGGTAAGTGCCACGTTAACTTTAGGTCTCTTTAACCGAACGACATAGAGCGGGTACGGTTCCGCCTGACCCGTTGCTCACACCGCAACGTTAATTTAAACCATATGCGCGGGTCAAACTTCTCCCGAGTCCCAAATCATTTACACACAACACATAACCCAGTTATGTTCATAATGGCTCCAGGCCCACAAGTTTGGCAGGATCACGTATCTGCCCAGTTTTCCGGGTGCACCTTTGAGTTAATCCCCAAGGCTCCCTGTTGCAATCTACCACGTAGAAAAAACCAAAAACAAACATTCGCACGGAGTCTTCTCCGGCATTTATGCAATGCAACATCACCGATCCAGACCAACATGTCCGGATAGGCTTCACACATCATGTCTATGTCCGTTTTCGTTTACGGACTCTACACAGCGGGGACTTTACATATCTACCCGAAGGAACGCCTCCAACTCACTACAAACTCGCGAGAGCGGGCTTCCTATGCAAAGAAGAAGAGCTTAACATGCTCAAGAAGAGAATCGTTACCCTAGCGTTCCTTTTTAGCGCCATGGAAAAGTAAGCGGATGAAAAGCACCGCACTCTCTTTGCCTCCATAGATCCGAAGTCGGCTCGCGATTTGGAGCTTCGAAGCTCCTCCAATGGCCGGATCTAGCTTCTTCTTCCTCCCTTGGCTCTCCTCTCTCTCTATACTTTAGAAAGATAACCACTCAAAAGAAATGAGGGTTTCAAGGGTCCAATCCCGTGTATATCCCCTCAGGAACAACCCCAAGCCGTTGGATCTCAGATTAAAGAAACGAACGGCTTTGATTCATGCCTGAAAATACAATTTGGACCGAACACGGCCTGGCACAAGCCCGTGTCCAGGGCCGTGTCCCTCATTTGCCGTCAAAATCGACGCGCCTGGAACAACACATGGGCACCCGACACGCCCGTGTTCGACCTGACACGCCCGTGTTCCAACTGACACGGCCGTGTGGTCAGCCGTGTGTCCCCATCGATTTATCCCGAAAACAACCCGAGAACAACACGGGTTCTTGGACACGCCCGTGTCCTAACCCATGTCTACCCGAACACGCCTGGTCTCCAGGCCGTGTTCACTGTCTCGACACTCGACACTTCGTCGAGTGAAGCTTGTCGACACCCGACACGGCCTTGGACACGCCCGTGTCCTAGGCCGTGTGTCTTGTCTCTACACATCGTCGAGCAAAATTCGTCGACTTCCCGGGACGAGTGTCGACACGGGTCGACACGCCCGTGTCGCAGGCCGTGTGTCATGTCTTGACACTTCGTCGAGCGAAATTCGTCGACACCCTGGGCCGATCGTCAACACGGGCTTGACACGCCCTGCGACACGCCCGTGTCGCAGGCCGTGTTCTCTGCTCGACGACCGTCGTCTCCAAAATCGTCGACCTCTCGACCAAAACGTCGAACCCAGCCTGACACGCCCTGGGACACGCCCGTGTCCCCGGCCGTGTGCCTACTACCAGATTCCAAATCTGGCCCAAAACGTCCCTCGTCGCTCTTTTCAGTTTCGGGGCGTTACACTATGTGCCTCTTCAACTTTGCTTCAGAGATGGGCTCATCAGGATCCAATGCTGATATTTCAGCGCACAGGTTCTTCATCTTCAGAAAGAACTTAGAGAAGGAAAGATCACCTTGAGTTGTTATAGCCAACTCATTCTCCAGGAACTGCAGTCTTGCCACATTCTTCCTGTTGAACAAACCATTAATGATTGTCCAAATCTCTACAGCAGACTCACATCCTAAGATGTGATCAAAAAGCTCATGTAAGACAGCCTGTTTGAGAGCAAACTCTGCATTTGCATTAGTTCTTCTCCAAACTCTCACTTCCTCAGCAGTACCAGTAGCAGCAGTTACTTCTTGCTTATCGTCACCATCGACGACCTCCCATAACTCCTCACCTAAGAGATAGTTCTTCATACAAGACTTCCACTTCTTGAAGTTTGTCGCTGTAAGAAGCTCAATGCCAAGACCTCTTCTGTAAGCTCCCTCCATTGCAAACAACCATTGATCACAAAGCTTCCAGAAGCGCCGAGCATAATCTGATGTTGATCACAGCTCACTTCTCAAGCCACTGTTCCCTCTGATACAATGTTGAAATTTCATAAGTCAATCACTTGTAGTTCTGGTATCAAGCAAACACTTCCAAAACTATCAAGCTGATCACTTGATCAAGCGGAAACGAGAACTAGGCACAAAAACACTCCAACCATAAACTGAGCTATGTATCAGAGACAATGAAGAGCAAACACAGATCTTGCATTAATCCAATATCAACTTTACAAGGCAAGGTATATATAGCGAGACATGATTTCGCCAAGTACAATGAGAAGAAAACAAGCAAAAGCAAGCTCCAAGTCGGGTGGACTGCCTCCAAGACCGCTGAGTCCTTCGAGACCGCTAAGTCATTGCTGCTACTCTGATTCTACGGAGCCCGCACAAACCGCGCAAACAACTGGTTATTCTGCTGACGCCTGCTCTACATGCCGCCGCCGAACTGAATGAACAGACCGCCAAGTCCGCCTAGACCGGCGACCTGGTTATTGAACTTATACCAATTGAAGGAGAGAAACTGGTTGGTCGCCACCTGCGACCTGCTGTAACCGCTGATTGTAAACCGCAAGCTTCACTGCTTCCTGACCTTGATCAGATCCAGACGCCCGGCTTCACAGTGCTAGTCGCACAACCTGCAAACAGCAACCAGTTAAATCTCAAGCCGCGCGACCTGGAAAACCGAGTCCGTAACAATTGATCTGCACTCAACTTATTGTTCACTTTGTTACTGTAGACGTGTCGGGGGGTCTATTTATAGGCGGAGTGAGGAGTGTGGTCACCGCCCTAGTGAATAGAGTCACCACCCTAGCTCGCAGCTAACACAACCCAGTCCGCCGAGTCCGCAAGGACTAAGCCGGACCAGCCAACTTGCCAGGCGCCAAGTCAAGGTCAGTCCACCACTAGGCGGACACTGTGCCAGTCCGCACTGCCCGCAAGCACTGCACCAGTCCGCCACATTACACAGCACACGGACATAGCCACAGCTCATACTGCATCAGTCTGCACGTTATACGCGGACAGGGCGACAGTCCGCACAGCTCGAGAACAACGCCTCAACCCGCCACACGAGTCCACGACCAACAGGCAGATCGCCCGGTCAACAGCGGACTTTTCGGACACTGCATCAGCCCGCTGCACAAGTCCATGACCATAGGCAGATCGTCCGGTCAACAGCGGACTTTGCGGTCACTGCGAACACCCTGAACTTGTCAAAAAGTGTGACCAAGTCCAGCAACCAACCAAACTGTCGCGAGCTCGGCGGACACGAAACTCAGACTGCCAACTCCATGGATAGTCCGCCACCATGAATGCGGTTATCACCCACCGCAACACCAGAGAACTCGTCAGGGACCAATGCCGAACTCCAAAACCAGTCCGCAATAACGGACTTCGCGGACTCTAACCGAGTCCGCCACATCTCCGCGGATTTAATCTCCTAACCGCCCGGTTACTTCAAGAACAAGAACTGCAGAACCGCAGGCCAAGCTGAGCACCGCCACCAGACCGCCAAATACAGACCGCCCAGGCCGCTCCACTAGACGCACAAGCCGCCAAGTCTATCCTGGTCACAGACCACTCAGGCCGCAACATCAGTCCTCCCAGGCCGCGGGCTCAGACCGCTCAGACCGCCCAGACCGCACGGTCTGCTCTATCACCCACTTTTACTTTATAATTTTCAACAAAAAAGTCTATCGTCATTTGCAGCTGGATTTTTATTGACTGTTTGCACTTCTGATCCAACTCCAAACTAAGATAATCCTATTCTACGGAACGGGAAAACCCTGATTTTCCACTATATGCTTGATACTATTATTCTAAATATATGGTTAGCCTAGCTGTAGATGAAGTCAACACACGGCACAAAAAATCTTTATAGCTAAGAATGCCTCTATGCATGATAAATTTCTTATGCATTAAGTAATATAAAAAATAGATTGAACTGATGATTTTAATAGAACTAGTTTAAATACATTTAAATTATAAATATATTATACTTATTTCAAAAAAAAAAATTTATTTGCCAGCCACAGGTAGTACAAGTGGTTGGCAGATATTTATTGGCTACAATCAGTTGGGGTCGTCTCCATCTAGCATTGGGCACATGGATCAAGTGGAGAGGAGACTTAGGTACGACTTCTAGGGGAGTTTGATCGGTCGAGCAGGCTCTAGACATTTCCAATCGTGCTCTATTTTCTCCATATCTTCATTTTTATAAAAAGTCTTCAACCAATCGGCAAAAACTCCTCTAAAGATGAAGATCATCTCTCTCCTCATCTAAATTTAGAGGAGGGAGAGAGAAAATGCAGACGGACTATAGTTTAGCCGCCAATATGTTTCTCCAAATATAATATATAATATATCAATAAAATCGTATTTTTGAGACATACAAAATGAGACTAATATTCAATACTTTCTAATTATTATTTTTGATACAAAAAGAGAAGATAAGACATTTTACTGATTAAACGCACGTATACACTAAAATACATTCAAATTAATATCTATAAAATTTTTAAAGTTACATTGCTTCATTACCAAAATTTTGGGCTTAATTTTGGCCGGCAGATTCGAATGAGGTGGCGGGTTGTAGGGTGCTCTAAAAATATATATAGGTTTGATACGTCATATATAGGTTTAGGACACCTAAGAAAAAAAATGGCTCTGATTCGTTGTTGTGATCGAACGGTTGCGATCAAATGTTTGATTTATATTCAACGGTCATGATCTGATTCGGATACTTCTTTATAATATATAAAGATATATATACGGGCATCTTCGCACGGGCTACACCCGTGCTCGATGCTCTTGGACGGCCTTCGGCCGCAACAGGCGGGTTCCGCCCATGATTTATGATTCGGGTGGTCTTCGGCCGCATAAAAGCCGTCCGCTTCCATGCAATCCACCATCACGGAGCCGCACCCGCCACTCGCGCCCCCCCCCCCCCCCCCCCGAAGCAAAATTATTCTGATTCGAACTTCGGGGGCCGCGAGTGGCGGGTGCGGCGCCAAGATGGTGGATTGCGTGAAAGCGGGCGAAGCCCGCTTCTATGCGGCCGAAGACCACCCGAATCATAAAGCACGGGCAAAGCCCGTGCGCAGGCGGGCTTTTTGCGGCCGAATGCCACCCGAGAGCATCGAGCACGGGCGTAGCCCGTCCGAAGATGCTCGTATATATAATATTGTTTTTGTAAGTTATTTTACTGTTAAAACTATAATATATATATATATATATATATTATATTTATTCTAATTATATATATATTCTAATTATTTATATATATATAATATTATTTTGTAAATTTTTTTTACTGTTAAACTATATATTTATATAAATTTATAATTTTAAATTATTTTTATAATTTAAAATTTTATAACGTTCTTCCAACAGATAAACTATAGAATTTTATATCTTATATAAATTTGTAATTTTGAATTGTTGTTATAATTTAGGATTTATATCTTACATCGATTGGACGTTAGTCGAACAAATAAACTATAGAATTTTATATCTTATACTAATTTAGATCGACGTTCGTCTGTTCGAACGTCGATCTCTATTCGACGAACGTCGAAATCCATTTTTTTAAAAAAATTGTGGAGCTCAAGTTGAGACTATGCGATCTCTGTTCGACGGAAATCCAATTTTTTTTTAGAAAAAATGGCATAGCTCAAGGGCAAAACCGGAAAACCAAATGTAAACTACGCGTTTCTCACTGTAGAACCCGAACATTTCCTTATATATTAGTATAAGATATATTATATAATATGTGACCGATTTACACATGTACTGTACCAGATGTAAAGAATTTTATTTTATATATATATATATATATATATATATATATATATATATATATATATATATATATATATATATATATATATATACTAGCATCGTCGAACGGGTTTCGCACGTTCTCGATGCATCACTGCGGACGAAGCCCGCGTGACATTCTGGAGGGCTTCGCCCGCCCGCCCTTCAGTGGGCTTGTGCGTCGCTACGGGCTTCGCCCGCAACCGAACAGGCTTCGCACGCTTGGCATTCTAGAGGGCTTCACCCCCCCCCCCCCCCGGCGGGATTCGCCCACCCCCCGTCGGGCTTCGCCCGTTCTCGATGTGTCGCTGTGGGCTTCGCCCGTGACCAAGCGGGCTTCGGCCGCTTGGCATTCGCAAAGGTAGGCAAAGTCTGTCCGGGTCAGGTACTGTTGTGCGGGGCACGGGGGGTCTCCCACGCATAGAGATTGGAGAAACAGAACATGAAATCAAAAAATTGTACATGAAAAACTCTAATGAGCTTACTTGATGTCATAATGTCAAAAAATGGCAATGTCGGGCTTGGCTTGATCATTTGAGCAACACTGCAATGAAATGAAATTAGTCATGCCCATCTTCAACTTCTAATCACTCAAGACAAACAAATAAGAAATTAATCAGAAATTTGAGAAGTTAAATCAGTAGGCAATGGACGAATTAAATCAGTGGGCAATGCGTGAATTAAATTAGAAGGCAATGCATGAATTAAATTAAAAATTATGATATTAGAGATGTTTACACCTGCAATTAGGCTCTAGCAAATCTTATCCTCTTGTGTAGCTTGTTGTAAAACTTGGATAGGAAACAGAATTGATGAAAATGCAAAATCGATCCATAGTTTGTCCTCTACTTGGGCTTGTTGTAATTTCATACTCCAATTTTTCCTTTCTGTTAACAAATATAGTAGAAGTAAGAGACAAAAACTTCCATATCCGTTTGGGGGGACTTATTTTCACCGGTCAAGCGGTTACATCAGCATGAACCGGA
Organism: Platanthera guangdongensis; assembly: GCA_039583875.1. Taxonomy (NCBI): domain Eukaryota; kingdom Viridiplantae; phylum Streptophyta; class Magnoliopsida; order Asparagales; family Orchidaceae; genus Platanthera; species Platanthera guangdongensis. The sequence goes on along the minus strand of CM077159.1, from coordinate 136,544,131 downwards.
CCTTAATTGACATTAATTACGGTCGTAACCGCTTGACCGAGTGAAAATAAGTCCCCCACCCCCAAACATTGCCTTAAACTCATTAAAATTCTCCAACCAAGCCAAATAACAACAATGAACATCTAATCTCTGTCTCCTCATGGAAGCACACTACTCCTGCTTGGAAGGAATTCCAAGATTGTTATGCATCTGCCATGGAACTTAACAAATGTGGGTTTGATCTGCAAATAGATGTGAAGGTCAATTTCATAAAAATATTTTCAGCAAAGTACGTTTCATTTCTAAATGTGGGTTTTATCTTCAATTTTTCTATTTGTTTTTCACAATAATAAGTGGAATAATAATGTAATAATAAATATGTATGGACAAAAATGATTGCTCATCTTCTTCAAGGCAATATACAACAAATAAACAAAGTGAAAAACAAATCGGAGGGAAAATGACAAAAAAATCTCTAAGAATGTCATAAATACTATATATGAATGCAATATTTCCTTCAACAATTTCTCTCTTATTTATAGTACTCAAAACTGATCCAAAATTAATTCAAAGCCTTCTTGATCGTGAGCAAGATTACCTTTTTTTTAATATGATCGAGTTCACACACCCTCACTTCTTAATCTCTGCATTGTCATAGAAGATTTAAACAAAATTAATTTTATTTGAAGTCGATCGAGTCCAAGCACCCATGCAAATTATTTGTTTCGTTGTGTAAACATGGAAATAGGAACTGAAGCAGAAAGCAAAAATAAATGAAATTATCGGAGCAGATGGAGTGGATAAGAAGGAGCATAGGTTGTGCGCAGATCTGTAGAGTAGGAGGGAGAGAGCGGCAACTTCCATTTTTAGCCGTCAGATCTTAAAATCTCGTAATTCCCACCATTGGAGATAGGCCTTACTGCCAAAGACGACTACACTACGCTATCCAGGTGGCAACAACCCACTCACCAAACGTAGAATGATCGTCCTGTCAGGTTATGTAAACTCATCACATCACATCAGATCACAGCGAAAGTAAATCAGAAATCAATTTATATATATAACAAAGGCCGTAGCCATAAGTTTATACATGCGGCTCATCGGGCTAAAGAAAACTACAACACTCTATCTGTTTCTATCAAGCGAAGGGCTCACATCTCTAAGGACTGGAGATGAGACTGGAGCTTCTGCTCGTTCTGGCTCTAAGGTAGGTATACTGTCATGCAATATCCGGATCTTGCGCTGCTCCATCTCCTGTGAATGGTTATTTAAATAACTGTTAGTCACAGGACTAAGTGGATTCACACCTCCTCCCCAAGATCTCAAAATTTGGGGATGAGAGTGAGCCTTAACACTATAAACAATAGCTGAAGCAAAAAAGAGTTAATACATCATTTCATATAAAGACTAGGAGCAACCATTAAGAGGAGGTGCATCATAACATAACTGGAATAGCAGCAGTATTATATATCAGTTATAACAAAAGCTTCACTAGCTATCAGCACAATAGGTATTCACAACTCGTATTCACATCGCAGGTATTCAAACCCGCAATCACGCCATAGGCATTCAAAGCCGCGCACACCCTGCGAGCATTCACAACCGCGCACATACCGCAGCCATTCAATCCGCGCACATAATGCAGACATTCAATGCTGCACACATACCGCAGGCATTAAAGCCTGTCACACTCACTATGTCGACATAGTATGGACCGCTTCTGTTCCAGCAGGGTAGCGAGACCTACGGGCCTCACCGATGTAGCAGTCGGTGACAGTGGCCAGTCCTGCCACTTCTGGGGGTGGTGTAATGCACAACCCTAGACGTACAACCCCGTGTACTATTGGATGTGAGCAACATCCGACGATACAATATTTTGGCTGACTAATGGAGGAAAAACCTAATGGGGAAAAAACGGCCTGTCACCTGTGGTACCCATATCCCATGTCGCCTTAATTCGTCGACCTTCTTGCACCGGTACGAACGGTCTACGGAAGAGACTGACCCGACATAATTCACCACAAGTAACTTACAAGCAATCAAACAGTCAATTTTTGCTAGCACGTACCGGGTCTGTGGCGGCCTGCCCTATTATGCTTCAATCTTCGGGCAGTAATGCTCAACTCAACTTTCGACAAGGAGCATGAGAGCACTTTATTTGGGGCTAAACCTGGAGGAACACCTCAACTCTGGTTATCCCCAACTAAGGCTCGACCCTAACAGATGGCTGCTCGTCAGAGCAAGATCCGTGCTGATAATAGTAAATTGCAGTAATGAAATGCAGTAATTAAAGTTGTTGATAATATAAGTTGCATAATTAGAGTGCTAGAATGAAATGCGACCAGTACGAACTGGAGTAGTACTGAAACGAAAGTACCGAATTGAACTTGACCAGTACGGGATTAGAGTAGAACTGAATTGAAAGTACTGAATTGAACTTGACCAGTACGAAACTGGAGTAGTACTGAAATGAAAGTACTGAATTGAACTTGACCAATATGAGACTGGAGTAGAACTGAATTGAAAGTATTGAATTGAACTTCACCAGTACGAGACTGGAGTAGAACTGAATTGGAAGTACTGAACTAAAATAAATAAAGGAACCGGACTAGTGCAAGACTGTAATAATCATAAAGAAAATGGTTAGCAGTCCATTCACTCCATTCAGGAGGCTTCAGTTCCATCTCCATTCTCAGGAGGTATTTTCAATTTCTTCTCCGTTCTCATGAGGCATTCACAATTCCTTCTCCGTTCTCATGAGGTGTATTCAGTTCCTTCTCCGTTCTTAGGAGGTAAGTTCAGTTCTATTTCTATTCTTAGAAAGATTCTTTTGAATTTCACCAATTATTAATGTCTGATATTAAGTTCAGTTGCGCCTCTTAAGCATTACTTAATCAAACTTATATTTAGGATTACAACCCTAGTATAATAACGTGGTTCTCGTTATAATGAATTACCGCGGGCTAATTATCCGCATGAGATTTAACACCATATTTTAACCTCAATTGCTTGCATTAGGGCGAATCAAGTCTCTATGTTAAGCCCAATATCATTTTCTTCTGATTTAAACCTCTTTTTGCGATAAAGAGTAGGAAATTTAGGAAAACAAGAACTCGAGATTGAATTCACAAAAACATAAACCTCAAGAGTTCCTCGAGTTATTTTGAGATTTGATTGAGCTTCAATATTTCAATAAGCCTCGAATAAACCCTTATTTTTATATTTAAAAATAAGTCATATCTCAAATGACCAAACTACGGCAGTGTGTTTAAATAATAAATACATATTGATCAAAATAATTTCCATCGCTTCGAGATTTTACATAGCCTCTAACATTATTTAAAACAGGCTTGAGTTAAATCAAATAAAATGTCAGGAGTGCATCAAAATTCCTCGTATATGTCCAAATCATGTATTTAACCCAAGAATTTCTTATAAAGATATAAGATATTTTAATCAGAAGATTTTGCATGTAGCAATCTTTAAATTAATTTCGAGAATGATTAAAAATCTCAAAAAAAAATAGCAGGAATGCTCAAAAAATTCTCAAATTTCATCATAGCTTGCCTTTAGTGTATATAAATCAACCATGAGATTTTACGAGATTTTGATCGGAAAAATTGTCCTCTATTAATTTTCAGAGATGAAAACCGCTACTTTATTTGCTTGAAAAATATCAAAGCATAACTAAAAATCTTCAAATCATGAAAGAGTATGCATAAGATCTCCAAATATCATTGAGAATTTTATCAGATTTTTGGAGCATTTTATGTCCCCCAAATTAGCCAAATAAACATTATTTTAATTTTTTAAAAAAATAGCAAACAGTGTCTGAAAATTCTCAATTTTTTATGAGGTGTAGCTGACACCAGGAGAAACATTTTTCATGTTCACAACTTTTTCATCATACAAAACCTTTGTGTTATAATATTATAATAAAAAATTATAAAATTATAAACATTTATAATTTTTTTTCTTCTCCGACAAAACCGACCGTCTTTACGAAAATGGTCCTTACGGGCCTTCCCTACCGCGGGCTGGCCGTGGCTCCACCCCCGGTCGACTTACCGAGGTCGGGCGCTCCCTCCGGTGGTGGTCCGGTGGCCTACCGCCGTCGGCCACTACCGGCCAAAACCAAACAGAGCACCCCCCTGTTAGAGGGGTGGTGGCGCCGCGGCGGCGCTCCGGCCGCCGGAGGCTACATGCGACACGTCCAAAAGTTTGCGAGGGAGGAGAGGAGACGATTTCCACCTGTTTCGAGGTCTTTAGCGGCTTCCAGCGAGATCCTCCATTAGAGGTGCCAAGGTGGTGGAGCTCGGCTTCTCTTCCTCCGGCGAGGTGGAGCTCCGGCAAGGGGGATCGAGGGGTGACTCGTTTTGAGCTTGGGAGAGGGGTGAGACTAAGTAGAGGGGGCATGGGTCCTTATATAGGAGTTTGATGTGCCCCCTCTCCTCTTCTCCCCGATGTAGGGCTTTTCTCATATAGAGGAGGGTTGAACTCCTCCCAGCTGTCCAGGACAGGTGGCTGCCATCTGGTTGGGGCAGTACATCCACTTGCCACCATCTTAGAGCTTAGCAAGGTGGGCTTGGGCTTGAAAATAAGAAAAGAAGGAGAGGTGTTCCTCTTGGCTTGGCGCAATACCCATCCACCTCACTCTACCTTGCTTAGACATCAGTCCATATAGGCTAGAGATGAGACCCAAAGTGGAGCATGGTTCGGGGCTTAGTGGAGGGCACCAAAAATTTCAAAATTTCATATTTGAGGGGTTTTGACGAAAAGTCAACCATGAAGTGGTCCCCCATAAGGGTCAAAGTCAAAGTAGGTCCATGTCTTTGGGTGACGAGTCAAAGTTAGGGTATTTTAGTAATATCGGTGCGTGCACGGTTTTCTATACACCGAAATGCTTGTTTTGACCGATGTTGACCCAACATCGTCAAAATCGAGCGCAACCAATTCTATTAATTTTGAATCGACCACACGAGTCCAACGCAAATGACCGGGGTCAAATCCAAGTTTATTTGCTCTATATTCGAACATTGCACGTCGCAACGTGCTACAGAACTTAAAACGATCATATTCCCCATTAGGCTTCGGATTGTGACGCAACGAGTTCTGATGCGTTCGTATCAATTATATGAATCCATAGGAACTGACAGAACTCAGATTCGGAGTTCTCTAGCTTGATAATAAAAAAAATCTCGTTTTTTTTTTTGCGACGTTCTACGAGAAACGGTCATATACACCATATGACATCGGAACTCAATGGAACAAGTTCCTACACACTCGTATCGACTATACAAGGTCATAGGAACTGGCGGAACTCTAATCGGAGTTATTTATCTCAATATCCAAATTTCTCGTATTTGTGACGTTCTACGAGAAATGGTCATATTCACCATATGACCTCGGAACTCTACAGAACGAGTTCCAGTGCACTCGGATTGACTATACGAGGCCATAGGATTTGACGGAACTCAAATCAGAGTTCACTAGCTCAATATCCAAATTTTTCGTATTTGCGACGTTCTACGAGAAACGATCATACTCACCATATGACTTCGGTTTGCAACGAAACGAGTTTGGTTGCACCCGTACCGGTTATATGAGTCCAAAGCAACAAACAGAACTCGAATCAGAGCTCATTAGCTCAAAATCCCCAAAATAGAGTCATCTCCTACCCATTATGAGTCTCGGGTAGAGGTTCAGGTCACTTTTATTGGGTCCACTAGGGTTCTAGTGACCCAATAAAAGTCAGGATGTTACAATCCAATAAAAATAGAACGATTTTCGTCCCGAAAATTTGCTTAAAGTAGGGGTAAGCGCAACATACCTGGGGAGAGAGCTCGGGGTGCTTTCTCAGACGAGTGTCTCTAATTCCCACATGTCCTCGTCTCGTTCGCAGTTCAATCACATGATCTTGACCATTGATAAAGCCTTATTTTGCAGGTTTTTCACCTTGAAGTCCATTATCTTCACCGATTCTAACTGGATGGATCTGTCCGACTGCAGCAGTGTTGGCAGTGTAGGAAGATGTTGATCTAGTTGCCGAAAACTCGCCTCAACGAAGGAACATGGAAAATATAATGAAGATTTCTCAACTCTAAGGGTAGGACTAATCGATACGCAACTGGGCCAACGCACTCTATCATGACCTGATAGGGGCCCAAATAACGGGGATTTAGCTTTTCCTGCTTCTTCAACTGAGAGATACCGTACATGGGCTTGATTTTCAAAAATACCATTTTGATCATGCTAAACTCCACCAGTCGGTGTCGCACATCATAATATTTAGCCTGTCAGCTTTTTGCTTCCCGCATCCGATCCAAGATTAGTCGTATCATTGTCGTAGTGTCATCAATATAAGCCACTCCCATAGCTTCAGGGTCCTCATCCTGGGCCCAAGACAATGGGGGTCCGACAACGTCTTCCATATAGTGCCTCGTTCTGTGTCATCCTAAAATTGGCCTGAAATCTATTATTATAGGAAAATTTCCGCCAGTGGTATCAGCTGTTCCTGAGGCTCGATGTGCTCCACTAAGCATAGTCAAAGAAGATCCTCTATTATATTATTCATCCTTTTCACCTGACTGTATGTTTGGGGGTGGAAAGCGGTGCTGAAAGCCAATTTTGGTTCTCAAGTAAACCTCCAACCTTCTAAACTCTTTTGAAGTGAAACGCCCATCACGGTTAGACACGATGGACTTTGACACTCCATGGAATCGGGCTACTTGCTTATATGAAAAACCTTGCCAAGACAACCACAACATCACTCTTATGGTTCAAGATGAATTGAGTCACAATTGTAAGTCGATCCACAACGACCTATATGGAGTCGTTTCCAGCACGAGATTGAGACAAGCTACGAACAAAGTCCATAAAGATGTCCTCAAATTTCCATTCTAATGTTGGTAGGGGCTGCATCAAGCCTCCTAGGTTGCGACATTCGGCCTTGACCCTTTGACAGGTCTGGCATTGTGCAACAAAGTTGGTGACGTCTCTTTTTATCCCTGCCCAGTATATGGTCCTGCGTAGGTCAACATACATTTTAACTACACCAGGATAAATGGAGTACCTCGACTGGTGTGCTTCGCTAAGAATTTCTTCTCGAATCCTCCCGGTAAAGGGGATGAAACACGATGCCTAAACCTCAAAATACCATCATGCAGATTATCTTACTCTCCATCCAGCTCCCGACTACCGAGGATTGACAGTTCAATGCATTTACAACCCTGTTAGCCTTCTTGAGGTTGTACTGGAGAGCAAAGTCATAGTTACATAAGAATTCCAACCACCGACGTTGCTGGAGATTCAGCTCCTTCTGGGTAAAGACATGTCTCAGGCCTTTATGACTGGTCAAGATCTCACACCTAACTTTGTATAGATAATGCATCAAAAACGTGGAGGGCAAAGACTACTGTGCCCCAACTCCAGATAGTGAGCCGAGTAGTTAAGCTCATGTGGCTTAAATTGTCGAGGTGCGTAAGCGATTACCTTGTCGCAACTCCTAACCCATTCAATGATGCATCAGTGTAAATATTGAACTCTTCGGTTCTTGAGAGCATCGTAAGAATCGGGGTAGCAATCAAGCGATTCTTCAATTCGCAGTGTCGTACTACGATATCTATTGAAACACGGTGTCTGGAGCGGTCTGTCTTGGTTCTCGAGTAGAATGAAGATGATCACGAGATGGTCCAGGAATGGTTCGAACACCTTGTAGTTAATCAAATAACCCATCTATTCCAGCAGTGGGTAGGTATTTCGCACAATGAGCATTTTTAGATCTTTATATCGATGCACAAAACATCACCAACTAGATAAGAGAACAACGAGGACGGTTAGAAATATACACTAATTACCACGTCCGAGGATGGTCCTTGTTACAAATCTAGAGCATAAGCCTCTAGTGGTGCGGCTCAGCCATTCCTTGACTGGTCCCTTATGCCTGGCTAGCCTTTATGGCCTCCATGGTCTCGTTCTCTATTCGCAACCACGGTTCCCTGCACCGCTCTTAATCTTGTCCAACTCGTGGCCTGCGGGCAAAAATCGCAAATGTGTTCGGGCTAATGAGACAAGAAGCAGTTTCCTGTGAAGGTAACATCTCCTTGCTATATTGATGTTGGTCGGGGTGTTGATCGGGATGCCTGTTATGTTACTAGCGGGGCTGGTAGTGCTTGCACTGGCTGCTGTCGGGGCTGGCATACTTGTCGATATGGTTGGTGGTGATGACTCTTTCTCCAATCACGAGACTGCCATCGAGGGAACGCCTCCCTCTCTCGTCCTTAAGTGGCCTCTACATGCCTTCTTCACTGTCGCGTGACTGTCACCTGGTCCATTTTAAAAGAGGCAGCGTAGGTGGAAATGTTATGAAAAGAGGTCTGGGCAATCATAATCAAAGCCTACCGGAAGTCATCATGCGGCCCTAGATAAAACCTAACGACCTTGTTTTTATCAGTTACTACAAGCATCCCCACAAAGCGGGCTAAGTGGGTGAATTCTCTCTGGTACTCCGGTACGGTCTTATTCCCTTGACGAATCTGCAGGGAATGCCCATGCAACTCTGTTTTATATGCTTTAAGTATGAAGTGTTCTAAAAATACCTTAAAGAATTCTCCTCATAAGATAGTATGGCTTGGGTGTGAATTAAAAGTGGAATGAATAACTGCCCGCCTCTAATCGCGAACAAATCCTTCAAGTAGGATCACCACCAAGGAAAATGCAAATACTCTTGGGCATCTCATCCCTTATAGCAGTTCCTCGACTCCTTCTATCCATTCCTTTGTCTGCATCACCGTCTCAACACCACGGTAGATAGGTCTTAACCCTCAGAAGGTATAAAACCTAACGACCTTGTTTTTATCAGTTACTGCAAGCATCCCCACAAAGCGGGCTAAGTGGGTGAATCTCTCTGGTACTCTGGTACCGTCTTATTCCCTTGACGAATCTGCAGGGAATGCCCCTACAACTCTATTTTATCTGCTTTAAGTATGAAGTGTTATAAAAACACCTTAAAGAATTCTCCTCATAAGATAGTATGGAGTGGGTGTGCATTAAAAGTGGAACGAATAACTACCCTCCTCTAGTCGCGAACAAATCCCTCAAGTAGGGTCACCACCAAGGAAACTGCAAATACTTCTTGGCATCTCATCCCTTATAGCAGTCCCTCGACTCCTTCTATCCATTCCTCTATCTACATCATCATCTCAACACCTGGGTAGATAGGTCTTAACCCTCAGAAGGTTGTTAACATGTCCGGCCTGTGAACAATCTGTTGCTACTGCTGTCTAATAGCAGTTTGAAACGCGCCTAATAATGCTGCGAGGGTTTGTCCTAGCTCCGTCTCAACAAAGTGGACTGCGGGAGGAGGTGGTAGAATCGTAGGGTGGTGTTGATTTTTTGAGGAAGATCCTTTGTTACTCGACTCCGGGATCTGGAGGAATCAGGAGTTTGCAAAATAGGGGAATTTGTAAAACTAACCAAAGCGGAAACGAGTGTGCATGGGTACGCAAACGTGCAGTCTAGAATCCTTAAATTTAACCTTATCGGGTCCACCAGGCTTCCACTGCATGGTTCGTCCCAAACCAAGGAACGAACCAAGGGACAGAAGGATTCTGAGACTTCCCACATGGACGGATCGTGAATGCTCTGATCCAATTGCAAGGCTCTTCCCCAACCTTAGACCGGGTCGGGTTGAAGACGGGTCTTACTGCCCAAGACAGCCACCCTATGCTATCCAGGTGGCAACAACCCACTCACCAAGCGTAGAATGATTGTTCTTTCAGGCTATGGAAACTCATCACATCATATCAGATCACAACGGAAGTAAATCAGAAATCAATTTTTATATATAACAAAGGTCGTAGTCATAAGTTTATACATGCGGCCCATCGGGCTAAATAAAACTACAACACTCTCTCTGCTTCTATCAAGCTAAGGGCTCACATCTCTAAGGACTGGAGATGAGACTGGTGCTTTTGCTCATTCTGGCTATAAGGTCAATATACTATTATACGCTATCCGGGCCTCATGGTGCTCCATCTCCTGTGAATGATTATTTAAATAACTATTAGTCACGGGACTAAGTGGATTCACACCTCCTCAAGATCTTTAAATTTAGGGATGAGAGTGAGCCTTAACACTATCAAGAATAGTCGAAGCAAAAGAGAGTTAATACAACATTTCATATAAAGGCTAGGAGCAACCATTAAAAGGAGGTGCATCATAGCATAACTGGAATAGCAACATTATTAAATATCAGTTATAACAAAAGCTCCACTAGCTATCAACACAATAATTATTCACAACTCGTATTCACACCGCAGGTATTCAAACCCGCCAACACGCCACAGGCATTCAAAATCGTGCATACGCCACGAGCATTCACAGCCGCGCACATATCGCTGGCATTTAAGCCGCGTACATATCGCAGGCATTCAAAGCCGCGCACATACCGCAGGAATTTAAGCCTGTCACACTCAATATATCGACATAGTATGAACCACTTCTGTTCTAGCAGGGTAGCGAGCTCTGCAGGCCTCACCGATGTGGTCGTCGGTGACAGTGGCCAGTCCTGCCACTTCGGGGGGTGGTCGTACTCCGCAGCCCCAGGCCCCAACGTACAACCCCGTGTACTATTGTATGTGAGCGACATCCGGCGATACAATATTTTGGTTGACCAGTGGAGGAAAAACCCAATGGGGAAAAATAACGGCCGGTCACCCGTGGTACCCATCTCCCCTGTCGTCTTGAGTCGTCGACCTTCCTGCACCGGTACGAACGGTCTGCGGAAGGGACTGACCCGCCACAATTCATCGCAAACAATTTACAAGAAATCAAACAGTCAATTTTTGCTAACACGTATCGGGTCTATGGGGGCCTGCCCTATTATGCTTCAATCTTCGGGCAGTAATGCTCAGCTCAACTTTTGACAAGGAGAATGAGAGCACTTTATTTCGGGCTAAACCTGGAGTAACACCTCAACTCTCGTTATCCCCAACTAAGGCTCGACCCTAACAGATGGCTGCTCGTCAGAGCAGGACCCGTGCTGATAAAAATAAATTGCAGTAATGAAAATGAGGTGATTAAAGCTGCTGATAATATAAGCTACATAATTAGAGTGCTAGAATGAAATGCGACCAGTACGAACTGGAGTAGTACTAAAACGAAAATATTGAATTGAACTTAACCAGTACGGGACTGTAGTAGAACTGAATTGAAAGTACTGAATTGAACTTGACCAGTACGAAACTGGAGTAGTACTGAAATGAAAGTACTGAGTTGAACATGAGCAGTACAGGACTGGAGTAGAACTGAATTGAAAGTACTGAATTGAACTTGAGCAGTACGAGACTGGAGTAGAACTGAATTGAAAGTAATAAACTGAAATAAATAAAGGAACTGGACGTGTGCAAGACTATAATAATAATAAAGAAAATGGTTAGTAGTACAATTATTCCATTCAGGAGGCTTCAGTTCTATCTCCATTCTCAGAAGGTATTTTCAGTTCCTTCTCCGTTCTCAGGAGGCATTCATAATTCCTTCTCCGTTCTCGGGAGGTGTATTCAGTTACTTCTCCGTTCTTAGGAGATAAGTTCAGTTCTATTTCTATTCTTAGAAAGCTTTTTTGGGTTTCATCAATTATTAATGTCAGATATTAAGTTCAGTTGCGCCTCTTAAACATGACCTAATCGGACTTATATTTAGGGATTACAACCTTAATATAATAACGTGCTCGTTATAAAGAATTACCGAAGGCTAATTATCCGCAAGAGATTTAACACCATCTCTTAATTAACCTCAATTGCTTTCATTAGGGCGGATCAAGTCTCTATGTTAAGCCCAATATCGTTTTCTTCCAATTTAAACCTCGTTTTGCAACAAAGAGTCGGAAATTTAGAAAAAACAGAACTCGATGTTGAATTCACCCAAACATAAACCTCAAAAGTTTCTCGAGTTATTTTGAGGTTTGATTGAGCTTCAATAATTAATTAAGCCTCGAATAAACCCTTATTTTTATATTTAAAAATAAGCCGTATCTCAAATCACCAAACTACGGCAGTGGTTTAAATAATAAATACATATTGCTCAAAATAATTTTCATCGTTTCGAGGTCTTAAATAACCTCTAACATTATTTAAAACAAACTTGAGTTAAATCAAATAAAATATCAGGAGCGCCTCAAAATTTCTCGTATATGTCCAAATCATGTATTTAACGCAGGAGTTTCTTATAAAGATATAAGATATTTTAATCAGAAGATTTTGCAGGTAAAAATCTTTAAATTAATATCGAGCATGATTAAAAATCTCAAAAAAAAGCAGGAATGCTCGAAAATTTCTCAAATTTCATCGTGACATGTGTACAACCCCATATTCGCTGAGCCAGACAAGGAGGCACAATGGTCACAGGAGGGTTAGCCAAAGTGGTCCCGCCCTAAGGAGGATCTCGCCCACAGAAGGCGGAAACGCTCTCGCTGGATGCTATAGAAGAGAAACTGTGGGCCGAGAGCGCCAAGCGCGGACTGCGCGGAAGCGCTCTCGCCCAAACCAAGCCTCAATCCCGAAGAGTTCTCGCTTGCGCTGGGCGAGAACGTTCGCGCCGCGCCCTGGGCCGAAAGGTCTCGGCACCAACTCTCGCCGAGTGGGGCCCAGGGTCTTTGGAAGAATGTCCTAATTGCCCTCAGGAGAAATTACTTCAGTACCCTCAGAAAAACAGCGGGTTTTGGCTATTGGCAGACCAACCAGGGGCTTTTCAGTAAATTCAGGACAGCAAAATGCTATAAATAGACCCATAAGGGCTCCTTAGAAAGCAAGCTATCATTGTCTCCCGAATTCCAGTGCTTTCTGAGGAGCTCCTAGCCCAGCTTTGGCTTTGGAGGGGAAGCTCTCAGAGATCTTCCGGGTGTGAGGTGGGACCTCCCTGCTGAGGCTTTTGGGTCAGTCTTAGGTCCTTAGAATCCAGTCAAGGGGTGAGACTTGAGAGAAGTAGGTTTTGGCTGCACCCCTTTTTCTTCGAACTTCAGTTGAGATCATATTTGGCTTCAACAGTTCTGTTGCGGTGAGCGTGGAAGGCAGCCGATTCAAGAAAGCCTTAAGTCTTGTCCCATGGCAGGAGGTGAAGGTGAAGGGTCAGGTTCTGGAGGCTCCCCCACCCGGGGAGAGGAAGCGACGAAGAGGATGCTGGATGAGTTCAGGCGAGAGGTTCTGCAGACGATCAGCTTGGCCTTCTCGGCGAGAGGCGAGTGGGCCACCCCTCAGGTCCCGATAGAAGAGGTTCCGCTCTTGGGCGAGAACGCTCCAGGGCAGCGCCCAGGAAAGGAGGTCCCGGGCGAGGCTGGCGAGAGAGATATGGCGGCACGGGAGCTATTCCCAGGCCAGAGCCAGCGCCCGGGCAAGGAGGCATTGACAGAGCCAGGCGAGAAGGAGGCGGCGGTGCGGGAACTCTTCCCAGGGCACGGTCTCGCGGATCGGGCGAGCCAGCCGAGGCCGCGAGACGTGCCTTCTCGCCAGGCAGGAGGCGAGAGCCCATTTAGCGAGCTCATCATCTCGGCTCCGGTACCGGAGGGGTTCCGGGAGCCCGACATGTCCTACTACTCAGGGAAGGATGACCCGGTGCAGCACGTACAGTGGTTTGAAGACGTTATGTCAATAAGGCAGATGACAGATGCCTTCAAGTGCCGGCTGTTCGCCATCACGTTGAAAGAGAAGGCTCGAGACTGGTTCCACCAGTTGCCAGCAAGGTCAATCTACTGTTTTGAAGATCTGCGGAGAAGTTTCCTATTAAGATTCTCAACCTCAAAGAAGCGGAAGAAGGAAGCGGAGTGTCTGTTTGCGGTGAGGCAGAGGCCGGATGAGACGTTGGGTCACTATGTCGACCGGTTTCAGGAGGAGATCCTTCTGATCCAGGAGGTTCCAGGGTACGCGCTGATGCTGGCCTTCACCCTGGGGCTGAGACTGGGATTTTTTAGCATGGAGTTGAAGAAGATGCCCCCCCCTCTCCTTTGAGGAGCTCATGGAGAGGGCGGCGAAGGAGATTGATTTCGAGAGAGCAAACCCAGCATTCGCCAGGAAGTTGGCCAAGCTAGAAGAGGATGACGGGAAGGAACCAACAGCGAGAAGACAGAAGGAGTCGAGAGAGCAGAGGGAGCTGAGGGAAGAAAGGAGAAGGGAGGAGCCCCGAAGGTTTGGGCAGCAGCAGGGTTGGGGGGCCCGGGAGCCAGTCAACCGGTTGGGTTGGAGGCCCCAGGAGGGTCGACCCCAAGGCCCAGGAGAAGGCTATCGGGGGAGAGATAACCTGCGGGAGCCCCGGAGGTTCGATCGACCGGCATGGAGGCAGGAGCCGAGGGATCGTCCCCCACCACCGCAGGAGGCCATGAAAGTAGGAAGGGGGAGAGGAGCAGCCAGGGGAGCTCGAGGAGGAAGAAGAGGAAGGGGAGACGGGAGAAGGGGCGGGGAGGCGTTGCTCTTTTGTGACTTCCACTAGGAGGAGGGTCACGCAACGGCCACCTGCCCAGAGTTCTTGGAGCTGAGGGAGGCCAGAGGAGCAGGGAGGCAGGATCCACCAATGAGGATAGTGGAGGTGCAGCAGGGCGAAGCGGAGGACAGGTGCGAAGACCGGGTGGATGTAGGGACCCGGGGAGGAATCGGGGTGATTCATGGAGGAGTGGGGATTGAGGCAACCCGTAAGGGGAGCCTTCAAACCATGTACCGGAGAGGGGTGGCCTCAACCTCCCAGGTTCCTCCACCAGAAGAAAAGATTACTTTCTCATCGGCGGACATGCCGGACTATGAAGACCCATTCTGCGACGCCCTGGTGATCCAGACGGCAGTGGAGAACTATACCGTTTCAAGGATACTGGTAGATAACGGGAGCTCGGTTAACGTCATCTTCAAGAAAGCTTTTGATGAGATGAGGGTTGAAGGGAAGAGGGTCTTGGCATCGGATGGACCTCTGTTCGGGTTCTCCGGGGAGAGGAAGGAGGTAGAAGGAGGAGTAGGGTTACACGTAAGGTTGGGGGGCGTGTCGCGGAACTGCAGGTTCGTGATCGTGGACGCCCCGAGCAGCTATAATGCCATCTTTGGGCGTCCCCTCATCAGCGCCTTTCGCTGCGTCCCCTCCTCGTTCCATCAGTGCCTCAAGTTCAAAAATGGGGGGGTGCAGGTCAGGGTCAGAGGAGACCCGAAGGTGGCAAGGCAATGTTACGTTACGGTAGTCAACACCATTTCGTGGATGGCGGAGGCGGAAGAGTTGGAAATAGAGATGGAGGCCCTAGAGGAGGTTGTGGAGGAAGAGGAGATGGTCCATGAGGAGGTAAGGAAGGAAGCTGGAGAGGAAGCTGGAGAGGAAGAGACAGAGAAGATGCGAGGGGATGTGCAGGTGATACGGAGGAGCGATGGGCAGGAAAGCCCGGAAAGGGCAGTGGAAGTAGAAGAGCAGGCGGCGGGAGAAGTCGAGGGAGAGGTCCCAGGAGGCGTAGGAGCCGAGCAGCAGCAGCAGAGGGGGATAGAAGCGATGGAGATTGAGGAGGAAAAGGGAGAGCTGGAGCAGGAGGAAGAGGCAAGAACCGGTTGGGAACAGTCGCGGCTGGAACCGGCTGAAGAAGTGGTGGAGATGGAGGTCTTCACCAAAGCAGGAGAGGTGCAAAGGGTGCGGGTCAGCGGGGGGTTGAGTCTCGAGGCCCGGGAGCAGGTGCGAGCTTGCATTCAAAGCAACGTTGACGTCTTCGCTTGGAGCGCGGTGGACATGCCTGGCATCGACGCCGATGTAGCTTGCCACCGCCTGAACCTGGATCCCCGCGCCCGCCCCATCCGTCAGAAGATGAGGGCCATCGCTACAAAGCTGGAGGAGCCCATTCGCGAGGAGGTCAAGAAGCTCCTAGAGGCGGGCTTCATCTCAGAGATCCAGTATCCAGGCTGGATCTCCAATGTAGTAATGGTGAAGAAGGGATGTGGTAAATGGAGGATGTGTGTTGACTTTTCTTTGTTGAATAAATCATGCCCCAAGGATTGCTATCCCCTGCCTCGGATCGACGCGCTGGTTGATTCAGCCGTCGGTTTTTCTGTCATGAGTTTTTTAGATGCTTTTTCAGGTTATCACCAGATCCGGATGCACCCTCCTGACACCAAGGATGTTTCCTTCATCACGAGGGATGGATGCTTCAGTTACAAGATGATGCCCTTTGGGTTAAAGAACGCAGGGGCTACCTATCAGCGCATGATGGATCGGGTCTTCCGGGATCAGAGGGGGAGGAACTTGGAGGTCTACGTCGACGACCTAATGATCAAAAGCAAAAGCATAGTTTCACACCTGCAAGACCTCGAGGAAACATTCGCCACCCTGAGAAGGTTTAAAATGAGGCTGAATCCCTTGAAGTGTGTCTTCTGGGCAAGCCGCGGGAAGTTCCTCGGGCATCTCCTGACTCCGGAAGGAGTGGAGCCCAACCCGGACAAAGTCAAGGCCATCCTGGATTTGGAGTCACCTCGCGACGTCAAGGAGGTTCAGCGCTTGACAGGCAAGCTGGCTGGGCTAAGCAGGTTCCTCTCCCGGGCAGGAGACAAATGTTCTTCATTCTTTAAAGTGTTGTGGGGGAATCAAAGGTTCGAATGGACGGCCGAGTGCGAAGAGGCCTTCCAAGGGCTGAAAATGCAACTCTCTCAGGCTCCCCTCCTTCAGAGCCCAAAGGATGGGGAGGACCTGACCTTGTACCTCGGAGTAGGGGCGGAGGCGGTGAGCTCCGTCCTAGTAAGGGAAGAAGGAAAGAAGCAGCTTCCCATTTATTACGTCAGCCGGATATTGAAAAAAGCAGAGCTTCGCTACCCTATCCTGGAAAAGCTCGCTTATGCCTTAGTCATCTCGGCCAGAAAGCTCCGGCCGTACTTTCAAGCGCATTCGATTAGGGTGGTGACCGACCACCCTCTTCGCAAGGTCTTCGAAGGAGTGGAGCACTCGGGGAGGCTGGCTAAGTGGTCCATTGAGCTAAGCGAGTTCGACATCTCCTTTGTGCCAAGGCTCTCCATCAAGGCACAGGCAGTGGCGGACTTTCTAGCAGACTACGTTGTTGAGGTCGGGGGGAAGAGCAGCAACCGCGAGAAGCATGGAAGTTAATTGTTGATGGGGCCTCAGGAAGGCACTCCCTAGGGGCAGGGGTGGTGTTGACAAGTCCCCAGGGGGTAACCATAGAGCAAGCAATCATTTTACATTTCCCAGTGACCAACAATCAAGCAGAGTATGAGGCCGTTATTGCTGGCCTTCGCCTGGCAAAGGAGCTGGGAATTCAGGAGGTGGAAGTTGTCACTGATTCAAAGGTAGTGACATCGCAGATCCGGGGAGAGTTTGAAGCTCGGGAACCAACCCTCATCAGATACCTCTCCAAGGTAAGGGCAATCATCGGAGGATTCCGGTCTTTTTCAATTCAACATGTTCCAAGGGAAGAAAGTGTAGCCGCCGATCGACTGGCCAAGTTCGGACCTCAGGTAGGAGGGACCTTGACGGAGCTGTTCCGACCAGCTATCGAGGAAGGAGAGTTGATGCTTGTGGATCGGCAACCCTCGTGGATAGATCCATTTGTGGCCTTCCTAACCACCGGTGAACTGCCTGAGGGGACCAAGGTGGGGAGAAGCTTCAAGCGCAAGGCGGCTCACTACCTGATGATGGAGGGGGGCTGCATCGCAAAATGTTGTCAGGGCTTCTAGCCAGATGTGCAACCGAAGAAGAAATCCCGAAGATTTTAAGGGAAGTGCATTCGGGCGAGTGCGGCAGCCACTCGGGAGGAAGGACGCTGGAGGCCAGGGTGGTCAGACAGGGCTACTTCTGGCCCACCCTAAGGAAGGATGCCATGGAGTTTGCAAGGAGGTGTCAAAAATGTCAACTCTACGCCCCCCTCCAACTCTTGGCAGCTCAAAGACTACGGAGTATCACGGCACCATGGCCATTTGCCATCTGGGGAATGGACTTAGTTGGGCCCTTTCCTCCGGCTAGTGGGCAGAGGAGGTTCCTCTTAGTCATGGTTGATTATTTCTCGAAGTGGCTAGAGGTCAAAGCCTTGGCCAAGGTCACCTCGCAGGTCATAAGGAATTTCATCTGGGGGGAAATCATTTGTAGGCATGGATTGCCCCAAGCAATAGTGACCGATAACGACCCCCAGTTTGCCAGTGAGGAGTTCATCAGCTTCTGCGTTCAACTCGGGATAGATCTCCGGTTTGCCTCCGTCCATCACCCTCGGAGTAACGGTCAAGTGGAAGCAGCAAACAAAATCATTGTAAATCTACTAAAGAAGAAGGTGAAAAACTTGAAGGGAAATTGGGTGGAACAGCTCCCATCGGTCATGTGGGCACTACGAACGACTCCGAACACGGCCACCGGTGAGACCCCCTTCAAGCTCTCTCATGGGTGTGAAGCCATCCTACCAGTGGAGTTTGAGGTCCGGTCCCCGCGAGTCACAGCCGCGGGCGAAGGTGACGAGACTTGGAGGGTGGAGAATGAAGAGGGGCAGCGCCTCTCGTTAGATATGGTGGAGGAACTGCGAGACGTGGCGGCTATCAGGCAAGAAGAAATCAAGCGACGGATGGCCAAGCATTTTGATAAGCATGTCAGGGTCAAACAGTTCGCAGAAGGGGATCTGGTGCTGAGAAAGGTCGACGCGGCGGGAGATCGGCTCCCGTGGGTAAGCTCCACCCGAACTGGGAAGGTCCATACATTGTAAAGGAAGTCCTCGGAACAGGGGGATACTATCTCCAGGATGTGGAGGGAAGAGCCCTAAGCCACACTTGGAGTGGTGATGATCTAAAGCGCTTCTACCCCAGAAGGGGGAGGTATGTAATCATGTATCTCAAAAATGAACTTGTTATATTATACCGATTGATTCTCCTTTAACTAGTGTCGAATTTTTCATGGCATAACATAGTTGAATGTTTTGTGATACCCCGAGCTCGGCTCGGCCCCAGGTAGACCCGCTGCGCAGGCTCTCATCTAGATGGCAGGTCCGAAGGCTCGCCTGTGGGGGATAGGTTTGGTTGGTTTGAGATCTTCATCGGCACCCCGAGCTCGGCTCGGCCCCAGGTAGACCCGCTGCGCAGGCTCTCATCTAACTGGCAGGTCCGAAGGCTCGCCTGTGGGGGATAGGTTTGGTTGGTTTGAGATCTTCATCGGCACCCCGAGCTCGGCTCGGCCCCAGGTAGACCCGCTGCGCAGGCTCTCATCTAGCTGGCAGGTCCGAAGGCTCGCCTGTGGGGGATAGGTTTGGTTGGTTTGAGATCTTCATCGGCACCCCGAGCTCGGCTCGACCCCAGGTAGACCCGCTGCGCAGGCTCTCATCTAGCTGGCAGGTCCGAAGGCTCGCCTGTGGGGGATAGGTTTGGTTGGTTTGAGATCTTCATCGGCACCCCGAGCTCGGCTCGGCCCCAGGTAGACCCGCTGCGCAGGCTCTCATCTAGCTGGCAGGTCCGAAGGCTCGCCTGTGGGGGATAGGTTTGGTTGGTTTGAGATCTTCATCGGCACCCCGAGCTCGGCTCGGCCCCAGGTAGACCCGCTGCGCAGGCTCTCATCTAGCTGGCAGGTCTGAAGGCTCGCATGTGGGGGATAGGTTTGGTTGGTTTGAGATCTTCATCGGCACCCCGAGCTCGGCTCGGCCCCAGGTAGACCCGCTGCGCAGGCTCTCATCTAGCTGGCAGGTCCGAAGGCTCGCCTGTGGGGGATAGGTTTGGTTGGTTTGAGATCTTCATCGGCACCCCGAGCTCGGCTCGGCCCCAGGTAGACCCGCTGCGCAGGCTCTCATCTAGCTGGCAGGTCCGAAGGCTCGCATGTGGGGGATAGGTTTGGTTGGTTTGAGATCTTCATCGGCACCCCGAGCTCGGCTCGGCCCCAGGTAGACCCGCTGCGCAGGCTCTCATCTAGCTGGCAGGTCCGAAGGCTCGCCTGTGGGGGATAGGTTTGGTTGGTTTGAGATCTTCATCGGCACCCCGAGCTCGGCTCGGCCCCAGGTAGACCCGCTGCGCAGGCTCTCATCTAGCTGGCAGGTCCGAAGGCTCGCCTGTGGGGGATAGGTTTGGTTGGTTTGAGATCTTCATCGGCACCCCGAGCTCGGCTCGGCCCCAGGTAGACCCGCTGCGCAGGCTCTCATCTAGCTGGCAGGTCCGAAGGCTCGCCTGTGGGGGATAGGTTTGGTTGGTTTGAGATCTTCATCGGCACCCCGAGCTCGGCTCGGCCCCAGGTAGACCCGCTGCGCAGGCTCTCATCTAGTTGGCAGGTCCGAAGGCTCGCCTGTGGGGGATAGGTTTGGTTGGTTTGAGATCTTCATCGGCACCCCGAGCTCGGCTGGGCCCAAGGTAGACCCGCTGCGCAGGCTCTCATCTAGCTGGCAGGTCCGAAGGCTCGCCTGTGGGGGATAGGTTTGGTTGGTTTGAGATCTTCATCGGCACCCCGAGCTCGGCTCGGCCCCAGGTAGACCCGCTGCGCAGGCTCTCATCTAGCTGGCAGGTCCGAAGGCTCGCCTGTGGGGGATAGGTTTGGTGGGTTTGAGATCTTCATCGGCACCCCAAGCTCGGCTCGGCCCCAGGTAGACCCGCTGCGCAGGCTCTCATCTAGCTGGCAGGTCCGAAGGCTCGCCTGTGGGGGATATGTTTGGTTGGTTTGAGATCTTCATCGGCACCCCGAGCTCGACTTGGCCCCAGGTAGACCCGCTGCGCAGGCTCTCATCTAGCTGGCAGGTCCGAAGGCTCGCCTGTGGGGGATAGGTTTGGTTGGTTTGAGATCTTCATCGGCACCCCGAGCTCGGCTCGGCCCCAGGTAGACCCGCTGCGCAGGCTCTCATCTAGCTGGCAGGTCCGAAGGCTCGCCTGTGGGGGATAGGTTTGGTTGGTTTGAGATCTTCATCGGCACCCCGAGCTCGGCTCGGCCCCAGGTAGACCCGCTGCGCAGGCTCTCATCTAGCTGGCAGGTTCGAAGGCTCGCCTGTGGGGGATAGGTTTGGTTGGTTTGAGATCTTCATCGGCACCCCGAGCTCGGCTCGGCCCCAGGTAGACCCGCTGCGCAGGCTCTCATCTAGATGGCAGGTCCGAAGGCTCGCCTGTGGGGGATAGGTTTGGTTGGTTTGAGATCTTCATCGGCACCCCGAGCTCGGCTCGGCCCCAGGTAGACCCGTTGCGCAGGGTCTCATCTAGCTGGCAGGTCCGAAGGCTCGCCTGTGGGGGATAGGTTTGGTTGGTTTGAGATCTTCATCGGCACCCCAAGCTCGGCTCGGCCCCAGGTAGACCCGCTGCGCAGGCTCTCATCTAGCTGGCAGGTCCGAAGGCTCGCCTGTGGGGGATAGGTTTGGTTGGTTTGAGATTTTCATCGGTACCCCGAGCTCGGCTCGGCCCCAGGTAGACCCGCTGCGCAGGCTCTCATCTAGCTGGCAGGTCCGAAGGCTCGCTTGTGGGGAATAGGTTTGGTCTGGTTGGCTTGGTTAATGGAAGGCAGGAAGCACGTTGGGAATACCAAATGAAAAGTGAAAAGGAAGAGATAGATCTCGGCAGAGATAGATCTCGGCAGGGATAGGTCTCGGCAGAGATAGATCTCGGCAGAGATAGATCTCGGCAGGGATAGGTCTCGGCAGAGATAGATCTCGGCAGAAGATTCCCCATTGAAGGGAACTCGAGGTGGGGAGGCTTCCGCCAAAAGGGTTCCTCTCAGTGTTCTCGAACAAATAGGCGAGATCGTCATACGATGGGCTAGTGGGGACTCGCGCAGTCTAGAGGGGACGGTCCCGTCTTAAGGATTCGAGAGTCACGCTTCTGGCTGGCCGGCTACCGCGGGTTCTTGCTGATTCATCGCTACGGGTTTCCTAAGAAGGCCAAGGGCCTTGGCGGAAGCCTACGCCGAAAGCATTCAACTACGACAATCACATCAAACACATTCGCAAATAACAAAAAATGTTCGCAAGAAAAAACATTTGCATTAATAATACAATGTGTGGGTACAAAATGATAGCGTCTCGCGCTTTACAGAGAGGTGAAGAACGGAAGCAAGAAGGGAACCCTCAACGGGACAAACTGTACCCCTCGGAAGTCTCGCTGGAGCTCCCGCTGGAGCTTCCGCCGGAACTCCCCCCGGAGGTCTCGCCACCCGCGGCGGGGGACTTTGAGACATCCGAGGGAGGGGTATCGGGGGCGCCCAGGGGCTTTGGAATGGGCTCGAAGAGCCATGGGACAAGTTGTGGAGCGGTAATGTCTTTGCCCCTTCCGTCCCAGCAGTTGATGTCGCGCAGCGTCTCCAGCGTCGACTTTACGGTGGCTTGCGCGTTCCCCTGGAGCAGCTTGTCGATGTCATAAGCCGAGTAATACTGGCTCTTCAATCTCTCGTCCAGCGGAGGGGCTGCACTCGCCTCGAGGCGCGCGATCTGCTCTCGCAGGAGAACGTTGTCATATCGGGCCTGAGACAGCTCCTCGCGAAGTGCGGCCTGAGCGGAATCCTGAATAGCGGAAGGTTAGCATCAGAGAAGGGTTAGGATTGCGAGAACAAATGATTATGAAAGGTCTCGCTTACCCCTTCCGCTTGGCGCGAGGATAACAGTTGCTGGGTCTCGGCCAGCTCCTTGGCCAGAGAGGCCGCCTGGGCCACCGCATCGTCCCTGGCCTTGAACATGTCTTGGAAGTTGCGGTCTATCGTAATGCTCCGCCGGGCGCACATATGCGCAAGCTCCAGCCCACGCATTAAAGCGCGAGTGGAGTCGTACGCCAACAGCCGGGTCGACATCCTGTCGTAGACGCTAGCGTCCTCCCGGCTGTAGAGACCATAGCCTAAGGCGAAAGCTTCGCCGGTGACCTCGTCTCGCTCCGCCCAGCTCGGCAAGAGGGACGAGACCGTGACCTGGTTGGCGTCAGGGTCCCATTGCAGCAGTGGCTTGTTCTCCGTGTCCAGGCACCTCACGCCGAGACCAAAGTTACGATGACCCCGCGGCACCTCGTCAGACAGGGGTTGGCCGGAGGTCCCGGCGGCGGCACCCTCGCTCTCGGCGGCGCCAGGGGTCCGAGGGTTCTCGGCAGGAGTCCCGGGGCCTCCCCTGGTGGCCGCAATCCTGCTTACTGCCTCCAGGACCTCCTCGAAGGAGCGGCCGGCGGGGAGAGGTTGGACGGGAGGTACAACAACAGCCTTGCCCTTCTCGATATCCGTGGTCTTGGGCCTCTTGATTGGCTGAGGTGCGGAAGCACCCGGCTTTCGCTTCACAACACCGCTTGAGGGGGGGAGGCCCGGCTCTTTTCGGCAGGCTTGCGCGGCGGCTTTCGCAAGAGCCAGCGGGTCCTTAGGAGGTTGGCTCTCTCTGGCGCGAGTCTCGTCGAAAGGCTGGCGGAGAGGGATCTCGCGCTCTACTGCGAAAACAATAGCGATCAATTCCAACCTTGGAAAAGGCAAGAAGGCAAATACGGGCGAGATCTTACCTTCTCCCGGAAGTACAGGATGAAGAGAATCGACGTCTCGCCGGAGGTAGAGGACGTCGAAATCCTTGGTTCCGAAGAACTCAAGGAGGGCGCTCTCGCGGGAGCCCAAGGACGGAGGCTTGTAGGCGGCATCCTCGTATTGGATGGGGGCGAGTGGTACGTTTCCGAAGTCGCCGGAAACGTAGATGAACCTCTCGCCCCAGTGATGGTGCTTGTTGGCGAGACCGATCGTTTTCAGCAGTTGCCCAGAGAAGAGCACCACGCCTCCCTTCGCGCGGAAAGTAAATAACTTGCGGAAAATCGGCAAGCTAAACTCGATCCTCTCCGACCGCATATAGCATATGAAGGCCATGAGAATCGCCACGGAGTTAGGGTTCAGCTGCGCGGGAACCACCCCGTAGTACCGGAGAGCCTGTCGCATCTCAGGCCACAGTGGAAGGCGGAAGCCCACCTCGAAGTGTTCAATAGGGATGGCGAGCTCCCCCTCCCCTGCAGTGTTGACTTTATCATGACTGCCCGGGGGCCGCGCGACGAAGCCAGCGGGAACGTGCTGGGTCTTGATCAGATTGAACTCCTCCAGAGTGAGAGTACATGAAGGGAAGAGATGCTTTTGGAAGGCTTCCGCGCAGTTGGATCGTCCTTCACCGCCGCCCGGCATCGCAATAGGGTTTGAAGGCGAGATCTACGAGGAGAAGGCGAGAGCGAGAACGGGGCGAGAACGGAAGTGGAAGACGGAGACGGGCGAGAGCTTTGCAAAGACCGCGAGAACAACAACAAAGGGGAGAGAGACTGAAATCAGAGAAATGAATGTGGTAGGTGAGCCTCCTATTTATAGAAAATCGTGGTAATGATGGCTGTTTTCAGAAAGGCGGCGGGGGTACAGCCGTCGCGTCCTAGGTCAGCGGCGCTTCGTTTTTCCCGCCCGAATCTGACAGCGACCGATTAACTAAGCAGCTGGCGCAAACATTGCGAAATGTCATACGGCCGGTAAGGTAGGCAGAAGCAAGGTGGCTCTCGCCACCCCAAAGGCCTGGGAAGATAACTTATACGCATACAAAAATATTACAGACAGAGCTATTGCTCTCGCTGAGCGGGAACGCGATAAAATAATAAGCGAATAAAGTGCGGGAACACTAGTTACAACTCCAAGCGAAAAAGTAAGGGTACATTAGAGAAGGGAAGGCCAGGGGAAGAGGAGGGGAGGTCTCGCGCTTCAGTACGGCTCCCAGCGCCATTTCCCTTGCTCCCAACGCCATTTGCCTCGGTCCCGCAACTTGGTCCGGGGGGGCGCCTGCGGGTTGAAGTAGGATGACAGAACGCTGCATCCCAGGTCAACCCGGCGAGACAGATCCCGGATTTTCTCGATGCATCTCTCAGGTGAGGACCCGGCGGTAGCTCCCCCGGGCCGGTCCATCTCGCCTAGAAGGAAGTCTCGCTCCAGGGACTCCAGCCTCTTCTCCACTGACTGGCGAAACTCTCGGGCCGCAAGGTCGCGGACCCGTTCTCGCCGGATGAGTTTCGACAGAATGGCGGCAACCTTCTTCCCTCGTCTTTTCGCGCTCCCGGCACCGGTCAGGATCTCCTCCATCTCGTCAGATGAAGGGAAGGGAGAGCTTTCGCCGTCTTCTCCCTCTCTTTCTTCTTCTTCTTCTTCTTCTTCCTCTACCTCAGCGCCAGGCCGCGAGTCCATGTCCCCTGTCGAAAGAATCACCATTTTAGCGAAAGCTGAAGGATAGCAGCGATAAAATTGCCGTATACCTTCAGAGTGACGAGGCCCCCCGGTCGACGGCAGGCGAGAAGGCCCAGCCCCCTCCCCCCCCCCCCCCCTCAGCTCCAAAGAGGAGGTGGATTGGCTTTCCTTTGCCGGGGGGGGTAAACTTTGCGGATGGTGATCCCGGCCTGATCGAGAGCGGGGGAGCGGGTCTCCTCAGCCGCTGGAGGGCTAGCGTCTAGCGGTGGCGCAGGGATCTCGGCGTTTTTTCCTCTCGCCGGTAGGGAGGAATCAACCGCATGGGCAGACTGATTCGCAGTTCTCGCCCCATCATCCCGGGTGGCGAGATCTGGAGGTGCGGAAACTGACGCTGCGAGGAATCAGGTCAGCATTTAAAAATACCAGGCGAAGGCAAGAAGGGAACCTTTACCAGCGGTGTTCGGGTCTGATGGAGGAGGCGCCTCGGGAACCTGTGGTTGATCATCGTAATGGCTAGAGGGTGGATCCAAACGTTCTCGCGGGGACGCGGCAGCATCAGGAACCGTCTCCTGCGAGAGGTATCAAGTTAAACAATTGAGCAACTGGTTGTTAATTGGTATATCAAGCTTACCTTCCGCGGCGAGGTGCCGTCCGCGCAACTAGGGGTCGGGTTGGGCGGGCTCCTGTTCTCGCGGGATAGGTCCAGCTGAACCACCTTCGCTTTCTTCTTCTTCTTAGGTAGAGAAGGCTCAGCAACTGACGACTATCTCGCTAGCCATGGGGCGACCAGGGCACTGTTAGCCCTAGCTCGCGCCTGCGCCGCGTTAATGCGGTCCTGCAGATCCTGCGGAAGCGGTTTATTGGCACGCTTGGAGGGCATAGCGAGAGAGAGGGCGAGAGCTCAGGGGGAGAATGACGGCTCGAGGGAAGTGTTATGACCGTCTATCGACACTCATATTTATAGGCGCCGTACGGCCCACCGAAAGATTCCCTGACGTTGACAAGTGCTCAGCGAATATTTTGGGTTGAACGTGTCTTTTCGAGCGCGGCGCTAGCTCAAAAAGAGCGGGGATTGTGTACAACCCCATATTTGCTGAGCCAGACAAGGAGGCACAATGGTCACAGGAGTGTTAGCCAAAGTGGTCCCGCCCTAAGGAGGATCTCGCCCACAGAAGGCGGAAACGCTCTCGCTGGATGCTATAGAAGAGAAACCGTGGGCCGAGAGCGCCAAGCGCGGACTGCGCGGAAGCGCTCTCGCCCAAACCAAGCCTCAATCCCGAAGAGTTCTCGCTTGCGCTGGGCGAGAACGTTCGCGCCGCGCCCTGGGCCGAAAGGTCTCGGCACCAGCTCTCGCCGAGTGGGGCCCAGGGTCTTTGGAAGAATGTCCTAATTGCCCTCAGGAGAAATTACTTCAGTACCCTCAGAAAAACAGCGGGTTTTGGCTATTGGCAGACCAACCAGGGGCTTTTCAGTAAATTCAGGACAGCAAAATGCTATAAATAGACCCATAAGGGCTCCTTAGAAAGCAAGCTATCATTGTCTCCCGAATTCCAGTGCTTTCTGAGGAGCTCCTAGCCCAGCTTTGGCTTTGGAGGGGAAGCTCTCAGAGATCTTCCGGGTGTGAGGTGGGACCTCCCTGCTGAGGCTTTTGGGTCAGTCTTAGGTCCTTAGAATCCAGTCAAGGGGTGAGACTTGAGAGAAGTAGGTTTTGGCTGCACCCCTTTTTCTTCGAACTTCAGTTGAGGTCATATTTGGCTTCAACAACATGCCTTTAGTGAATATAAATCATTCATGAGATTTTACGAGATTTTGATCGGGAAAATTGACTTCTATTAATTTTCGAAGGTGAAAACCACCACTTTATTTGCTTGAAAAATATCAAGGCATAACTAAAAATCTTAAAATAATGACAGAGTATGCATAAGTGCTCCAAATATCACTGAGAATTTTATCAGATTTTTAGGAGCATTTTAAGTCCCCCGAATTAGAAAAATAAATATATTTTAATTTTTTTAAAAATTAGCAAACAGTGTCTGAAAATTCTAAATTTTTTATGAGATGTAGCTGAAACCAAGTGAGACATTTTTCATGTTCACAACTTTTTAATCACAGTCTATTTTGTCCTCCAGAAAATAAAAACCTTTTATGTTATAATATTATAATAAAAATTTATAAAATTTTTAACATTCATAATTTTTTTTCTTCTCCAACAGAACCGATCACCTGTAAGAAAACGGCCCTTATGGGCCTTCCCTGCCGCCGGCCGTGACTCCACCCCCGCCCACATACCGAGGCCGAACGCTCCCTCCGGTGGTGGTCCGGCGGCCTGCCTCCGCCGGCCACTGCCGGCCAAAACCAAACAGAGCACCCCCCCCCCCCCCCCCCCGTTAGAGGGGTGGTGGCGCCGCGGCGGCGCTCCGGCCGCCCAAGGCTACATGCGACGTGTCCAAAAATTTGAGAGAGAGGAGAGAAGATGATTTTCACCTATTTCAAGGTTTTTAGCGGCTTCCGGTGAGATCCGCCATTACAGGTGCCAAGGTGGTGGAGCTCGGATTCTCTTCCTCCGGCGAGGTGGAGCTCCGACAGGGGGGAAGGGTGGCTCGTTTTGAGCTTGGGAGAGGGGTGGGACTAAGCAGAGGGGGCATGGGTCCTTATATAGGAGTTTGATGTGCCCCCTCTCCTCTTCTCCCCGATGTAAGATTTTTCTCACATGGAGGAGGAGGGTTGAACTCCTCCGAGCTGTCCAGGACAGTGGCTGCCATCTGGTTGGGGCAGTACTGTTGAAGCCAAAACTCGACTTCGGCCAAAGTTAGAAAAATAGGGTCGTAGCCAACACCTCCTCGTCCCGAGCTCCGACCTCTGACCGGTCGTGAAGGACCAGAAACTGACCCAAAGGCTCAACAGGGAGGTCCCACCGCTTACCCGGAAGATCTCTGAGAGCTTCCCCTCCAAAATCAAAAGCTGGGCTTGGAGTTCCTCAGAAAGCACAGAAAAATCCTCTCAAGTCCGGGAAAAACGTGCTTCTGAAGAACCCCTATGGGTCTATTTATAGTTTTCTGAGTTGGATCTGCAAATAACCACACTCAGCTGACCTGGAATTACAAAAGTACCCCTGGTTGGGTCTGCCAATAGTCAAACTCCGCTATTCTGAAGAGTTATATGCAGACCACCAAGGGCAAAAGGGTAAAATTACCTGGGGTAGAAGATTAAGACTTCATTTGTTTCGGCGGTGGCGGGTCGATCCGGCGGGTGGAAACGGAGTGTTCGAAACAGAGGAGGGAGGTGGCTGCTCCAAATGGAGCTTTTTTGAGGCGTTTCTCAAGGCGGGCGGGTGGAAACGGAATAAACGCCGCCGGAGGTTCATTTGTTTACCCGCCTTCCGGCAGCGATTGCCCAAAACGGAGCACCGAAACGCCCAAACAAATAGAGCCTAAAATCCCCCTTGGGTACCGAAATGTGAAAGCGGCCTTCTTTCTATATGGCGAGTGGGGGAGCACCCAGCGGCGAGACGAATCGTCCTGCCCGACTCGCCAACATTCTTTGCCATAAGGCCTTCTCGCCGCTATGGTCCTACTCGCGCCCCAAAGGAGAGCGTCTCGCCCACTGTAGAGGTCACTCGTCTCGCCACCAGCGAGTGGACCTCATGGTCCCACTCGTCCATCAATTCCTCTCGTCCGCTTCGACCATTCGCACTTTGAGGGCCTCTCGCGAGCCTGAGATTGTACACAATCCCCGCTCTTTTTGAGATTATTCTAAGCTCGGAAAGAATGTCCAACCGAGGCTCGTCATTAAGGCATATTTATGAGAGAATCTTTTGAGGCCCCCACCGGTGCCTATAAATATAGGATTCCTGACCCGAATACAGGATCCCCCCTTACATACTCTCTTTCATGGGCTTGAACTGTTCATCATGTCTCACAGCCAGAGCATTCGTGAGCGCCTTGCACTGGTGCGTAAGCAGAATAAGGCCAACGTGGCCGCCTTTACTTCAACTCTATTACGCCCCTTGTCCTCCTTACCACCCTCGTCTTCTCGCTTGAAGAAGGTAAAAATGGCTGATCCCTCCTCTTCTGCTGAGGAGCCATCTCACGCAGTCTTGGAAACCTGCCTTACTCCTCCTCCCGCATCTCCCAGGGAGAAAGAGGTGAGCTCTTGCTTCTTTATTACTCCTTCAACATCTGTGTCTGCCCTCTTTTAACCTTTTGTTTCTTCAGGGATCCCCTGCTGCTCTAAAACAACCGGAAGTTTCGCGAGATGACACCGACATCCATCGTGAAGATTCTGACTCACAACCACCCTTCACTCCTCCATCTACTCCTCCCTACAAGAGGAGGGACGACCCCTCCCAGGCCGCCGGGACCTCCCGTCCTCCTGGTGAGAAACCTTCTCTCTCGCTTCTCTGCCCCACTCGCTACTCCCACACACACTCCTGCGGGAGCCTCTCTCACCTTGCCCCTCTACTCCTTCCGCAGGCGCCCAGACCGACTCGCCTGCTAAGGAGCACCCTGGGAGACCTGCCGTCTCGCCTCTTCCTCCCCTTGACGGGATTGAAGATTACCTTGGCGACCCTGCGAACCCGGCAGAAATGAGGCGCCAGACTGTCGAGTTGTTCCAGAAACATGCGCGCCTCATTCATTCGCTGACGTTGGATAAGCAAGCGGCAGATTGGCGCATCAAATGGATGGAGAACGAGTGTGCTCGCCTATCCTGTGAGATAGATACCGAGTTAGATGTCGATGGAACCAACACTGACACCATCATTAGTGAGATCGACATGCAGCTCCGTCTCGCGCGTCGTGGGCTGGAGTCTGTTTGCGCTTTTCACTTGCGCAGTAGGCCTCCTTGTGCGGGAACTCGTGGTGGCCGCTGACAATGGCTCCCGTACTGAAGGTTGTCTGTCTCGCCTATATTTTCTTTATTTTTGTATTTGAATGCTGTAATAATTAAGTAATGCTTTATGTTGCTGTCTCGCCGGCATTGTCAGAGAACTTGGTGCCCGCCATATGCGGGATGGTGTTTTTGAACATTTATTACTGATGTTTTAATTTCAATTTCTTTAATTTCTTTTAATCACTGTCTCATGATTGCGACTTACCACGCAAATCAAGATTTTTTAGGAGAGAGAGAGAGAGAGTAAAACGCCGGCCGACTCTTCCCCTACCTCTGTACCTTTTCCCGCCCATTAATCATTTCACCATATTTGCTATAAATATCCCGGCCCTGGATCAGAAGGATAGCTGTGCCTCTGCCGTGCCCAATTTCTTGCTCCCTTGCTTCATCTGTCTCGCCGTTTCTTCTCGCGCTTTTTCTCCTACGGCCCTCTCACCGATCTTCCTTCTTACTCTCCCTTTCTCCCTCTGTCTCGCCTAAAACCGTCTCGCAAAGGATGGGTAAGAAAAGAGTTGAGGAAGGCGAGGGGCGCAGCCACTGCGGGAAGCGGTTCACAGACCATGACTTTCCGCTTGGCCAGCTCTCAGAAGAGGACTACCGCGTATTCGTCTGTGAGTACCTGGGGGAAGGGCTCGAGTTGTGGCCCCCCCCCCAAAGTTGGCGAGTCAATCAACACATATTATCTGGGAGAGTTCGCCTTCCCCGTCTTGCACTTTGACGCGGGGTTGAGGTTACCTTTATGGCCTAAGGTAAAGCACGTTTTCTAGTACTTTGGCGTCGTTCAGGCGCAGTTCAACCCGAACGCCATTTCGGTGTTGATCGCCTTCGCCTGCTACATGCGTCGGGAGCGCATTGAGTTCAGCTTGACGGTCTTCCGCAAGCTCTTCATTTATCATGCCAACGCTGATGGCGTCTCGTACTTCACCGGGCAGGGGCTCAAGGTGTGCGAGACGCCAAATAAAAATCATCATTGGCTTACAAGGTTTGTCTTCATCCGTAGTGACCGTGGTGACTTTGGGGGCATCCCGCTCGCACCGGTGTCTCCCCCCGAGAGCTTCTACGCATCTCCGCAGGTGGGTGGCCCAGATAAGCTGCTGTACGATTATTTCGTCGGCAAAAATTTTGAAGTCAACTTCCTGCGGCGAGGCCTCGACTCGCTACCTCCAGTGCTCCCCGGCGAAGGTACTCTCGCTTTCTTGTCTCGCTTTGTGTCTGATTGTTTCTCTGTCTCGCCTTCTCATTGCTTTGTTTATTTTTAGGAGAGCGAGTCGTTCCAGTCCACCCTCCTTACAAAAGCAACATCCACCCCTCCAAGGGC
The DNA here is from genome assembly GCA_039583875.1 of Platanthera guangdongensis. NCBI lineage: Eukaryota > Viridiplantae > Streptophyta > Magnoliopsida > Asparagales > Orchidaceae > Platanthera > Platanthera guangdongensis. Next base: position 136,512,846 of record CM077159.1, on the reverse strand, counting down.
CTTGTTCTCGCCAGCCTGGCAACTGAGGCAATGAGAGAGTCCTTGGCTCCTGCCCCTCTCAAGAGGCCTACAGGTGACACGGCCCCCTCTCGCTCCAGCCCTCCAAAAAATGAGAAAAGCTATGGTTGCCTCCAAGGGGAAAAAGAAGACGCCCCCGAAGGAGAAGAAGGAGATATCGGGGTCCTTGAGCCCCATCTCTGTGGAGGGGTCACAGTCGCCCCGCTCTCCTCCCCAACAGGCCATCTCGCCTACTCGCGAGACGGCACTTCCCAATCAGCCTGCCGCCACCTCCAATCAACCAGCCGCCACCACCTCTCGCGAAGGCACCTCCTCTAGCCGTCCCGCCCCCTCCTCCCACATGAACTTCAAATTGGGCACCGCGGTCCAAGATGCTGCGGGCGACCCTGTTCTGCTGTGGGGGCGGGACGTTAATCACGTATCCATCTCCACCCTCCTTCCCCCTTGGAAGGAGCAGGAAGTTCCCACCAGCCATGTCTTTGTCGTGGGGTACGACCTTTATGGTGGTCTTGAAGCAGTCTCCTTGTTGAAGTTGGTGACCGGGCGGTCTGGCGGTCTGGCTTGGCGGGTTGATGACCGCACGGTTTTGCAGTTACCCTTCAGCGGTTTGGTTGTTGTGTGTTGCTGTCTGAGGTCCAAGCGGTCTAGCAGTTTGTCTCTGGCAACTTGGAGACCGGGCGATCTAGCGATCTCCCATGGGGATCTCTCTCTCTGGTAGTAGCCGAGCGGTTAGCCCTTCTGTCTAACCACGCGGCTTGTGAGGTTTGTGTCTGTATAGTCCGCTTGTGTCCTGTAATTTTTTAGTCCCACATCTCTTATTTGTATTCTCTCTTCTCTCCTCCATTCTATATAAGGGAGGTCATACCTTTGTAATAGATATCTTTTTCGGATAATAAAGTTTCAGTTAAACCACTTCCGGTTTGTTTTTGTTCGTCTTTCACATGGTATCAGAGGACTCGATCATCTCCTCCTGATCTTGTGCGCCTTCCCTGTCCACGCGGCTTGCTTCACCCGTTTGTGCCCTGTCCGCGTGGCTTCGTTCTCTCCTTATCGTTGCCCTCTGTGTGTGTGACCTCTTTGTTACCTGTGCTAAGTCGCCGTACCCAACCGCCGCGACCTGTTGCCTTGTTTGGTCTTTGCTTCTGTTCGAGCGGACTGTCTTCTAGCCGCTCGACTTCTATCCCTCTGCTTGAGTCTGCGGCTTGGTCGTGGATTTTCTGGCCGCTGGTGTCTGCCATCGTGACCGCTGCAGCTGTTCTTCTTCCTATCCGCGCGGCTTGTTTCCTAACCGCACGGCTTCCCGTTGTTTGCTCCTATAGATCTTTCTAATGCTTCTACTGCCACCACTCCTGCCACCACCCCTGTCACCAGTCCGGCTCCGCCTCTTCCACCTACTCCTTCCGGGAACCTTGGCACAGTTTCCAAGCTTGTCGGCTCCAACTACCCGGATTGGAGCATCTCTTTCACCTTTCTCCTACGCTCGCAACGTAAACGCCACCATCTCGTTGATGACCCTCCTCCTATCACTTCACCTCTCTTTGATGACTGGGATGCGAGTGACGCGCTTGTGCGTACTTGGCTCACTAACAGCCTATCCGATGAGTGCCTTCCCGTCATTCGTCATGATGAGACGGTCAAGGCCGCTTGGCTTCATCTTGCTGCTCTATACTCCAAGGGGGCTCAGACGTCCCGCATCTATACGTTGTATGCAGACCTCTTTGCCCGTCCTACCTTGTCTCATGCTGCTGCCTACCAATAGGTTCAGGCTCTTGGGGCTGAGATTCTTCAGAATCTCCCTTTTTCTGCGGATTTGGCTAAACAACACAAGCACTTTTAGGAGCTTCTGGTTGTGTGTTATCTGCTCCGGCTTCCTGATACTTATGACATGATCCACCAGCAGATTCTGGGTGAGGCGGAATCTCCTACCTTAGATGCCACCGCTGCCCGCATCGCCACTGTCACCTCTTTCCTTCAGCGCTCACTTCTGTCCACTCCTACTCCACCGGACAACTATACTCATCAAACTTAGCGGAGTGGCTCTGGTAGCCGCAGTCACCAGTCTGGCGGACGTGCTTCTTCTCGCTACCTCTGCTCTCACTATGGCCGCACCGGACATACTTCTGAACACTGCTGGACAAAGCATCCCTATCTTCGACCCTCCGGTGACACTTCTGCCTCCTCTTCCAAGCCATCTGCCTCCGTGGTCACATCCTCAGGTAGTTCCCACGTGGTGACTCAAGGTAAATGGCTTATCGACTCTGGTGCAACTAATCACATGACAGGCAATCCTTAGTGCTTCTCTCTACTCGAACAACATGATCGGTTGCCCCCGGTCCTCGTTGTAGACGGTTCTCCCTCCCCAGTTCATGGGTCGGAAGTGGTTCATGTTACTCTGTCCCTTCGTCTAGCGGACACTCTCTATGTGCCCAAGTTTTCGTGCAATTTATTGTCGGTTACCTCTTTATGCAAGCAGCTTCAGTGTTCTGTGACGTTTACTCCGACTTCTTGTTCTTTTCAGGATCCGAGCTCCCAACGGACGATTTCTACTGGGACTGAGAGCGGCGGCCTCTACTTCCTCAACAACGTTTCTGCCTTGTCTGCCTTCTCAACTTCTTGTCCGGATCTTCTCCAGTGGCATATCCGCCTCGGTCATCCTCCACCACAGCTTCTACATCAGCTTCTGCCCCACCTCCCTCCCTCTAGTACTCCTCTCAACTGCGACGCTTGTCAACTCGGCAAGCATCATCGTTCCTCCTTCTCGCCGAAGCAATGTCGGGGCTCTACTCGTCTGTTTGATTTTGTCCACTCCGATGTCTGGGGACCTGCTCCTACCCTTGCCATTGGTCGGGGTAGTTCTTATTTTGTAACCTTTCTTGATGATTTTTCTAGATGTACCTGGGTGTATCTCTCACGAGATCGCTATGAACTTCTTGATGTATGGCTTTCTTTTTATCAGTTAATTAAAACTCAGTTTGGTGTTTGTATTAAAATCTTTCGCTCCGACAATGCTAAAGAATATCTGAGTCATGCTTTTACCTCTTTTTGTGTGCAACATGACATTACTCATCAGACTAGCTGTGTTTATACCTCCCAACAAAATGGGGTGGTGGAACGCAAAAACCGTCACCTCCTCGATGTCGCTCGCACATTGATGACCCAGATGCATGTCCCTCGCTCATATTGGGGCTATGTTGTTATCCTTTCCTGCTACCTCATCAATCGCATTTCCTCCATAGTTCTCCACGGGAAAACTCCATTCTCCATTCTGTATCCGGCAAGGAGCCTTTTCCTTTCCCTCTCCGAATCTTTGGGTGCACTGCATTTGTGCATGCCCCCTCTGCCACCCATGATAAGCTATCCCCTCGCTCCACCAAATGTGTCTTTCTGGGGCACTCCACCACTCAGAAAGGCTACTGTTGCTTTAACCCCGTTCTTCATCAGCAGTTCGTCTCCGCTGACGTTACCTTCTTCAAGAATGCCTCCTACTTCTCGAATGCCTCCTCTTCTCTTCCACCAGCTTCCTCTCATCTTCCCCCAGCTTCTGATTCTCCTGCTATTCCCTTCGCTCCCTCGTCTCCTACTACGATATCCACCACTACACCGTTTCGTCCACTCCTCTCCCTCCACCTCTCTCTCCCACTTCTCCGCCACCGTCTCCCTCCTCTCCGCCGCCGTCGCTCTCTCCTCCCGGGTCAGCTCTCTCTGCCACGGATGCTCTGGATGCCGAGGGACCCGCCGACCTAGATCTTCCTGTAGCTCTTCGCAAAGGGGTGCAGACGTGTACCCTACACCCCCTTGCTGTTGTTGTTTCATATGATCGTCTTACCTCTTCTCGCAGGGCCTTTGCGCTGGCTATCTCTGCCACTGCCATACCTCGTTCCTACTAGGAGGCCCTTGTTATTCCTCACTGGAAGATGGCCATGGATGAGGAAATGGCGACCCTCACGGAGCGGGGTACTTGGACTCTCGTTCCTCCTCCCTCTGGTACTGATGTTGTTGGGTGTTGCTAGGTCTTTGTGGTCAAATTTGGCTCGGACGGCACGGTGGACCGTTATAAGGCTCGCCTTGTTGCTAAGGGATTTACTCAGACCTATGGGGTTGATTATTTTGACACTTTCTCCCCTGTGGCTCGTCTCAGCACTATACGGGTCCTTCTCTCTGTGGCGGTCAATATGGATTGGCTGATTTCCCAGCTGGATGTAAAGAATGCCTTCCTTTATGGTGATCTTTAGGAGGCCGTCTACATGGAGCAACCTCTTGGGTATGTTGCTCTGGGGGAGACACGAGTATGCTGGCTGAATAAGGCAATCTATGGCCTCAAGCAGAGCCCTCGAGCTTGGTTTGACAAGTTCAGTGGCATAGTAGCGGCCGTTGGTTTTGCGCGCAGCTCTGCCGATCACTCGCTATTTATTCGCAAAACCTCCTCGGGACTGACGGTTCTTGATGTGTACGTCGATGATATTCTTCTCACTGAAGATGATCAGGAAGGGGAAGCCTTGACAAAGCGGCATCTTCGTCAACATCTGGTCACGAAAGATATAGGCTCTCTGAAGTACTTTTTGTGGATCGAAATCTCTCGGAAGCCCAACTCCTTAGTCCTCTCCCAGCGTAAGTATACCCTTGATTTATTAAAAGAAGCAGGATTGACTCGATCCAAACCTGCCCGATGCCCCATGGCAATTGGAGAAGATAAAACCTGGACAGATGATTCGCCTCTTCTTTCAGATACTACGCGGTACATGCGTTTAGTTGGTAAGCTCATATATCTTACCGTGACCAGACCCGACATTTCCTATGATGTGGGCAAGGTGAGTCAATTCATGCAAGCACCTAGGGAGTGTCATCTACAGTCCGCCTTGCGGATCTTGGAGTATGTCAAAGCAACGCCTGGGAAAGGATTACTCTTTTAGAAGAATGGTCATCTGAGGGTTGAAGCATACTTAGATGCGAGTTACGCTGATGACAAAGGGGATCGCAAGTCTACCTTCGGTTTCTGCACCTTTGTTGGGGGAAATCTGGTAAGCTGGAAGAGCAAGAAGCAGTCTGTTGTTTCCAGGTCCAGTGCTGAAGCAGAGTATCGGAGTATGGCATCGACCACTTGTGAGTTAAAATGGCTACGGGCTCTCATGCTAGATTTAGGAGAGGTCTACAACCATCCTCTATCTATGTTCTGCGACAACAAGGCTGTCATATACATCTCCAAAAATCCGGTCTTCCATGAAAGAACCAAGCACATTGAGGTCGACTGTCATTTCATTCGTGAAGAGATTTTGAAGGAACAAATTTGCACTCCCTTCGTCACTTATGATAAAGAGCTGACTGACATCTTCACCAAGCCAGTATCTGCCTCATTTCTTCATATTTGTGACAAGCTGGGCATGATCAATATATATGCTCCAGCTTGAGGGGGAGTGTTGAAGTTTGTGACCGGGCGGTCTGGCGGTCTGGCTTGGTGGGTTGATGACCGCACGGTTTTGCATTTACCCTTCAGCGGCTTGGTTGCTGTGTGTTGTTGTCTGAGGTCCAAGCGGTCTAGCGGTTTGTCTCTGGCAACTTAGAGATCGGGCGATCTAGCGGTCTCCCATGGCAATCTCTCTCTCTCTCTGGTAGTAGCCGAGCGGTTAGCCCTTCTGTCTAACCGCGTGGCTTGTGCGGTTTGTGTCTGTATAGTCCGCTTGTGTCATGTAATTTTTTAGTCCCACATCTCTTATTTGTATTCTCTCTTCTCTCCTTCATTCTATATAAGGGAGGTCATACCTTTGTAATAGATATCTTTTTCGGATAATAAAGTTTCAGTTAAACCACTTCTGGTTTGTTTTTGTTCGTCTTTCACACTCCCCTAAGAGCGATCCTACGCGAGATCTCATCATGAAGTCCTCCCACGCCCAGATGCGCGCCATGGAGTTCTCGCACCACACCAGAACTGTTGAAGCCAAAACTCAACTTCGACCAAAGTTCGAAAAATAGGGGCGTAGACAACACCTACTCTTCCCGAGCTCCGACCTCCGGCCGGTCGTGAAGGACCAGAAACTGACCCAAATCCTCAGCAGGGAGGTCCCACTGCTTACCCGAAAGATCTCTGAGAGCTTCCTCTCCAAAGCCAAAGGCTGGACTTGGAGCTCCTCAGAAAGCACAGAAAAATCCTCTCAAGTCCCGGGAAAAACGTGCTCCTGAAGAACCCCTATGGGTCTATTTATAGTTTTCTGAGTTGGATCTGCAAATAACCACACTGAGCTGACATGAAATTACCAAAGTACCTCTGGTTGGGTCTGCCAATAGCCAGACTCCGCTGTTCTGAGGAGTCATATGCAGACTACCAAGGGCAAAATGGTAAAATTACCCGGGGTAGAAGAGTAAAATCCCCCTTGGGTACAGAAATGTGAAAGCAACCTTCTTTCTATATGGCAAGTGGGGGAGCACCCAGCGGCGAGACGAATCCTCCTTCCCGACTCGCCAACATTCTTTGCCATGAGGCCTTCTCGCCGCTATGGTCCTACTCGCGCCCCAAAGGAGAGCGTCTCACCCACTGCAGAGGCCACACGTCTCACCACCAGCGAGTGGACCCCATGGTCCCACTCACCCATCAATTCCTCTCTCCCTCTTCGACCATTCGCACTTTGAGGGCCTCTCGCGAGCCCGAGGTTGTACGCGTACATCCACTTGCCACCATCTTAGAGCTTCGCTAGGTGGGCTTGGGCTTGAAAAGGAGAGGTGTTCCTCTTGGCTTGGCCCAAGACGCATCCACCTCACTCTACCTTGCTTAGACATCAGTCCATATAGGCTAGAGATGAGACCCAAAGTGGAGCATGGTTGGGGGTTTAGTGGAGGGCACCAAAAATTTCAAAATTTCATATTTGAGGGGTTTGACCAAAAGTCAACCATAGGGTGGCCCCCCCATACGGTCAAAGTCAAAATAGCTCCAAGTCTTTGGGTGACGAGTCAAAGTTGGGGTATTTTACTAATATCGGTGTGTGCACGCTTTTCGGTGCACCGACATGCTCTTTTTGACCGATGTTGACCCGACGTCATCAAAATCGAGCGCAACCAATTCTATTAATCTTGTATCGACCACACAAGACCTACGCAACTGACCGGGGTCAAATCCAAGTTTATTTGCCCGATATTCGAAAATTGCGCGTCGCGATGTGCTACGGAACTCAAAACGATCATATTCGTCATTAGGCTTCGGATTACGACACAACAAGTTCTGATGCATTCGTATCAATTATACGAATCCATAGGAGCTGACAGAACTCAGATCGGAGTTCTCTAGCTTGATAACAAAAAAAATTCGTTTTTTTGACGTTCTACGAGGGACGGTCATATCCACCATATGACATCGAAACTCAACGGAACGAGTTCCTATGCACTCGTATTGACTATACGAGGCCATAAGAACTGACGGAACTCGAATTAGAGTTCTCTAGCTCAATATCCAAATTTCTCGTATTTGCGACGTTCTACGAGGAATGGTCATATTCACCATATGACCTCGGAACTCAACTGAACGAGTTCTAACGCACTCGTATTGACTATACGAGGCCATAAGAATTGACGGAACTCGAATCGGAATTCACTAGCTCATCAATATCCAAATTTTCCGTATTTGCAACGTTCTACAGGGAACGATCATATTCACCATATGACTTCGGTTTGCAACGAAACGAGTTTGGTTACACTCGTACCGGTTACACGAGTCCAAAGCAACAAACAGAACTCGAATCAGAGCTCATTAGCTCAAAATCCCCAAAATAGGGTCATCTCCTACCCATTATGAGTCTCGGGTAGAGTTTCGGGTCACTTTTATTGGGTCCACTAGGGTTCTAGTGACCCAATAAAAGTCGGGATGTTACATCCGGGACATGTACGTAAAAGGTTGATTCAAACACCCGAAGGTGTTCAACACTGGGCTTCTCCTTGAACATCAGTTCAAGAGGAGACTTTATGTTGATCGGACTGAGAGGCATCTGATTGATGACATAGGATGCGCAGGTCATTCCTTCCGCCCAAAAGGACCTGGGAATTCCCTTTGCACGAAGCCAACACTTGCAGCCTTCCGTCAGATAACAGATCTCCCGCTCCTCTACTCTATTTTGTTGTGGAGTATGCGAACAAGTAAGTTTCCCCCGGATGCCTTGCTTCTTGCTGAAGTTAGTGAACTCGGTTGATACGAACTCACATTCGTTGTCCGTTCTCAACTTCTTGATCCGCATGCCAAGTCGGCCCTCCACCAGCTCCTTAAACTGCACAAACAACCGGAAAGCATCTGATTTCTCCTTCATTAAGTACACCCATGTGTACCTCGTATAGTCATCAGTCAACACGAGCATATACCGGCTCCATCTAAGACTGGCGGTGACATTTAGTCCCATCAGATCACCATGAACACACTCCAATGGTGCTTTAGACCCGGTTTGTGACTTATCAAATGGAAAGCGATGTACCTTTCCATATTGACATCCAGCACAAACATGACCATTATTGTAGGATGACAACTTAGGCAAGCCTTTCACAAGGCTTCTCACCACCATGGCTTTCAGCTTTCCTATCCCTACGTGCCCCAGCCTTTCATGTCGGATAGTCGCACTATCATTTGCCCTCATCTGATCAATATAGGAGCTTGTTGATCGAACAAACAAGTCCTTTACTCTCCTTCCAACGTGTGCAACATCTGCCTTTACCGCTGATTTGTTCCAAAGAAATCTCACTTCTGTTGTGCCACACAGAACGTGATAGCCCGCATCTACCGTATTGGTCACTGAGAAGAGATTCTTCTTCATACCGGGTATATGATAAACACTCCTTAACATGAGTGGCTCCTTATCACTACCCAAATACACAACTCCCTCCTTCTATAATACATGCACAGAATTATCAGCAGTAATAATAACATTTTTACCTGAGTAAGCCTGCGGCGAAGAGAACTTTGACTCATCCCCGGTGAAGTTATGACCACACCCAGAGTCGATAATCCAGTCATCTTGGTAGTCAATGGAAGACAATGCACAGACACATATGCCCGTCATGAAGGCATTCCCCCATCCAGCTCCCTCAACACTGGAACAAGCCTCCTCCTTGCCTGCAGCATGACCTGGCTGAAGTTTCACCTTGCAGTCCCATTTGAAGTGACCTGGCCGATTGCACCTGTAGCACCTTGGTCCTTCCTTCTTCTTCTCACCATGCTTAGAAGAGGAACTCTTCTTTTGCTGATATGAAGTTGATCGACCATCGCCAACAGGTTTCTTCTTATTTCCTGAGAAGAGAGCCCCACTGTCTCCTCCAGAAATAGTCAAACCAGCCATCTGCATTGCTAAGCTCTCCTGTGAAGCTAGCAAGTTCTCCAGCTCAAGCAACAAAGGCTGAGTGGCCCAGCCTTGAACAGAGGTCACAAAGGCCACATACTCCTTATGCAAGCCACAGATGATGTGCCTCTTGAGCTTCGCCTCCAAAATAGGCTCATTAGGGTCCAATGTTGATATCTCATCGCACAGGTTCTTCATTTTCAGGAAAAATATTGAGATAGACAAGTCTCCCCGAGTGGCTCTCGTCAACTCATTCTCCAAAAACTGTAGGCGTGCTACATTCTTCATGTTGAATAACCCATCAAGGGAAGTCCAAATCTCAGCAGCTGATCGACATCCAAGGATGTGATCAAAGAGCTCCGGTGAGATAGCTCGCTTTAGAGTAAACTCAGCCTTAGCATTTGTTTTCCTCCAAGATCTCACAAGTTCAGTAATACCAGTTGCAGCAGTAACTTCTTCCTTATAGTCACCACAGACGACCTCCGAAAGATCCTCGCCCAGATGATAGCTTTCCATGCACGACCTCGACTTCTTGAAGTTGGTCGGCGTCAAAAGCTCAATACCAAGACATCTTGCCAACCCACCTTCCATTGCAACAATCACTGATCGATTAGCTTCCAGAAGCACCAAGCACAACTGATGGTTGATCACTGCTCAAACCTCTGCTCCCTCTGATACCATGTTAAAATTTGATATAGCGAAAAATGGTAACCAGACGCAGGAAAACTCAACCATAAACCAAGATTAATTGATCAAAAACAACAGAAGGCAACAACAAATCTTGTATTATCGACAATCTTCTTTACAAGGCAGGATATACATGACGAGACATGCTTCACCGATGGATAAAGAAGGAGCATACAAATAAGAAAGAACAAGCCGGACAGACTGCCTCATAGACCATCGAGATCGCCGAGCTCGTCGAGACCGCCGAGACCGCTAAGCTTCTATTGCACCGAACTATGGAGTCCGTGTAAACCGCGGACAATCGGTTATTCTACTGAACAACTTTGTCCGCTCTCTACAAGCCGCCTAACCGCTGAAGTTGCCTAGCTGCCAGAGTCCGCGAACAAGCTGCTGCTGAATTAACGAACAGAGCACCGAGACTGGCGAACAAGTTATTGAACTGGGAAAGATGGAGGAGCGAAGACTGGCTGGTAGCAACCGCGACCTGTTGTAACCACTGATTGTTAATCGCAAGCTTCACTGATCCCTGACCGGAGTCAGCACCAAAGTCCTGGCTTCTTAGTGCTAGTTACACAACCTGCAAACAGCAAGCTGATTAACCTTCTCAAACCGCATGGACAAAAAATCTGAGGCTGCATCAATTAACCCACGCTAAACTTACTGTTCATTCAATTATTATGATGTCATAGGGGGGGGGTCCTATTTATAGGCGCGGAGAGAAGTGTGGTCACCTCCCTAGTAGATAGAATCACCACCCCAGCCCGCAGCTAACACAGAGTAGTCCGCCCAGTCCGCACGGACAAGGCCGGACACCATCCTATCCACCTGGAATCAAGGAGGTCGGATAGAATCTAGTCTGCATCCCAGCAGACACCGCACCAGCTCACAACAGCAACGTCCACGACCAAAGGCACAGACCGCCCGGTCATCAACAAACGTTGCAGACTCCGCGATCTACCTGAACTTTTCACAGATTGTGACCAAGTCCTAAACCAGTGAACCTTTGGTGCGAGCTCTGCGGAAACGAACAACAGTCCTCCCAGTCTGCCAGCTCTAATATAGTTTGCCTAATCGCGAACTCCGTGGTTACCTCCTAACCGCATAACCTGAGATCAAGAGCACAGGCCAATGCCGATCTCGCGCGCACCAAAAACAGTCAGCACAGAGAGAACTCCGCGGACTCTAACCCAGTCCGCCCAGACCTCAAGTATACAACCTATCCGCACGGCTACCACCAAGGACTTACCACCAGGCCGCAACAACAGACCATCAGGCCGCACCACTAGTCTGCAAGACTGTCCGCCCAGGCCGTACGATCTACCTGATCAAACCCCACTTTCACTTCAATAATTTCAACAGAGGGAAACAAGCATAGAAGGAGAACAAGTAGGTTTCCAAAGATCCACCAAAGTCATCATAATCGCTAAGCGAATGAAAGAAATTATCTCCTCCAGGGATTGAATAGTACCCTCCCATAGCATATGATTGCGACAACGTCAAAAAGCCTAACACGTTGTTGAGAAAAGAGCAAACTCCTTTGATAGCAAGAGTTCATGGATTTTCCCGAGTCATGTAAAACTTTGTGAAATGCAGAAAATGGGAAACCGTGTCGCAGGAACACTCAACCAAACCAAGCTAAGTAAACTAGATGCAAATATAAGAGCAACTAAATCTTGTACTATCAATCTTCTTTATGATGCGATGCATACATGATGAGACATGATTCGTCAATGCACCCCATGAAAGCAAAAAATAACAAGGAAAAACTAGCCGCGTTGATAGAAATAGTATCCGCTGACTCTGCCGAACTGAACAAAGGAGTCCGTTGAAGCAGCTAAGTCGCCAGACCGCAATCTAACCGCACGGACACCCTGTTATTCCAAGCTGAAGAAATCTGTCCGCAATCTGCAACCCGCCTAACCGCTAGGCCGCCTAGCCGCTAGATAATCGCGAACAGCTGCTGCCGAACTAAATAGACAGATTTCTAGAAGCGGACAACCTTATTGAACTGAGAAAGATTGTTGATGAGAAAACCTCCTAGTCGCAAGCCGCGACCTGCTGCTAACCGCCGATTGTATCCGCAGAGTTCACACTGATCTCTGACGCAAGTCAAAACCAAGTCCTTGGCATCGCAATGCTATCCGCACAATCTGCAACAACAAACGCCGGTTAACTTCTCAAACCGCGCAGATACAAAAACCTGTCCGCAACAACCAACCGAGCTCACTTACTATTCATTCAGTTGTTTGTTGATGTGATAGGGGGTCCTATTTATAGGCGTAGGGAGAAGTGTGGTCACCGTCATAACCGATAAGATCACCACCTATCTCGCAGCTAGTACAAAACTTATTCGCATAGTGCAGATACAAAGCCTGTCCGCCAAGGCCACATCAACAAGGCCAAAACCAAGACCCGCCTGCCACACTCATGGACACCGCGGACACAACCACCAGTATGCAACAACCTGCAGGCACTACTCTAGTTCTCACATCTACAACCCTAGACTAAGGCACAATCTCGCTTAGTCGAGCTGCCAGATAGACAGCCAGTCCGCACACTCCCAGCTCACAGCTTGAGCACAAACCGGGCTCAGCAAAGTTGTCGAACTCGGTAAATTGAAAATCAGTCCGCACTAAACAGTGAACTCTGCGGACTGAGCACAACTAGACTTGGTACAAATCCAGACAAAGTCCACACCAACAAGTACATGGTGGGAACTCCAAACGGTGGACTCAACACCAGTCTGCACTTACCGGCAAACTCCAACACCAGTCCGCACTTACCGGCAAACTCCAACACCAGTCCACACTGTTTGGCAAACTCTGCGGTCATCACCAAACCACACCACCAGAACATTACCAAGGCACAAACCATGTCGATCTCGTGAGTCCACAACAAGCCGGACTTAGCAAACTCCAGATGAGTCCACACTCTCGTGGATAAACACCGTATCCATCTGGTTATAACATAGGAACAAGTTGATGCTAAACCTTGCCGACCTGGCTAGTCGTCACTCCTATCCGCCCAATCTGTGCGGACAGACCGCCTAGGTGTCAATTTTGCCCACCCAGAATACGCAGACAGACCGCCCAGGCCACCACTTTCACTTTAAAAATTTTAACACTCCCCTTAAAGTGAGAAGTGAAAACCAGCCCTAGCAGTCACCGTAACCGCTAAAATGTCCCCTTCGACAGCGCCTTTGTGAAGATATCCACTATATTGTCCTCTCTCCACACATGCTCGACATAAGAGACCCCTCCAGCACCTTCTTACAAATAAAGTGATGCTTGATCTCAATATGATTAGTTCGCGCATGACAAACTGGATTGTTAACCGGTTTAAGGGCACTTTCGTTGTCACCGTGTAGCAGAGTGAGACCCCGCACTTCTTCATGGATGTCCTCTACTAGCCTCCTAAGCTAGATGGATTCCCAAGTTGCCATGGTCGAAGCCTTATACTCCGCCTCTGTAGTAGAGACGGACACTGAATCTTGCTTTTTTCTACACCAAGATATTCCTGCCAATCCACATGTGAAAACATACCCAGACGTCGAATTCTGGTCGTCTGAGTCTCCCCCATAATCAGCATTTGTGTAACCATACGGGTTGAAGCTCGTGTCACTCCCATAAAGAAGTCTCATATCAGAAGTGGTTTTCACGTACTTCAAGATATTCCTAGCTGCTACAAGATGAGGCTTCTGAGGCTTTGTCATATAATAACTTACTCGGCCTACAATATAAGCAATGTCTGGGCTCGTAATTGTCAAGTAAATAAGGCTTCCAACCAGAGCCCGAAATACCAAGGGATCAGGAAGAACCCTCCCCTCATCACGTCAAATCTTGAGACAAAAATCCAGTAGAGTAGAACAACTCTTTCCCTCCCGTATGTCGAACCGCTGAATGATCTGTCCTATATAGCCTCTTTGGGAAATTAGTATACCTCTCTTTCTCCTCTCCACCTCAAGTCCAAGGAAGGGGTGAAGCTCACCCAAATCCTTCATCTCAAAATGAATAGCTAGCTCTGCCCTGAGCCTAGCTACTTCCTCTTCAGAATTCCCCATGACGATCATACCATCAACTTACAATAACACCAATACTTGCAACTCCCCCTTCTTCCTTATGAACAGACTTGAATCTGAATCAGAGGCAAAATAACCGCAGAACTAGAGGTATTCTGCGTTCTTCCCGTACCATGCCCGATGCACCTGCTTCATGCTGTAAAGAGACTTCCAGAGCTTGCAGATATATCCTGGATGATCTTCAGACACGTAATCTGATGGTTAAATCATGAAGATGTCTGTATCGATCTCTTCATAAAAAAGCATTCTTCACATCAAGCTGCCACATCTTCCAACCTTGGCAAGCTGCCAAGGCAATCACGACCCATACTGAAGTCATTTTTTGCAACAGGACGAAACGTCTCCTCATAGTCTTATCCATACTGTTGAGAGAATCCTCAAGCTACAAGACGAGCCTTGTATCGCTCGATGCTTCCATTCGCCTTCTTCTTCAGCATGTACACCCACTTGCACGTCACAAGAGTAACGCCATCAACCTTGGGCATAAGATCCCAAGTCTTATTTCTTTTAAGGGAAGTAATCTCCTTATTCATGGCATCATCCCACTCATTGACTCCAGTGGCACCTTCAAATCTAGAAGGCTCTCGCTCATCCAGAGGACCTGCGAATAAATAAGAGACATAGCTCACCATGTTCCCTTTGCTGTGTCGAGCCGATGGTTTGATGGTCCTCTTCGATCTCCGAAAAACCAGACCACGGCTGACCACCTCCGCTACTTCTCCTGAGCCAGCTCCGATTCCGGGCATACTTGGAGCATCACTCCCCCTGATTCCTGAACTAAAAGCCTCCGCCCCGGAGCTAGAAACACCTGGTGCCCCTGTTGAAAAAAGTTTTGAACAACAAAAATGTTTCTTACAGTGGGAGCTACACTCAGGAATATTTTGGAATTTTTCTAAAAATGGTTGATATTTTTAACAGTCAATACCAAATTAAGATAATATTTTTGTTAGCCCTAGAGGTGGGTAAATTTCCTGAAATAAATTGGGCAGCATCCTCGAGGTGCTACACACCCACTGTGAATTTTGACTTCTAATCTACAATTTTAAAAGGGTTTATTCAAAATAGGCTAGTTTTGCAAAAGAAAGTCTAGAAAAAACATTTTCATGATTAAAACTCCTAAAATTCTTATATAAGGTGGGTTAGAGGATGAGGCACCCATTGAAATTTTTATGGAAGATTTTAGGCATTCTTGATGCCTTGATTGATTAAAGTATTGGAATCCCTATTTTTCAAAAAGAATAATTATAAGGCTGGATTTTGATAGCACCTTTTTGAAATTTGTTATCCATTCCTCATATTTTTAAAGTATTATATTTTGAGAAAGTTACTATTTAATGAAATATTGAGGGCCTGATGTTTGAGTCAAATTATTATAACAACAAAATTCTAATATATTTGGTTTATAAAAGCAATTTTGGGTCTTGAACACGATGGTTTGAGATTTAGCAAAAAGCTATAACTCGAAGAGAGTGTTAGGTTAATTCCCACGCTTTAGCAAAAAGCTATAACTAGAAGAGAGTGTTAGGGTAATTCCCAACCTCAGGTCGAAGTTGTGAATCGATTCGATATTTTAGATATTTATTATATCATGAGGTTGATGTTCGAGGATAATCGTGACCATGAAAATAAATAGAGGTCGATCACCCAAGCACGAGCACTCGGGGTCTGCAAAAGTCATGTTAAAATTCGTGCAAATAATTAGGCGCTTGATAATCGATTCATTAAAGCGAGAAATAATAATGAGGCTCTGCCTCACAAACTTAAGTCTGAATAAGCCAACCTAAGATGTGCAATAAAGACAATTTGGCAAACTCAATTAAGTTGGTGCAACCTAAAATATTAAAGAATCCTCCTATGAATAGAATGAAGAACTTGTCTTCTATGAACGGAGAAGCATACTATGAATGAAGTAAAGAGCCTGCCTCTTATGAATGGAGAAACCTTCTATGAACGGAGTGAAGAACTTGACTCCTATGAACGAAAAAATCTCCTATAAATAGAGTAAAGAACTTGTCTTCTATGAACGTAAAAGCCTCATAAAAATGGAGTGAAAAACTTGTCTCTTATAAATAGAGAAGCCTCCTAAGAATGGAGTGAAAAACTTGCCTTCTATGAACTAAGATGGAACTGAACTGCCCTACTAAATAAAGATGGAACTGAATTGGTCTCCTAAATGGAGATGAAATGAAATGAACTGAATGTTGATGCGCGAAAACGGCACTGGGGCAGCTAACACGGAGGGGGTGTTCGATCTCACAAGCTAGGAGATGAGACAGGATGAAGGTTGCGGGGGAAGAGGTAGGAAGGAAGCTTCTGAGTGCTCGAGAGTGCAGCAGGCAGCCTGTCAAAGGGATTGCGGGGATAGAGGAGAGGAGGAAGCTTCTGAGAGCAGAGGAGAAACTTGATCAACAGAGAAGGTTGATCAAGAGAGGAGGAGGTTGATCAGAAGCTGTCGAGCAGACGGTTAATATGACGGTTGTGCTTGCAGGTTGGTGCCGAGAAGAGCTGAGCTGAGCTAGGAAGAAGCGGAAAGAGAAGGGGCCGCTAGCAGCGGAAACAACAGACTTCGCCCGCCGCGGCTTAAACGTCACTCTTGCGACGGGCTTTCCTTTCATTAATAACGAGAGTTACAAGCTTTCCAATACACCTTTACAACAAAGCAATAAAAGGGTACAAAAGGAAGTTGGCGGATAGGAAGAAGAATGCCAGAGGAGGCCGCGCAGACTGAAGAGCGAAGCCGGCAGGCCGCGCGGTTAAACAAAGGAAGCAGACCGCGCGGACTGGAAATCCAGGTCGGCAGGCCGCGCGACTAAAGGCGCATATACGGGATACGGTCTGAGAAATGGAGTCCGCAGGAGCGTTGGCTGGCTGGCTGACTTCGAGCGTGAGCACCTTGGTGATGACGAGACCTCCGGCACCGACGCCCACCCCCAAAAGAGAGGCATGGGGGGCTATTTATAGGCCCGAGGAGGTAACGGCTTGCGGTGACGTTACCCCCGGTGAGACAGTAACTTGAGCGAGATGGAGACGGAGTCCGCCGAGTCCGCCACAGGCCGCGCGGACTGGGACTTGGTACTGAAGCCGGAACTGCCATCGGCAAAATGGGAGACTCAGTGGCAGACTACGATGCGGGTTCGTGGAGTCCGTCACTGATGAGCTGGGACTGTCTGCCTACTGCTGGGGTGGCGGATGCTGGAAGCTACGTGGCAGACTGCGAGGAGAATTCGCGGAGTCTGCCACTGCTGAACTGATCGAGCTGCGAAGGAATGCGAGCTGGAGAGTGCCCGCGGAGTCCGGCGAGTCCGCACGAGGCTATGCGGACTGGGTCTGCTTTCTGGGGGATCTGATTCCTGGCGGGCTGGAAGGAGGCCGCCACTACAGACTGAGTCCGCAAGGAGGCTGCGGACTGAGGGAGAAACTGGCACAACTGGTTGAGCCTGTGACAGGCCTGCAGACTGAAGAGGAGTTGACCCCGCTGCTACCGAGAGGCTGGTGCTGACTAAGGGAAGGGGCGGACTGCATAGAGAGTCCGCTGAGTCCGCGGCTGCTGCAAAGCTGAGTCCGCTTGCGTCGGAGGAGAGCCTGGCTGTTAGGCTGTTGGGGTTCAGCGATGAAGGCGGACTGGAAGTCTTGACCGCACTTCGAGTCCGCCCAGCTCGCGAGGAACTTGGAGGCTGCTGGTCTTGGCGGGTAGCCGGAGTTGGAGTCCGCGCCCTGCAGGCGGGCTGGAGGAATCGGCTGCCCATGCTGCTGGGGGCAAGGACTGAGCGACCTGCCGATCTTGACGAGGCAGACCGCGCATGTTGGCGAGGCAGAAGCCGCGG
The DNA here is from genome assembly GCA_039583875.1 of Platanthera guangdongensis. NCBI lineage: Eukaryota > Viridiplantae > Streptophyta > Magnoliopsida > Asparagales > Orchidaceae > Platanthera > Platanthera guangdongensis. The sequence goes on along the minus strand of CM077159.1, from coordinate 136,494,937 downwards.
TAGCTGGCTGGCGGCTTGGGCGGATAGGGAGTTGGGTCCGGTAGAGAGGGTCCTGCGGAAAAAACCTCGCGGTTAAGCTGAAAAAGGGGGTGGCCTGCAGAGGCGGACTGCAGAAGCAGTCCGCGGACCCTGCCGACCAAGGAAAGGCACGCGGCCTGGGGGGTCAGACCGCTGAGACCGCGCAGGCCGCGCGGCCTGAGCGGACAGAGAATTCTGTCCGCCCAACCTAGGGAATCACGGCCTCCAGGAGGAACCCAGGGCAGGCCGCGACGAGCGAGCTGGCTCCCTTTGGAATGATCGTCGATTTCGGGGTTAACATAATCCCCGCACTTTTTTAAGTTCCGGATAGAACTTCGAAAAAGTTGGAGACCCGCGAAAATCGTGATCCACCCCAACAAAAAGAGAAGGGGGCAAGGAGAGGTAGAACCTGAAGCCTCTCCTTAGGAGTTTGGAGTTGTCTGTCAGTTTTCCTGCAAGAGGAAAGTTAGGGTAGGCATGTATGGGTGGTACATCGAGTGTGTACCTGAGTTTGCCTTTGTAGAATGAGGAAAATGTGTCTTCCACTAAGTTCTGCAAAAATGAAAGTGAGAGAAAAACACAGAAGAATAATGACTCGCAAGTACCTGATGGAGGCTTGCAAGCACCTGTTATCCTCTGCAAAAAGGGAAGGATGAAGAGTATATGAGAATGAAAAATGAGCTGCAAGTACCTGGAATGAACTTGCAAGTCTTTGCTGGTTTCTGCAAAAGAAGAGTTAAAGGTATGCACAGTATATGAAGATAACTCGCAAGTACCTGTGAAGAAACTTGCAAGGACCTGCTGATCTCTGCAAGAAAAGAGTTAGGAGCAGGCATTGTATACAAAAAATAAGCTGCAAGTACCTAGATATGACTTGCATGTGTCTGCTAACCACTGCTAAGAAAAGAGTGAGCAACAGACATAGAATAATGAATTAAACTGCAAGTATCTGGATGAGGCGTACATGTGTCTGTTGATCTCTACATAGAGAAGAGTCAGAAATAGACAATATACGAAAGAAGCTTGCAAGTACCTGGGAGAAGGCTTGCAAGCGTTTGCTAATCTCTGCAATGAAAGAGTTAGAAGTACACATGTATATGAAAGAAGCTTGCAAGTACCTGGGAGAGGGCTTGCAAGTGTTTGCTAATCTCTGCAAAGGGAAGAGTTAGAAGCAAACATATATATGAAAGAAGCTTGCAAGTACCTGTGGAGAAGGCTTGCAAGCGTTAACTATTGATGAGATAAGGCCGATATAACCAAATAGTAAGGAAAATGCCTGATGAACTCTTTATCATGAAGCCCAGATCAATAAATCGAGCGCTAACTGTTGATATGGCTGGATGGACATGATCAGATTAGCAGAGAAGTAACTTAACGAATTCTGCCAATCTTAACTAGATTGCAATAGCAGGGCTTGATGATCAAAGGGAGTAAGATTCCTTGATCAATGTTTGATACCATTAGATTTTGATAAGAGTGATGAATAGCTTTGTGAATCTTCATTTGATAGCGCTTAAGCAGGCAGTGAATAAAAGATGAGAGTAATAGAGCTTGTATAAGTAGAGAGCTTGTAAGTCATCATTCGATGGAGCTTTGAGCAAGCAATGTATATAAGATGAGCATAAGCAAAATGAATGCCGGAAATCTTTTTGCTAGATCAGATTAACCTGTTCACCTGTGAAAGAAGGCAGTTGACAAAAAGAGGGGCACTAGCTATACTCCCTTGACAGAGCACAAAAGGGAGACATGCGCAAAAATCTTAAGAAGGAAGCGACAGATGCACTGCTCTCTTGCCTCAGGTACAATCATCACTGATCAATGAGACAAGTTGTGCCAAGTGGCCTATTGCTTGTCTATGGATTGATCTGTGGAGTTATGGGAATTTGCAAAGGCACAGATCGAGAGTACCAGAGAGTGTTCGACCATCACAGTCAGGTGATGATCGAATAGACAAGGCTACGCTTGATCTCCATTTCTTGTCAAGCAAAGATCATCATAACTGTAATGTATCCTTTGCGAAGCACAGTAGAGCTAAACACATGGGGCTCGCCTAGCACACACTCTATGTCAGATGCCGGCTAGGATCCTAAGTCTGAAGCCCAACATCGTAGATTGAACGGCTCCCACTACACATATGGGTATACTCCCGCCATATGTGGTCGAAGTGGTTGTGCCAGAGAACAAACTACGGAGGGAGCATTCCAGACTTGGCAATATCTCATTGGTATAGTGATCTCTTTGGCAAAGAGAAAAAATAGAGGAGGAAGCATCACAAGAGGGGAACTGTGTCAGTATAAGATCCCAGATAAAAACTTTATTGAAAAACAGCAATGAACACTGAGAAGTGCTTTGAAATGAAAATGTCTGAAAAGAATAAGGGTAAGAGTTGAGATAACCCATCAAGGTTGCGAGAGAATTTGAAGGACTGTGAAGTCCATTGCTTGCTTAGAATAGCCTTCCAAGCACACCCTCGTCGTCGGCATCGAAGCATTCAACAACTTTGTTAACAACGAGGAGAGGAGGCTCTTCAACTAGATTCACTCCATTGGAGGAGCAAAGAACATCTGCAACTTCTTTGCCCTTTGAAGTTGATGGATCAGGGCGATCTTCTTTGAGAAGCAGGTCACGCATCTTACCCTGCTGGAGCATCCTTTGCACAAGTTGGCGGAGTGCTCGGCAGTACTCAGTTAAGTGGCCTGGCTCTTTATGGAATTCACAGTATGGTTCAGAGTCTTTAGATCTTTGATCAGCTGGTCGGTAGGGCTTCTTGTAGTTTTCCCTGTCTTTCATGATCTGGCTTACTTCTTGCATGGCCTCGTCGAGATCAGACTCATGCAAGTCATTGTCTTACTGATGGACTGCTGCTGTTTACGAAGACGGGGCTAGTGGTAGCAATGAATCTGGAGCACGATCACGGCTCAGGAAGGAGTATCAAAGGCGTTGAAACCTTCTCTCCTTTCTTGAGCAAGATGGGAAATGATTGTAAGGAGGCCTTGGAGGCTGCTTGCGAAAAGGATCTTTCTCTGATAAGAGCTTGGAGACGAAGCTTGGTTTTCTTTTTTCACCTCGAATGTATGAGTTGGCTAGAGCGATCAACTCTTGGTATGTCCTTGGAGCACGGACATTGGCTTCAAATTTGAGAGGCCCTTCACGAAGACCGTGAATAAGAGCCACTCTGTACATTTCCTGATCAGCAATTTCGATTTCCAAAATCTCTCTTTGGAATCGATAAACAAACTGAGACCAAGTTTCATCACTGCGCTGCTTGATCTCAAAGAGGGCTTCAGGACTGCCCTTTCTCTTGGTGGAGGTAGAGAATTTGAGAAGAAACTCCCTTCGTAGATCAATGAAGGAAGTGATGGAGTGAGGACGGAGGCCATAGAACCAGTCCCTCACTTGCCCATCAAAGGTTGTGACGAGAAGCTTGCATATAGTTGCATCTGACAGAGTTTTGAGAGCAACGACTGACTCAAAAGCTTGAAGATGCTTTACTGGATCAGTCTCCCCGGTGTAGATTGGTAATCAAGGCTCTCTGAAATTAGCTGGAGTTGGCTCATGGCGAACATTCTCTGTGAATGGTGAAAGTTCTTCTTGTTCTCCTACAACATAAGGAAAGAAAGGTGCATAAGCCGCAACTGCAAAAGAAGCAGGAGGATAAAATGGAAAAGTTGTTGTAGGAGGAGCAAATGCAGGAGCTGCAGGGTAAGGGTGACTTCCCTGAAAGTTGAGAAATCTAGCAGGACTTTCCCGGGCTACTTCCCGGAAGAAGTTTTGGCGAGTAGCAAATTCTTCATCTTGAGGTCGCAGAGGAGCTGCAGGACCTTGCGAGAAGGTTATTGTGTAAGGAGGATAGACCGGCAGGCAAGATGGAGGACAAGCTTGTTGAGGACCCAAAGTTGGGGCTAGATTGATTGGAGCAGCAGAAGCAACTGGAGTTGTTGTCGGTTGAGAGTCTAATCGCTGTGTGATTACAGTAAGAATTTTGTTGATTGCTTGGATGCTGAACATTCTCACGGCGCGATTGCTCAAAGGCCTCCTAGAGAGGATCATCTCTAGGACTCGGAGCAAAGCTCTCGGGTGGTTGATGATCTGACATGGTTAACTATCGCTGTTCACCGTCTGATCGGATCTGAAGGTCGCGTGTTAACTGTTGATGCGCGAAAACGGCACTGGGGCAGCTAACACGGAGGGGGTGTTCGATCTCACAAGCTAGGATAGGAGGCAGGATGAAGGTTGCGTGGGAAGAGGTAGGAAGGAAGCTTCTGAGTGCTCGAGAGTGGAGCAAGCAGCTTGTCAAAGGGATTGCGGGGATATAGGAGAGGAGGAAGCTTCCGAGAGCAGAGGAGAAGCTTGATCAACAGAGAAGGTTGATCAACAGAGGAGGAGGTTGATCAGGAGCTGTCGTGCAGAAGGTTAATATGACAGTTGTGCTTGCAGGTTGGTGCCGAGAAGAGCTGAGCTGAGCTAGGAAGAAGGGGAAAGAGAAGGGGCCGCTAGCAGTGGCAACAACAGACTTCGTCCGCCGCGGCTTAAACGCCACTCTTGCGACGAGGTTTCCTTTTATTAATAGCAAGAGTTATAAGCTTGCCAATACACCTTTACAACAAAGCAATAAAGGGGTACAAAAGGAAGTTGGCGGCTAAGGAAGAAGAATGCCAGAGGAGGCCCCGCGGACTGAAGAGCGAAGTCGGCAGGCCGCGCGGTTAAACAAAGGAAGCAGACCGCGCGGACTGGAAATCCAGGTCGGCAGGCCGCGCGACTAAAAGTGCAGAGACGGGATGCAGTCTGGGAAATGGAGTCCGCGGGGAGCACTGGCTGGCTGGCTGACTTCGAGCATGAACACCTTGGTGATGACGAGACCTCCGGCGCCGACCCCGACCCCGACCCCCCGAATGAGGGGCATGGGGGCTATTTATAGGCCCGAGGAGGTAACGGCCTGCAGTGACGTTACCCCGGTGAGACAGTAACTTGAGCGAGATGGAGACGGAGTCCGCCGAGTCCGCCACAGGCCGCGCGGTCTGGGACTTGGTACTGAAGCCGGAGCTGCCATCGGCAAAATGGGAGACTCAATGGCGGGGTGCGATGCGGGTTCGCGGAGTCCGTCACTGTTGAGCTGGGACTGTCTGCCTACTGTTGGGGTGGCGGATGCTGGAAGCTATGTGGAGGACTGCGAGGAGAATCCGTGGAGTCCGCCACTGCAGAACTGATCGAGCTGCGAAGCGTTGCGAGCTGGAGAGTGCCCGCGGAGTCCGGCGAGTCCGCACGAGGCTATGCGGACTGGGACTGCTTTCTGGAGGATCTGATGCCTGGCGGGCTGGAAGGGGGCCTCCACTACAGACTGAGTCTGCAAGGAGGCTGCGGACTGACGGAGAAACTGGCACTACTGGCTGAGCCTGCGACAGGCCTGCGGATTGAAGAGGAGTTGACCCCGCTGCTGCCGAGAGGCTGGTGCTGACTAAGGGAAGGGGTGGAGTGCATAGAGAGGCCGCTGAGTCCGCGGCTGCTGCAAAGCTGAGTCCGCTTACGTCGGAGGAGAGCCTGACTGTTAGGCTGTTGGGGTTCAGCGATGAAGGCGGACTGGAAGTCTCGACCACACTTCGAGTCCGCCCAGCTTGCGAGGAACTTGGAGGCTGCTGGTCTTGGCAGGTAGCCGGAGTTGGAGTCCGCGCCCTGCAGGCGGGCTGGAGGAATCGGCTGCCCATGCTGCTGGGGGCAAGGACTGAGCGACCTGCCGATCTTAACGAGGCAGACCGCACATGTTGGCGAGGTAGAAGCCGCGGTAGCTGGCTGGCGGCTTGGGCAGATAGGGAGTTGGGTCCGACAGAGAGGGTCCTGCGGAAACAACCTCGCGGTTAAGCTGAAAAAGGGGGTGGCCTGCAGAGGCGGACTGCGGAAGCAGTCCGCGGACCCTGCCGACCAAGGAAAGGCACGCTGCCTGGGGCGGTCAGACCGCTGAGACCGCGCAGGCCGCGCGGCCTAAGCGGACAGAGAATTCTGTCCGCCCAACCTAGGGCATCACGTCCTCCAAGAGGAACCCGGGGCAGGCCGTGACGAGCGAGCTGGCTCCCTTGGGAAGGATCGCCGATTTCGGGGTTAACACTGAACTTTCCTACTTGGCTCTTATTTATTGTACTTTTCTTAATGCAATTATTTCAGTTCAGCACTTTATTACAATTTATTTCAATTCTATACTTTATTTCAATTTCAGCATTTCTTTTTTCACAGTTCATTTCAGTACCTTATTTATGTACTTCAATTCTGCAATTTAATTCAACATAATTTTATTACCATTCTTTATTACTACAATTTACTATTCCCTGCATTTTTGTTCGGGTTCGCTCTAATGAGTGGCTGATTATTTGGGTGAGCATTAGTTAGGGATAACTTGGAGTTAAGGAATTCCTCTGAGTGTAGCCCTAAATATTGACTCACATGCTCGTTGTGCTCTTTGTCTAAAGTTGAGTAGCATACCAAAGATACATGGACATCTACCCGAATTATTTTTAGAGCAAGCCTCTGCGGTCCCGACAATGCCAATTTTATATTGTATATTTTTCTTGTTTGTAAATTGCATATGGTGAAAAGCGGCGGGTCGGTCATGGCTGCAGACCATTTGTACTGGTAAGAGAAGGTTGACGACTCACAATGATAGTGAGATGTGTTCTATGGGTGCTCGCCTAAAATATGCCTCGTTGGATTTCCTCTGCTGATCGACCTAAATTCTGTAACCATCAGATATCACTCATATCCAAGAGTACACCAAGTTGTACGTTGGGGCTTGGGTAGTGCGATACGACCACATCAAAAAGTAGCAGGACTGGCCACTGCCACTGACGGCCACATTAGTGAGGCCCGCGAGGTTACTGGAAATGAAGCGATTAAAACTATGTTGGCATAGGGTGCTGCTACATGTTGTGAACACATGTTTGATTGTGCATGTGTTATTAAAGCTCTATTTAATAATTGCTTATTTCAAATGTTGCACTTTGATTTATAAAGTTTACCTCCTCTGTACTTCGAGCTTTATTTATGCCCGCTTTATACAAACTATTGCTAGCACTCTTTTTTCTTCGGTTATTTTCTTTTGTTTTGTTGCTTACGCTCGTCCCAAAGTTAGGGATCTGGGGAGGAGATGTGTACCACTTAGTCTTTGTCTAATATTTATTGAATAACCATTCACAAGAGACGGAGCAGCCCAAAGCCTAAATACAACATGACAGCGAACCTGCTTTAGAGATCGCTCGTGCAGAGGCACCCGCCTCGCCTCCCGTCTTCTGAGACTCGAGTCCTTAATGCCTAGTAGTTTGTGAGAAGAGTTGTAGCAGTAGTTTTTTTTTGAGTACCCAGGGCAACTTGTATAAACTGTTGGCTACAACCTTTGCTTATATATTTATATTTATATTTACATTTATATATATATATTCATATATATATTTATATATATAGTTGGTCATTCTATAATTGCTTGTGCATTGTGATATAATGTGACGTGCTGTGTTCTTTGTTGTTAGATATTGTATACACATTAACCCAGATTTGATGAAGTCACCCTTGAACTAAGATGAATTAAGTTGTATTTGATGTTTTGTTTAAGTTATGTGTTTGCCGGATTCTAATGCCAAGTGTAGACCAATGTCAGTCTACAATGGGTCACCAAATACAGGACCATACAACGTAATCCCTCATTATGTGATCCATGGGGTTGACTCATGTGTAGCCTCTCTATTGGGATACACTTCATATTCAAGCACTAGAACTAATTGGAGAAAGGCTTGTTGTTGTATTCACCAAAGAAGAAGAAAAATTCTGTTGAAATAATTTTGCTAAGTACTTTACTCGAGTAGATACATACATACTCGAGTGAAATACTTAGTCAATACTCGAGTAAGACTATAAGTACTCGAGTAAAGGTATTAGCTCTCGAGTAGCCACATTATAGCTCTCGAGTAGCTAAGACAACTACTCGAGTAGATCCCTCCTCATTCTCGAGTTAACATAATTTCTTCTCCAAAAAATTGTCTAAGTAAATTACTCGAGTAGTCATATAAGTACTTGAGTAGTTTAGTCTTTTGTCTCGAGTTACAGAAGACTGGATTTCACGTAATTTTTCCTTACTCGAGTAGTAAAATTCATGTACTCGAGTAGTCCATCTACTACTCGAGTAGTCCAGAGTAAATACTCGAGTAACAAGATTTTCTTCCATCAAGATTTCTCTTCCAGAAAACATTCTAAGTCCTTGACTCAAGTAGCTTCTCTACCTCTCGAGTAGTAAATTTCTTTTCACTCGAGTAGTACTTCTTGTACTCGAGTAGTTTAACTACACATCTCGAGTAACTATTTTAGCACTCGAGTATGTCTTTGTGTACTCGAGTAGTTTCTCTCTGTTTATGAATTCTCTCCAAGTCATTTACTCGAGTAGTTTTCTTCTATTCACTCGAGTAGTCTTATATAGTACTTGAGTAGGTTAACCTTCACTCGAGTATGTCAGTCATTCTTTTTCAGAAAATTCGTTAAGTCCAGATTTGACAGAAATTTCAAACAGCCTTGACGTGATTGGTCCATGTGTACGTCATTAAGACTAATTATGACCGTTATTGAAGATCTTATATAAAGTCTTGTCAGAAACTGACAAACCCTAACCAAAGCTGTCGAATATTATTCTAAGGAAATCTGAATCTCATTCTCTCTCTCTCAAAAATCGGAAGTTGTCGCAGTCGACCTTCATCGTGTACATCTGGCTAGGGTTTTCGATTCCAGAAGATTCAGATCAATCAGATTCACAGATCGAGATCGTCGTTCAATTCTTCATCATCTATCTGATCGTGTGAAGCCAAGAAATTTTAGATCTAGCCTTTGCTGAGATTCTTCTTCAACTTCTCTGATAAAGCCGCAAGGATTAAAGAAGAAGATCCAGGCCGACTGTTTGCAGATCTGATAAAGTTGTACTATTTGTATTTCTACATACTTACAATTTCATTCTTGTAGGAGAATTCTCTCCGAGTGTAGGAGCTTTTGTCTCCGAGTTGTAGGAAGTTTTATCTTCCGAGTGTAGATCTATTTTGTGGATCAAGATTGTAGGAATTTTGTTCTGAGGCATAGGATTGGTTTTCAATCCGAGATAGTGGAGTAGCCAAGTCTAGTGTATTGTTAGATCGGTAAGGGAAGTGGATATACCCAAGGTTGGGAACCACTATAAATCTTTTTTCGTATGTGATTGTTTGGTAGATAATTGTGTGCATAGATCTAAAATTTTTATTCCGCAAAAAGACGCACAACTCACCTATTCACCCCCTCTAGGTGATTTAGGTAGACAACTAAACACTTTCAATTGGTATCAGAGCCAGGTTAATCATTAAAATATTAACACCTTAATCAGATCTTCCTAGTTGTCTTTTGTGATCTACCAAGCATGGACAAGGCTAAAGATTTTGCCAAGCTTCCTTTGTGCACCAAGAATAATTTTCCCATGTGGAAAGAAAGAATCAAATTTTTTATGGAAGCTGTGGATCCAAGGATCTTCGTGATCATTGAAGAAGGTCCTTACATTCCCATGACCATCTCCACAATAGATCCATCAAAGAAAGTTCCAAAGAAACTAATGGATCTAGACAAATACGAGATTACACTTGTGTCTTTAGACAAGAAGGCCAAGAACATAATGACAAGTGCAGTCGATAAATCCATGCTGCAAAACTTGATCCACTGCCAGTCTGCAAAGGAGATGTGCAGTCCCTAGTCACTTTGATGGAAGGTACAGAAGAAGTTATGGATGATATAAGATACCTTTTGAATAAAAAGTATGAAGCCTTCCGACAAGGAAATAAGGACACCATTGCTGACACCTTTGAGAATTTCTTCAAGATAGTCAATGGCCTAAGGGTCTATGACCGAGTCTTCACAAACGGAGAATTAAATGATAAGTTTCTTGAGATCCCTAACCAAGGAATGAGATAACAAGGTCTGTGCCATCCGGGAATTTGGAAAGCTAGCCGAGACAGACCCGCAGAACCTCTTCGGGAAGCTTATGTCATATGAGCTTCAACTTAACACCAGAAAGGCTGAAGAAGAGAAGAGCAGGTCTGCATCTAGGGAAAAGTCTGTTGCTCTAAAGACAGACACCTCAAGGAAGTCAAAGGCTGCCTCTCCCTCCCCGACACAAGACGTGAGTGAAGTGGAAACCTCGGAGCCAAGTACCTCAGGCTCTAAGCTATCTGAAGGAGAGTTCTCTCTACTCTCACAACAGTTCAAGAAATTCTTGAACAAGAAGAAGCAATGGAAAGGCAATGATGCCTCCTACAGAATATCATGACATGATGGTGATCGTCAAAGAAAAGACTCAAGCAACCACGACAGGTATACTGCAAAACAAAACAAACATATTTCTACTGACATCATTTGTTACTGTTGTAATAAGTCAGGTCATGTCATTGCTGATTTCCCCATAAAAAATAAGGAGGGTGGAAGAAGAAAGGAAAAGAAGTCCTCATACAATAAGAAGAGGACATAGAAGAGCCTGATAGCCAAGAAGGGCAAAACTCTTAGTGACTACGACTCATCTGAGTCGAGTGAAGAAGAAGAAGAAGCCTAATTTGGGCTTATGTCTCAGACAGATGACGAACAAGAGCCCCAGTTCACTGGGAAGGTAAACTCTCACACTCCTCTTTCAGAATCTAATACTTCTGATCATGATAATGAGGACAATTCTTCTGATGATGAGTCTAAACTCATGGCCCAATACAAGGAGTTGATCATGGCTTACGACAAATGTCGTCAAGTTGTGAAAACACAGGCTAAAGAGATAAAGTCTCTAAAAGCTGAAGAGAGCATCTTGAGAGAGGAAGTCGCTAAGACCGACTCACTCAAAGAGAACTTCAATAATACTATTGAAGAATACAACAAGGCTCTTGAGCACCTTGACTTAAAAGAAAAAATCATCAAAGAGTTGGAAGAACAACTCGTTGCTGAAAAGAAACTTGTTGAAAGTTTCTCGAAGCCTAAGACTGTTCTTCCATTCATTGCTGAATTCTCAGCTAAGGCCAAGGGTGCTAGATTAGGCCATGTAGAAGGTCCATAAATCTTCTAGGAGGAACAAGGCTTAAAGAAAGAATAAGGCCATCAAAGAAGGCCTTGGCCAAAGAGAAGGGGAAAGCCCCTCAAGATCAGACTTCGTTCAAGAAAGTCATATTTCCAACTAATGAGTTTAAACATGACTCATCCTACGGTCACTTGACCAGGCCTACCTATGTAGAGCCAAAGTCTCATTATCAAGGATGGACTCACCCCAGAAACTTTGGTGAGAGTGTCTTTAAGGCACCTTATGAATAAGTCATTCTTCAAAGCTATGGCCCTTACAATCATGGTCATAACTTTAAGAAAGCACCAAAGTCAAAGTCGATTGTGGAAAAGCCAATGAAGGAGAAGAAATCATGTGATTGGCATCATCATGAAGCTTCTTCCTCCAAGAATACTGCTCCTGCTAGAGCACAACTTCAAAAGGTCAAGCAGGAAAACATAAGACAAAGATACAATAGGTTTGATTGTTGGTACTGTGGCAGAGTTGGTCACTTTGTCATTGACTGGTGGTTTAATTCCAGAAATTTTGCAACTCCTTAAGTTGGCAGTATGAGAAAGACCACTCATAATGCTAATACTCATAGGGGGAGTATCCTAATACGAGATCAAGGACCCCAACGTGTTTGGGTTCCTAAGGCAAACTGATTATGATTGTAGGTATGTTTAAAGGCCACCAAAACGCCTATCTGGTATTTGGACAGTGGATGCTCTCGACATATGACCGGGACAAGAAGCCTACTTCAAAACTATTCTCCAGTCGTGAACGGACCAAAGGTCATCTTTGGAGGTTCAGACCGAGGAATCACTAAAGGCTATGGTATGATCACTAACGGTAGTGTATCCTTCTCAGATGTACCTTATGTTGAAGGATTGGAACACAATCTTATAAGCATAAGCCAACTCTGCGATAAATGATACATATTTGAATTCCATGATGATAAGTGCTTGATAAAATCCGTTGACAATATGGAAACGATTTTATCCGGCACTCGAAGCAGGAACATATTTTGTTTAAATTTCATTTGTATAGACTCTTCTACACCAGTGTGCTTTTTAGCAAAAGATAGTGCGTATCTTTGTGACCAATGTCACAAGAGACTAGCACATATTAATTCCAAAACTATTAATAAATTATTTTCAATAAATTTAGTACGTGATGCCCCAAATGTCAAGTACATCAAAGATAGACCTTGTCATGCATGTGTAAAAAGCAAGCAAACAAGGGCTACATTTAAAAGCGTTATTGGCAAAGATTCTAATAGATGTCTCCATCTACTCCATATAGACTTGTTTAGTCCACTGCAAATTAGAAGTTTGGGAGGTAAGGACTATACGTTAGTAATTGTTGATGATTACTCGCGCTTTGCGTGGGTGTTCTTTCTGAAACACAAGTAAGATACCTTCGACATCTTTGCTAATTTTTTCAGGCAAGTCCAGAATGAATACAATTGCTCCATAGTTAAAATCAGAAGTGACAATGGAACAGAGTTCAAGTCTGAGGCCATGATAGAATTCTGTGAAATCTTGGGTATCTTTCATGAGTTTTCTTCTCCTCGAACTCCAGAACAGAACAGAGTGGCTGAGAGAAGGAATAGAACACTTATAGAGCACTGCAGGACCATGTTGAGTGATGCCTCACTTCCGAAATACTTCTGGGCTGAAGCCGTCAACACTGTATGTCACGTGCAAAATCAAGCACGCATTAACAAAAACCACGATAAGACACCTTACGAACTTCTAAAGGGCAGGAAACCAACTGTCTCATATTTTAGAATTTTTGGTTGTAAGTGCTTCGTGCTTAACAATGACAAGTATCATACTACCAAGTTAGCGAAAAGAGATTTGAAGGTAATTTTGTACGATATAGTAGCCATAGTAAGGCATACAAGATATTTAATAGAAAAACTCTGGTTGTAGAAGAATCAATACATGTTATATTTGATGAGACAAGCTTACTGCAAGGCAACTCTTCTAGTGTGTTCATTGAAGATGCAGGTACAAAGTTGAAAGAACTTAGCTTGGATGAACCGTCCGAAGAGAAAGGTGAAAAGTTCATCAAGATCACCACTCCAACCCCTATTGGAGAGGTTGATGATCAAGATGAAGAAATTGTCCAAGTTGATGAAGTCACTCCAGTTATTGAAGACAATCCAGATGCAAGGACCCTAGAGCTCAGACATATGAAGGATCACCCATGGACCAAATCATAGGAGATCCTCGGGATGGTATCAGAACTCGTAGAGGTACAACCAACGAGAATTTATACTTGAGTTTTCTCTCACATGTTGAACCAAAAAAGTTTGAGGAAGCAAACTCAGACGCATCTTGGATAATGGCGTTGGAAGAAGAACTTGTTGGGTACATTGGTCAAAATGTACCTGATTTGAAGAAGCCTCACCCAACTCAATGGTATACATCAAAATGTATTTGATGTATTTTGAGTTACATGTGTAGGTTAAGTATTTGCAGGATATGATGAAAAAGTTTCTAAGTCCATGTGTCGACACCCAGAGGGAAAGTGTCGACACTTAAGAAGACTTGTGTCGACACTTGGAGTCATTGTGTCGACACCAGGGATGTTGTGTCGACACTAGACAGAAAGTGCCGACACAAGGAGCTGTGTCGACACTCAGTGAAGAAAAGACAGTGAAGCTGTGTCGACACTTAACAGTTGTGTCGACACCCAGTGAAGCTGTGTCTACATCAGAAAGTGTCGACACTTGGAGCTGTGTCGACACTCAGCAAAAGTCAGCAGAGACTAAGTACAAGTGTCGACACTCAGAACAATGTGTCGACACTCAACAGAAGAGTCAACACATGAAGATGCGTCGACACTAAGGGAATGTGTCGACACTCAGCCAGAGTCTCGACTGAAGATGTAAGTGTCGACACCCAAAGCAATGTGTCGACACTCAATAAGTATCAACAATGAAGATATGTGTCGACACCAAGAAGCAGTGTCGACACTTGACAGATACAACACATGAAGATGTGTCGACACAAAGGTGTTGTGTCGACACTTAGAAGAATTCAGCAAAGATACTGAAGTACAAGTACTTGTGTCGACACTTAATTTCAGTGTCGACACATGAAGAAGAAGTAGTGTCGAGATAAAGAATCAACAACACAAGGAGTTGTGTCGACACCTTGTAGACTAGTGTCGACACTTAGACAACATGTGTCGACACTTGGTCTATAAGTGTCGACACTTAAAGACAGAAAGTCTCGACACTATCAGACAGTTAGAGAATTTTCAAGAACTGACTGGATGACTTGACAGCTGCCATTCCAGCCGGTCTACAGCACCTGTCAGAGTTGTCAGAATTCAGTTATGGACCGGATCAGCCGGTTACCATGAAGAAGGCCTATAAATAGGCTTATACTGTCTACAGAAGAGATTGATCAAAAAGTTGTTGAAGAAGAATAAGTTCAAATCAGTGATAAAGTATTCAACAAAGAAGATCTTGCAATTCCTTGAAGATTCAAGTGCAGATCTAATAAGTTGGAGAGAGAGAGCTCCATCCAAGAAATCAGCTGTTGGAACCCAGCTGAGAAGAATGATTCAGATTGGTCTGAATCTTAAGAAGCAGAGATCAAGGATCAACTGCAGAGGAATCAGTCTTATTGTGTTCTACTTTCAAGAAGCTTTGAAGAAAAGCCAAGTCAGATTGATTTCAGCTGAGTTCTTCCAAGAACTCATCAAGAATCTCACAACTTATCTCTCTTTTATCTAAATTGTTGAGTTTATACATTTTGTATTCATTATAACTTGTAGGATCCTTTGGATCTGAGATTGTAAGCCTGCAATTATAAAGGCTGAGGGTAGGAGAGTGAAATCTCTGAGTGTAGGCCTTGGTGGCTGAGTGTAGGCCTTGGTGGCTGAGTGTAGGCCTTTGTGGCTGAGTGTAGGCCTTTGTGGCTGAGTGTAGGCTTTGTTGAAAAGCTGAGTTGTAGGGCCTTGGGCTTGAGGTGTAGGAACCAGTTTGGGTTCTGAGACAGTGAATTAGTTTGGCCGAATCTAGTACACTGCTAGATAGGCGAAGGGGAAAGTGGATGTACCCAAAGCTTGAGGAACCACTATAAAACTCTGTGTCTTCTGTGTGTTGTGATTTGCTGTGAATGCTGTGAAATAGTAGATAGAAATCTGTGTTAAATACTGATTGCTGCCATTAAAAGGTAAAAATAATTTGGTCACCTATTCACCCCCCCCCCCTCTAGTTGTTTAGGTACTATATCTTTCAAGTGGTATCAGAGGGAGGTTACTCAAAAAGGACTAACAGTCTGAGGAGATCCTGATTGGCAGTTTCAGTCTAAGTCAAGTACAGATTCAAGAAAATCAAGAACCATGGGTTCCACTGAAACTCACAAGGAATTGGGATCCATGAAATTACCTATATGTAGGAAGGAAATCTTTGGCATATGGAAGGAAAGGGTAAGGCTGTTTATGGAGGCCTCAGACCCTAGAATTTAAATCACAGTAAAGGAAGGGCCATATGTGCCAATGAAGGTGTCAGTCCTGGATGCTAATCAGTGAACACCAAAGGATTTCTCTGAAATGACAAAGGATGAGATTGTCCTAGCCACCATGGACAAAAGGGCTCAAAACATTATAGTGAGTGTCATAGATGATGCAACTTTTCAGAATCTAATACACTGTAAGACAACCAAAGAGATGTGGGATACCCTTATTGTGTATATGGAAGGATCTGAAGAAGTTAGGCAAGACAGAAAATCCTTGCTAAATCAAGAGTATGAAAGTTTTAGAAAAGGAAAGGGTGATAACATAACTGAGTGCTATAAGAAGTTCTATAGGATAGTGAATGAACTCATGTCTTATGGAAGAGAGTTCAATAATTATGAACTCAATGACAAGTTTCTAAGGTCCCTAACTAAAGATTGGGACACCAAGATCTGTGCCATTAGAGAAATGGCTAAGTTGGGAGAAATTCCTCCACCTACACTGTTTGGCAAATTGTTGTCATATGAAATGCAGTTGACAGTGAGGAAAGAGGAGGAGAAATCAACAAGAAATGAACATAAGGAAAGAACAGTAGCTTTCAAGACAGAAGCCCCCAGGAGGTACAGATGTAAGTCACCTACTCCACCTCCAAAGGTTGCTGAATCTGAGTCAGATGAGTCAGCTAGTACAAAGTCTGAAAGTAGTGAAAGTGATGAGGACTTTGCTGCCTTCACTAGATATTTTCAGAAGTTCTTGAAGAAGAAACAGTGGAGGACAAGGCCTTCTACATCACAGGGAAAGGAAGATTCTTATCAGCAAAAGAGATTTTCAAAGAAAGACAAGAAAAAGTCAAAGTCTAGCAAAGCTACACTATCAAAATAGTGTGCTATTGCTGCAATAGATAAGGCCATGTTGTTGCAGATTGTCCAGAAAAGAGAAAGGAGTCTGGTGACAGGAAGAAGACTCATTTCAAAGGCAAGAAAGTGAAGTCTTTTGTTGCTAAAAAAGAGAAGACTCTGTCAGATATTTCTTCCTCAGAAACTGAGTCAGATGTTGAGGCATACATAGGGCTGTTTACTGAAGAAGAAGAAGAAGAATTCATGCAGATTATGGAGTCTATATATGAACAAGAAGACTGTCAGTGCCAAGGACTAATGGCATTGACTGAAAGTGACAAAATCCCGGAGCAGCCAGGACCCAGTAAGGTACAAAGTTCAACTTCCAGTTCAGTTTCTTGTGCCAGTACAGAATCAGATTCATCTTCATCAAGTGATGAGAGTGTATCTGAGTCTGAAGAAGATATTCATCAGCTGATAGATGAATATAAGGTTCTGTTGCAAGCTTACAAGAAGAGCAAGTCCCTAGCCAAAAGTCAGGCAAAGGAAATTGCTATTCTTAAAGCTGCTGCAACTGAGTTTGAGAAGTCTTTTGATCAAAAGCTTAATGAGATAGCCAGATTGAAGCACATAACTGTGATTCAAATGGGAACTATATCATTTAAGAATGATCAAATCAAGTGTCTGGAGATTAATCTTCAGAAGGAAAAGGACTTAGTTGCTAGGTTTTTTAAACCTAAGTCAGTTCTACCTTTAATTGATGAATTTGTTCATCACAAAGGCAAGGCTGGACTGGGTTTTACAAGACCTGCAAGGACTGTTCAGTCCAAGTCTATGTCCAAGGGCAAAGCCCCAACACTCAACAAGCCAGCTGTGGATAAAACAGCTAAGACTGTACCTAAGCAAAGGTACAATAAGTTTGAATGTTGGTGCTGTGGCAAAGTTGGCCACTATGCAATGGACTGTTGGCACAATGCTAGTGCCAAAGTAAGTAGCAAACTGCCTATTGGAAAACCAGTAGGTAGCCATGTCAGGATGCAGACTAACAAGTACCATGGACCCAAGAATTCTTTGGGTTCTAAGGTTCATTAATCTGTTTTGCAGGTAAGTCCAAGTTGCCATGCCCCAATATGGTACTTGGACAGTGGATGTTCCAGACATATGACTGGAACAAAGGGATTACTAAGGGACTACATTCCAATCAAAGATGGTCCAAAAGTCACCTTTGGTGGTTCTGAAAAAGGAATCATCAAAAGGTTTGGTAACATTTCTAGTAACTTAGTTACCATTAGTCAAGTGGCTTATGTTAAAGGGTTGAAACATAACCTAATAAGTATAAGTCAATTAAGTGATATAGGGTATGACATCTCATTTGTTAAGAATGGTTGTCATATCAAGAGGTCAACTGATCAAGAGATCATTTTGACTGGCTATAGAAAGACAAATGTCTACTGCCTAGGCATTATGTGTGAGACCAATGGTTCTCAAGTGTGTCTTGTAGCTGATGAGACAGTCTCTCATTATGTCAAATGGCACAAGAGGCTAGCTCATCTAAATTACAAGACAATTGGCAAACTCTTTAGCCAAGAGTTAGTGAGGAATGGTCCTCAAGTTAAGTGTGTTAAAGATGGTATATGCTCAGCTTGTCAAAAGGGCAAGCAGACTAGATCCACCTTTAGAAGCATAGAAAACAAAGATGCTGTGAGGTGTTTATACCTCTTGCATATGGATCTCTTTGGTCCAATGCCAGTTCACAGCCTAGGTAGGAAGGTCTATACCTTTGTAGTTGTAGACGACTACTCAAGGTTTTCCTGGGTGTTCTTCTGAAGACAGAAATCTGAAACACCTAATGTCTTCTATAGCTTTGTCAAGCAAATTCAGAATGAACTAAATAGTACAGTGGTCAAAATAAGAAGTGACCATGGTACTGAGTTTCAGTCTGATAGCATGACAAAACTATGTGAAGACTTTGGGATATTTCAAGAGTTTTCTTCACCTAGAACACCTCAGCAAAATGGCATTACTGAAAGGAAGAATAGGACCTTGATTGAGGCAGGTAGAACCCTATTAAGTGACACATCACTACCAGAATATTTCTGGGCTGAAGCAGTTAATACTGCATGCCATGTTATTAATAGGGCTACCATAACTAAAGGCCTCAACAAGACCCCCTATGAGGTTGTGAAAGGCAGGAAACCAAACCTATCCTACTTCAGGATCTTTGGTTGCAAATGCTTCATACTTAATAATGGAAAGTCTTACTTAACTAAGTTTGCTGCCAAGTCCCAAGAGGGAATTTTTGTTGGGTACAACAACAATAGTAAGGCTTATAGAGTCTACAATTTGTCTACTCAAGTTGTAGAAGAAACTGTACATGTAGTATTTGATGAGACTAAACTTATTAACAATGAGTTATCTAGTGGTGTATGCAGCTCCACAGGTATAACAAAGAAGTTGGACAAGCTTACTATAGAAGAAGAACCTGCTGTAAGACAGCAAGTAGAAGATAGTGGCTGCTGTCCAGGGGGAGTACTACATGTACCTAGTGCAGAAGAAGTACAAGGAGTACAACAAGATGATGAAACTGAAGAGGTTCAACCAGAAGTCAGGATGCCTCCAGCCAACAGGCATCTTAGAGATCATCTAGTAGAGCAGATTATTGGAGATCCAAGACAAGGGGTACAAACAAGGAGCAGAAACCTGAATGCAGCAGTCTACTCCAGCTTTCTATCCCAAGTTGAACCTAAGAAGTTTGAAGAAGCCATCAAAGACCCTCTTTGGATTGAGGCTATGCAAGAAGAACTCAATCAATTCAAGAGATGCAAGGTCTGGGAGCTTGTTCCTAAACCTAAAGACCACAATATAATTGGAACCAAGTGGATCTATAGGAACAAGATGGATGAACAAGGAGTCATCATTAAGAACAAAGCAAGATTGGTTGCTAAAGGATACAGGCAGGAAGAAGGTATTGATTTTGATCAAACCTTTGCTCCAGTAGCCAGACTGGAAGCCATAAGGATGTTCCTAGCCTATGCAACCTATCAAGGATTCAAAGTTTACCAAATGGATGTCAAGTCAGCATTTCTAAATGGTAATCTTAAAGAAGAAGTCTATGTGGAACAGCCTTCAGGTTTTGTTGATTCAACTCTACCTAATCATGTCTATAGACTTAGGAAAGCTTTATATGGGTTAAAGCAAGCCCCTAGGGCTTGGTATGAAACCCTATCTAGTTTCCTCATTGAGAACAAGTTCTCAAGGGAGAAAATAGATAAGACTCTATTCCTTAGGGAATCTAGAGGCAAAGTAATACTAGTCCAAATATATGTAGATGACATTATATTTGGGTCTACTGAAAGTAGCCTTTGCAAAAAGTTTGCAAAGCTAATGTAAGGTCAATTTGAGATGAGTAGTATGGGAGAGCTAAAGTTCTTCTTGGGTCTCCAAGTAAGACAGACTGAGAGTGGTTTATCCATATGCCAGTCCAAGTTCACCCTAGAACTCATAAGGAAGTATGGTATGGATTCATTCAGTACCATGAAGACTCTTATAGGGTCAAGTATATCTCTTAGCAAGGATGATGCAGGGAAGCCTGTAGATGAAACCTTGTATAGAGGGATAGTTGGATCCCTATTATACTTGACTGCAAGTAGACCAGATATCATGTATGCTACATGTGTCTGTGCAAGGTATCAAGCCTACCCTAAAGAGTCTCATTTGACAGCAGTCAAAAGAATATTGAGATATCTAAAGGGCACTCCTTATCTAGGCCTCTGGTACCCTAGGAATTGGGATTTTGATCTAACAGGTTATTCAGATGCAGACTTTGCAGGATGCAAAGAAGACAGAAAAAGCACTACTGGAACCTGTCAATTCCTAGGTGGAAGACTGATTTCTTGGAGTAGCAAAAAGCAAATAAGTGTGGCTATCTCCACTGCAGAATCAGAATATGTGGCTGCAGGAAGTTGCTGTGCTCAACTTCTGTGGATACAACATCAGCTTGTGGACTATGGATTTCAGGTAAGTAGAACTTCACTCTTCTGTGATTCTACTAGTGCTATTTCAATAGCTAATAATCCTGTATCCCATAGTAGAACAAAACATATTGAAATTAAATATCATTTTCTTAGGGAGAATGTAGAAAGAGAAGATATTTTACTTGAATATGTTAAACCAGATGAACAACTAGCTGATATGTATACTGAGCCCCTAGAAGAAGCTAAGTTCAATAGGTTTAAAATTGAACTAGGAATGATAAACTTAGAGTAAGTTTACAGAATTGAAATTGGCTAAGTAAAAAGGTGTAGACACATAGAGATTTCTGTGTCGACACAGAATAGTGGTGTCGACACTTCAGGAAAAAGGTGTCGACACATCTAGGAAGTTGGTGTCGACACTTCAGAATAATTGTGTCGACACATGACAAGTAGGTGTCGACACAACCAAGGTGGTGTCGACACTTAGTGTTTACTCAGTATTTTCTAAGTAAAGTCTCGACTAAATGTCGAGTAAAGTGGTGTCGACACATAAACAAGTGTCGACACATATAATCTGTTGACTAAACTTGTGTCGACACATATGTGTCGAGACATTATAAGTCAGTGTCGACACTTATTGCCAATGTCGACACAATTTAAGTTAGCTGTCCCGTCTGTTCATCTTCAAAATTAGAAAGGTATAAATAGGGTTTTGTCTTTGTTTGTTGACACGCTTTCAAAGTTTCGAGACCAAACTTCTGTGTCGACACCTCTCTTCTCTCAAGACAAATTCTACAAACTCTAATGGCGCCTAAGCTAGAGGAGAACGTCAACGAAGGATACGAGCTGGTGCAGAATGCTTTTGATGATGCTGACCAGGAAATCAAGAACGTGATAACCCTAGTCGCCAACTCAGGGTTAGAATATCTTGTCTCTGAGCCAACGAAGATTTGGAAGAAAGAGGTACTGGAATTCATCAATGGAGCTGAAGTAGACGACACTGGATTGAAGATCAAATCCAGGGTTCATGGTGAGAAGGTGAAGGTATCACCTAAGAGCTTGAGGAAGATTCTACAGCTACCAAGAACTAAAGAGGAAGATGAGGTTACAGCATCAAAGACCAGGGAAGCTCTAACCTGGTGTGGACTAGATTCTAAGATGAAGATAGGATCTGTGTTTAACAGGAAAGGCATGAACAGCCAAGGCAAATTCATGTCTGAGATTGTTGGAAAAGTAATTCTCAGTAAGCCAGGAGGGCATGATCGGATATCTGCCTCTATGTTCAATGTTATGACCAGGATTATCTTCACTCTAAACACAGACTGGTCAGTTATAGTGTTTGAGAAAATCAAAGAAAGCTTGAAGAAGCCCAACCTGGGCAGGATTTTAAGTCTATACCTAGCTGGTACCATACCAGAGGTTATGCAACAAGCTGCTGGAAGTAAAATAAATCACATGAGAAAAATGGACATGAGGTTGTTCTCTAGATGGGACAGGGTGTTGACTAAGGAGATGCCAACCCCTGAGAAGATAGTTTCTGAGAAGGAGATTCCACTAAAGAAGAAAAGGAAAATTGCCCCAGTGGCTCAAGAGTCCACTAGCAGCTCAGATAGTGAAGAACAGGTTGTCTTCACTCCAGATGAGAATGAGGAAGAGCCTGCTGTGAAGTCTCCAGCTCCTCAAGATGATGCTGAGATCCAGGGGGAGCTACCTCAAGCTAGCCCCATACACAAGGATCAAAGCCAGGGGGAGCTTCCAGTTGTAGATGAACCCACTATACTGGAAAGTGAACAAGCAACCAGCATTATCCTAGAGGTAATCACTGAACTCAATACTTTAGAATTTCCTATGGAAGATACTGATTTGTCTGATGTTCATCAGCAAACTCAGCTGGATAACCAAGTCCCAGATGCTGTCTTGGAAGACACATCTGTTGCAGCTCCAATAGTTTCTGATTCAGTGGTTGAAGAGCCAAGACTTTCTCCTGCTCATTCTCAACAAGAATACACCATGGAAGATTTATTTCTAAATCTAGATCAAGAAGATTTTGATAAGGAAACTGCTACTGACGAGGAGAATGCTCCAGTTCAGGGGGAGCAAGTTGTAATTCTTGAAGAGCCTGCAAGAAAAGAAACTGAGAAGGCACCAGATGTGCAGACTGAGAGGCCCCCAAGCCCTAAGGAGAGGGTAGATATAGCCAACTCCTCAGCATCTGAAGATGAGGAGGCTGCACGGGCAAAGAAACAGAAGATTTATGTATTCAAGAGAAGGAGTCAAAGTTATAAGAAGGCCCTACAATCTATTGCACCATAGCCTATAGTTCAGCAAACACCATCAGTTGATTATAGTGCTTTAATGGTGGCAATGCAAATTAAACTGGATGAGCACAGGCAGGCAATTGAGAAGTATGTAGATGAAGGGTAGAAATCATTGCAATTTGATCTGGCCCAGGATATTAAATCCATAAGATTTGAGATGAATCTAAACAAGAAGGAGATGACTGAATGTTTCCACAAGGGTGACAATGCAGTGGTGTACTTGGCTACACACCAAGAAAAGATTAAGGCTCAAGTTGATGACATAGCCCTGAAGCAAGGATATGTCCTTGAAAATCAACTTAGAATGAATGACAATTTGACAGAATCTCATAATGCAATTGTCACAGAAATAAAGAACATAGCTGCTGGACCTTCTACCTCTACTGCTACTGTTAAAGCTGAATTTGACAAAGTATTTCAAGAAGAAATCTCTGCTGTTAAGACTACCATTCAAGACTCCCAGAAGGCCATATCTGAATAACTTACAAAGCTCAAACCTTTCTTTAAAGATGGAGTCAGATACTTAGATAGTCAAATCAGATTCCAGAAGGATGATGTCAGAGATCACATGGCTAGAGAAGTCATAAAGGGGGAGAGAGTTTTAGTCAAAGCTAGCTCTGATCATGCCAAATGGATATCTAATTCCATCAGAGCTACACTGGGCTATCCTCCTCTTTGTGATGATGACAATGTTGCTGAATCTGGAATTCATCCTGCATATTTAGGAGGAGAGCAACCAGAAGTGGCTCAAGTTATCTATCCTCCTCCAGATTTTGACATGGTGCAAGCTGATATTCATCACATGTATAGCCCAACTAAAGGGAAGTCCAATGTCATTCTAGAAAAAGTAGTTCAGCATATATCTGAAGCCATGCAAGAGGCACTGCAGAAAGAAGAAGAGACAAGATTGTCTAAGAAGAGGTTTAGGGAACAAGCTGAACAAAGGCCAGACTTTGAACAGTGGAGCCCTACCTCAAGAAATATCATTTTGACTGCCTGGAAAGCTGCCAAAGATAATGTGCATGACAGGAACAAATGGTTTTCTGAGGCTGAATGGAGAAAACATGAGATAAGGCAGGAGGCAATAGTCCAATACAGGAGGAAGGCCAAGATGGGAAAGCTACCTCCTACTGCTCAGGAGCCTAGCAAGTACTTTCCAAAGCCATACCATTATTTTGAAAGGCAGAAGATTAAAGCAGAAGAGCTTAAGAAGAAAGACTTGAAAGGCAAGAAGCATGCTGAAACTGAAGTTGCTGAAGCTCCTGTCCAAGCTAAAGTTCAACCTGGAAAAGGAATAGTGATTAAGGAGCCAGAACAAAAATAGATTTAGAATTTTCTTGAAGTTTACTTTGTAATCTTTTTGATGTAAAACATTTTGTGAACTTCTGAAAAAGAATATGACAGATATTAGAACAATGTGTTATATGTTAAATCTATTTCATATTTGTTCTGTGATGATGTCTATGTCTATTTCATATTTGTTCTGTGATAATGTATATGAATACATGTGTGATTGATACATGTTCATGTTTACCCTGCTATATATAATTCTGCTTTACATCATTTTGTAATTTATTTATAAATGGTGTATATCATTGACTAAGGGTTATGACTTCTCCAAATAGGGGGAGATTGTTGGGTACATTGGTCAAAATGTACCTGATTTGAAGAAGCCTCACCCAACTCAATGATATACATCAAAACGTATTTGATGTATTTTGAGTTACATGTGCAGGTTAAGTATTTGCAGGATATGATGAAAAAGTTTCTAAGTCCATGTGTCGACACCCAGAGGGAAAGTGTCGACACTTAAGAAGACTTGTGTCGACACTTGGAGTCATTGTGTCGACACTAGACAGAAAGTGTCGACACAAGGAGCTGTGTCGACACTCAGTGAAGAAAAGACAGTGAAGCTGTGTCGACACTTAACAGTTGTGTAGACACCCAGTGAAGCTGTGTCTACATCAGAAAGTGTCGACACTTGGAGCTGTGTCGACACTCAGCAAAAGTCAGCAGAGACTAAGTACAAGTGTCGACACTCAGAACAATGTGTCGACACTCAACAGAAGAGTCAACACATGAAGATGTGTCGACACTAAGGGAATGTGTCGACACTCAGCCAGAGTCTCGACTGAAGATGTAAGTGTCGACACCCAAAGCAATGTGTCGACACTCAACAAGTATCAACAATGAAGACATGTGTCGACACCAAGAAGCAGTGTCGACACTTGACAGATACAACACATGAAGATGTGTCGACACAAAGGTGTTGTGTCGACACTTAGAAGAATTCAGCAAAGATACTGAAGTACAAGTACTTGTGTCGACACTTAATTTCAGTGTCGACACATGAAGAAGAAGTAGTGTCGAGATAAAGAATCAACAACACAAGGAGTTGTGTCGACACCTTGTAGACTAGTGTCGACACTTAGACAACATGTGTCGACACTTGGTCTATAAGTGTCGATACTTAAAGACAGAAAGTCTCGACACTATCAGACAGTTAGAGAATTTTCAAGAACTGACTGGATGACTTGACAGCTGCCATTCCAGCCGGTCTACAGCACCTGTCAGAGTTGTCAGAATTCAGTTATGGACCTGATCAGCCGGTTACCATGAAGAAGGCCTATAAATAGGCTTATACTGTCTACAGAAGAGATTGATCAAAAAGTTGTTGAAGAAGAATAAGTTCAAATCAGTGATCAAGTATTCAACAAAGAAGATCTTGTAATTCCTTGAAGATTCAAGTGCATATCTAAGAAGTTGGAGAGAGAGAGCTCCATCCAAGAAATCAGCTGTTGGAACCTAGCTGAGAAGAAGGATTCAGATTGGTCTGAATCTTAAGAAGCAGAGATCAAGGATCAACTGCAGAGGAATCAGTCTTATTGTGTTCTACTTTCAAGAAGCTTTGAAGAAAAGCCAAGTCAGATTGATTTCAGCTGAGTTCTTCCAAGAACTCATCAAGAATCTCACAACTTATCTCTCTTTTATCTAAGTTGTTGAGTTTATACATTTTGTATTCATTATAACTTGTAGGATCCTTTGGATCTGAGATTGTAAGCCTACAATTATAAAGGCTGAGGGTAGGAGAGTGAGATCTCTGAGTGTAGGTCTTGGTGGCTGAGTGTAGGCCTTGGTGGCTGAGTGTAGGCCTTTGTGGCTGAGTGTAGGCCTTTGTGGCTGAGTGTAGGCTTTGTTGAAAAGCTGAGTTGTAGGGCCTTGGGCCTGAGGTGTAGGAACCAGTTTGGGTTCTGAGACAGTGAAGGAGTTTGGCTGAATCTAGTACACTGCTAGATAGGCGAAGGGGGAAAGTGGATGTACCCAAAGCTTGGGGAACCACTATAAAACTCCGTGTCTTCTGTGTGCTGTGATTTGCTGTGAATGCTGTGAAATAGTAGATAGAAATCTGTGTTAAATACTGATTGCTGCCATTAAAAGGTAAAAAGAATTTGGTCACCTATTCACCCCCCCCCCCCTCTAGGTGTTTAGGTACTATATCTTTCAGAACTAAATCAGTTCAAGCGCTGTCAAGTATGGAAACTTGTTCCAAGACCCAAAGGTAAGAATGTCATTGGGACAAAATGGGTCTACAGGAACAAGATGGACGGGGATGGAATGATTATAAAGAACAAGACCAGACTCTTCGCCAAAGGATATCGTCAAGAAGAAGGAATCGACTTCGACCAGACATACGCTCCAGTGGCAAGGTTGGAGGCCATCAGGTTATTCTTAGCATATGCTGCACTCAAAGGCTTCACTGTCTATTAGATGAACGTGAAGTCTGCCTTCCTTAATGGTGACATAAAAGAAGAGGTATATGTGGAACAACCTCCAGGTTTCATTGATTCTAACTTCCCTGATTATGTTTACTTATTGCATAAAGCTTTATATGGTCTGAAACAAGCTCCTCGAGCTTGGTATGAGACGATATCTAGCTTTCTACTTGAGAACAAGTTCACAAGGGGAAAGATAGAAAAGACATTATTTCTTAAGGAAATAAAAGGCAAGATTTTGCTAGTGCAAATCTATGTCGACGACATTAATTTTGGCTCTACTAACGATAACCTCTGCAAGAAGTTTTCAAAACTTATACAACGGAAGTTCGAAATGAGAAGTATGGGCGAGCTGAAGTATTTCTTGGGGCTTCAGTTGAAACAATCTGAAGATGGAATTTTTATCTCACAGACTAAGTTCACCAAAGAGCTAATTAAGAAATTCGGAATGGAGAACGCAACCTCTATGAGGACTCCAATGGGTTCAAGTGTGTCTCTGGACAAGGATGAGAAAGGGAAACCTTTTGATGAGACCAAGTACAGATGCATAATTGGATCTTTGCTCTACCTTACTGCCAGTAGACCTGACATAATGTTTTCAATATGTGTATGTGCTAGATTTCAGGTGAACTCTAAGGAATCTCACTATGCTGCTGCAAAGCAGATTTTAGATACCTTAAAGGTACACCAAATCTTGACTTATGGTACCCAAGAAGTAATTATAGCGAGCTAATTGGTTTTTCAAATGCAGATTTTGCAGGTAGCAAAGACGACAGGAAAAGCACTTCCGGGACTAGCCAATTTCTTGGAAGAAGGCTTATCTCATAGAGTAGCAAGAAGCAGAACTATGTTGTAATCTCAACAGCTGAGTCAGAGTATATCTCTGTAGGCAGTTGTTGTGCATAGTTGCTACGGATAAAGAATCAATTTGAAGATTATAATATGAAGTTCCAGAACATTCCATTGTTTTGTACTCTTCCAGTGCAATTGCAATAGCCAACAACCCAGTCTCGCACAGCCGGACAAAGCACATAGAGCTGAGGTATCACTTCATCAGGGAGCATGTGGAGCATGGGGATATATATCTACAGTATGTCTCTACAGATAGGCAGGTTGCAGACATTTTCACGAAGCCGCTAGATGAGACCAAGTTCTCGTTCTTCAAAACAGAACTTGGAATGCTCAACAAAGAAGATTAGAGAAGGTGGACTCACAAGAAGGCTCAAAGATCAAGAATCAGTCAGAAGTTGGAATTCTACAAATTTCTAACTCCTTGACTCGAGTAAGAAGCAAAGTACATGAGTAAGAAAATGACCTACTCGAGTAATCCACTTGACCTACTCGAGTACCTTATGTTGGATCCCTAGTTGGATTTGGGCTAGGTTCACTAAACTAGAATGTTTGACCCAACATGTATAGCCGGGGTCATGTTTGTGTCCTAGAGTTTAGGCCATCTCCTTAGAATCAACACTGCATGGACCAACCATTTACAGAGTACAGAAGACTCAAGACTTAGAGAAATTTTGAAGACTCGGGAAAATGAGTTCGACGTTCGTCGAACTTAGCTCGACAAAAGTCATGCTCAGCTAGACGAACTCAGAGATAATTCTCAGAGCTGAGCTCGACGAACGAAGTTCTCAGGTCGACGATTTATGGATACTCTACTTCAAATATTCTAAGCCCAGAATCATACTCCAGTCGACAAATTCATGTTCTCAGCTCAACAAACTTGGACCACAGTCTCGATAAGTTGTATCAAGAAGCTGTTAGTAGTTCTTAGGTCGACGAACTTAGTTCTCAGGTCGACAAACTTAATTCTCAGGTCGATGATTTATGGATACTCTACTTCAAAAATTCTAAGTCCAAAATCATACTCCAGTCGACAAATTCATGTTCTCAGCTCAACGAACTTTGACCACAATCTCGACAAGTTGTATCAAGAAGCTGTTAGAAGTTCTCAGGTCGACGAATTTAATTCTCAGGTCGACGATTTGTGGAAACTTTATTTCTACATTTCTAAGTCCAAGAAACATTTCACTGAACTCCAATCGACGAAGTTAGAATCTCAGCTCAACGATCTTGATGCACAGAATTGGCAAGGTTCTAGAGAAAGCAGTTATCTGTTCTTAGGTCGACGATCTTGGATCTCAGGTCGATGAACAATAATTATCTGGTCGACGAACATAACTTCTCAGCTCGATGAACTCAGGACCCAGGTTGACGAATTCTGTTCTTAACTCGACGATTTCTGTGCAGTTCCAGAAATGGACTTTTCCTCTATTTGTCATTATTTTATTGTAATAATTCATGAGTAATCAATGCTTAATATTCTATGAATATTACCGTTAGAAGCAGCATTGATTATGACCTTCATCAGGATTATTACTTGCCAATTTTCACTGGGACAGTTGGGGAAATCAATCAATGCAGACATTCTCAAGGTTGTGTGTAATCAATGCTGAAAAAATTCAAAAAGTAGAAGGAAGATTACATGGAAAACATAAAAAGAATTTTTCTTCTTCCTTCTAGATAGATAGACAGACGACAAGAAAGGACAATTAAGAATACAGAAAAAGAAATCATACAGTAACAAAGAAACCAGAAGCACCAGACCAGAAAAATAACAGCAAGCTGAAGAAGAAGAAGAACATCCATTCTTATTCAAGAGTCTTCTTCCTTCTTCATTCCAGGATTCTTCAAGGACAACAACAACTCTATCAGTCAAGAAGTTCCTGGGTATCTTCTGGTCAAGGCTAAAGGATTGAAGGCCCACTCACCCTGAAGCAAAGCTCCAACCTTCCTGAACAAATCAATATCTCAGGGGGAGCTTTGTTAACATCAAAAGATCCACTAAAGTCTTCTCAGTTGTATTTGAGAAAGAAAAGACATCATCACTCTCTCACCCCCACTGTAAAAAGGGTTCTTTAACTCCCTTCAAAAGTTATTCCTGGTTGCAAGTCACCTGATCAAAAGACTTGAGATTGGTTTTTGAGCACCTGACCAAAAGATCATTGGTGGCAGTCACCTGATCAAAAAACCTGAGTGGATTCCTACCAGGGTGGTAGAAGAGTGGATGTACCCAGGTTGGGGAACAACTATAAAATTCTTGTGTCGTCTGGTTGTCATCTTTTTCTTTTGTTCTTGTTGTGGCTGTGCTAGTTAGGTTTGCTGTGTCTGTGATTAGTAATTTTATAGTTGTTGTGCCTGTGGTAGATTATTTTATCTTAGGACTGATTTTTATTTACAGTAAAAGGCCTTAAAAATTTCAAGATACTTTATTCACCCCCCTCTAGAGTATATCAGATCTAACCCTAACTTTCACTTTATCAGGCACTCGAGTAACCTACTCGAGTAGCAGAATGACTTACTCGAGTAATAGAGCTTCACTCGAGTACTTCAGTATAACTACTCAAGTAATTCAATATATCCACTCGAGTACTTCCAGACATCACTCGAGTACTTCCAGCTATCTCTACTCGAGTACCTCCATATCTTCACTCGAGTACTATCAAGTCTCTCGAGGATCTGACAGACAATTTTTTCTCCTTGATTCCAATTTCTTTATTCGCAACCCGAGGCTTATTCCTCCATTTCTAAGGTATGTTTTCATTATTTATCTCTTTCTTATACATAAACCTAGGGTTATATAAATCGGAAATTCCAAAATCATTTTCTACACGAATCAACTTCCCTCTCTCGAGTAAGTCGACAGACGGTTCATCTTCCACCAAGAAGTTACAGAGCCCACATCATCTTCCTCCCCGCCGCAAATTTTTCTCCTCTTTCTTGAATTTAGAGAAAGAGGAGAAAAATTTGCGGCTGGGAGGAAGATGATGTGGGCTCTGTAACTTCTTGGTGGAAGATTGGAATCAGTTCAGAACTGATTTTCGCCGGTATAGCCGAAATTTCAGAAACCTTCTGATACTTCTCGACACCGCCAGCCTCACCTTCGTTCTCCAGGAGCCATATAAAATCCTGTTTCCAAATGTTGCAGAGTTCTTCAAAAATGTCAAAGTCAAGAGACATGGAGCAGTTCTTAAGTCTAGAGTCAGAGGAATCAAAATTAAACTTACCAAGACCTCTGTTTCACAACTTCTTCGACTGCCGATTGTTGATGAAGAAGATCATCTTGGTCCTCATGAATCTGACAGGACTTGTATGTTCTGTGGAATTTCTCCAGATGAAGAATACATCAAGAGATCATAGTTGAATCCTGAAGGAAAGTTACTAGTGGATATCATAGGCAAAGTACTTCTATGCAAAACTAGTTCCATAAGAGACATCTCTCTCTTTCTTTAATATCATGCAAGCCATAGTCTGCAGGAAGAAATTTCAGTTTGGGATGATGGTTTTGGACAAGATAAAGGACAATATTAAAGCTCCCAATTATGTCAGGATAATTTCTCTCCTCCTCCATGAAATTAATCCTGAGGTCTTCAACTTCTCAAATGGGACTGTTCTTCACCACATGAAGAAAGTTTCCATCTCCTCCATTCAAAGATGGGAATTAAAGTTATAGAATCTAGTTCAAGCTTCCAAAGCTCAAGAGTTTCCAGCTACAGAGGACAGGACCCCGTCTCCCTCTCCACTTCAGGTTGCCAGCTCCTCTGGTGCAGCTATTGAAGGGGAGCCAGCTCCCTCAGTACCAGCAAAGATGCCTACACCTCCAGCTGTTACATCTCCTTCACCTCATACTCATAAACAAATTCCTTCTGAATCCCAACTTCAAGAAACCCTACTATCAACTGAAGCAACAATCAATGAGATGATTGAAGAACTGACTGATGATGAACCCCTTCCACCTCTTCCAAAAGAATCAACTACTGAAGTTCCCAAGCCATCTGTACAGTACCCTCTCCATCACATACTCCCTCTCCCATCGAGTCTCCTGCTGCACACCAAAAGCAGGATGACACCATCTTCATTTCTGATGAGCAATCTCCTTAACTAGCTGAAGCTCCACTAAGATCCTTGGACTTCACCATCCCCATGGTCACTTGTAGGATCCCTAGTTGATTTGGCCTAGGTTCACTAACTTAGGATGTGACCCAACATGTATAGCCAGGGTCAAAGTTGTGTCCTAGAAGTCTAGGCCAAGTCCTTAGAGTCAACATCAGATGGACCGGCTATCAACAAGACTATTAGAGACTCAAGACTTAGAAGATTTCAAGACTAAGTAAAAATGAGTTAGACGTTCGTCGAACTTAGGTCGACGAAAGACGTTCTCAGCTCGACGATTTTGATATATTTCTCTGAGCTGAGCTCGACGATCTTCATTCTCTGGTCGACGAAAACTGGGATACTTCAACAAACTAAAGTCAGGATAACTTCAGATTATTCTAAGTCCAACTTCAGACTTTGGTCGACGAACAAGATTCTGAGCTTGACGAACTTGGACCTCCAGTACTCAACTTCTCAGGTCGACGAATTCAACTTCTCAGGTCGACGAACTCAGTACTCTACTTGACGAATTCTGGAACCAGAAGATTTGTGTCGACAATTAGGGCATGTGTCGACACCAACTATGTTGACACCAGAAAACTTATGTCGACACCAGAAAACTTATGTCGACACCAGAAAACTTGTGTCGACACCAAGACTAATCAGTCGACATCCACCTATGTTGACACCAGAAGATTCTGTTGGAGTTACCATGGTGATCTGGAAGTGGTAATATATGCTTTTGACAGCCGATCGAATCGAAAAATGACGGAAGTCGTTCCGCCTTTCCGTTCGCCGATCCCGAATCCCGTCGCCGACGGAAGTGTTCCGCCGCCACCGTGTTCGCTCCGTCGACCTCCTTCTCTCCGGCGATCGTCGCTGGTGTTGCTCTTCCTGGCGCGGACCTAGCAGTCCGTGGAGAAGCAAGGTGCGGTCTTTCTCCTTCCCGATCTTCCGTGCGACGGAAAGCTCAGAGTTCTCCCGCTCGTGTGGATTTCTGCAGAAACGTGGATATTATTGCACGTAGAACTCGCCACCAGCAGGAATACAAAGTTTGGAGCATCTCCGTTGATTTGTGACTCAACGCCACCGAGGTAATTTTGCATAGTTGTGTGTTAACTTCTTGATTCAACTATCATGGCCCGATCCCATTTCTTTTGGGTTTTCTTGATGTTTTATTCTTCCGCTGCGTGCACAAGCGTTGTGCCATCCTCATAGAGAAACCCAACAGTGGTATCAGAGCCAGGTTTCGGCCATGATTGTTGTATTGGAAGTTTTTGTTATTCCAGTGCGTGTAAACCTAGGGATTTAGAAGTGTTCTAAATGTCTAGATTTAGTCTTGGTTCCCCGCCAAGAACGTCTGGAATTTCGTGGTAATTTCTAATTGTTATAAATTGTTGTCTCCTTAACAGTAACCATCCCTCGATTTTGTTTTGGATTTTGAATCCAACAAAGAGAGATGAGTTTGTCTACTGCTTTAAGTTGAGTTGTCTTTGCCTTTGTCCAATGCATGTAAATCTGAGGATTTGGAAGTTTCCGGATGTTCAGATTTAGCCCTTCCTTCTATCAAATGTTGATAGGGTCAGGATGTGCACATAAGGGATGCATGTGGTTTTAGAAGAATTGTTTTTCTTTGGATGTGCACATTGATCAAATGTTGATCATGGTTAATTGTTAACATATAATTAAAATCCCTTCATCTAATATTAAGTGTTCGGATGCCTTCCGATGGATGACACTCTTCCTGCCTCGATCGATGAAGTGTGGGCTTGCCAAAGCAAGGTGCATTAATCTATCTTGGTAAGGGTGCGAACGGATAATTGTGATATCCCACTGTCGACATCGGGTCCTACTTAACTAGGTGACCTAAAAGGTTGAGTGCCTAGAGGCATAGGGTTGGCATGCACCATATGATGGATGCGAATAAGGAGTTATTCACCAACCATACAAGAATTGCATGAGGATGCAATTGGCAAGCGTTGCCTACCTAAATAACTGCATCGTGAGAGGAACGCCAAAGCGGACTCATAGTGTTGGTGAAATACGGATCTTGTCCACTAAGAGAGTAGCTCGCATGAACTCTCTGAATTGTTAGTGAGGGCTATCATTTCGAATAAAATAGTGGGAGTGTTTTAATTGAAGTCCAAATTAAAATAAATTGTATTTGAAATTTTGGTACTGATTTTATTCTGCATAAATTCTTGTAGAATTCCATGGCAAGTGTTTCACACTCCACTTTGTCTCTGAGAGCCATCCTTGAGAAGGATAAGCTCAGTGGGACTAATTACATGGACTGGTATAGGAACCTGAGAATTGTTCTCAGGCAAGAGCGAAAGCTCTATGTCTTGGAAGAAGAAGCCCCCGAGGTACCGACCGGGAACTCTTCCCGTGCTGAGAAGGATTCTTATAAGAAGTATACTGATGATGCTTTAGATGTCGAATGCCTTATGCTTGCCACTATGAACTCTGAGCTTCAGAAGCAACATGAGAACATAGGGTGCAAGGAGATTGACGAGCATCTCAAGAAAATGTTTCAAGGGCAAGCTCGTCAAGAGAGGTTCGACATCACAAAAGCGTTGTTTCAGTGCAAGATGGGAGTTCGAGACTCAGTAGGGACTCACGTACTCAAGATGATTGGGTATATAGAGAACCTTGAAAGGCTGAGTTTTCCTCTTGGTCAAGAGTTGGCCACAGATCTTATCCTGCAATCATTGCCGGACAGTTATGAGCAGTTCGTCTTGAACTACAACATGAATGAAATAGACAAGACACTGCCCGAACTCCTTGGCATGTTGAGAACTGCCGAAATCAATATGAAGAAGGCCAAGCCTGCCAGCCCCATACTGATGGTGCATAAGGGCAAGGGCAAGGCCAAGGGTTCTAAGAAGACGAAGGTGGGACCTAAGTCATATCTTGAGCCCAAGTCTTCTGCACTGATGAAAAAGAAAAGCACGGTGAAGGAAGGGAAATGCCACCACTGTGGCAAGGCTGGTCATTGGAGGAGGAACTGTCCTTCGTACATTGAAGGTCTGCAGAAATTGAAGGGAGGTATGACTTCCGCTTCAAATGTTTACGTTATAGAGATAAACCTTTCTGCTCCTTCATCTTGGGTATTGGATACCGGATGTGGTTCTCACATTTGTACAAATGTGCAGGAACTGGGAAGGAGAAGATTGCTGAGTAAAGGGGAGGTGGACCTCCGCGTCGGCAATGGAGCAAGAGTTGCTGCTGTGGCCGTAGGAGTTTACCGTCTTTCTTTGCCCAGTGGGCTTATAATAGAACTAGATAACTGTTATTTTGTTCCGGCCATAACTAGAAACATTATATCTATTTCATGTTTGGACATGATTGGATTTTCTTTTATAATTAAGAACAACTGTTGTTCTATATTTAAGAATGATGTTTGTTATGCTGTAGCCCAATTGTTTAATGGTCTTTATGTTTTGAACTTGGACCATCTGATCTGTAATGTAGAAAATAATAAAAGACTAAGAACAAATGACTTGAACCCTACGTTTCTCTGGCATTGTCGTTTGGGCCATATCAACGAGAAGCGCATATCCAAACTCCATAGAGATGGACTTTTGAACTCATTTGATTATGAATCATTTGAGCGATGCGAATCTTGTTTGTTAGGCAAGATGACTAAAGCTCCTTTCACTGGTTATACTGAGAGGGCTGAGGATCTCTTGGGTGTTGTACATAGTGATGTATGCGGACCCATGAGTTCCATGGCTAGAGGTGGGTATTTCTACTTTGTTACATTTACTGATCATTTCAGTAGATACGGATATGTGTATCTTATGAAGTGCAAATCCGAGACCTTTGAAAAGTTCAAAGAGTTCAAGAATGAAGTAGAAAACCAGTTGGGTAAAAGGGTTAAAGCACTCCGATCTGATCGAGGTGGCGAATACCTGAGTCATGAGTTCCGTGATCATCTGAAAGAGTGTGGTATTGTATCACAGCTCACTCCACCTAGAACACCACAACATAATGGTGTGTCTGAGAGGAGAAATCGTACTCTGTTAGACATGGTACGTTCGATGATGAGTCATGCAGACTTGCCTGTTTCCTTTTGGGGTTTTGCTTTAGGGACTACTGCAATGACATTGAATCGCGCTCCAACGAAAACGGTTTTGAAGACACCATATGAGATATGGACTGGGAAGCGTCCTAGTATGTCGTTCATTAAAATTTGGGGCTGTGAGGCATACGTGAGACGTCAAATGCCTGACAAGCTGGAACCCAAATCGGATAAATGTTATCTGGTGGGATATCCTAAGGAAACGAAAGGATATTACTTTTACCTACCGTCTGAGGGCAAAGTATTTGTTGCAAGGACTGGTGTCTTCTTGGAGAAAGAGTTCTTATCAAGAAAGACTGAAAAGGTATAGCTTGAAGAAGTTCAAGAACCACATGTAGTGAATGAACCGGAATTGGATTCTGAGACAGGACTACAAGATGTTGTAGCTAGAGAACCTGCTCAAGGAACACAAGTCCTACGTAGATCTGGTAGACCGAGGTTTGAGCCTGAGAGATATGGATTTCTCATGTCTCAAATAGGTAATGTGTTGCTTATGGATCATGATGATGAACCAGCAACCTACAAAGAGGCTATGAATGGACCGGACTCCGACAAATGGCTTGAGGCTATGAAATCCAAAATGGACTCCATGTATGCAAACCAAGTTTGGAACTTGGTGGAACCACCTGAAGGGGTACGACCCATAGGGTGCAAGTGGGTCTTCAAGAAGAAGACCGACATGGATGGAAATGTACAGACATTCAAAGGGCGACTGGTGGCTAAGGGTTTCAAGCAAATTCATGGTATTGACTATGATGAGACCTTTTCCCCTGTTGTCATGGTAAAGTCCATTAGGATATTGCTTGCTATTGCTGCGTATTATGACTACGAGATCTGGCAGATGGATGTCAAAACGGCTTCCCTTAATGGAAACCTCCTTGAGGAAGTGTATATGACACAAACCGAGGGTTTTGTATCCCCAGATGAAGCCACTAAAATATGCAAGCTGAATAAGTCCATTTATGGACTGAACCAGGCCTCTTGAAGTTGGAATCTTCATTTTGATGAGAAAATCAAAGAGTTTGGTTTCATCAAGAATGAAGATGAGCCTTGTGTTTACAAGCGAATCAGTGGGAGCATTGTTGTCTTCCTGATATTGTATGTAGATGACATACTGTTGATTGGGAATGACATTCCTACCCTGAAAGTTATTAAGAACAACCTAGGGAACTGCTTTTCAATGAAGGATTTGGGTGAAGCGACTTATATACTCGGTATTAAGATCTATAGAGATAGATCGAAGAAGTTGCTAGGTTTGACCCAGAGTACGTACATCGAAAAGGTGTTGAAGCGATTCAACATGCTTGAGTCCAAGAAAGGCTTTTTGCCCATGTCTCATGGTGTGAATCTCTCTAAGGACCAATGTCCAAAGTCTTGTGAAGACAAGGACCGCATGATGTTGATTCCATATGCTTCGGCAATTGGATCAATCATGTACGCAATGTTATGTACTCGACCCGACGTCTCCTTTGCTTTGAGCATGACTAGCAGGTATCAGTCAGACCCCGGTGAGTGTCACTGGATTGCAGTCAAGAATATCCTGAAGTACTTGAGAAGGACTAAGGATGTGTTCTTGGTGTATGGTGGAGAGGAAGAGCTCGTTGTAAGTGGTTACACGGATGCTAGCTTCCAAACTGATAGAGACGACTCCAAGTCTCAGTCAGGTTTTGTGTTTTGCCTGAGTGGAGGAGCTGTGAGCTGGAAAAGTTCCAAGCAAGAGACAGTTGCTGATTCTACAACAGAGGCCGAGTATATCGCCGCAGCTAATGCGGCGAAGGAGGCTGTATGGATTAGGATATTCATCGGCGAGCTTGATGTAGTTCCTAGCATTGTTGGTCCCGTAGTTCTCTACTGTGATAACAATGGTGCAATTGCACAATCTAAGGAACCTAGATCTCATCAGCGCTCCAAGCACATACTTCGGCGGTTTCATCTTATTCGTGAGATTGTCGAACGAGGAGATGTGAACATTTGCAGAGTGCCGACTGAGGAGAATATTGCGGATCCACTGACAAAGCCTCTCGCGCAGAGAAAGCATGATGGTCATACTAGATCGATGGGTATACGATACCTAAATGATCAACTCTAGTGAGAATCTTGTGGGTTGCATGTAATCTTGTATTTTGTTGGCTATTTGTTCATATGATGAACATTGTACCTAGTTTTTCTTTTACAATTAATGGCAAGTTCTTTTATTATGTCTTTTTCTATATGATAGTTAAATGTTAACATAATAGATACCCTTAGAATGTTCGCTTCCATGGGACATCAAGTACGTGACTTGAATGTGAGAGCCCATGATTTATTTGAAGCTTCATTCTTAAAAGGTCCCTGGTCGAGTATCATCATAGAATCTAAGGGTGATGATGGTACATGAAGGCTAGCACGTGCGTTGACTGATGACCGGTTCTCATAGGTCATGATATTGTGATATCAAGTCATCACGTGGGTACTTGTTAGTGAACAAGTTGTACTAGACAGACCCAACCTGAGACTACTCTGTGGATTGTCATCCAATCGTGTCACGAGTAGGTCTCAATTGACAATGGTGTTGTGCTCCTTTGACCTGAAGTCACAACATTCATCAAGTGAGGAAGAGCGTGCTTTGATGCCATCTAAAGTCTTCCTTGAGAAAGGTTGATGATAAGGGTGGTTGTTGGGCATGTTACGAATCATTTGGGTGTTTGTGTGTGAGAAGATATGGGATTTGTCCTTCTGTATGACAGGAGTTGCATCCATGGGCCCCTTGATGGAACCGGACTGAGAAATGCATGGCCATGCTTGGTTGAGTCAATATGTGATATTGGACTCACCATTCTCTTGAAGTCCGTCCTGGATCAAGAAACTGGGATAGAGCTATTACGAGGGTGACACGGTCCATGCCTCTAGTTCTTTCCGGATGTAAGGGACAAAGGGACAAAGACAACGCTGATACATTGGTCATAAAGGCTTATGAGTTATGAACTCTTATTGCTTGGGGAGCAATGATGCATTGCTAGATGCCGCTCATTGTTTGTGAGGTTTTTGGTTTGATACTTTCAAGATCAAGTGGGAGTCTGTTGGAGTTACCATGGTGATCTGGAAGTGGTCAAACATGTAATCTCACTGCCAACACGATATGAGCCTGCAGGGTCACACATAAGAGATGTGGAGAAGTTGGATGATTGACTGTGTTGGTAAAGGTTACCATTCACCGACCTAAATGGGGTTATGGGCAAAGTGTTGCCTTAAAGGATCATCGGGTTGGGCAAATGTTGCCTTGAAGGACTGGTAAGGATAGTCGGCCGAGGGTCGACGAGAATCGTCGAGAATAGTTCTCTGATTCTCGCCGATCGACGAGAATCGTCGAGAATAGTTCTCTGATTCTCGCCGATCGATGAGAATCGTCGAGAATTAGTTCTCTGATTCTCGCTGATCGGCGTGTATCGTCGACCCACGATCGACGTGAATTGTCGACCCACGTTCGGCGTGAATCGTCGAGAATAGTTCTCTGATTCTCGCCGATCCGGGTGATTCTCGCCGATTGTGATTCTCTCCGATTCTGATTCTCGCCGATCCTAACCGACTCTCGATGACTGATACTCGCCGATTCTGAACCCTATTTCTGGGTGGTCTGCGGATAGCGATTTTCCTAAGTCTTTTATGCCTTCGGTATAAAAGGGACACTTAGGGTTTTCGGGTAATATATGCTTTTGACAGCCGATCGAATCGAAAAACGACGGAAGCCGTTCCGCCTTTCCGTTCGCCGATCCCGAATCCCGCCGCCGACGGAAGTGTTCCGCCGCCGCCGTGTTCGCTCCGTCGACCTCCTTCTCTCCGGCGATCGTCGCTGGTGTTGCTCTTCCTGGAGCGGACCTAGCAGTCTGTGGAGAAGCAAGGTGCAGTCTTTCTCCTTCCCGATCTTCCGTGCGACGGAAAGCTCGGCGTTCTCCCGCTCGTGTGGATTTCTGCAGAAACGTGGATATTATTGCACGTAGAACTCGCCACCAGTAGGAATACAAAGTTTGGAGCATCTCCGTTGAGTTGTGACTCAACGCCACCGAGGTAATTTTACCTAGTTGTGTGTTAACTTCTTGATTCAACTATCATGGCCCGATCCCATTTCTTTTGGGTTTTCTTGATGTTTTATTCTTCCGCTGCGTGCACAAGCGTTGTGCCATCCTCATAGAGAAACCCAACAGATTCATGTCGACACACAGAATATTAGTCAACACAAAATACTCGACTAAGTCCAAAAAGGTTGCTGAACTCCAGTCGACGATGTTACAAACTCAGCTCGACGAACTTCAGACAGAAAAGGCAAAGGCTCTGAAGCATGCAAGTTCTACTATCATCTCGACGAACTTGGAACTCAGCTCGATGAACAGGAAGTTATCTGGTCGACGAATTCAATATCTCATCTCGACGAATTGGTAACTCAGTTCGACGAATTCTGCCAACTGTTCGTCGATTCCAGAATTAGCCATTTCTGGCAATCAATCCTCACTCAAATGCAATAATTCCTAATAGATTAATGCTAAAACATTCTCTGAATGTATCTGTTAGAGGAAGCATTAATTACAGTGTTTCTCAGGAATATTACTTGCTGATTTTCCACAAGACAGTTGGAGAAATACATTAATGCCGATTATTCTCAGGTCGTC
Source organism: Platanthera guangdongensis (assembly GCA_039583875.1). Lineage (NCBI taxonomy): Eukaryota > Viridiplantae > Streptophyta > Magnoliopsida > Asparagales > Orchidaceae > Platanthera > Platanthera guangdongensis. The sequence continues at coordinate 136,454,818 of CM077159.1, read as the reverse complement.
GGCATTAATTACAGAGGATTCAAATTTTTGAAAAGAGACAGAAGAAAAGAGGATCGAGATTTTAGTAAGCAGGAGAACATACTCAGTCAGAAAAAGACACACAGATAGATTGACTGCAAGAATTCATACAGCAGCAGAAAAGCTTCACACAAGAAAAACATACTGAAGCTCACAGTGACAGGCAGTGATCTTCATTCAGAGGAAGAAGAACAATCATACTTGAAAGAAATAGTGCCTAACCACCTAGAGGGGGTGGGGGTGAATAGGTGAACTTTATCTTTTTAAATTTAAGGCAGAAATTCTGTACAGCAAATGCAATTCTACAACTATCACAACACAGCAACCATAGAAACAAACATACACAGAGTGCACACAGTATTTATAGTGGTTCCCCAAGGTCTGGGTACATCCACTTTCCCCCTTCGCCTATCTAGTAGTGTACTAGATTCGGCCTAACTTCAGCACTTCTCCTCAGATCCTCAGATCTTACAGCTCAGAACTCCAAACAGATTCCTACAACTCAGAGTGTCCACACTCCTACAACTCAGGCAAAAATCCCTACCACTCAGTCTTCAACAAGACCTACACTCAGAGAACAAAGTCTCCTACAACTCAGGCACAAGGCCCTACCTCAGTCTTCAACAAGACCTAAACTCAGAGCACGCAGTCTCCTACACTCAGCCTTTATAAAATAGGCTTACAGCTCAGATCTATACAAGATCCTACAGAAATTTGATTATACAAAGTAATTAACCACAACTCTGACAGAGAGAGATGAGTTGACTGGCTTCTTGATGACTTCTTGGAAGAACTTGGCAGAGATCAACCTACCTTATCTTTCTTCAAAGCTTCTTGAATTAGAACTCAGTAGGGTTGAATCTCCTGTGAAGATGTTCTTCAATCAACTTCTGTATTGAGATTCAGATCTCAATCTGAATCTTACTTTGCAGCCTGGTTCAGCAGCTGCTCTTCTTAGAAGGAGCTCTCTCTCTCTAACTTCTTAGATCTTCTGTTGAAGGTCTTCTTCTTTTGTGTTGTTATATCTCTTGATTAATTGTTATCTGTTCTTTCTGTTGAAGGAGAAATGTCTTTATATAGTCTTCCTCCAAGGTAACCGGCTGATCCGGTTTCTAACAAACTCCTGACAGCTCTGACAGTTGCAGTTGACCGGTTAAAATGACAGCTGTCAAGTCATCCAGTCACTTCTTGAAATCACTGTCACTGTCTGAAAGTGTCGAGACAAATAGTCATTATGTGTCGACACAAATAGGCTAAGTGTCGACACAAGTAGACTAAGTGTCGACACTAGCTTTGATGGTGTCGACACAACTCCTTGTGTTGTTGTAACAGCTTCTCGACACTGTTTCTTCAGAATGTGTCGACACTGATTCTGTGTGTCGACACAAGCCTTCTATTGAATGTGTCGACACTGGTTGAGTGTGTCGACACAAATACTTCTTCTTTAATACTTAGTTGAATTCTGTTGTGTGTCGACACAACTCCTTTGTATCGACGCATGCCTTCTTGTGTTGAAACTTGCTGAGTGTCGACACATCTCCTTTGTTTCGACACATGCCTTCATGTGTTGAAACTTGCTGAGTGTCGACACATCTCCTTTGTGTCGACACAAATACTTTAACTTTGTTGAAGCTTGTTGAGTGTCGACACAGCCTCCTGGTGTCGACACATTTGATGTCGACAAAGTTTCTCTGAGTGTCAACACTACCTCTAAGTGTCGACACAGATTATGTTGACAGTTCTTCACAGTGTGTCGACACTGCCTGTATGTGTCGACACTTTTCTTCTGGTGTCGACTCTGCCTTTCCTGGTGTCGACACAATTACTCCAAGTGTCGACACAGCTTCTTTGGGTGTCGACACAAGCCTTCATAAGTGTCGACACTTCACATCTAGGTGTCGACGCATGGACTTAGAAACGTTTCTCCATTTCCTGCAATTACTTAAACTGCACATATAAACTCAAAGCACATCAAATACACCTTGATGTATATCATTGAGTAAGGTGAGGCTTCTTCAAATCTGGTACATATATTCCAATGTACCCTACAATCTCCCCCTATTTGGAGAAGTCATAACCCTTAGTCAATGATATACACCATTCATAACAAATACTCAATATGATGTATAACAGTATTATATGACAGTGTAAAAACTAAACATGTATAAACAAAACATGTATAAACAATTATTTCAGAATAACAATGTAATAGATTGAACATTAAACATTGTTTTTACAACTTCCAAAAGTTTTATTAATCAAAAGTTTACATGGAGTTTAATACAAATGATTACAGAGTTGTAAACTTAAGAAAATTCTATCCTATGGCTGCTCTGGCTCCTTGATAACAATGCCCTTCCCAGATTGAATCTTGGCTTGAACTGGAGCATCATTGTCATCAGCAGGCTTCTTTCCCTTAAGATCTTTCTTCTTCTGTTCTTCAGCCCTTATTTTCTGTCTCTCAAAATAATGATAAGGCTTTGGGAAATACTTGCTAGGCTCCTGTTCATTAGGAGGTAGCTTCCCTAATTTAGCCGTCCTTCTGTATTGAACAATGGCCTCTTGCCTAGCTTCATGTTTTCTCCACTCTTGGTCAGAGTACCATTTGCCCCTCTCTAGGAAATTATCCTTTGCAGCCTTCCAAGCAGTCAATATGATATTCCTAGAAGTTGGGCTCCATTGCTCAAAGTCTGGCCTTAATTCAGCCTGCTCTCTGAACCTCTTCTTGGATAATTGAGCTTCTTGCTCTTTTAATAATGCCTCTTGCTCTTTTAATATGGCCTCTGGCACAGGCTGTACTACTTTCTCAATAATAATATTCTGATTACCCTCAGGAGGGCTATACATAGATTGTACCTCCTGATGTATCATGTCAAAATCTGCAGGAGGGTACATCACCTGAGCTACTTCAGCTTGCTCTCCTCCAAAATATGCAGGATTTATTCCAGACTCTGCTACATTATCATCATCACACAAGGGTGGATATCCAAGGGTAGCTCTGATGCTGTTTGAAATCTATTTAGCATGGTCAGAGCCTGCTTTGACTAATACCCTCTCCCCCTTTATGACTTCTCTTTCTATATGATCCCTAAGATCATCCTTCTGAAATATGATTTGAGCATTCAAATAGTTAACTCCATCTTTATAAAAAGGTTTTAACCTTTGGAGCTTTTTAGTGATAGCCTTTTGAGAATCTTCAATGGCAGTTTTAACAGCAGTGAGGCTTTCTTGTAATTGCTTTCCAAAGGCTTCTTTGGCATTAGCACTTACAATAGTCTGGGCAGTAGCTATATTTTTCATTTCACTTATAATGGCATTATGAGAAGCATTCAGATTATCATTCATCCTAATCTGATTTTCTAAGACATATCCTTGTTTCACTGTCATGTCATCAACCTATTTCTTTATCTGCTCTTGATGTGTAGCCAGATATACTACTGCATTGCCTCCTTTATGGAAACAGTCAGTCATTTCCTTCTTGTTTTGATTTACTTCAAATCTAATAGATTTTATATCTTGAGCCAGATCAAATTGATGAGATTTATGTCCTTCATCCATATAAGTTTGTAAAGCCTTCCTTTGCTCATCTAGCTTGATCTGCAAAGCCACCATCAATGAATTATAATCAGCAGTTGGGGCAGGCTGTGGAACAATGGTTTGCAGTGCTTTCTTGTAGGTCTGGCTTCTTCTCTTGAAAACCTGTAGTTTTCTTTTCTTGGCTTTAGCAGCCTCTTCATATTCAGAGTAAGATGTACTAGCAATATCTACTCTATCCTTTGGAGTAGGGGGCAATTCATTCTCTGCTCTTGGTAGCTCCTCAGCATTCCTTTGCTCCTCAGTCTCTTTTCTAGCAGTCTCCTCCTATGATCTTACATGCTCCCCATCAAGGTCTACCTGCTCCCCCTCAAAAGCTACTTTCTCTCCCTCAAAATCAGTCTGTAGTAAATCAGGGAACAACTCTTCTAGTGTAAACTCCTGTTGATTATGGACTGGAGAATCTCTTATTTCAGGAGCATTGTCAGCAACTGATGTGTCTTCCATGACAACATATTGTGGTTGACTATGTATCTGAGTTGGCCGATCAACATCAAGTAATGATTCAGTCAATACTTCATCCTCAATATTTAAAATAGATTGATTAACGTCATTTATTACCTCAAGAATTATTTGGGTTGCCCTTTCACTATCTAAGTGAGTTGGCTCATCTACATGTTGATGCTCCCCCTGGAGTGGATCCAGGTGAATGGGGCTAGCAGATGGTAGCTCCCCCTACCTCTGGGCATCTTCATGTCTTGCTGGTGACTGTCCAGCATTGTCATCCTCTCCATCATCAGAACTAAAAACCACTTGCTCCTCTGAGCTACTTGAGGATTCAGGAGCCACAATGGCTTTCTATTTCTTCTTCTGAGGTGTTTCCTTCTCTGGTGTAGGCATTTCTTTTGTCAACACCCTATCCCACCTTGAGATAATCCTAACATCCATTCTCCTCATATGATTTATTTTAGAACCAGCAGCTTGGTTCATGACTTCAGGAATACTTCCAGCTAAGTATAAACTCATAATTCTACCCAGATTGGGTTTCTTCAGACTTTCCTTGTATGTTCATCCCTTTCCTGTTAAAAACTGATCTAATTTTCATACTTGAATCTAAACCACACCATTGCAATGCCTCCCTTGTCTTTGATGTAGGTACAACTTCCTCTTCTTTAGTTCTAGGGAGATGTAGAACTTTTCTTAGACTTTTCTGGGTGATCTTGACTTTTGCCTCATGGACTTAATCTTGAGTCCATTTTCATCAAGGGTAGCTGCATTAAAGAATTCAAGGACCTCCTTCTTCCAAATCTTGATAGGTTATGAAACAAGATACTCTAACCCTGTCTCTGCAACTAGGGTTACAACACCTTGGATTTCTGGTTCCGCGTCATCAAAGGCGTGTCGCACGAGCTCATAACCTTCATTGATGTTCTCTTCTAGCTTGGGCGCCATTAGGGTTTGAAGAAATTTTGAATTTAGAGAAGAGAGATGTCGACACACGAGTTTGGTCTCGAAACTATGGTGAGCGTGTCGATAAACAATGGTGAAGACCTATTTATACCTTTCTAAAATTGAAGGTGAAAAGGCGCGACAAAATACTTGAAATGTGTCGACACTGTTGAAAAGTGTCGACACTTACTTCTAATGTCTCGACAACTATGTGTCGACACAAATATAGTCGACAGAATATATGTGTCGACACTTATACATCTCAGCTCGACGATTAGTCGAAACTCTACTCGACGAATTCTGTGTAAATCCTAAGTATCAACAACACCCTGTATGTGTCGACACCTACTCTGGATGTGTCGACACTAATTCTCTGAAGTGTCGACACTGACTGTCTAGACGTGTCGACACCATTTCTCTAAAATGTCGACACCACTTCTATGTGTCGACACAGACAACTCTGTGTGTCGACACTATTTTACTTAGCCAATTTTTTTTAAACTATTCTAAGTTTAACATTCCTAATTCAATTTTAAAATTATTGAATTTGGTTTCATCTAGTGGCTTAGTAAACATATCAGCTATCTGACTATCTGTCTTAACATATTCTAGTGAAATGTCTCCTTTTTCTATATGTTCTCTAAGAAAATGGTATTTAATTTCTATGTGCTTAGTCCTACTATGGGAGACATGATTATTTGCAATAGAAATGACACTTGTAGAATCACAAAATAAAGGTGTTCTACTTACTTGAATACCATAGTCTTCTAGTTGGTGATGAATCCACAAAAGTTGTGCACAGCAACTTCCTGCTGCCACATATTCTGACTCAGCTGTGGAGATAGCCACACTGGTCTACTTCTTACTGCTCCATGACACCTGCCTTCCACCTAGAAATTAGCAGGTTCCTGTAGTACTCTTCCTATCTTCCTTGCAGCCTGCAAAATCTGCATCTGAATAACCTGTCAGTACAAAATCTTCATTCCTAGGGTACCAAAGGCCTAGATAAGGTGTGCCCTTAAGATATCTCAAATTCCTTTTAACTGCAGTCAGATGAGATTTTTTAGGGCATGCTTGGTACCTAGCACAGACACATGTAGCATACATGATATCTGGTCTACTAGCAGTCAAATACAGTAGGGAGCCAACTATCCCTCTATACAAAGTCTCATCTACAGGTTTCCCTGCATCATCTTTGCTTAGAGACATGCTTGACCCCATAGGAGTCTTCATGGTAGTGGATGATTCCATACCATACTTCTTTATTAACTCTAGGGTGAACTTAGACTGGCATATGGACAAGCCATCTTCAGTCTGTCTAACTTGGAGACCCAAGAAGAACTTAAGTTCCCCCATACTGCTCCTTTCAAATTGTCCTTGCATAAGTTTTGCAAACTTTCTGCAAAGACTACTTTCTGTGGACTCAAATATTATGTCATCTACATATATTTGGACTAAGATAATTTTGCCTTTAGATTCCCTAAGGAATAGAGTCTTGTCTATTTTCCCACTTGAGAATTTATTCTCAATGAGGAAACTAGACAGGGTTTCATACCAAGCTCTTGTGGCTTGTTTTAACCCATACAAAGCCTTCATAAGTCTATAAACATAATCATGTTTAATAGAATCAACAAAACCTGATGGCTGCTCTACATAGATTTCTTCTTTCAGATTTCCATTCAGAAAAGCTGAATTTACATCCATTTGATATACCTTAAACCCTTGATATGTTGCATAGGCAAGGAACATCCTGATTGCTTCCAGTCTTGCTACTGGAGCAAAGGTTTGATCAAAATCAATACCTTCTTCCTGTCTATATCCCTTTGCAACAAGTCTAGCTTTATTCTTTATGATGATTCCATTCTCATCCAACTTGTTCCTAAAGATCCACTTAGTTCCAATAATGTTGTGGTCCTTGGGTTTAGGAACTAGCTCCCAGACCTTGCATCTTTTGAATTGATTCAGCTCCTCTTGCATGGCCTCAATCCAATGAGGGTCTAGGATTACTTCTTCAAACTTCTTTGGTTCCACTTGGGATAGGAAGCTGGAGTAAAGAACTGCACTTAGATTCCTGCTCCTTGTTTGCACTCCTTGTCTGGGATCTCCAATTATTTGATTGGCTGGATGATCCTTTAAGTGTCTATTTGCTCGAGGCAGCCTGTCTTCAGGTTGTACACCTTCAGTCTCTTCATTTAGCTGCACCTCTTGGTCTTCTTCAGCATCAGGAGTATCTTGTACTCCCCCTGGACAACAGCCACCATCTTCCACTTGCTGACTTGCAGAAGAACTTTCTGTTAAGGTAAGCTTGTCCATTCTCTCAGTTACACCTGTGGAGCTGCAAACTCTTCTTGGCAATTCACAGTTAATGAGTCTTGCTTCATCAAAAACTACATGAACAGACTCTTCTACAACTTGAGTAATCAAGTTGTAGACCCTATAAGCCTTACTATTATTGTTGTACCCAACAAAGATCCCCTCTTGGGATTTTGCAGCAAACTTGGTTAGATAAGACTTACCATTGTTAAGTATATAGAACTTGCAACCAAAAATCCTGAAATAGGATAGATTTGGTTTTCTGCCCTTCACAATCTCATAGGGGGTCTTCTTGTAGCTCTTGGTGATAGTAGCCCTATTGATCACATGACAAGCAGTATTTATTGCCTCAGCCCAGAAATATTCTGGGAGAGAAGTGTTACTCAATAGGGTTCTACCAGCCTCTATCAAGGTTCTATTCTTCCTTTCAGCAATACCATTTTGCTGAGGTGTTCTAGGTGAAGAAAATTCCTGAAAAATCCCAAATTCTTCACACAGTTTTGTCATATTTTCAGACTGAAATTCAGTGCCATGGTCACTTCTGATTTTGACCACTGTACTGTCCAATTCATTCTGAATTTGTTTAACAAAACTATATAAGATACTTGGGGTTTCAGATTTTTGTCTAAGGAAGAACACCAAAGAATACCTTGAATAGTCATCTATAACCACAAATGTGTAGACCTTCCTACCTAGACTGTGAACTGGCATAGGACCAAAAAGATCCGTATGCAAGAGGTATAAACACCTCACAGAATCCTTGTTCTCAAGGCTATAAAAGGTGGATTTGGTCTGCTTGCCTTTTTGACAAGCTGAGCATATCCCATCCTTTATACACTTAACTTGAGGACCATTCCTCACTAACTCTTTGCTAAAGAGTTGGCCAATTATCTTATAGTTAAGATGAGCCAACCTCTTGTGCCATTTAACACAATGTGAGACTTTCTCATCAGATACAAGACAAATAGGAGAAACATTGTTCTCACATACAAAGTCAAGACAATAGACATTTCTCTTCCTATATCCTGTTAGAATGATCTTTTGATCACTTGACCTTTTGATATGACAACCATTCTTGACAAATAAGATGTCATATCCTAAATCACTCAGCTGACTTATGCTAATGAGGTTATGTTTCAAACCTTTTACATAAGCCACTTGAGTAATTGTAATTTGGTTACTAGAAATGTTACCAAAGCCTTTGATGATTCCTTTTTCTGAACCACCAAAGGTAACTTTAGGGCCATCCTTGATAGGTGTATAGTCCTTCAGCAACCCCTAGTTCCAGTCATGTGTCTGGAACATCCACTGCCCAAGTACCATATAGGGGCATGACCACTTGGACTCACCTGCAAAACAGATTACTTAACTTTAGAACCCAAATAACTCTTGGGTCCTTGGTGCAGGTTAGTCTGACTTTTAACAAAACTACCTGTAGCTCTTCTAGCAAACAGTTTGCTACTCTCCTTGACACTTGAATTGTGCCAACAATCTAAGGCAAAGTGGCCTATCTTGCCACAACACCAGCACTCAAACCTGTTGTACCTTTGTTTAGGTATAACCCTGGCTGGATTATCTACTACAGGCTTCTTGTTTAGTGCTGGGGCTTTGCCCTTAGATTTGGACCTAGCTGTCCAGGCAGGTTTTGTAAACCCCAATCCAGTCTTACCCTTTTGAGGTACAAACTCATCTATCAAAGGTAAACCAGATTTAGGTTTAGAAAAACTTGCTACAATCTCTCTCTCCTTCTAAAGTCTAGCCTCCAGATTTCTAATTTGATCATTCTTAAATGTAATAGTACCCATCTGAATAACAGTAATGTTCTTCAGCCTGGCTATTTCATTCAGTTTCTGATCTAACAACTTGTCTGAATCAGCAGCAGCCAATTTAAGACTAGCAATCTCCTTTGCCTGAGTTTTGGCTAAGGTTTTGCTTTTCTTCAAGGCCTGCAACAAGTCCCTATATTCATCAATTAACTGATGAATATCTCCTTCAGATTCAGACCCACCCACATTACTTGATGCAGATGTATCTGATTCTGACTCAGTACTAAAAATTGAACTAGAAGAACAACTTTGTACCTTACTTGGTCCAGGCTGATCCTGGATTTTGTCTCCTTCAGATAAAGCCATCAGCCCCTTGCATTGATTGTCCTCATGATCATAAATTGAGTTCATTAGCTGCATGAACTCATCTTCTTCTTCTTCAGCAAATAATCCAATGTGGGCTTCAGCTTCTGATTCTGTTTCTGAAGATGACTGATCAGTCAGACTCTTGTCTTTCTTAGCAACAAAGTACCCTTCCTTTTTGCCCTTAAACTGAGTCGTCTTTTTGTCAGCTGACTCCTTCCTCTTTTCAGGATAGTCATCCACTACATGTCCCTATCTATTGCAGCAATAACACACAATCTTTGAGGATGTAGCTTTGCTTGGCTTGGACCTGCTTCTGTCATTCCTTGATGACTTTCTTTTCTGATAGTAGTCATCTTTTGGCTGAGAAGTGGAAGGCTTAGACCTCCACTGCTTCTTCTTCAGAAACTTTTGAAAATGCCTAGTAAAAGCAGCAAAGTCTACATCACTTTCATTGCTATCTGAATTCTTGCTTTCTGAATTATCTGTCACAGCCTCAGCAACTATTTGAGGTGGAGATGGATACTTACTTCTATACTTCCTAGTGGCTTCAGTTTTGAAGGCCACAGCTCTTTCCTTGTGCTCCACTATAGTAGTCTTCTCTTCCTCCTTTCTAGCCAATAACTGTATCTCAAAAGATAACAGTTTTCCAAACAAAGTTGGAGGAGGTATGTCAGCTAGTTTGGCCACTTCCCTAATGGCACAAATCTTGGTGTCCCAGTCCTTAGTCAGGGATTTTAAGAACTTGTCATTCAGCTCATAGTTGCTGAATTCTCTTCCATAAGACATCAATTCATTGACTATCCTATAGAACTTCTTGTAACATTCTATAATGCTATCAGACTTTCCTTGTCTGAAGCTTTCATATTCCTGATTTAACAAGGACTTCCTATCTTGTCTTACTTCCTCTGAGCCCTCCATATAGACTATTAATGTGTCCCACATTTCTTTAGAGGTTTTACAATGAATCAAGTCCTGAAATGTTGCATCATCAATGGCACTAACAATTATGTTCTAAGCTCTCTTGTCCATAGTGGCCAGAATGATTTCATCTTTAGTCATTTCAGAGAAATCCTTGGGAGTTTTCTGATTTGCATCCAGAATGGATATCTTCATTGGCATATATGGGCCTTCTTTAACTGTAATGTATATCCTTGGGTCAGATGCTTTCATAAAGAGTCTAACCCTCTCTTTCCAAATGCCAAATATCTCTTTTCTACATATTGACAATTTTATGGACCCCAGCTCTTTGTGATTCTCACTAGAACCCATTTTCTTGATTCTTGATTATTCTGAATCTACCTACAGGATCTTACTCAGACTGTTATGTCCCTTTGTGAGTAACCTGGCTTTGATACCACTTGAAAGAAATAGTGCCTAACCACCTAGAGGGGGGGGGGGGTGAATAGGTGAACTTTATCTTTTTAAATTTAAGGCAGAAATTTTGTATAGCAAATGCAATTCTACAACTATCACAACACAGCAACCATAGAAACAAACATACACAGAGTGCACACAGTATTTATAGTGGTTCCCCAAGGTCTGGGTACATCCACTTTCCCCCTTCGCCTATCTAGTAGTGTACTAGATTCGGCCTAACTTCAGCACTTCTCCTCAGATCCTCAGATCTTACAGCTCAGAACCCCAAACAGGTTCCTACAACTCAGAGTGTCCCCACTCCTACACCTCAGGCAAAAATCCCTACCACTCAGTCTTCAACAAGACCTACACTCAGAGAACAAAGTCTCCTACAACTCAGGCACAAGGCCCTACCTCAGTCTTCAACAAGACCTACACTCAGAGCACACAGTATCCTACACTCAGCCTTTATAAAATAGGCTTACAGCTCAGATCTATACAAGATCCTACAGAAATTTGATTATACAAAGTAATTAACCACATCTGACAGAGAGAGATGAGTTGACTGGCTTCTTGATGAGTTCTTGGAAGAACTTGGCAGAGATCAACCTCCCTTAGCTTTCTTCAAAGCTTCTTGAATTAGAACTCAGTAGGGTTGAATCTCCTATGAAGATGATCTTCAATCAACTTCTGTCTTGAGATTCAGATCTGAATCTGAATCTTACTTTGCAGCCTGGTTCAGCAGCTGCTCTTCTTAGAAGGAGCTCTCTCTCTCCAACTTCTTAGATCTTCTGTTGAAGGTCTTCTTCTTTTGTGTTGTTAGATCTCTTGATTAATTGTTATCTATATTTTTCTGTTGAAGGAGAAAGGTCTTTATATAGTCTTCCTCCAAGGTAACCGGCTGATCCGGTTTCTAACGAACTCCTGACAGCTCGGACAGTTGTAGTTGACCGGTTGAAATGACAGCTATCAAGTCATCCAGTCACTTCTTGAAATCACTGTCACTGTCTGAAAGTGTCGGGACAAATAGTCATTATGTGTCGACACAAATAGACTAAGTGTCGACACAAGTAGACTAAGTGTCGACACTAGCCTTGATGGTGTCGACACAACTCCTTGTGTTGTTGTAACAGCTTCTCGACACTGCTTCTTCAAAATGTGTCGACACTGATTCTATGTGTCGACACAAGCCTTCTGTTGAATGTGTCAACACTGGTTGAGTGTGTCGACACAAATACTTCTTCTTTAATACTTAGTTGAATTCTTCTGTGTGTCGACACAACTCCTTTGTGTCGACACATGCCTTCTTGTGTTGAAACTTGCTGAGTGTTGACACATCTCCTTTGTGTTGACACATGCCTTCATGTGTTGAAACTTGCTGAGTGTCGACACATATCCTTTGTGTCGACACAAATACTTTAACTTTGTTGAAGCTTACTGAGTGTCGACACAGCCTCCTGGTGTCGACACATTTGATGTCGACAAAGTTTCTCTGAGTGTCGACACTACCTCTAAGTGTCGACACAGATTATGTTGACAGTTCTTCACAGTGTGTCGACACTGCCTGTATGTGTCGACACTTTTCTTATGGTGTCGACTCTGCCTTTCCTGGTGTCGACACAATTACTCCAAGTGTCAACACAGCTTCTCTGGGTGTCGACACAAGCCTTCATAAGTGTCGACACTTCACCTCTAGGTGTCGACACATGGACTTAGAAACTTTTTTGCATTTCCTACAATTACTTAACCTGCACATATAAACTCAAAGAACATCAAATACACCTTGATGTATATCATTGAGTAGGGTGAGGCTTCTTCAAATCTGGTACATATATTCCAATGTACCCTACAATACTATATCAAGAGTCTTCTTCTTCAACATCCTCTCCAGGACTTCCAAGGACAACAGATATTAAATCAGTCAAGAAGCTCCTGCATCACTGCTTGTCAAGAACTCTGATTGAAGACTTATCACCCTATAGCAAAGCTTCCTGCAAACCTGAACCATTCTCCATTTCAGGGGGAGCATTTGCTAACATCATTGAATCCACAAGTCCTCTCAGTTTATTGAGAAAGAGAAGACAAAATCACTCTCTCATCCCCTCCTGTATAAAGGGTTGTCATCTCCCTTCAAAAGTGATTCCTGGTTGCAAGTCTCCTAACCAAAAGACTTGAGTTGGTTTTGGGGGACCTGATCAAAACCCATTGGTGTCAGGCACCTGATCAAAAACTTGAGTGGATTCCTACCAAGGGTGGTAGAAGAGTGGACTACCCAGATTTGGGGAACCACTATAAATTTCTTGTGTCGTCTGGTTGCCTATCTTTTTCTTTTTGTTGTTACTGTGTTGCTGTGATAAGGTTTATTATATTTTGTTTTCTAGTTCCTTAATTACTGCACTCTTTCAGTTTACAGCAAAAGCTGTAACAGTACTACTATAGGGACCTAACAAATTTTAAATATACTCTATTCACCCCCCCTAGAGTATTGTAGACCTAACCCTCACTTTCAATTGGTATCAGAGCAAGGTTCCTTTGGTTGGACAAGTTAACCCTTGAACCAAAGATCCTTTGTTAGATCTACACATCACTTTATTCATATTTAACTTAGAAACATAGCCATGACACAGAATAAAGATTATGCAAGCACCAGACCTCCAGTTTGCAACTTGCAAAGGTTTGGAATCTAGAAGGCAAGGATCAAGCTATATATGAATTCTATTGATGAAGATATTTTTGCTTCCATCTTAACAGGAGTACCTACACCACCTGCAGCTCCTCCAAGTAGCTCTACAAATATGACTGCAGTACCTCCTCCAGACTACAATGATGCTTACAGGAAAGCCAAGATGGTTGATGCAAAAGCCATGAACATACTGGCACAAACAATGTCTGATGACATTTTCTAGAAGGTTGCTGAGTGCACATCAGCAAAAGCCATTTGGGATTCCCTAAACCAAATGGTTGATGGATCAGCTGATGAAAGGAAGGATAGGAGATCAAATCTCATCTCCCAATATGAGAATTTCAAGAAACAGGAAGCTGAGACAGTGTCAAAGATGTATAACAGATTAAGCTCAATTATTAATGAGCTAAAAACTCTGGACAAGATCATCACTCTCACTGAAGTGAATGACAAAATTTTGATGTGCTTCCCAAGCTCATGGGACACAAGAATTTGACCCATCAAGGAGGCCAGATGCCTGAATGAGATGTCAACTGAATCTCTACTGGGCAAACTGAAATCTTATGAGCAGTTAATAAAGACAAGGGAGGCTGCTGAACAAAGAACACCTCCTGAATCCAAAAGAGATCAGAACAGAGCATTCAAAGCCTTAGAAGAATCAGAATCCACTGCATCAAATGAAGAGCTCATGAGTCTCTTTGCAAAGAGATTCTTCAAGATGGCTAGAAAGGACTTCAGGAGGAAGTCAGCAAGAAAGGATGATAGGCCAAAGTATGACAAGACACCAACAAAGGAAGTGGTGTGTTATGGATGCAGAAAGCCTGGGCACTTCCTCTCTGAGTGTCCAGAGAATCAGAAGAAATAGAAGAGAAGAGAAAAGGAAAAGGATTCCAGAAAACAGTTCACCAACAAACCCTCTTCCAGCAAACACAAGAGGAAGGAAAAGGGGTTTGTAGCTGAGACTTGGAGTGAGACTGAAGAGGAGTCAACATCTTCAAGCTCCATTGAAGATGAAGAAGAAGAAAGAGCAAAAGAAGTTTGCCTCATGGCAATTGATGCCTCAAGAAGCAACTCAGAAGAAGGAGAGTCAGAAAATGAGGAGGCTTCTGAATCAGAAGCTGATCAGGTATTATCATGGTTTGACTATAATTCAGAATCTTTTAAATCATATTTTAAAATCATTTGTTTGGATTTAATCAACTCTGAGAAGGAAATCAAACTTCTCAGAGATAAGCAAGTTAACTATGATAGCCTAGTATTAGAAAACACTAAATTGAAAAATTAAATAGATTTGTTTAGTGAAAAAATCACCCTTCTGAAAGATGAATTAAATACGGCAAAACAGCTAGAAGAATCACTAAATGGAAGAAGCAAACAACTAGCAGTAATCACCAACATATCTAATGCCAGATTTAATGGAATTAAGTTAGGATTAGGTGCATCATCTAGTGAACCACCTATTATTCAGAAAAACCACTTGTCACAACCCATAAATTTTATTTCTGAGAAAGGAAAGAAGAATACTGAGCAAGTATATAAGGTAAAAAAATTCTTGAACAAATTCAAATTAAGGACAAAATTGAAAAACAGACCACACCCAATAAAAACAAAGTTCAACAATTTTCGTCGACCTCAGATCGACGAAAAGGGGCCAGTTCATCGAACCCCGATCGACGAACTCTGAACGCTAACTATAGTTATCATTATTCGTCTAACTGCGATCGACGAATCTTGTATGGTTCATCAAGAAGAGCTCGACGAACGTGGGGTACAGAGAATGAACATGTTCATTCTCTGGGCAGAGATCAACGATCTCAACCCAATTCGTCGAACTCTGATCGACGAACTTACATAAATTCGTCGAACCTAGGAAGATTTAACCAAAACTATAACTTTAACAGAAACTTAAATACTTCCAGGAAATCATTTAATCTCCTAGCTGACTGGACCATTCCACCTAGGAGATACCATCCCCTAGGGTATAAATCCCAGCCAGAATTTTCTATTACCTCTAGTTTCTCTTATCAACCATACAAAGGGTCCAAGGTAACCTGGGTCAAAAATCACTAACTGTTTGTATTGCAGGTGAAAAAGTATCCAGGGGTAAATGAAACTTGGTACCTGGACAGTTGCTGCTCCAAGCATATGACCGGCAGCAAGGACATTCTATTCAACTATAAGTCCAAGTTGGGGCCAAAGGTTATCTTTGGTGACTCAAAATGTGGTTAGTCAGAAGGAGTTGGAGAAGTAAGAATAGGAGTTGTCACATTCAGAAAGGTGACATATGTAAGTGGACTGAAGCATAACCTCATCTTCATAAGTCAATTATGTGATGATGGTTATCAGGTATACTTTAACCCTTCTACCTGCTCTATCATTGATAAAAATAACCAAACTGTTTTAACTGGAAGTAGACAAAGAAACATTTATTTAGTAAACTTTCTTTCTGCCACAACTGATATATGTTTACTGAATTTAACTAGTAATCAGAATGAATTATGACACAAAAGACTAGGGCATGTAAACCTGAAAAACATTACTAGGCTATCTAAGCACAGCCTTGTTAGAGGTCTACCTTCTGCCCCCTACAAGAAGGAAGGTCTCTGAAGGGCTTGTCAATTAGGCAAGCAAACTAAAACTAGTTTCAAATCAATTAATAAGAGTGATTCACCTAGGATCTTGTACTTGCTACACTTGGATCTTTTTGGACCCATTGCTGTACAAAGCCTAGGAGGGAAATCTTACACTTTAGTTATAGTGGATGACTTCTTCAGGTTCAGTTGGGTATTCTTTCTGAGAACAAAGTCAGATATATTCAAGGTTCATACAGATTTTCTCAGGACCATACAGATTGAGTTATATACTCATGTTGTATTGATCAGAAGTAATCATAGAACAGAGTTTGAGTCTCTTCTTATGCATGAGTTCTGTGAGAAGAAAGGTATCAGGCATTGCATCTCAGCTTCTAGAACTCCCCAACAAAATGGGGTAGCTGAAAGGAAAAATAGGATACTCATTGAAGCTGTAGGTACATTGCTTGCTGATACATACATGCCACTAACCTTTTGGGCAGAGGCTGTAAACACTGCAAACTATGTCCTGAATAGGAGTTTAATTCACAAACTGAAGAACAAGACTCCCTATGAATTACTCAAAGGTAAGAAACCTAAAATAAACTATTTTAAAGTTTTTGGTTGTACATGCTATATACATAATAACAACAAGAAATATATTAGAAAGTTTGAAGCTAAGGCTGAAGTGGGAGTTTTTCTAGGATACTCCCAAGTAAGCAAGGCTTATAGGGTATTCAATAAATCAACATTAAAAGTAGAAGAGTCAATTCATGTTTCTTTTGATGAAACTAACATGTATTGCAAGGAGAAAGAAGTTTCTACCAGTAGCAACTTGCAGGTACCCCACTTGTGTGACATATTGGATGGATTAAACCTCACCCGAGAGGTTCCCACTCATCCCACTCCACCAATCATTGAAGATAGTGAAGAAGATGAAGCTGAAGAACATGAGACTCAACCAACAGCAAATATAATTCCACAAGAGGAATTTATTCAAAATGCTGTTGCACAACCAACTCCACCAACTGATTTTATCACACTTAGGGATCACCCCAGATCTCAAGTAATTGGAGACATATCAGCAGGTGTCCAGACAAGGCATCAACTCAACCAAGACTTGATGCATGCCTGTTTTCTCTCTCAGGTTGAACCTCTAACCATTCATGATGCTGAGCAAGATCCCCACTAGATCCTTGCAATGCAAGAGGAGCTAAACCAATTTGAGAGATGTAGAGTTTGGGATTTGGTTCCAAGACCCCAAAACTACCCAGTTATTGGAACCAAATGGTTTTTCAAGAATAAGCTTGATGCCCAAGGAGTCATTGTGAGGAACAAGGCTAGGCTTGTTGCTCAAGGATATAGGAAAGAGGAAGGAATTGACTATGATCAGACCTTTGCACCTATTGCAAGGTTGGAAGCTATAAGGATCTTCCTTGCCTATGCAGTATTCAAAAGATTCAAAGTTTTTCAAATGGATGTGAAAAGTGCCTTCTTAAATGGAGTGTTACAAGAAGAGGTTTATGTAGAACAACCTCCAGGTTTTGTTTCTCCAACTTATCCCTCTTATGTTTTTAAATTAAATAAGGCTCTTTATGGTCTAAAGCAAGCTCCAAGAGCTTGGTATGAGACTTTAGCAAGTTTCTTATTAGTGCATAAATTTACAAGAGGAACTGTAGATAAAACCCTTTTCACTAGACATCATAAGGACCAAATTTTGTTAGTACAAATCTATGTAGATGACATCATATTTGGCTCTACAAATTCAAAATTGTGCAAGAGGTTTTCTGACCTCATGCATTCTAAATTTGAAATGAGTAGCACGGGAGAGCTTTCATATTTCCTTGGTCTCCAAGTGAAACAGCTTCTTGATGGCATCTTCATCTCTCAAGCAAAATATGGTAAAGAACTTCTAAAGAAGTTTGGGATGGCTGATGCCTCAGCTAAGAAAACTCTCATGGCCACCAATGTTGTTGTGGATTCTGATATACCAGGAAAACCTGTAGATCAGAAACTTTATAGGGGCATTATTGGGTCCCAATTATACCTCACAGCAAGTAGGTCAGATATTATGTTTGCTACATGCCTTTGTGCTAGGTTTCAAGTAAACCCTAAAGAATCTCATCTAATTTTCTTAAAAAGGATTTTAAGATATATAAAGAGTTGTCCTGATCTAGGCCTATGGTATCCTGCTGAATCAGAATTAGAGTTAACTGGATAATCTGATGCTGATTTTGCTGAATGCAGGGTAGATAGAAAAAGTACTTCAGGAACTTGTCAGTTCCTGGGTATGAGATTAGTATCATGGTTCTGTAAAAAGCAAACATCAGTGTCAACTTCAACTGCTGAAGTAGAATATATTACAGCAGGCAGCTGTTGTTCACAGATGATCTGAATACAGAATCATCTTCTAGATTATGGGTTCAACTTAAATAATTCAACCCTATTCTGTGATAATACTAGTGCTATAGCCATAGCACAAAATCCAGTTCACCATAGTAGGACAAAACATATTGACATAAGTCATCATTTCATTAGGGAGTGTGTAGACAAAAATAAGATTAAGCTTGTCTATATCTACACTGATTTACAAAAGCTGATATATTCACCAAACCTTTGGATGAGAAAAATCATGCTTTCTTTCTAAATCAGCTTGGAATGATCATTGGAGAAGACTTAGCTTAAGTTCTGTCTGCATTCGACGAATTTTCTAAAGTTCGTCGAACGGAGTTCGACGAACAAGGGAAAGTTTGAGAGATACTCGTCGAACGGAGCTCGACGAACTCTCTATGAGTGAAACAATTTTCGTCGAACATCGATCGACGAACTTTGCTTCAGAAGATATTCGTCGACCTAAGTTCGACGAACCGTCTTCAATTCTTTTGATGAGCTCGACGAATTATTTAACTTTAAACTACTTCGTCGACCTAAGTTCGAAGAATTAATTTTATTTTCGTGGAATGGAGTTTGTCGATTCATATTCTGGAAAACCTTATATCTAGGTTTTCTTTGACCTCAATCCCGCGCTTTCTGTTCCCTTGCACTTGATCGTCGTTTCTCTGTTCTTCTTGCAGGTGATTTCAATGGCGGCTCTGGCAAACAATATCACAGGAATGAAGTTTGACATAGGTTTTGACGTGGATTTCGATTCGTTTCAGCACTCCGATCCAATCTTTCTGTATATCCTGGAACTTCTTGAAGAACAGGAACTAAAAACCCGGATGACGAGAAAGGTCAAACTACATAGCATGGAAATCAGGGAATGGGTATACACACTGTCATCCACAGAAGAGAACATCATGACGGGCACCATCACGGGTAACTCCATCTCTTTAACCCCCGCTATCTTAACTGAAATCTTTGGATTAATAAATGGAGAAGAGGACCTCGAGATTGAAGTAAAGGAATCAGATATGATGCTAAGCCTCATGGATTATACTGGAGAAAATCCTAACAAACTGTTGAAGAAACATTTGTCTGCGCCCTATAAGTTTTTAGCAGACTTTGTTGGCCAAGTGTTACTTGGAAAACACACTGCACACGACTATATCACCAAACACCAATTTCTAGTGATGTGTATAATCATCAACAAGAAGCCAATCAACTGGCACAACTTCTGTTTGATTTGATAAACAAGAAGAACTCTAAGAAGGAAGTATGTTTTGGGAGACTTCTAGGAATCGAAGGATCAAGCGCATACCCAACTGCACAAAAAGCCCAGACTATTGGAGAGGACCATCACTAAGCCCTCTCAGGCTTCCACCTCTTCCATCAAAGCTTCTGAAGGCACAAGGGCTATCAAAGCCACTCCCCACCCTGCTGAAGAGAACATTCCTTCCACATCTTCTCTTCCATCCCCCCTTCCAACAACAACAAAAACCCTTCCAAAAACAACAAAAACCCCAGTCACCCCATCTTTACCAATCCACATCACTGACATTCCGTCTTCCTCCCTTCAGGAAAATCAACCACCCACACCTCCTGAATCCCCTCATGACACATACATTTCTACACCACCAAAGTCTCCACTTCCCCCACATCTCTCTTCCATACCATCTTACATCATACCATCAGATACCATGATGCAAGATGCCACCCTTCCATCCACATCAACATCTAACCTTCACATACCTGCTGTTCCACCCTCTGTTCCCTCAATAGTTGCCACCCCTTCCACACCAACTGCAACACCATCTACAACCTTCTCATTGGACCCAATACCATCTCATCTATCATCACCATCATCACCCCCCTTCTGAAATCCCTTATAGCAGAGACCATTACACCTCTTGCTACTACCATTACCTCTTTATCTGCTCAAATATCTGCCCTCACTGCTGCCCCCTCATAAGTCAGGGGCCTGGCCTCAATTACCACTGAAACCAGGCAGGGGAAGATGCCTGATGATGAAGCAGCAGCTACAGCTTCAGACACTTCAGCTCCAGCACCAGTAGATACTCCAGTCCCCACAGCAGCATATACCGATTGTATAGATAAAGATTTCATTGATACTGACATGGATTTTGATGAGTCAGATTCTGTAGGACTCGCAACTGTTGGTGATTTTATTCAAAATCCCACAGTTAACTTAGTAGAATTGCTGCAAACTTTTGATACTGTATATATGCATCCTCTTCCAGCAACATTCACTAATCCATATTTGGCTATTGTGCCTTATACTCCTCCTGTCAGTCAAGTAGTTGCTAAGCAACTATGTGAGAGCTTTGTAATTCTAGTTTCTGCACCAACCTTGACAATCATTTCATCCCCTCCAGAAGTTATCTAAGCACCAATCTTTGTGATGGATGACTCCCCTATGCTAGATCTAGATGAGTTGATCTTGACTGACATTGAAGAAGAAAATAAGGCAGCAGCTGAAAGCTCTGTCCAAATTACTTATGATTCTTGTATAGTCTCTTCTTCAACTCCTGCTGAAACTTCAGCCTCTGAAACTTCTGCTCCTGCTACAGAAAATGCTACTACTTATGATAAAGCCTTGAAAGCATTGGATGCTCTATATGATAACCCTCAGTGTTCTGCCAGTGATGATGATGAAGATGATGATGAAGAAGATTCAGATGAAGAAACTGCTAAGAAAAATAAGAAACTATTGTCAAAGAAAAGGAAAGCCCCTCCTCCTCCTGCTGCTAAGCCAAACCCAAAGAATGACACCCCATTCTATATTCTCCAAAATATTACTCCTTACAAAGGAATGCTAACATGGATGTGGTTGTCTAAAAATCAGCAAAAGGAGAAGAAAAGAAGTAGAAAATACTCTCCTCCACCAGTTCATAAGTACAGAAGAGATCCACCTCCTCCACCTCCTCCATCAGCTGGTGCCACTGGATCTAGCTCTCAGAGATCTGCCCCTATGAAAACTTATCAGAGACATTAAGGGAGATCTTTTGGAAGCAGTCAACAAAGGCATCACTCTTCAGAAACTCAACATCAACAACAACAACAACCTCAGCAGCAACAGCAAAATATCCCTGCAGATCAGAAGTCTAATAGTCCTGAAAGACCATATTCACGACATGTTCCTTTTGAGGATCCTGAAACAGCAAACATTGCTAAAATGGCCAGGTTCCAGGAACTTGTTGGTCTATCTTTGATTAATAAAGCAAAAGCTGAAGGCAAAGATATATCAGGATATTCCACCATGTCCAAATACAGGAAGGAAGAACTCAAAAGATTTGATAAAGCAAATAAATTGTTTAATGTTGATGATTACATGAAGCTACATCCTGAAGCAGTTGTCCCCAGAACTACATCCCTGAAGATTATTGGGGCAGCTGACATGACAATGACACAGGCACATGCTTTGAATCCAAATAGAGAAATTATCTTTACAAAGCCAGGAGAAAAGACAAAAGAAGGCATGCCCACAGATAATCAGAAGAAATAATCTTTACAGTACTTCAATTTCTTTTCTCTGCATTAGTTTTTAAATTTGATCTGTCTGTTTAAAAACAAAGCTCATGTATATATATATATATATCTGCTGCATGTGTTAGTAAATCTCTGCTAGATATACCTTTTTCTTGTTTTGTTTATTTTTATGTTTATGTTTTGAGTCTATTAGTAACCTCACCCAAATAGGGGAAGATTGTTGGATCCCTAGTTGATTTGGGCTAGGTTCACTAACTTAGGATGTTACCCAACATGTATAGCTAGGGTCAAAGTTGTGTCCTAGAAGCCTAGGCCAAGTCCTTAGAGTCAACATCAGATGGACCAACTATCAACAAGACTATTAGAGACTCAAGAATTAGAAGATTTCAAGACTAAGTAAAAATGAGTTCGACGTTCGTCGAACTCAGGTCGATGAAAGACGTTCTCAGCTCGACGATTTTGATATATTTCTCTGAGCTGAGCTCGACGATCTTCATTCTCTGGTCGACAAAAACTGGGATATTTCAACAAACTAAAGTCAGGATAACTTCAGATTATTCTAAGTCCAACTTCAGACTTTTGTCGACGAACAAGATTCTGAGCTCGACGAACTTGGACCTCCAGTACTCAACTTCTCAAGTGGACGAAGTCAACTTCTCAGGTCGACGAACTCAGTACTCTACTCGACGAATTCTGGAACCAGAAGATTTGTGTCGACAATTAGGGCATGTGTCGACACCAACTATGTCGACACCAGAAAACTTCTGTCGACACCAGAAAACTTGTGTCGACACCAAGACTAATCAGTCGACATACACCTGTGTCGACACCAGAAGATTCATGTCGACACACAGAATATCAGTCAACACAAAATACTCGACTAAGTCCAAAAAGGTTGCTGAACTCCAGTCGACGAAGTTACAAACTCAGCTCGACGAACTTCAGACAGAAAAGGCAAACGCTCTGAAGCATGCAAGTTCTGCTATCAGCTCGATGAACTTGGAACTCAGCTCGACGAGCAGGAAGTTGTCTGGTTGACGAATTCAATATCTCAGCTCGACGAATTGGTAACTCAGTTCGACGAATTCTGCCAACTGTTCGTCGATTCCAGAATTAGCCATTTCCGGCAATCAATCCTCACTCAAATGCAATAATTCCTGACAGATTAATGCTAAAACATTCTCTGAATGTATCCGTTAGAGGAAGCATTAATTACAGTCTTCCTCAGGAATATTACTTGCTGATTTTCCACAAGACAGTTGGGGAAATACATTAATGCCGATTATTCTCAGGCCGTCAACATTAATTACAGAGGATTAAAATTTTTGAAAAGAGACAGAAGAAAATAGGATCGAGATTTTAGTAAGCAGGAGAACATACTCAGTTAGAAAAAGACACACAGATAGACTTACTGCAAGAATTCATACAGCAGCAGAAAAGCTTCACATAAGAAAAACATACTGAAGCTCACAGTGACAGGCAGTGATCTTCATTAAGAGGAAGAAGAACAATCATACTATATCAAGAGTCTTCTTCTTCAATATTCTCTCCAGGGCTTCCAAGGACAACAGATATCAAATCAGTCAAGAAGCTCCTGCATCACTGCTTGTCAAGAACTTTGATTGAAGACCTATCACCCTACAACAAAGCTTCCTACAAACCCGAACCATTATCCATTTCAGGGGGAGCATTTTCTAATATCATTGAATCCACAAGTCTTCTCAGTTTATTGAGAAAGAGAAGACAAAATCACTCTCTCACCCCCTCCTGTATAAAGGGTTGTCATCTCCCTTCAAAAGTGATTCCTGGTTGCAAGTCTCCTAACCAAAAGACTTGAGTTAGTTTTTGGGGACCTGATCAAAACTCATTGGTGTCAGGCACCTGATCAAAAACCTGAGTGGATTCCTACCAAGGGTGGTAGAAGAGTGGACTACCCAGATTTGGGGAACCACTATAAATTTCTAGTGTCATCTGGTTGCCTATCTTTTCCTTTTTGTTCTTGCTGTGTTGTTGTGATTAGGTTTATTATATTTGTTGAATTTTGTGAAGTGGAAGTGGTTGACGGGCTAGGCCGGGCGGCCTGGGCGGACAGCTTTGGCGGACTAGGCGGACTGGGCAGACTGTGATGTGCGGCCTGGTGGAAGGTCTAGTGAAAAGCCGGCTGTCTTCTGAGCGGGTTGTTGCATGAAGTCTGCGGACTGTGCGGCCTGATATCTGCGGATAGGATGTTGGCTTTGGTTTAGCCAAGGAGCGTCCTGAGCGGATAGAGGCTTGCGGACTGGTGCATTGCTCAGTGGCCGTGGTGCAAGCTTGTGTTGTTTGGCGGTTTGGCTCGTGTCTGCGGGAAGCTTGGGGACTGGCGTGTCTGCGGTGTGGGCTGTTGCGGACTGGGCTTAGAGCTTGCCTGAGGCCTTGTCGAGCTCTGGTGGTACAGTAGGTGCTTTGCTGTGGAGGTCATTGGCAGACTGGTTTTGGAGTCCGGGAGATGGCTGCTGCGATGGGGCAGGAGTGCGAGGAACTTGCGGACTGCTGGCGGTCTGTGCTTTGGTGTTTGGCGGACGGGTGTTTGCGTCCGCCATGCTTGCATTGGCCTTTGATGGTTTTGGCCTTGGTCACACTCTGTGCCAAGACCATGGTGTCCACAGTATCCGCCAAGTCCGCTATTGACCGGGCGGACTGTTGCTGTCTGCCTTTGGTCGTGGACTTGTGGCGGATTAAGGCTTGAGTCTTGCGGACTGCCTTGGGATAGTGCGGACAGCCATTGAAGGGGGTTGCTATCCTGCAGTGGTTGGATGCTTTGCGGGCTGATGCCTTGTCCACATAGCATGGGCGGACTGGAGAGGGTTCGCCAATGTTGCGTTGCTCCTGGCGGTTTTCCTTGGTATCCGGCTAAGTACTTGCGGACTCTGCGGACGGTGTTTTGCTATCGCGCGAGCTAGGGCAGTGTCGCTATCTCTAGGGCGGTGACCACACTTCTCACCTCGCCTATAAATAGGACCCCCCTGGCACATCTACAGTAACTTGAGTGAATAGTAAGTTGGGTTGGGCAAGGACCTGCGGTCTGAGTTTGTCTGTCCGCACGGATTGATTCAGTGCTGACGTTTGCTGTGTGCAGGTCGCGCGGGTAGCTTCAAGGAGCCAGGAGTTTGGCTTTGACTTCGGTCAAGTACTTGGAAGTGTGCGGTCTTTGCGGATTCAGCAGGAGGTCGCTCTGCGGCTTGTCAGCTCTATTTCATCTTTGCCATCTTCAATAACCTGTCCGCCGGCTTCAGGCGGGTAGGGGGTGTTCCTCAGTTCAGCTTCAGCAGGAGACGAATAACGGTGTGTCCGCGCGGCCTCGCGGCTTCGGAGGAATCCGTGGCTATTCGGCGGATTGCAGCTAAGTTCGGGCGACCTCGGCAGTCTCGGCGGACTCCGGTGCTGTCCGCCCGGCTTGTTTTTTGGTGCTTTCTGTTTACAACTGTTATACTAGCGAAATCATGTATCGCTATATATGCCTCGTATTGTAAAGAAGTGAATGAATAAAGACCTGCTTGTGCTTCCATTGTTTGTTGGGATTAACCTTTGTTCCTTGGTTTTCCGCTGGTTCAACGTGAGAACTGGGTAGTTCCGAAGATATTAATTTGGCGTTTGGGCTATCTTGCTGACCACGTTGAGAAAATTTAACATGGTATCAGAGCCAGGTTCAGTTGTATGAGCGGAAGTCAGCCAGTGTTGTTACTCAGTGATTGAGTGGTGATCAACCTTTGTTGTTGCTCGGAGCTTCTGGAAGGTTGACAACAGGTGTTGCAATGGAAGGGAGATTTGCAAGAGGTCTGGGCATTGAACTCTTAACGCCGACTAACTTCAAAAAGTGGAAGTCGTGCATGAAGAGTTATATTCTTGGCGAGGAGCTGTGGGAAGTCGTCGGTGGTGACGACAGGCAGGAAGTCACGGCTGCGTTCGGTACTGCTGAGCAGGTTAGGCTCTAGAGAAGAACAAATGCTAAGGCAGAGTTCATTCTGAAGAGAGCCGTGTCTGCAGAACTGTTTGATCACATCGTTGGATGTGAGTCGGCTGCTGATATTTAGACAACCATTGATGAGTTGTTCAATAGGAAGAATGTGGCGCGGCTTCAATTCCTGGAGAATGAGTTGGCCAGGGCAACTCAGGGAGACCTTTCCATCTCCAAGTACTTCTTAAAGATGAAGAGCTTGTGTGCTGAGCTGTCGGCACTGGATCCTGATGAGTCTATCTCTGAGGCAAAGATGAAAAGGCACATTATCCGCGGCTTGCGGAAGGAATATGTGGCCTTTGTAACATCTGTTCAAGGGTGGGCTACTCAGCCATCTTTGCTGGAGCTGGAGAATCTGCTTGCATCGCAGGAGAGCTTGGCAAGGCAGATGGCTGGAGTGAACCTGAATCAGGAAGGCAGCGAAGCTCTCTTCTCCGGCAAAAAGAAAGGATGGGAAGGGAAGAAGAAGGTGCAGGTCGCTGGTGAGAAGGAGACTTCAACTTCATATCCGTCGGAGAGGAGCAATGCTCCTAAGGACTGGAAGAAGAACTTGAAGTGCTACCGGTGTCATCAGCGAGGGCACTTCAAGCGGGACTGCAAGGTCAAACTACAGCCTGGGCATGCTGCGGGAAAGGAGGAAGCTTGCTCGAGAAGTGAAGAAGCAGAATGGGGCAGAGCTTTTATGACGGGCACTTGTGTCCGGGCCTTGTCTGCTGAGGACTTCAACGGCGAGTGGATCGTGGACTCCGGGTGTGGTCATCACCTCACCGGAGACAAATCGAAGTTCACCTCCATGCAGGCTTACTCAGGTAATGAAGCTATTATCACTGCTGATAATACTGTTTATGCAGTAGAGAAAGAGGGGGTCGTGTCTTTGGGTAGTGATCAGGGGCCACTCACGTTAAGGAGTGTGTATCACGTGTCGGGCATGAAGAAAAACCTCTTCTCGGTGACCAATACGGTGGACGCTGGTTATCACGTTCTGTTTGGGCCAACAGACGTGAGGTTCCTTCGCAACGTATCAGCGGTGAAGGCTGATGTTGCTCATGTAGGGAGGAGGGTGAAGAACTTGTTTATTCTTGCCACCAATTCTTATGTTGATAGGATGAGGGCCAATGATAGCGCTGCTATCTGGCATGAGAGGCTGGGGCATGTTGGCATGGACAAGCTGAAGGTGATGGTGAGTAGAAGTCTGGTGAAGGGGCTGCCGAAGTTGTCCTCCTTTGGTGATGGGAATGTTTGCGCGGGCTGTCAATACGGTAAGGCACATCGCCTTCCGTTTGATAAATCACAAACAAGGAGCAAGAAATCATTGGAGTGCATTCATGGCGACTTGATGGGACCGACGGTTACTTCCAGCCTTGGTGGAAGAAGATACATGCTTGTCTTGGTTGATGACTACTCAAGGTATACTTGGGTGTTCTTCTTAAAGGAGAAGTCAGAAGCCTTCCGTTTGTTTGTGGAGTTTAAGGAGTTGGTAGAAGGCCGGCTTGGCTTGCGGATTAAGAAGCTTAGAACTGATAACGGGGGTGAATTTGTTTCCTCCGAGTTTTCTAACTTCTGCAGGAAGCACGAGATCCAATGAGAGCTTACTTGTGCTCACACTCCACAACAAAATGGGGTAGCGGAGCGAAAGATCCGTCATCTGACGGAGACCTGCAAATGCTGGCTTCATGCGAAAGATATCCCAAGGTCCTTTTGGGCGGAGGGGATGTCTTGTGCTGCTTACGTCATCAACCGGATGCCACTCAGCCCTATCAACATGAAGACTCATGTTGAGCTGTTGCTGAAGGAGAAGCCGAGTGTTGGACACCTTCGGGTGTTCGGTTAAACTTGCTACGTGCATGTCCCGGATGCTTCACGGACAAAGCTGGATGCGAAGGCAAGGAAGCTTGTCTTTGTTGGCTACGATGAGCGGAAGAAGGGATGGAAATGCATGGACCCTGTGACGAAGAAGTTCGTGGTGTCAAGAGACGTTGTCTTTGACGAGCTGACGTCATATGGAGGTGGCTCGGTTGAGCTAACCGGAAGTAGCAAGGTTGATGAAGCACCAGTGGCGGCTGCTGAAGGCTTGGAAGAGGAGCTTGCTGTTTCACCAGCAGCTCCTGTTGCTTCTAACTCCGAGGCTGAGCCTTCTGGCTCAGGAAGCAGGGGGAGCACTGCTCAATGCTTGCCCCAGGTAGGAGTGGAGCCCGAAGAAGCAACGGAAGTAGTGAGCAAGGATCCGACCCTTCGGAGATCGAAGAGGGTGGTTAAGCCACCGCTCGGTACTGTGATGGGAATGCAGTGAGCTTTGTCTCCTGCTTCTTTGCAGGTCCTCTGGATGAGCGAGAGCCTAAAAACTTCAACGAGTCCACTAGAGTGAAGGAGTGGGAAGGTGCCATGAAAGAAGAGATTGATGCTCTGAAGAAGAATGAAACCTGGGACCTTGTGCCCAAGGTTGATGGCATTACTCCGGTTACTTGCAAGTGGGTGTACAAGTTGAAGAAGAAGGCTGATGGGAGCATTGATCGGTTCAAGGCTCGCCTGGTCGCTAGAGGATTCTCACAGTAGTATGGAGAAGACTATGAGGAGACATTCAGTCCAGTTGCGAAGATGACTTCAGTAAGAGTGGTGATCGCCTTGGCTGCTAGCAAGGGATGGAGGTTGTGGCAACTCGATGTGAAAAATGCCTTTCTTTGCGGAGAGATTGACAAGGATATCTTCATGGATCAGCCGCTTGGATTTGTCTCTGAAAAGCATCCGGACTATGTCTGTAAACTCAGGAAGGCTCTCTATGGGTTGAAGCAAGCTCCTAGAGCGTGGTATGGGAAGATTGCAGAGTACTTGCAATTCTATGGATACCTTGCTTCCAACTCGGATTCAAGCTTGTTCGTCAAGAAGAAGGGGGAGCTACAAGTCTTGGTCCTACTGTATGTGGATGACATGATCATCACAGGGAATTCGGAGGGGGAAGTAGCAAGGCTCAGGGCAGAGCTTGCTATACGCTTCGAGATGAAAGACTTGGGAGAGTTGCATCACTTTCTCGATCTTGAAGTGAAGAGGAAGGAGTGCGGGGTTCTCATTTGCCAGAAAGGGTATGCTGATCGCATTGTGAAGCGGTTCGGCATGGTCAAAGGGAAGAAGTGCTCTACTCCACTGAAAGATATTGTACCTAATCACCTAGAGGGGGGGTGAATAGGTGACTTAAATCTTTTTAACTTTTTAGGCAGATTGCAGTTTATTTTACAGAGATATAACTTCTTTTTCACAGCAATCAATCAGCAATCACAGAATATCACATGCACACAGTGAATACATAGGTTTATAGTGGTTCCCCAAGGTTTGGGTACATCCACTTTCCCCCTTCGCCTATCTAGTAGTGT
Organism: Platanthera guangdongensis; assembly: GCA_039583875.1. Taxonomy (NCBI): domain Eukaryota; kingdom Viridiplantae; phylum Streptophyta; class Magnoliopsida; order Asparagales; family Orchidaceae; genus Platanthera; species Platanthera guangdongensis. The sequence goes on along the minus strand of CM077159.1, from coordinate 136,425,515 downwards.
ACTAGATTCGGTCAAACTCCTCCACTATCTCAGATCCTCAGATCTTATACTCAGAACCCCAAAACAGGTTACTACAGCTCAGGCCCAAGGCCCTACAACTCAGTCTTATCCAAAGACCTACACTCAGCTTCTTCACAAAGCCTACACTCAGCCACAACAGGCCTACACTCAGCCACAATAGGCCTACACTCAGAGATATGAATCTCCTACACTCAGGCACACAGGCCCTACCACTCAGCCTTTATAATTACAGGCTTACAACTCAGATCCCTAAGGATCCTACAAGAAATATAAAATACAAAGTGTATATACCTACAACTCTGAATAGAGAGATGAGTTGATAGGTTCTTGATGAGTTCTTGAAAGAACTCTGCTGAGAACAATCTCACTTGGCTTTTCTTCAAAGTTTCTTGAATGTAGAACACAATAGGATTGATTCTCTGCAGCGGATCTTCAATCACTGCAACTTAAGATTCAGAACTAGGTCTGAACCCTTCTTCACAGCCTGGTTCCAACGGCTGTCTTCTTGGATGGAGCTCTCTCTCTCCAACTACTTAGATCTTCACTTGATTCTTCAATGAATAGCTAGATCTTCTTTTCTTTTTCAATCACTTGATCCTCTGTTTCTGTAGACAGTATAAGCCTATATATAGGCCTTCTTCATGGTAACCGGCTGGTCCGGTTCCTAACTGATTTCTGACAACTCTGACAGGTGTAGTAGACCGGCTGGAATGGTAGCTGTCAAGTCATCCAGTCAGTTCTTGAAAAATCTGTAACTGTCTGAAAGTGTCGAGACAGTCTGTCTTTAAGTGTCGACACTTATAGACCAAGTGTCGACACAAGTAGACTAAGTGTCGACACAAGCCTTCAAGGTGTCGACACAACTCCTTGTGTTGTAGAATTCACTTCTCGACACAGCTTCTTCAATATGTGTCGACACTGATATTGAGTGTCGACACAACTCTTTGTTCTTTAGTACTTTGTTGAATTCTTGTAAGTGTCGACACAACTCCTTTGTGTCGACACATCTTCATGTGTTGAACTTGTTCAGTGTCGACACATCTTCTTGGTGTCGACATATGCCTTCTGTGTTGATACTTGCTGTGTGTCGACACTGCTGCTTGTGTCGACACATCCTTCTTTTGTTGAGACTTTGGCTGAGTGTCGACACATCTCCTTTGTGTCGACACTTGGACTTAGAATTTTTTTGTTGAACTTTGCTGAGTGTCGACACAGCTCCTTGTGTCGACACTTTCTTTATGTATTGAGTCTTCTGCTGAGTGTCGACACATTCTTTCTTGTGTCGACACTTTCTTCAAGTGTTGAGTCTTCTGCTGAGTGTCGACACATTCTTTATTATGTCAACACTTATACTTAGACTCTGCTGACTTATGCTGAGTGTCGACACAGCCTCCAAGTGTCGACACTTTCTGATGTAGACATAGTTCCTCTAGGTGTCGACACTGCTGTTAAGTGTCGACACAGCTTCACTGGACTTTTCTTCATTGAGTGTCGACACAGCCTTCATGTGTCGACACTTTCTGTCTGGTGTCGATTCTGCATCTCTGGTGTCGACACAAGTACTCCAAGTGTCGACACTGCTTGCCTGGGTGTCGACACAAGTCTTCTTAAGTGTTGACACTTTCCTTCTGGGTGTCGACACATGGACTTAGAATCTTGTCATCTTTCCCTGTGAATACTTGACCTGCACAACTAAACTCAAAATACATCAAATACATTTTGATGTATATCATTGAGTAGGGTGAGGCTTCTTCAAATCAGGTACATTTAAACCAATGTACCCAACAATCTCCCCCTATTTGGAGAAGTCATAACCCTTAGTCAATGATATACCCCATACATAATAAAATCACAGTATGATGTAAAACAGGATTATGCAATCAGGGAAAACATAAACATGTATCAAACAAAACATGTATACACAGATATCATCTCAGAACAATTATGAAATAGATTTATCACACAGCACATTATTCTAACAACTTTGTCATATTCATTTTACAAAAGTTTACAAAGTGTTTAAAATCAAAAGATTACAATTGTAAACTGAAGAAAATTCTATTCTATTTTTGCTCAGCATCCTTGATTACTATTCCCTTTCCAGACTATATTTTGGCTTGTACAGGGGCTTCAGCATCTTCAGTATCAGCAGGCTTTTTCCCTTTCAGCTCCTTCTTCTTTAGCTCTCCAGCTTTAATCTTCTGCCTCTCAAAGTAATGATAAGGCTTGGGAAAGTACTTGCTAGGCTCCTGGGCAGTAGGAAGTAGCTTTCCCTTCTTTGCCTTTCTTCTATATTGCACTATGGATTCTTGCCTGTTTTCATGCTTTCTACATTCTAGTTCAGAATACCACTTGTTCCTATCTTGAATATTATCTTTGGCAGCCTTCCAAGCAGTCAAAATAATATTTCTTGAAGTGGGGCTCCACTGCTCAAAATCAGGTCTTTGTTCAGCTTGCTCTCTGAACCTCTTCTTAGACAATCTAGCTTCTTGTTCAGCTTGTTCTTTCAGTATAGCTTCCTGTAAAGCCTCAGATACTGGCTGAATCACCTTCTCTATGATGACATTTTGCTTACCCTCAGGTGGGCTATACATAGACTGTATATCAGCTTGTACCATATCAAAGTCTGGTGGAGGGTAGATTACTTGAGCCACTTCAGGTTGCTCCCCTTCTAGATTTGCAGGATGTATCCCAGATTCTGCTACATTGTCATCATCACATAAAGGAGGATAACCAAGAGTGGCTCTGATAGAATTAGAAATCCACTTTGCATGATCAGAGCTGGCTTTGACTAACACCCTCTTCCCCTTTATGACTTCTCTTTCCATGTGATCTCTTAGATCATCCTTTTGAAATCTTACTTGGGCATCCAAGTAGTTTACTCCATCCTTAAAGTAAGGTTTCAACCTTTGGAGTTTTTCAGTGATGAGCTTCTAAGAGTCTTGTATAGCAGTTGTAACAGCAGTTAAGCTCTCTTGCAAGTGCTTATCAAAAGTTTCTTTGGCTGTGGCACTTTCTGCAAACTGTGCAGTGGCTATATTCTTTATCTCAGTTACAATAGCATTGTGAGAAGCTGTCAAGTTATCATTCATTCTGATTTGATTTTCCAGTACATAGCCTTGCTTTACTTCAAGTTCATCCACTTGAGCTTTAATTTTCTCTTGATGAGTAGCTAGATAGACTACTGCATTCCCTCCCTTGTGAAAGCAGTCAGTCATCTCCTTCTTATTGAGATTCATTTCAAATCTTATAGACTTAATGTATTGGGCTAGATCAAACTGTAAAGACTTATGCCCCTCATCCATATATGTTTCTATGGCCTTCCTGTGCTCATCAAGCTTTATCTGCATAGCAACCATCAAAGAACTGTAATCTACAGTTGGTGCTGGTTGTAGTGCAGGTTGTGGTGCTATAGTTTGCAGAGCTTTCTTATAAGTTTGGCTTCTTCTTTTAAATACTTGGAATTTTCTCTTCTTTTCTCTTGTAGCCTCCTCATCTTCAGAAGCTGAGGTGCTTGCTATGTCTACCCTCTCCCTAGGGAGCTCCTCAACTTCCTTTGGCTTCTCAGGCTCTTTCCTTGCTGTTTCTTCTAGAATTTCCACTTGCTCCCCCTCAACTTGAGCATTCTCCCCCTCAGCAGCAGCACTTTCCTTTTCAAAGTCTGTTTGGTCCAGATTAAGGAAGAGATCTTCCATTGTAAATTCTTGTTGAGGTTGTGATGAAGAATCCCTTGTCTCATCAACAACTTGATCAGATACAACTTGAGCTGCAACAGATGTGTCCTCCATGACAATATCTGGGGGTTGACTATCAATCTGAGGTTGTTGATTAACATGATTTAATGAATCAGACAAAACAATATCCTCTATAGGGAAAACTAAGTTATTGATTTCAGTGAGTACCTCAAGTATGGTGTTTGTAGCTTGCTCACTTTCTAGTGGAGTTGGCTCTTCCACTACTAGAGGCTCCCCCTGGATAGTATCCTGATGTACTGGGCTAGCTTGAGGTAGCTCCCCCTGTCTGTCTGCATCATCTTGTTGAGCTGGAGACTTTCCAGCAATTCCAGTGTCTTCTTCATCAGGAGTGAAGACAACATGCTCTTCTGAACTGCTGGAAGATTCTTGAGCCACTGGGGCTATCTTCTTCTTCTTCTTTTGAGGAGTTATTTTCTCAGGAGTAGGCAATTCTTTGGTCAAGACCCTATCCCATCTTGAGAAGAGTCTCATGTCCATCTTCCTCATGTGATTTATTTTAGATCCAACAACTTGGCTCATTACTTCTGGTATGCTACCAGCCAAGTAAAGACTTAGTATCCTACCCAAATTGGGTTTCTTTAGGCTCTCCTTTATCTTCTTAAATACTACTACAGACCAATCAGTTTGCAGTGTGAAGATAATCCTTGTCATGAGACTGAACATATGGGCTGATACCCTGTCATGCCCTCCAGGCTTACTCAAGATCACCTTGTCAACAATTTCTGAGAGAAATTTACCTTGACTGTTCATCCCCTTTCTATTGAATACTGATCCAATTTTCAGCTTGGAATACAGTCCACACCATGTTAAAGCTTCTCTGGTCTTAGAAGCAGTAACTTCATCTTCTTCCTTTGTCCTTGGTAGGTTTAGAACCTTTCTTAAACTCTTTGGTGAGACCTTCACCTTTTCTCCATGTACCTTTGACTTGATCTTGAATCCAGATTCGTCTAGGGTTGCTCCATTCAGAAATTCTAATACTTCTTTCTTCCATATTTTGGTTGGCTCTGAAATAAGAAAATCTAACCCTGAGGTTGCGACTAGGGTTACCACATCCTTGATCTCTTATTCTGCGTCATCAAACGCATGCCGCACCAGTTCATAGCCTTCATTCACGTTCTCCTCGAGCTTGGGCGCCATTAGAGTTTGAAGAATTTGAATTGAGAGAAGAGAGGTGTCGACACACAAGTTTGGTCTCGAAACTGTGGTGAGCGTGTCGACAGACAATGTTGAAACCCTATTTATACCTTTCTAGGATTGAAGATGAAAGGGCGCGCTAACAAACTCAAATTGTGTCGACACTGTTGATAAGTGTCGACACAGACTTATAATGTCTCGACACCTATGTGTCGACACAAATTTAGTCAACAGAATATATGTGTCGACACTTGTTTATGTGTCGACACCACTTAGCTCGACACATAGTCGAGACTTTACTTCACTAATTCTGCATAAAGTCTAAGTGTCGACACCACCTTGGATGTGTCGACACCTACATGTCATGTGTCGACACTAATTTTCTGAAGTGTCGACACCAACTTCCTAGATGTGTCGACACCTTTTCTCTGAAGTGTCGACACCAATTTTCTGTCTCGACACAGACAACTCTGTATGTCGACACTATTTTACTTAGCCATTTCTATAAACTTATTCTAAGTTTATCATACCTAACTCAATTTTAAACCTATTGAACTTGGTTTCTTCTAGAGACTTAGTATACATATCAGCTAGTTGATTATCTGTCTTAACATACTCTACTGTAATATCTTCTTTTTCTACATGTTCCCTAAGAAAATGATATTTTATTTCAATATGTTTAGTTCTACTATGGGAAACAGGATTGTTTGCAATAGATATAACACTAGTAGAATCACATAACAGTGGTGTTCTACTTACCTGAATACCATAATCCTCAAGCTGATGTTGTATCCATAGAAGTTGAGCACAGTAACTTCCTGCAGCCACATATTCTGATTCTGCAGTGGAGATAACCACACTTGTTTGCTTCTTGCTACTCCATGAAATCAGTCTTCCACCTAGAAATTGACAGGTACCAGTTGTACTTTTCCTATCTTCTTTGCAGCCTGCAAAATCTGAATCTGAATAACTTGTCAGTTCAAAGTCCCTATTCCTAGGGTACCAAAGGCCTAGATAAGGAGTGCCCTTTAGATATCTTAGTATCCTTTTGACTGCTGTCAAATGAGACTCTTTAGGGCATGCTTGGTACCTAGCACAGACACATGTAGCATACATGATATCTGGTCTACTTGCAGTCAAATAGAGTAGGGAGCCAACTATCCCTCTATACAAAGTCTCATCTACAGGTTTCCCTGCATCATCATTGCTAAGAGACATACTTGACCCCATAGGAGTCTTCATGGTACTGGATGAATCCATACCATACTTCCTTATGAGTTCTAGGGTGAACTTAGACTGGCATATGGATAATCCATTCTCAGTCTGTCTAACTTGGAGACCCAAGAAGAACTTAAGTTCCCCCATACTACTCATCTCAAATTATCCTTGCATTAGTTTTGCAAACGTTTTGCAAAGACTACTTTCAGTAGACCTAAATATGATGTCATCTACATATATTTGGACTAGTATTATCTTGCCTCTAGATTCCCTAAGGAATAGAGTCTTGTCTATTTTCCCCCTTGTGAATTTATTCTCAATGAGGAAACTAGACAGGGTTTCATACTAAGCCCTAGGGGTTTATTTTAACCCATACAAAGCCTTCCTAAGTCTATAGACATAATTAGGTTGAGTTGAATCAACAAAACCTGATGGCTGTTCCACATAGACTTCTTCCTTTAGATTACCATTCAGAAAGGCTGACTTTACATCCATTTGGTATACTTTAAATCCTTGATAGGTTGCATAGGCCAGGAACATCCTTATGGCTTCCAGTCTGGCTACTGGAGCAAAGGTTTGATCAAAGTCAATACCTTCTTCCTGCCTATATCCTTTAGCAACCAATCTTGCTTTGTTCTTGACAATTACTCCATGTTCATCCATCTTGTTCCTAAAGATCCACTTGGTCCCAATTATGTTGTGGTCTTTTGGTTTAGGAACAAGCTCCCAGACTTTGCACCTCTTGAACTGATTCAACTCTTCTTGCATTGTCTCAATCCAATGAGGGTCTAGGATGGCTTATTCAAACTTCTTTGGCTCTACTTGGGATAGAAAACTGGAGTAGAGTGCTGCACTCATATTTCTGCTCCTTGTTTGTACCCCTTGTCTTAGATCACCAATTATTTGATCTGCTGGATGATCTCTTAGATGCCTATTAGCTGGAGGCATCCTGGCTTAAGATTGAACTTCTTCAGTTTCTTCAACTTGCTGCACTCCTTGGACTTCTTCTGCATTAGGTACATGTAGTACTCCCCTGGACAACAACCACTATCTTCTACTTGCTGTCTTGCAGTAGGTCCTTCTTCTATAGTGACCTTGTCCATCTTCTCAGTCACACCTGTGGAGCTGCAAATACTACTAGACAACTCATTGTTAATAAGTCTAGTCTCATCAAATAATACATGTACAGACTCTTCTACAACTTGAGTAGACAAGTTGTAGACTCTATAAGCCTTACTATTATTGTTGTACCCAACAAAGATCCCCTCTTGGGACTTGGCAGCAAACTTAGTCAAGTAAGACTTTCCATTGTTAAGTATAAAGCACTTACAACCAAAGATCCTGAAATAGGATAGGTTTGGTTTTCTGCCTTTCACAATCTCATAGGGGGTCTTATTGTGGCTTTTAGTTATGGTAGCCCTATTAATTACATGTCATGCAGTATTAACTGCCTCAGCCCAGAAATATTCTGGTACAGATGTGTCACTTAATAGGGTCCTACCAGCCTCAATCAAGGTTCTATTTTTCCTCTCAGCAATGCCATTTTGCTGAGGTGTCCTTGGTGAAGAAAATTCCTGAAATATCCCAAATTCTTCACATAGTTTTGCCATACTATCAGACTGAAATTCAGTACCATGGTCACTTCTTATCTTGACCATTGTACTGTCTAGTTCATTCTGAATTTGTTTGACAAAGCTATAGAAGATAGTAGGTGTTTCAGATTTTTGTCTAAGGAAGAACACCCAGGAAAACCTTGAGTAGTCATCTACAACTACAAAGGTATAGACCTTCCTACCTAGGCTGTGAATTGGAATAGGACCAAAGAGATCCATATGCAAGAGGTATAAGCACCTCACAGCATCTTTGTTTTCAATGCTACTAAAGGTGAATCTAGTCTGCTTACCCTTTTGACAAGCTGAGCATATTCCATCTTTAATACACTTAACTTGAGGACTATTCCTCACTAACTCTTTGTTATAGAGTTGGCCAATTATCTTGTAGTTAAGATGGGCTAGCCTCTTGTGCCATTTGACACAATGAGAGACTTTCTCATCAGCTACAAGACACACTGGAGAAGCATTGTTCTCACTCATAATGTCTAGACAATAGACATTTCTTTTTCTATAACCTGTCAAAATGATCTCTTGATCATTTGACCTCCTGATATGACAACCATCTTTAACAAATGAGATGGCAAATCCTAAATCACTCAATTGACTTATACTAATAAGGTTATGTTTCAAACCTTTAACATAAGCCACTTGAGTAATAGTTATATGGGAGCTAGAAATGTTACCAAAATCCTTGATGATTCCTTTTTCAGAACCACCAAAGGTGACTTTAGGACCATCCTTAATTGGTGTGAAGTCCTTTAGCAATCCCCTAGTTCCAGTCATGTGTCTGGAACATCCACTGTCCAAGTACCATATTGGGGCATGGCCACTTAGACTCACCTGCAAAACAGATTAGTTGATCTTAGAACCCAAAGAATTCTTGGGTCCTTGGTACTGGTTAGTTTGCCTCCTAACAAAGCTACCTGCAGGTCTTCCAACAGGCAGTTTGCTACTCAACTTGGCACTAGAATTGTGCCAACAGTCCATGGCAAAGTGGCCTACCTTGCCACAGCACCAGCACTCAAATCTATTGTACCTTTGCTTAGGTACATCGCTATCTGTTTTATTTACAGCTGGCTTGTTGAGAGCTGTGGCTTTGCCCTTAGACTTGGACTTGACAGTCCTAATAGGGTTAGTAAACCCCAATCCAGTTTTACCCTTGTGAGGTATAAACTCATCAATCAAAGGTAGAACGGACTTAGGTTTAGAAAACCTTACAACAATGTCTCTTTCCTTCTAAAGACTAATCTCCAGACTTTTGATTTGATCATTCTTAAATGTTATAGTCCCCATCTGAATAACAGTTATGTTCTTCAGTCTGGCTATTTCATTTAACTTTTGATCAATCAGCTTCTCAAAATCAGTTGCAGCAACTTTGAGACTAGCAATTTCCTTTGCCTGACTCTTGGCTAGGGACTTGCTCTTCTTAAAAGCTTGCAACAGAACTCTATATTCATCAATCAATTGATGAATATCCCCTTCTGATTCAGATCCACTGGCATCATTTGATGTTGATGTAACTGAATCAGAACTAGCACAAGAAATTGAACTTAAAGAATAATTTTGTACCTTACTAGGTCCAGGCTGCTCCTGGATTCTGTCATCTTCTGTTAATGCCATCAGTCCTTGGCACTGACTGTCCTCTTGCTCATATATAGAGTTCATTATCTGGATGAACTCCTCTTCTTCTTCTTCTTCAGCAAACAGTCCTATGTAAGCTTCAGCTTCTGACTCAGTTTCTGAAGAAGACATGTCTGACAGGCCTTTGTCCTTCTTGGCAACAAAAGACCTTTCCTTCTTGCCCTTGAATTGTGTCTTTTTCTTATCAGTAGATTCTTTTCTCTTCTCAGGACAGTCAGCAACAACATGTCCTTGTTTGTTACAACAATAACAAACTATCTTTGAAGATGAAGTTCTATTTGACTTGGGCTTTCTTCTGTCATTCTTTGATGACCTCTGTGCTGTGGATGGCTTAGTCCTCCACTGTTATTTCTTTAGGAACTTCTGAAAGTGTCTTGTGAATGCTGCAAAGTCCTCATCACTTTCACTGCTTTCAGACTTTCTGTTTTCTGAATCATCTGACTCAGTCTCAGCTACTTTAGGAGGTGGAGTTGGTGACTTACTTCTGTATTTTCTGGTGGCTTCTGTCTTGAATGCCACTGTCCTTTCTTTATGTTCACTTCTTGTAGACTTCTCCTCATCTTTTCTCACCATCAACTGCATCTCATAGGATAGCAGTTTTCCAAACAGTGTTGGTGGAGGGATATCTGCTAACTTTGCCATTTCCCTTATGGCACAGATCTTGGTGTCTCAATCCTTTGTTAGGGACCTCAAGAACTTATCATTTAACTCATAATTACTGAATTCTCTACCATAGGACATTAGCTCATTCACAACCCGATAGAACTTCTTATAGCATTCTGTTATGCTATCAGACCTACCTTGCTTGAAACTTTCATATTCTTGGTTTAACAAAGACTTTCTATCCTGTCTCACTTCTTCTGAACCCTCCATGTACACTATAAGAGTATCCCACATCTCCTTAGATGTCTTACAGTGTATCAAATTCTGAAAGGTAGCATCATCTATGGCACTCACAATGATATTCTGAGCCCTCTTGTCCATTGTGGCTAGAATTATCTCATCTTTTGTCATTTCAGAGAAGTCTTTAGGTGTTCTCTGATTTGCATCCAAGACTGATACCTTCATAGGCACATATGTCCCTTCTTTAACTGTGATATATATCCTAGGGTCTGAGGCTTCCATAAATAGTCTCACCCTTTCTTTCCAGATGCCAAAAATTTCTTTTCTGCAAATGGGCAACTTCATGGATCCAAGTTCCTTATGATTCTCTGTTGAACCCATGTTTCTTGATTTTCTTGATTCTGCAATTTACTTAGACTGAATCTGCCAACAGGATCTACTCAGACAGTTAAGTCCTTTTTGAGTAACTTCCCTCTGATACCACTTGAAAGATATTGTACCTAATCACCTAGAGGGGGGGGGTGAATAGGTGACTTAAATCTTTTTAACTTTTTAGGCAGATTGCAGTTTATTTTACAGAGATATAACTACTTTTTCACAGCAATCAATCAGCAATCACAGAATATCACATGCACACAGTGAACACACAGGTTTATAGTGGTTCCCCAAGGTTTGGGTACATCCACTTTCCCCCTTCGCCTATCTAGTAGTGTACTAGATTCGGCCAAACTCCTCCACTATCTCAGATCCTCAGATCTTATACTCAGAACCCCAAAACAGGTTCCTACAGCTCAGGCCCAAGGCCCTACAACTCAGTCTTCTCCAAAGACCTACACTCAGCTTCTTCACAAAGCCTACACTCAGCCACAACAGACCTACACTCAGCCACAACAGGCCTACACTCAGAGATCAGAATCTCCTACACTCAGGCACACAGGCCCTACCACTCAGCCTTTATAATTACAGGCTTACAACACAGATCCCTAAGGATCCTACAAGAAATATAAAATACAAAGTGTATATACCTACAACTCTGAATAGAGAGATGAGTTGATAGGTTCTTGATGAGTTTTTGAAAGAACTCTGCTGAGAACAATCTCACTTGGCTTTTCTTCAAAGTTTCTTGAATGTAGAACACAATAGGATTGATTCTCTGCAGCTGATCTTCAATCACTGCAACTTAAGATTCAGAACTAGGTCTGAACCCTTCTTCACAGCCTGGTTCCAACGGCTGTCTTCTTGGATGGAGCTCTCTCTCTCCAACTACTTAGATCTTCACTTGATTCTTCAATGAATAGCTAGATCTTCTTTTCTTTTTCAATCACTTGATCCTCTATTTCTGTAGACAGTATAAGCCTATATATAGGCCTTCTTCATGGTAACCGGCTGGTCCGGTTCCTAACTGATTTCTGACAACTCTGACAGGTGTAGTAGACCGGCTGGAATGGCAGCTGTCAAGTCATCCAGTCAGTTCTTGAAAAATCTGTAACTGTCTGAAAGTGTCGAGACAGTCTGTCTTTAAGTGTCGACACTTATAGACCAAGTGTCGACACAAGTAGACTAAGTGTCGACACTAGCCTTCAAGGTGTCGACACAACTCCTTGTGTTGTAGAATTCACTTCTCGACACAGCTTCTTCAATATGTGTCGACACTGATATTGAGTGTCGACACAACTCTTTGTTCTTCAGTACTTTGTTGAATTCTTGTAAGTGTCGACACAACTCCTTTGTGTCGACACATCTTCATGTGTTGAACTTGTTCAGTGTCGACACATCTTCTTGGTGTCGACACATGCCTTCTGTGTTGATACTTTCTGTGTGTCGACACTGCTCCTTGTGTCGACACATCCTTCTTCTGTTGAGACTTTGGCTGAGTGTCGACACATCTCCTTTGTGTCGACACTTGGACTTGGAATTTTTTTGTTGAACTTTGCTGAGTGTCGACACAGCTCCTTGTGTCGACACTTTCTTTATGTATTGAGTCTTCTGCTGAGTGTCGACACATTCTTTCTTGTGTCGACACTTTCTTCAAGTGTTGAGTCTTCTGCTGAGTGTCGACACATTCTTTATTATGTCGACACTTATACTTAGACTCTGCTGACTTATGCTGAGTGTCGACACAGCCTCCAAGTGTCGACACTTTCTGATGTAGACACAGTTCCTCTAGGTGTCGACACTGCTGTTAAGTGTCGACACAGCTTCACTGGACTTTTCTTCATTGAGTGTCAACACAGCCTTCATGTGTCGACACTTTCTGTCTGGTGTCGACTCTGCGTCTCTGGTGTCGACACAAGTACTCCAAGTGTCGACACTGCTTGCCTGGGTGTCGACACAAGTCTTCTTAAGTGTCGACATTTTCCTTCTGGGTGTCGACACATGGACTTAGAATCTTGTCATCTTTCCCTGTGAATACTTGACCTGCACAACTAAACTCAAAATACATCAAATACATTTTGATGTATATCATTGAGTAGGGTGAGGCTTCTTCAAATCAGATACATTTAAACCAATGTACCCAACATCCACTGGAACCTGGGCTGAAGCTTCGACGAGATGAGGGAAGGGTTCTTCATGATCCCTTGGTGTTCAGGGCTCTTGTTGGGAGCTTGATTTACCTGACGATTACAAGGACGAACATTGCTTATACTGTTGGCCGAGTAAGTCGGTATATGGCTGAACCAAGGCAATCTCATCTAGTGGCGGCGAAGGGTATTCTGAAGTATGTCAAGGCTTCTTCTGACATGGGACTCCTCTATAGAAGGGACTTGGAGTTTGCGTTGCTCGGGTACACGGATGCTGACTATGGCGGTGATTCGGATGATCGGAGGTCCACTTCAGGTTATGTGTTCACTTGCGGTTCAGCTAGCATCTCATGGTGTAGCAATAAGTAGGACTTGGTGTCGGTTTCAACCACGGAGGCGGAGTATAAGGCTTCGGCCTTGGCTGCTCGGGAAGCCGTTTGGTTGAGGAGGCTTATAGAGGATGTTCATGAATAAGTGCAAGGGCCTACTTTACTCCGGGGTGACAATGAGAGTGCTCTCAAGCTGGTAAACAATCCAGTGTGTCACGCCAGGACCAAGCATATAGAGATTGATCACCATTTCATTCGGGAGAAGGTGCTGGAAGGATCTCTGCTGGTCGGGCATGTTCGGAGTGAAGATAATCTTGCTGACATCTTCACGAAGCCACTGTCGAAGGGTCCCTTTGAGCGCTTGCGCAGCTTGCTGGGCTTGGTCACCACTTCCCACTTCAAGGGGGAGTGTTGAATTTTGTGAAGTGGAAGTGGTTGACGGGCTAGGCCGGGCGGCCTGGGCGGACAGCTTTGGCGGACTAGGCGGGCTGGGCGGACTGTGATGTGCGGTCTGGTGGAAGGTCTAGTGAAAAGCCGACTATCTTCTAAGCGGGTTGTTGCATGAAGTCCGCGGACTGTGCGGCCTGGTATCTACGGATAGGACATTGGCTTTGGTTTAGCCAAGAAGCGGCCTGAGCGGATAGAGGCTTGCGGACTGGTGCATTGCTCAGTGGCCGTGGTGCAAGCTTGTGCTGTTTGGAGGTTTGGCTCGTGTCCGCGGGAAGCTTGCGGACTGGCATGTTCGCGGTGTGGGCTGTTGCAGACTGGGCTTAGAGCTTGGCTGAGGCCTTGTCGAGCTCTGGTGGTATAGCAGGTGCTCTGCTGTGGAGGTCATTGGCGGACTGGTTTTGGAGTCCGGGAGATGGCTGCTGCAATGGGGCAGGAGTGCGAGGAACTTGCGGACTGCTGGCGGTCTGTGCTTTGGTGTTTGGCGGATGGGCGTTTGCGTCCGCCATGCTTGCATTGGCCTTTGATGGTTTTGTCCTTGGTCACACTCTGTGCCAAGACCATGGTGTCCACAGTATCCGCCAAGTCCGCTGTTGACCGGGCGGACTGTTGCTGTCTGCCTTTGGTCGTGGACTTATGGAAGATTAAGGCTTGAGTCTTGCGGACTGCCTCGGGATGGTGCAGACAGCCATTGAAGGGGGTTGCTGTCCTGCAGTGGTTGGATGCTTTGCGGGCTGATGCCTTGTCCGCATAGCATGGGCGGACTGGAGAGGGTTCGCCAATGTTGCCTTGCTCCTGGCGGTTTTCCTTGGTATCCGGCTAAGTCCTTGTGGACTCTGCGGACGGTGTTTTGCTATCGCGCGGGCTAGGGCGTTGTCGCTATGTCTAGGGCGGTGACCACACTCCTCACCTCGCCTATAAATAGGACCCCCCTGGCACATCTACAGTAACTTGAGTGAACAGTAAGTTGGGTTGGGCAAGGAGCTGCGGTCTGAGTTTGTCTGTCCGCGCATATTGATTCAGTGCTGACGTTTGCTGTGTGCAGGTCGCGCGGGTAGCTTCAAGGAGCCAGGAGTTTGAGTTTGACTTCGGTCAAGTACTTGGAAGTGTGCGGTCTCTGCGGATTCAGCAGGAGGTCGCTCTGCGGCTTGTCAGCTCTGTTTCATCTTTGCCAGCTTCAATAACCTGTCCGCCGGCTTCAGGCGGGTAGGGGGTGTTCCTCAGTTCAGCTTCAGCAGGAGACGAATAACGGTGTGTCCGTGCGGCCTCGCGGCTTCGGCGGACTCCGTGGCTATTCGGCGGATTGCAGCTAAGTTCGGGCGACCTCGGCGGTCTCGGCGGACTCCGGTGCTGTCCACCCGACTTGTTTTTTAGTGCTTTCTGTTTACAGCTGTTATACTACCGAAATCATGTCTCGCTATGTATGCCTCGTATTGTAAAGAAGTGAATGAATAAAGACCTGCTTGTGCTTCCATTATTTGTTGGGATTAACCTTTGTTCCTTGGTTTTCCGCTGGTTCAACGTGAGAACTGGGTAGTTCCAAAGATATTAATTTGGCGTTTGGGCTATCTTGCTGACCACGTTGAGAAAATTTAACAATATTCTGTTTTCTAGTTCCTTAGTTACTACACTCTTTCAGTTTATAGCAAAAGCTGTAACAGCACTACTATAGGGACCTAACAAATTTTAAACATACTCTATTCACCCCTGTTAGAAAGTAGAGAAAAGAAGCGAAAAGTAGAGAACAAGCCGAATAAATTTTTGAATAATTGAAATTTTATTATCCAAAAAAGGTATCTATTACAAAGGTATGCCCTCCCTTATATAGAATGGAGGAGAGATGAGAGAATACAAATAAGAGATGTGGGACTAAAATTTACAGGACTAGGCGGACTATACAAAACAAACCGCACAGGCCGCGCGGTTAGACAGCAGGGCTAACCGCACGGCTACCACCAGAGAGGAAGAGAGACCGCCAGGGTAGACCGCCAGACCGTCCGGTCTCCAAGCCGGCTGAGACAAACCGCCAGACCGCGCGGTCTTCAACCCGCCAAGACAAACCGCCAGACCGCCACGGTCACCAACTTCAACACTCCCCCTCAAGCTGGAGCATATATATCGATCATGCCCAGCTTGTCGCAGATGTGGAAAAAGGAAGCGGACACCGGCTTGGTGAAGACATCTGCCAACTCGTTGTCGGAAGTGACAAATGGAGTGCAGATCTGTTTCTTCAATATTTCTTCCCGAATAAAATGACAGTCGACTTCTATGTGTTTTGTTCTCTCATGAAAGACCGGATTTTTGGAAATGTGTATCGCGGCCTTATTGTCACAGAACATAGGAAGAGGATAGTTGTAAACCTCTCCTAAGTCAAGCATGAGAGCCCGCAACCACTTCAACTCACATGTAGTCGATGCCATGCTGCGATATTCCGCCTCTGCACTAGACCTGGAAACGACAGACTGTTTCTTGCTCTTCCAACTCACAAGATTACCTCCAACAAATGTGCAGAAACCTGAAGTCGACTTGCGGTCCACTTTGTCATCCGCATAGCTTGAATCAGAGTAAGCTTCAACCCTTAGGTGACCATTTTTCTAAAATACGAGACCTTTCCCTGGAGCAGCTTTAATATACTCTAATATTCTCATAGCAGATTGTAGATGACACTCCCTCGGAGCTTGCATGAACTGGCTCACTTTGCCAACAGCATAAGAGATGTCGGGTCTGGTTACCGTGAGATATATGAGCTTGCCCACCAGACGCCGGTATCTCGTAAGATCAGAGAGAAGAGGTGAGTTATCTGTCCAAGTTTTGTCTTCTCCAGCAGCCATAGGACAACGAGCAGGTTTAGCACCAGTGAGTCCTGCCTCCTTCAAAAGATCAAGAGCATACTTCCTTTGTGAAAGGACCATGGAGTTGGGTTTTCTAGAGATTTCAATCCCCAGAAAGTATTTCGGGGAGCCCATATCCTTTGTGACCAGATGGTGACGAAGGTGTTTCTTGGTCATCAATACCTCATCCTGGTCATCGCCAGTAAGAAGAATGTCATCAACATAAACCGCAAGAACAACAAGACCAGATGCGGTTTTCCGAACAAACAAGGAGTGATCTGCTGAGCTTCTTGTAAAACCAATGGCCGCAACAATGCTACTAAACTTGTCAAACCAGGCACGAGGACTCTGCTTGAGGCCATAGATAGCCTTCTTTAGCCGGCATACCCTTGTCTCCCCCTGAGCAACATACCCAGGAGGTTGCTCCATGTAAACATCTTCCTGCAGATCGCCATAGAGGAAGGCATTCTTAACATCGAGCTGCGAGATGGGCCAATCCCGGTTGACAGCCACAGAGAGAAGAACCCGAATAGTGCTGAGGCGAGCCACGGGAGAGAAAGTGTCAAAGTAATCAAGCCCATAAGTTTGGGTAAAACCCTTGGCAACCAGGCGAGCCTTATAACGATCCACACTGCCATCCGGGAGAAACTTCACCACGAAGACCCATCGACAACCAACAACATCTGTGCCGTAAGGAGGAGGAACAAGGGTCCAGGTACCCCGTTCAGTCAGAGTAGCAATCTCCTCATCCATGGCAGCTTTCCAATGAGGAATAGTAAGGGCCTCCTGATAGGAACGGGGGGTGGTAGTAGCTGAGATAGCCAGAGCGAAAGCTCTGCGAGAAGGGGTAAGACGATCATAGGAAACAACTGCAGCAAGCGGGTGTTGGGTACATGCCCGAACCCCCTTGCGAAGAGCAATAGGGAGATCCAGGTCAACAGGGGCCTCAGTATCCAGAGTATCCGTGGTGGAGAGAGCTGGCCCGGGAGCAGAGAGAGATGGCAGCGGAGTGGAGGGAGAAAGCAGAGTAGAGGGTGGAGATGGTGGAGGTGGTGGAGATGGTGGAGATGGTGGAGATGGCGGAAGTGGGAGCAGAGGGGAGGGATGGGTTGGTAGGAAAAGTAGGAGCAGGAGGAGGAGAGGAGGAAGCGGGAGAGAAGTAAGAGACATTGTCGAAGAAGGTGACATCCGTAGAGACAAATTGCTTGCGGGTAACGGGATCAAAGCAACAATAACCTTTCTGAGTGGGAGAGTAGCCCAGAAAGACACATTTGGTGGCACGTGGTGAGATTTTATCACGGGTGGCAGCGGGAGAGTGCACAAAGGCGGTGCACCCAAAGATGTGTAGAGGAAGAGGAAAGGGATCCTTGTCCGGATAAAGAATGGAGAAGGGGGTAGCACCGTGGAGAACTGTGGAGGGAAGGCGATTGATGATATAGCAGGAGAGGAGGACAGCATATCCCCAATAGGAGCGAGGAACATGCATTTGAGTCATCATAGTGCGAGCGACATCAAGGAGGTGACGGTTTTTGCGTTCCGCCACCCCATTTTGTTGTGAGGTGTAGACACAGCTGGTTTGACGAATGACACCATGGTGAATACAAAAGGATGAGAAGTCGTGGCTAAGATACTCCTTGGCATTGTCAGAACGAAGGAGTTTAATAGACGTATCGAACTGAGTCTTAACCATAGAATAAAAGGAGGTCCAAACAGAGAACAGCTCGGAGCGATCTTTGAGAAGATATACCCACGTACATCGAGAGAAATCATCAATGAAGGTGACAAAGTAGGAACTACCCCGACCGATGGTGAGGTTAGGAGCGGGACCCCATATGTCGGAGTGAACGAGGTCGAACGGACGGGAAGAGCCCCGACTCTGCGTTGGGGGGAAGGATGAGCGGTGATGTTTGCCAAGTTGACAAGCATCACAGTTGAGAGGAGGATGATGAGGAGGGAGGTGCGGCAGGAACTATCGTAGAATGCGGGGAGGAGCATGTCCAAGGCGAAGATGCCATTGGAGAAGATCTGTAGAGGAGGAGGAGAAGGCGGATAGAGCAGAAACGTTGTCGAGGAAGTAGAGGCCACCACTCTCTGTCCCGATAGCAATCGTCCGTTGGGAGTCCGGATCCTGAAAAGTGCAAGAGGTAGGGGTGAATATGACAGAACACCGTAGTTGCTTGCATTAAGAAGTAACCGATAGTAAATTGCACGGAAACTTGGGCACATAGAGGGTATCAGCCAAGCAGAGAGATGGAGTGACGGGAACCAGGCCCGTCCCATGGACCGGGGAGGGAGATCCATCAGCAACAATAACCGGGGGCAACTGAGCATGTGTGTCAAGAAGAGAAAAACAGTGAGGATTGCCTGTCATATGATTTGTGGCGCCAGTGTCTATTAGCCATCTTCCGCGAGTAACAACATGAGCACTACCAGAAGAGGTTACTACAGAGGCGGACAGGCCGGAGGAGGGGAAAGTCATGGAAGCAAGAGAGGAGCAAACCGCGATGATAAGAACAAGCCGCGAGAAGAGAAAAGAGCACCAAGCCGGGCGAACAGAAAACAGTTCGGGCGGCTAGAAAGACCGCTACCAAGAAGCAGAGCAAAGCAGAGGGAAAGAAGTCGCACGGCCTGAAAAAGTCGGGTGAACAGAGGAGAACAAGTCGCACGGAAAAAGAGGAAGCCGGGTGACTAGCAAGAGGGAGCGGGTGACCGCGACCAAGATGCGGGTGAGAAAGGAACAACCCGCACGGTCAGGCAGATCACAGCAGCTGCTAGAAAGCGGTCAAAGGCACAGCGGGGAAGAGGTCGCGCGGACTGAAAAGGCCGAGCGAACAGAAGAGAGGAGAAGAGCCGGCGACCGCGACCAAGATGCGGGTGAGAAAGGAACAACCCGCACGGTCAGGCAGATCACAACAGCAAACCGCGAGTAGAGAAACAACACACGCGGACAGAGACAGACCGCAACGACTAGGAAGTCGGAGCGGCAAGAAAGAACAAGGAGCGCGGCGACAAGGAAACAGGTCGCTGCGACAAAGAGCAGTAGGAGAAGAGAACCAAGAAGAAGCAAGCCGCGCGAACAGGGCAGCGGACAGAAACAAGCCGCGCGGATAGAAACAAGCCGCGCGGACAGAAGAGAAGTCAAGTCGCAAAACAAGTCGCAGAACGCGGAAAACAAGCCGCGAACAACAGAGAGCGCACAGAATCAGGAGGAAATGACCGTGTCCTCTGATACCATGTTAGAAAGTAGAGAAAAGAAGCGAAAAGTAGAGAACAAGCCGAATAAACTTTTGAATAATTGAAATTTTATTATCCAAAAAAGGTATCTATTACAAAGGTATGCCCTCCCTTATATAGAATGGAGGAGAGATGAGAGAATACAAATAAGAGATGTGGGACTAAAATTTACAGGACTAGGCGGACTATACAAAACAAACCGCACAGGCCGCGCGGTTAGACAGCAGGGCTAACCGCACGGCTACCACCAGAGAGGAAGAGAGACCGCCAGGGTAGACCGCCAGACCGTCCGGTCTCCAAGCCGGCTGAGACAAACCGCCAGACCGCGCGGTCTTCAACCCGCCAAGACAAACCGCCAGACCGCCCGGTCACCAACTTCAACAACCCCCCCCCCCCCCCCCCCCCTCTAGAGTATTGTAGACCTAACCCTCACTTTCATCACTGATGAAGGGGATGCCCTGATTCATACTACCAGAGCTGAGAGCTCTGTAATAATTACAGAGATAGCTCCATGGGTTGCTCCTCCTCCTCATGTTCCATCTTCTGTTACTCCTCCTGCTGCTATTGCTCCTACCAGTGATTTGCTGAATCAAGTTGTACTTCTGCTTCAAGAACAAAGGACATATTTTGATGCTTCTCTCAAAGTTGTTACTGATAAAGTTACTGCTCTCGAGACTGAGATGAGCAAGGGATTTGCTGAGATCCAGCATAATACAGATCAGCTCAAACACCTCTTCCAAATTGGTGGAAAGGCTCTAGATCACACTATTACTAGTGTTAGTCAAGTCATGGAGCAAGGTGTGACTCTTGCAGGTAACCAAATAGAATTGGATAAGAGAGCTGAAGCTACAAAGATGAAGATTTGTGAAGAAGTTGGAATCTTCAAAGATGATGCCATCAATAAACTAACAGTAGAAGTCAAAAAGGGGGAGAGTTTAGTGAAAGAATATCTTGAGAAATCAGATGCACTGTGGCAGACTCGGGAAGCCAAGATGAAAGAGATCCATGATGATGTGCTAGGATAAATTCAGAGTGTCAAGTTCTATACCTATGACATAGCTATTTGGATGCACAATCAGATTCTTCCAGAATTCCCAGTTGATTCAAACATCATTCCTCACCACCTAAACCCCTTAGCTGCTGCTGCTCTAGTTCAAGCTCCTCAACCTACCTTTTCTCTCAGACCTGAAGGCCATGAAGGTCCTCCTCCTGATTCATATGCTCAAGTTTGGGAGGCAGACCCAGTACATATATTCTTCCAAGCTCCTCCTGAGATCATCACTTCTAAGAAGAAGAGAAAATATGGTGATGATGCCTCAGCCAGCAGGTCAATCCCAGTTCCTGATGCAGAAAAGAGAAAAGCTCCTGAGTTTGCAAAGATCTGGTCTCCAACTTCAAAATCTCTTATTTTAGATACTCTGAAACTGGTTATGGATTACAATGAAAGCAGGAATGAACATTACAGCTCCCAGGAATGGGAATTATATGAAAATTCTATGACTAAGAGGAGGCTTTATGATAGAGAATTTGGAAGGAATAACCCTGTTGCCCCTCCAAAGCCACCAAAGTACTATCTCAAGCCATTCAGCTACCAAAGGAGACAGCAAGAGAAGAAAGACAAACAACATCACTAAGTTGAAGCATTAAGGATTATGAGAGTATGGAAATGATACATGTAGAAATGATATTTTGGACAATCACATTTATATAATTCTCAATTTTGGTCATATAATCTTGATTATAGTCTTATGCTTGCTTACATTGATTTATCTATTTACATGTTTAGCTCTTTTTTGTCTATAATTTACCTTAGTATAAGGGGTTCTGACTTCTACAAATAGGGGGAGATTGTTGGGTATTGTATCCACATTAACCCAGATTTGATGAAGTCACCCTTGAACTAAGATGAATTAAGTTGTATTTGATGCTTTGTTTAAGTTATGTTTTTGCAGGATTCTAATGTCAAGTGTAGACCAATGTCAGTCTACAATGGGTCACCAAACACAGGACCATACAATGTAATCCCTCATTGTGTGATCTATGGTGTTGACTCATGTGTAGCCTCTCTATAGGGATACACTTCATATTCAAGCACTAGGACTAATTGGAGAAAGGCTTGTTGCTGTATTCACCAAAGAAGAAGAAAATTATGTTGAAAGAATTTTGCTAAGTACTTTACTCGAGTAGATACATACATACTCGAGTGAAATACTTAGTTAATACTCGAGTAAGACTATAAGTACTCGAGTAAAGGTATTAGCTCTCGAGTAGCCACATTATAGCTCTCGAGTAGCTAAGACAACTACTCGAGTAGATCCCTCCTCATTCTCGAGTTAACAGAATTTCTTCCCCAGAAAATTGTCTAAATAAATTACTCGAGTAGTCATATAAGTACTCGAGCAGTTTAGTCTTTTGTCTCGAGTTACAGAAGACTGGATTCCGCGTAATTTTTCCTTACTCGAGTAGTAAAATTAATGTACTCGAGTAGTCCATCTACTACTCGAGTAGTCCTGAGTAAATACTCGAGTAACAAGATTTTCTTCCATCAAAATTTTTCTAAGTCCATTACTTGCGTAGCTATATCTACATACTCGAGTAGTTTATATCCTCTCGAGTAGTTCAGTTTCACTACTCGAGTAACCCAAATTTATCTTCCAGAAAACATTCTAAGTCCTTGACTTGAGTAGCTTCTCTACCTCTCAAGTAGTTAATTTCTTTTCACTCGAATTGTACTTCTTGTACTCGAGTAGTTTAACTCCACATCTCGAGTAACTATTTTAGCACTCGAGTATGTCTTTGTGTACTCGAGTAGTTGCTCTCTGTTTCTGGATTCTCTCCAAGTCATTTACTCGAGTAGCTTTCTTCTATTCACTCGAGTAGTCTTATATTATACTCGAGTAGGTTAACCTTCACTCAAGTATGTCAGTCATTCTTTTTCAGAAAATTCGTTAACTCCAGATTTGACAGAAATTTCAAATATCCTTGACGTGATTGGTCCACGTGTACGTCATTAAGACTAATTATGACCGTTATTGAAGATCTTATATAAAGTCTTGTCAGAAACCGACAAACCCTAACCAAGGCTGTCGAATATTATTTTAAGGAAATTTGAATCTCATTCTCACTCTCAAAAATCGGAAGTCGCCGCCGCCGACCTTCATCGTGCACATCCGGCTAGGGTTTTCGATTCCAGAAGATTCAGATCAAGAAGATTCACAGATTTAGATCGTCGTTCAATTTTCATCATCTATCTGATCGTATGAAGCTAAGAAATTTCAGATCTAGCCTTTGCCGAGATTCTTCTTCAACTTCTCTAATAAAGCTGCAAGGATTAAAGAAGAAGATCCAGGCCGACTGTTTGCAGATCTGATAAAGTTGTACTGTTTGTATTTCTACATACTTTCAATTTCATTCTTGTAGGAGAATTCTCTCGGAGTGTAGGAGCTTTTGTCTCTGAAAGAAATTGTACCTAATCACCTAGAGGGGGGGTGAATAGGTGACTTAATCTTTTTAAACTTTTAGGCAGATTATATCACAGATTTCACAGAACTATAAACAGCATACACAGCATCAATCACATACACAGAGTACACACAGTTTTATAGTGGTTCCCCAAGGTTTGGGTACATCCACTTTCCCCCTTCGCCTATCTAGTAGTGTACTAGATTCGGCCAAACTCCTCCACTATACCTCAGATCCTCAGATCTTACACTCAGAACCCCAAATGGTTCCTACAGCTCAGAGTGATCCCACTCCTACAACTCAGGCTCAACAACCCTACAACTCAGTCTTCTCCAAAGACCTACACTCAGCCACAAGGCCTACACTCAGCCTACAACAGGCCTACACTCAGAGAAATAGATCTCCTACACTCAGGCACACAGGCCCTACCACTCAGCCTTTATAATTTCAGGCTTACAACTCAGATCCCTAAGGATCCTACAAGAAATTAAAAATACAAAGTGTATAACCTCAACTCAGAATAAGAGAGAAGAGTTGACAGGTTTCTTGATGAGTTCTTGGAAGAACTCTGCTGAGATCAACCTCACTTGGCTTTCTTCAAAGCTTCTTGAATGTAGAACACAATAGGGTTGATACTCTCTGCAGCTGATCTTCAATCACTGCTAACTTAAGAATCAGAACTAAGTCTGAAACTTTCTTCACAGCCTGGTTCCAACAGCTGTCTTCTTGGAAGGAGCTCTCTCTCCAACTACTTAGATCTTCTGATCACTTCAATTGATTGTAGTTAATCATCCTCTTCTGTTGACAGAATAAGCCTTTATATAGGCCTTCTTCATGGTGACCGGCTGATCCGGTTCCTAACAACTTTCTGACATCTCTGACAGTTGCAGTAGACCGGCTGGAATGGCAGCTGTCATATCATCCAGTCACTTCTTGAAATATCTGTAACTGTCTGAAAGTGTCGAGACAGTCTATCTTTAAGTTTCGACACTTATAAACTAACTGTCGACACAAGTATACTAAGTGTCGACACAACTCCTTGTGTTGTAGAATTTTCTTCTCGACACTGCTTCTTCAACATGTGTCGACACTAATATTGTGTGTCGACGCAACTCCTTGTTCTTCAGTACTTAGTTGATTTCTTGTAAGTGTCGACACAACTCCTTTGTGTCGACACATCTTCTTGGGTTGAACTTGTTCAGTGTCGACACATCTTCTTGGTGTCGACACATGTCTTCTGTGTTGATACTTGCTGAGTGTCGACATAGCTCCTTGTGTCGACACATTCTTCTTGTGTTGAGACTTTGGCTGAGTGTCGACACATCTCCTTTGTGTCGACACTTGTACTTAGAATTTGTTGAACTTTGCTGAGTGTCGACACAGCCTCCTAATGTCGACACTTTCTTCATGTGTTGAGTCTTCTGCTGTGTCTCGACACATTCTTCATTACGTCGACACTTTCTTCATGTGTTGAGTCTTCTGCTGTGTGTCGACACATTCTTCATTATGTCGACACTTATACTTAGACTCTGTTGAAGTTTGCTGAGTGTCGACACATCCTCCAAGTGCCGACACTTTCTGATGTCGACAAAATTCCTCTGGGTGTCGACACTGCTTCTAAGTGTCGACACTGCTTCACTGGACATTTCTTCATTGAGTGTCGACACAACCTGTATGTGTCGACACTTTGCTTCTGGTGTCGACTTTGCATCCCTGGTGTCGACACAAGTACTTCAAGTGTCGACACTGCTTCTCTGGTTGTCGACACAAGTCTTCTTAAGTGTCGGTACTTTCCTTCTGGGTGTCGACACATGGACTTAGAATCTTTTCAGCTTTCCCTGCAAATACTTAACATGCACAACTAAACTCAAATCACATCAAATACATTTTGATGTATATCATTGAGTAGGGTGAGACTTCTTCAAATCAGGTACATTTATTCCAATGTACCCAACAGTCTCCGAGTTGTAGGAAGTTTTATCTTCCGAGTGTAGATCCGTTTTGTGGATCGAGATTGTAGGAACTTTGTTCCGAGGCGTAGGATTGGTTTTCAATCCGAGATAGTGGAGTAGCCGAGTCTAGTGTATTGCTAGATCGGTGAGGGAAAGTGGATGTACCCAAGATTGGGGAACCACTATAAATCTTTTGTCGTCGGTGATTGTTTGGTAGATAATTGTGTGCATAGATCTAAAATTTTTATTCCGCAAAAAGACGCACAACTCACCTATTCACCCCTCTAGGTGATTTAGGTAGACAACTGAACACTTTCACTTGCCTGACAAGACGAACATATTTTGCTTGGGATAGTTAGTCGTTGCCACTCGAGAAGCACTAGATGGATGCCTTTTATAATAAGACCCTCCTCCAACCTGACTCGGGCTAGTGTTGGGGAAGGGGGTCTTACAATAGCATCAATGCATTCACGATCCGTATATGTGGGGCAGTCTCAAGATCCTTCCTTCCCAGGCTCTATTCGTTATTTCGGGACGAACCATGCAACAGAATCCTAGTGGACCCTTAGGTTAGAAGATTAAGGATTCTAGACAACATGGTAGCACACCCGCACACACTTTGTTTTCTCTTTTGTCAATCTTTTGCAAATTCCCTTTTACAAATTGCTGATTTTTTCCTGTTACTTCTCTAGATACCAGAGTCCAGTAACAGAGGTCATCCTCTAGAGAGTACCACCCCTCTACTCCACCTCAAAACCCAGTTGCACCAGCTACAGTTTTGCTCATCGAGATTGACATGGGACAGACGCTGACAGCTTTACTGACCACCTTTTAGGTTGTTATCACGCAGCCACCGTAACAGCTTTACCTATGGACATTCAGATGACATTTTGGCAGCTAAGGCCTCCTATCTTCTGAGGAACTGAGTTTTCCATGTAGGTGGAAGAGTGGTTAGAGCGGGTCGATGAACTACTATCAGACATCATATGTCATGCGGTTACCGCAGTTTCCATGGTGGTGACACTATTAAAGGGTTATACTAGAGACTTATGAAGGGCAGCTAGCCATTCCACATTCAAAGGATGACCATTCAGTGCAATTCTCTTGGGAGAGTTTTTTGATGCCTTCCTAGAACATTTCATCTCTGACGCCGACCGATTAGCACTTCTATAGCAGTTCCTCCACATACGATAGGGAGATAGGATTGTGCTAGAGTACCAGCGCAAGTTCATCCACCTAGCCCGCTTCGCTGGGACACTTGTGACCACAAACATAGACAAAGCCACCAGGTTTTACCGAGGACTGCATGATGATCTGCGATAGTCCCAGGTCATGATCTCCCATCGACCTTCCACACGATTGCTACACTTGTCACTGCACTAGAGATAGACCACAGGATGGTGGCCCAGTAACATAGAGGGCAATTAGAGGCCCCTTGGGGAAAAGGATAATAAAGAGGGGATGTTCCCTAGTGACATGATAGAGATAGAAGACAACATCATCGTCACCAACCCTACAAACTAGCACCCCAGCCTCAACAGGCACCTTTACCCACAGCTCCTCTACCGGTGCCCAAACCAGCACCTCGACCAGATCCAGCACCCCAGCCCACTCTAGTTGTACAGCAGGACTTTCCCCTTTCATGGAACTATTTTTATGCTAGCAGCTCGGGCACATTAGAGCTTTATCCCCCCAGGTCGTAGGGAGGACATGCTTAGGAGCTATATAGGGAGCATCTGAGAGAGGTCGAGGATGTGGAGGCCGTAGAAGGAGACAGGGTAGGAGAGACCAACCCAGGAAGGACAGAGTGGCACCCCTCGAGGTATATGCACTAGATCTGCAGCATGGACCTGCACAAAACGTAGTCATAGGTATATATTTTCAGCATCAGTGATGATGTTGATGATATTATCTAGTAGGGGACATGCAATATAGTATACAAGCATATATATCGTGTGTGTGTGTGTGTGAAAGATCTATGTTCATGGTATATATGTATCACATAGTTTACTGTTGTTAGAAGTACATCTCACTAAAACATTTTTCGATATCGGAGACACTCACACCTTCATCTACCAGGACTTCATCGTGGCCAAGGAAAACGTCATCTGATTGTCTAGGAAGTCGATTCAGATTTGAATTCCGTATGGATCAAATATGACATCCACAGAAAAATGCTCATTTCGGGCTATGTTAGGAGACATGGAGTTCGAGATCTACGTGAGTATTCTAGCGATAACCGGGTTCGTCATCATCCTAGGGATGGGATGACTGGCCAAGCATAAAGCCTAGATCAATTTCTCAACCAGAGATATCAACCACCAGAACCCAAATGGGTAGTCTATCACTTTAAAAGGTATTCCATCTGTCACCCGCATAATTTTGACATCTGCTCAAGCCATCAAATCAGTCTATAAAAGGGACAAGATGTATCTTATTTACTTCAAAATGGAGAATAAGACTCAAGTGCTCCCTAAGGTACCCATAATTCGAGACTTCCTCGATGTTTTCTCGAGTCCCTCCTAAGATTTCCTCCACAACAGGAGGTAGACTTTCTAATTGAACTCATGCCCAGAGCTTGACCAATATCACGAGAACCCTATTGGATGACTCCCAAGGAACTGGCGGAGTTGAAGATACAACTTCAATAGTTAATCAATACAGGTTTCATTCGTCCAAGTTACTCACCCTGGGGAGCCCATGTGTTATTCATCAAGAATAAGGATGAGACATTGTGTTTATGCAACAATTACATGAAACTTAATAAGCTCACCATTTGAAACACTTACCCCTACCAAGTATCAATGAACTATTCGACTAGTTGCAAGGTGCATCTGTCTTTTTTAAAATATACCTAATGTCTGGGTATTACCAATTTCGTATACGGGAGGATGACATTCCCAAAACTGCCTTTAGATCCTGATACGGCCTCTATAAGTTTATATTGATGCCTTTTGGGATAACCAACGTGTTATCCACCTTCATGATGTTAATGAACAAAGTGTCAGCCATTTATGTACCACTTCATAATAGTATTCATAGACGATATTCTTATATACTAAAGGAGCAAGGAAGACTACTCCAAGCATTTTCAGATGGTGTTACTCAAGCTACGAGAGCATTCCCTCTTCGTGAAGTTTAGTAAGTGCGAGTTCTGCCAGATTCTTAGGCCACACTATCAAAAAGAATGGGGTAGCGGTGGACATGGTCAAAATACAGGCAGTACAAAATTGCCCACCACTCAGGATAACAATGAATATCAGAAGCTTACTTAGACTCACCGAGTACTACCGGAAGTTCGCATAAGGCTTTTTAAAGATTTCCTTACCCCTCACCGCCCTCACCAGGATGCATTCTATGTTCTGTTAGATGCCTGAGTGTGATGCAGCATTCACCAAATTAAAGAACCGCCTGACCACTACTCTGATTCTTATAATTCCCCCAGGAACCGAAGGGTTTTAGATCTATACATACGCATCTATGAAAGGATTGGGAGTTGTACTAATGTAGCACGACAAGGTAGTCGCTTACGTATCATGGTAGTTGAAGCTGCATGAGCTTAACTACATGACCTTGACTTGGAGTTGGGCACAAAAGTCTTCTCTCTCAAGATACGGAGGCATTACATGTATAGAGTAAGATGAGAGATTTTCTCTGGGCATAAAAGTATAAATCACATTTTCACTCAGAAGGTGATGAACCTTCAGCAGTTCCGGTGGTTAGAATTTTTGTGCAACTATGATTTTGCTCTCCAATACTATCCCAGTAAGGCCAACAAAGTTGTAGTTTCTTTGAGTTGCCAATGCTCGGTAGCCGAGAACTGGATGGAGATGATACTGTAAGAATTGATCTGATCCTTAGTAGATCTAAGAAACACCCCTATCACCCGTATGGACCCAGTAGAGTACCAAGCCCAGCTATATTGGATGGAGATTTAATGCGATATCCGGGACAAGATATGTAAGGCCTAAAGGATCGATCCAGAAGCGGCCCCAATCATTTAGACCCTGCGAGATGGTATACAAGATAACTATTGTAACACCCTAAATTCCAGAGTTGGGAAAGATTGGGTGACACGGCCCGGGACACGGGCGTGTCCCATGGCGTGTCCTGCTCGGGTGAGCATTCGTCGAGTGTCCGACGAAAATCCATTCGACGAAGAATGAGGGCACACGCCCTCTAACAAGGGAGTGTCAAAGGCCGTGTCCTCTGCGGGTCGATGAATTTCAGCTTGACGAAATTGAGCTGGGGCGTGTCTAGTGCCATGTATGGGCACATGAACTGGGACACGGGTGTGTCATAGGCCGTGTCCTTTGCGGGATGTGCCAGAGGCATTGAGGCCTGGTGAACACGGGTAGGACATGGCTGTGTCTTAGGGTACACGGACTGTGACACGGGCGTGTCACTGGCCGTATCCCGATCGGGTTGATCTCGATTTTGTGTAGCCTGATGTACATGGCCCCAGACACCGGCGTGTCTGAAGGCGTGTCAGGTGATACGGCCCGTGACACGGGAGTGTCACATGGGCGTATACTGGACTGGATAAGTCGGTTGAGCACCGCTTGAGGTACACGGCTTGGGACATGGGCGTGTCACAGGCCGTATCAGGCAAAAAATATGAATTTGTTGCAAACTCGTGGCCATCCATTTCTTCAGCTGGGATCCAATGGCTGAGCTTCCTCCCTGTGTCCTTAAGGCCGGGAAATGAGTTAGAAAAGCTCATTTGAGCTTTGGCCTTCATTTTTCTAAAACTTAGAGAGAGAGAGAGAGAGGAATAAGGAGGAGGAGAAAGGAGAGTCGGCCACCGGTGGTGCTGCGGAGTTCTGGCTAGAGATTCGAGGCCAGCGTTGTGGAGGAAAAGCCGTTGCGGTTCTTTCCAGCCAGCTAGGATCTCAAGGAGCCGAAGAGGTCTTCAAGGGTAATGAATTTTCTTCCTATTTATGTGAAGGCTTCCTTTTTGGCATGTGTATATGATTCCCCCACCAGAGGGTGGCTTGTTATGGGAGTCTCTTGGGTTAATTCATGGAATCCCCATTCATTTGGCATATAGATCTGAAAATGGAGTATGGAATAGGCATGCTGTGTGAAGCCCATCTGGACAGGTTGGTCTGGATTGGTGATGTTGCATATACGCACCGGAGAAGACTCCATTATAAATGTGTAGTTTAGGAGTCGATGGGTTAGACCTGCGAAGGGCAGTAGCAGGAAGTACTGGAGTCAAAGTCTAGGAAAATACCCATATAATGCTTGTGTTGTTGGGTAATACCTGTGAAGGTGATTAGCAGGAAGTACTGGCGTGGTAAGCCAGGAAATACCCTTGATGCTTGGAATGCTTGGTAGGTTGTGCCTGTGAAGGGGAGTAGCAGGAAGTACTGGCTTGGCAGTCCAGGAAAATACCCTCAAGTGGATGCTATGATGTACGGTTAAGCCTAGGGATGGAAATTGAGTTCTGTCGCTAACGCGATACCTGTGAACGGATGGAGTCGTTACAACTATAACCTTTGCGATGGCATACTACAGTACATACACCAAGTGTTCATTCCCTTTACTGGGGTAATCTGAGAAGAGATACTTCGTGAAGAACATTAGTCAAGGTTTATCCACCTTGACATAGTAAAAATGTATATTGATCTACATAGAACTTTGTATTAGCCAGGATTGTAGAAAGATGCCACCGACTATATGGTACATTGTTAGATCTGTCATAAGGTCAAGGTCGAGTACCGCAACCCAGGAGGTTTGTTGTAACCCCAGTCAATACTGGACTGGAAATTTGAAGACATTTTTGTTAATTTTGTCCACGACCTATCACGATCTCGTACAGGAAACGACTCCAAATGGGTCATTGTGGACCGCCTCATAAAGATAGCCCAATTTATTCCGAACAGACAAAGTGATGGAATTGATGTTCCAGCCAGGATTTTTATAGAGCAGGTGGTCTGATTCCATGGAGTACCCAAGTCCATGGTGTCTTACCGTGGCATGCGCTTTACTTCAAAGGAATGGAAGTGGGTGCATGCTTATTTGGGAACCAAACTAGCCTTTAGATTCACATTCTCCCCCACACTGATAGATAGATCTAGAGAATAAATCGGACTATGGAAGAACTACTCTGACTGTGTATAGTAGAGCATAATGAGCCTTGGGAAAAGCTGCTTCTGCTAGTGGAATTCTCCTACAACAACAACTTCGAAGCTAGCATCAAAATGTCTCCATACGACTCAATAAGGAAGACGTTGTCGGGCTTCATTTTCTTGGGCTCAGGATAAGGTCCTTGAATCCCTAGGAGTCACTTACATAGATGACACCACAATATAAATAAAGCTAATTCAAGATCGGATGCAGGAAGCACTAAGCTGATAGAGTAAATATTATGATATGTGATATCGATTGGTGGAGTTTAGCGTAGGAGAGATGGTATGCCTAAAAAATAAACTCATGCACGGAATCTCCTGAATAAAGAAGCAGAAGAAGCTGAACCCATGCCATTTGGGCCCATACTGTTGGATCTTACGGCGCCCTTAGAGGGGGGGGGGGTGAATAAGGGTTAATTAATTTTCTTTAACTAGACAGTTTATGTGGTGAACAAAAATAATGAAATTATGAAATGGAGACTAATTTTTCATAAGCATACTCGAACACTCTGAAATATATAAAAGCAAAAACAATAACAATTTATTTCAAATGTGCTAAAAGTGAATACAAGGTGTCTATAGAGCTAAAGATAAAGGCTTATGAAAAATACAATTTACTTTTGTTTTCGCCGGTCCTTCTACCAAGAACCGGCAGGCTAAAGTGTATCTCTTCCTAGATCTTGCTACTAGCCTCCCCTAGATCTACCACGATCTAAACGCTGCACACAAGGCAACTATTTCTCCCTAAGCCACACAAGGACTTGGAAACCACGCACAAGGCGGCGATTTTCCCATAAGCCACAAGGACTTCGACGCCACGCACAAGACGGTGATTTCCCCTAAGCTACGCAAGGACTTAGAGGCCACGTACAAGGCGACGATTTCCTCTCTCGATTACAATTGGATTATAATAGGAATACGAACAAAACAAATTGAAAACTTAGAATTAAAACTCCCTTCAAATAATGCATTGAAGATGACGACGAATCCTAGCCAAGATTGCTTTAGATACGTGTCGTGTCGTCGCTTCGTTGCTCTTGAACCGTCTTGGGTGGATGGAGTCTTTCTGGATGTTGGAGCTCTCTGGACCAGTTGTACGGGAAGGAACGGTCCAAATTCTGTAATCCTTAATCTCCATGTAAAAATGAATCACTTTTATATATTAGCGATATTGCCTGACGACACTGGTTGTCGCCAATCAGCGATATCTTATCTGGCTGCCACGGGTCCCACATTTCTGAGGTTTCCACGGGACGATTCGATCGTGGAGCTATCGTCGGGCGACAGTGGTTATCGCCTGGTGATATCTCCTTTTCACTTTTGTTGTCCGAACCATTTCCAGAGTGTAGATGGCTTCGATCTCATTCCGGAATGGGGTGGCATGTTCCGTAACTCCTCCCGGATTGAAAGCTATGTCTGTTTGAAGTTTAGCACACAAAACTCGTCATTTTGTTTTTTTTTAAAGTGCACACACACTTGGATAATGCCCATGAATGAGGACTTATCTCCTCATTCAACATGTACAACCTACACATTATAAACACACAAAAGAGTAGATCAAATACATCACGGTATTTGTTATTCTCAAACCAAGAGATGCGGAATGCATGCTCCAACATATACCACATCATAGAATGAGTCGACCCAGTCGCTTACCGATTAACCTGCCCCCATAGTTAGGAAATCTTCGTGATGTCCTCTATGTCTCTTCACTGAGATGTGTCCTTCGACAATTAGATCATCAGCTCCCAACACCGTTAGTTTAGATATAGTCTGACCGATCTATTCAGCCAGAGCCAGTAAGAATAGTGGATTCCAAGGTCAAGAACCTGTAGAACAAAACTATCATATTGGTCAAGATTATGTGGTCAAACCATAGATGAGATGAGTTCACGTGGGAACCGGAGACTCACGTCTGAAAGAAGTACCCAGAGCTCTTCCCCCCAAGTATGTCACATTTACAACCCCCCTATTTTTTACAAGTTTTCGAGGATGAAAATCCTCTTATTTTTATTAGATTGTAACATCCAAACTTAATTGGGATACTAGAACCCTGGTGGACCCAATAAAAGTGACTTGATCACCCACCCAAGGCCTTAACAGTAACGGGGTGACCTAATGTATGAATATGGAGCATAAGAACTCTGAATTGAGTTCTATCAATTTTTATAGACTCGTATAGTCAATACGAGTGCAACGGAACTCGTTCCGTTCCAATCAGAGGTCATATGGAAAATATGACCATTATAAGTATACTAGTGCGACACAGCGTGCAATTTTAGAGCACTGGTCATATGAACTCTGAATCGAGTTCTATCAGCTCCAGTAGACTTGAATAATAAATATGAGTGTAATAGAATTTGTTTCATTACAATCCGAGGTCTTATGGAGAATAAGAACATTTTAAGTTTTGTAGTGCGCTAAAGCGAGCAGTTTTAGGATATTGAGCAAACAAACTCAGAATCGACCCGAATTAGTGGCATTGTATTTGCATAGTCAATACAAGGTCAACTAAATTTGTTACACTCGACTTCAACATCAAGTGGTCAAACTATGGTCAATTCAAGCCTCATTATGCACCAGAAAGCGTGCACATGCCAATATTACTTTAATACCCCAACTTTGACCTGTCACTCAATGACTGAAAGCTACCTTGACTTCACCCATATGTGAGACTGACCCTAGGGTTGACTTTGGTTAAACTCCCTCAAAATCACCATTTTTGGATTTTTTTTCAATGGAAGACTTCACCCACTCAGCCTTCAACTTAGTTCATTATGAGATCCCTCCTCCCAGACCTTTACGAGCCCAAAAAATAGCTTGGTCAACCCTTGAAAATGGGCTTTGGACAAAAGACCAAGAAGCCCCCTCCACATTTTATTTTATTCCAAGAACTCCAAACCACCCAAGAATGTGACACGTGGTGTATCCCCTTCTCTAGATGGAGGCCACTTGCAGGACCCCAGGAAAAGGCTTGGGAAAACTCTAAGCCACTACTTCCATCAAAACCTAAAACCAAGCCTCCTCTTAACCCCCGCCCTAAACCAAACAGGTACAACCTCGCTTGGGATTCCTTAAAGAGCGAGCCACCGATCTCAAGAAGTGTTACATGTTCCCCTAACCCCGATTGAATTAACAAACCCTAACCACAAAGGCAAACCCAACCCGAGAAACCCCTCCCTTGGTTGACTATAAGATAGGACATTGGCCTTCAGGGGAAACATACCTCCCCACCCTGAGCTCCATCAATCACCGCCCAACCCTCGTTGGAGAGCCACCCTACAAGAAACCACCTAGCCCGAGCCTCATCTTTCCCCCACCCTCTAATGGCCAAACTTCCTGAAACATCTCGGAGGCCCCCATAGAAAGTGGATACTAACCCGCTCCCCCTCCTCTACCTTTTCGACGATGTGCATGTGTCTCTCAGCCGCCGGAGCGCTGCCGCCACCACCCGAGCCATGCTCCAGGCTAGGGTGGTGGTCGTGCACCGTGAGCCTCCCAGTGCATATGATGGCACTAGGAGGGTGTTACCCTATCAGCGAAGACATCTCAAGCCCTCCCCGGCGGTGTCGCCAGAAACTACAGCTTCGACGACACCCGAGAACAGGGCTCTCTGTTTGCATTTTCCTGATGGTGGTCGGCGACGCAAGGCTGCCAGACCACCGACAGATGGGGCTCCGGCCCCCGGCGAGTCGGTCGAGTGTAGAGCCGCGACCGGACGGTGGTCGGATGGCGGTAGTAGAATCCGTCAAAGTTGTGAATCGATACAATATTCTAGATATTTATTAAATCATGTGGTTGATGTTCGAGGATAATCGTGACCATGTAGATAAATAGCGGAGGTCACCCAAACACTAGCACTCGGGTCGGCAAAAGTCGCGTTAAAACTCGTGCAAATAATTAAGCGCTCAATAATCAATCCATAATCGCGAGAAATCATAATGTGGCCCTGCCTCACAAACTTCAGTCCGATTAAATCAACTTAAGAGGTGCAACAAAGACAATTTGACAAACTCAATTAAGTTAGTGCAACCTAAAATATTAAAGAATCCTTCTATGAACGGAGTGAAGAACTTCCTCCTATGGACGGTGAGCATCCTACGAACGGAGTGAAAAACTTGATTTTTATGAACGGAGAAGCCTCCTAAGAACAGAGTGAAGAACTTGTCTCCTATGAACGAAGACGCCTTATAAGAACGGAGTAAAGAACTTGCCTCTTATGAATGGAGAAATATCCTCAGAATAGAGTGAAGAGCTTGCCTCCTATAAACAGAGAAACATCCTAAGAACGAAGGGAAGACCTTGCCTCCTATAAACGGAGATGGAACTGAATTGACCTCATTAAAGAAGATGGAATGAAGAGAACATAACTTTCCTACTTGGCTCTTATTTACTGCATTTTTCTTACTACAATTATTTTAGTTCAACACTTTATTGCAGTATTTTTCTGTTTTGCACTTTATTTTAGTTTCAATATTTCTTTTTTCGCAGTTCATTTCAGCACCTTATTTTAGTACTTCAATTTTGCAGTTTAATTCATCAGCATTTTATTATTGCAATTTACTATTCCCTGCATTTTTGTTTGGGTACCGCACTTACAAATGGATGATTATATGGGTGAGCATTAGTTAGGGATAACTTGGAGTCGAGAAATTTTTCCGAGTATAGCCCTAAATAATGACCCACATGCTCGTTGTGCTCCTTATCTAAAGCTGAACAGCACGCTGAAAATAAATGGTTGTCTACCCGAATTATTTTTAAGACAAGCAACCGCGGACTCGACAATACCAGTTTCATATTGTATATTTTGCGTGTTTGTAAATTGCATGCGTTGAAAATTGGTGGGTCGGGCATGCCGACAGAGTATTCAT
The DNA here is from genome assembly GCA_039583875.1 of Platanthera guangdongensis. NCBI lineage: Eukaryota > Viridiplantae > Streptophyta > Magnoliopsida > Asparagales > Orchidaceae > Platanthera > Platanthera guangdongensis. The sequence continues at coordinate 136,389,508 of CM077159.1, read as the reverse complement.
ATCGATGCGGGAAGGTTGTCAACTCACGACGATAAGGAGATCTGTACCACGGGTGCTCGACCAAATCATACCCTGTTGGATTTTATCCACTGATCAGCTTAGATTCAGTAATCACTGGATGTTGCTCACATCTAAGAGTACACCAGGTTGTACGTTGGGGCCTGGGTAGTATGATACGACCACACTTAGAAGTGACAGGACTGACCATTATCATCGATGACCACATCAGAGAGGCTCGCGGGGTTCGCTATCCTATTGGAAAAAAAGAGGTCCCAACTATGTTGACATAGGTTGTTGATGCAGGTTGTGAGCACCTGCTTGATTGTGTATGTGCTATTAAAGCTCGCTTTAATAATTGCTTATTTCAAATGTTGTACTTCAAATTATAAAGTTTTGCTCCTCTGTACTTCGAGCTTTATTTCTACCTGCTTTATACAAATTGATGCAAACACTCTTACTGTTTTAGCTATTTTCTTTGGTTTTGGTGCTCATGTACGCTTGTCCTTAGGTTAGGGATCTGAGGAGAAGGTGTGTATCCACTTAGTCTATGATTGACAGTTATTAAATGATCATTCACAGGAGACGGTGCAGCGTGAACCCCAATTATCGTGTGATAGCGTACTTGCTTCAGAGACCACCCAAGCAGAGGCACCCGCCTCAACTTATATATATATATATATATATATATATATATATATATATACATATATATACATATATATATAGATACATATATATACATAGATACATATATATAGATACATATATATACATAGATACATATATATACATAGATACATATATATAGATACATATATATATATATATACATATATAGATATAGATACATATATATAGATACATATATATATATACATATATATATACATATATATATACATATATATATATACATATATATATATACATATATATATATACATACATATATATACATATATACATATAGATACATATATATACATATAGATACATATATATACATATATATATATATATATATATATATATGTATATATATGTACAAATATATATATATATGTATATATATATGTACAAATATATATATATATATATATATATATATATATATATATATATATATATATATATATATGTATATATATATGTACAAATATATATATATATGTATATATGTGCGTATGTATATATATATGTATGTATATATATACATACAAATATATATATACATATATATATATATATATATACATACATATAAATATATATACATACATATATATATATATATATATATATGTATGTATATATATATATGTATGTATATATATATATATATATATATATATATATATATATATGTATATATATATATATATATATATATATATATATATATAAAAGATTAGTCATTCTGTAATTGCTTTTGCACTGTAATATGATGTGATATACTGTGATCCTTGCCTAACAAGACGTTCACCTTGTGCATGAGAGAGTGGGCCACTACCACTCGGGAAGCACTGGGTGACCGTCTTGGGCAGTAAGACCCTCCTCCGACCCGACCTGGCCAAGTGTTGGGGAAGAGGGTCTTACATTGTTCTCGTGAGAGGGGTTCTCAGATGGGACATGATTCAAAGATGGTGAATGCTGGTTAGCTGGTGATGGGGATGGATTACGAGCTCGAGCATCCCCTTTTTGTCCTCAGAAGAGTGAGCACCTCGTCCTGACGCTCTTCCATTTGGCGCATGCTCCCTTCTAGTGCAACTACGGGTGCAATCAAGACCTTTTCCGTGAGTGGTATGTTAATGAGTAAATGAGAGGGAATCAAAATTGTATGATCCTCAGGTATTGATCCATTAGTAATGTAGGTAGTCTTTCTTGCCATCACCATTAGTCATGAGTACTGTCGTAGAGGGAGTGCTATCTTCAGAGAATCTTTAGTGGGATACCTTTCCCACTGACATCACCAAAATAATTGTGGGTCACTTGATGCTTGTTGAAGCCAAAAATGACCTCAACGGGAGTTCAAAATAGGGGTGCATCCAACACCTACTTCTCTCAAGCCTCAACCCTCGACTAGGTTCAAAGGTCCATGGACTGACCCAAAGCCTCAGCAGGGAGGTCCCACCTCACAACCAGAAGATCTCTGAGAGCTTCCCCTCCAAAGCTAAAAGCTGGGCTAGGAGCTCCTCAGAATGCACTGGAAGTTGGAAGATTATGAAAGCTTGCTTTCTAAGGAGCCCTTATGGGTCTATTTATAGCCTTTACTGACCTGAGATTACTGAAATACCCTTAGTTGATCTGCCAATAGCCAAACACCTCTGTTTATCCTGAGGGTATAGGGGTAATTTTACCTGAGGGTAATTAGGTCATTTTACCCAAGGCCATGTGTAACACCCCATTTCCGACTAGACCCTAGGAGTCGGTCTACCGTGATGGAAGCCCCGTAAACCCCAGAGATTGACAGTAACTGATCTAAAAATAGGTTCAGGCATGACGGCTAGCCGAAGACGCAATCCTTCGAAGTCCTTCGACCGAAATCCCGAGTCACGGGTTGGTCACGCTCGTGACCGGCCCGTCATGCACGTGACTTCCTTCGATGGTCGACGAAATCAGGAAGCTGATCTCCGAGCTCAGAACTTATGTCACGGGTTGGTCACGCCCGTGACAGGCCCGTCACGCCCATGACATAGGGCGTGATGCCCCCACCGATCGTCGACGATCGGCGCTCGACGATCGTCGAGCGGTGTTTGAATGAGTACATGGCCGTGTCACGGACGTGTCGTATCTGACACGGGCGTGACACGGAGCATGTCTCTCTCTGTTCGGCGATCGGCGCTCGACGATCGTCGAGCGATGTTTGAGTGAGTACGCGGCCGTGTCACGGGCGTGTCGTATCTGACACGGGCGTGACACGGGGCGTGTCTCTCTGTTCGGCGCTCGACGATCGTCGAGCGGTGTTTGAGTGACAGGCCCGTCACGCCCGTGACAGGCCCGTCATGCCCGTGAGCTAGGGCGTGACGCCCCACCGACCGTCGACCTCAGCTCGACGAACGACGAACGTCGAACGAAGAACACTTGTCATGCCCGTGACAAACGTGTCACGCCCGTGACATGGGGGGTGACCCGTGAACCGACGCAGAAAAATCGGTCGTCGACTCGAGAACGATGAATGGATCAATGTCACACCCGTGATAGGCCCGTCACGCCCGTGACTAATGCCGAAACGTCAGCCAGGCTGGAAATTACTTTAACACATGCCATAATTAACTCTGATTATGGGAAGTTACACCAAGAGTATTTATGGGCCGTTTCCTTCTCTAATTACTTAATAAAATGAGGAAGTGTTGGCCCAATGGGAAATCGCCACCTGGACGCATCTTTTCATCTTCCACCTTTTCCTCTCCCTCCACCATATCCGAAATATTATTAAGAGGAGAGCTTTCATGGCCATAAATGCTTTACCTTTTCCCCTCCCCACTTGGTGATCTATAAAAGTCCCCTTAGGGCAAGATGAGAAGTTTACACTCTTGACCAAACGGATTAGAGTTGTTGTTCTTGCTGTAGGAGAAGTTCGTCAACGCCACCACCGCGCCATGACAACCCGACGTTCATCTCGCCTCCAAACCGCGAACAAGGTCATCCTCTACTTCTTCTTTTATGGATAGATCTTAGGATTTTAGAAAGGAAGTTCGTGCTCAACGGAGCCGGACCTATCTTGCATTTTCATGAAAAAAAACCATGAAAAATATATTTTCGGGTTCGCCGGAAACCGCCACCTCCGACGGCCAAACCACCGCCGACCGATAGTCATCGCCTCGACGGAGGTGGTGGTGGTGGTGGCTGGCCAGGGAAGTGACCGGACGGCCGGCGACGGATCGCAGAAGAGCTACAGGAAATATAAGTGTTCTGAGTTCAGGTTTTCGGGTTCTGTAGAAGATGAACAGTAAAAACATTTTTTATAATATAAAAATTATGTATATAATATATAAGGAAAATATACATTAAATGGGCATATTTTGATGCTGCAAAACGAGGCACTTAGAGGCCGATTTAGGACAAATGTCCAGTCACAAAAGTTGTATACCTTCGAGTCTAGATTAATTTAAAATTAATTTCAACTCATCTGGGTAAGTGGTTTGACCGCAACACCCGTTTTAGTGGGGGTTGTACCTAGAGTTGGGCAGAAACTAAAATGAATGCCCACCCTTCGTCCCTTGTCCAAATGGCCTGAAATTTGGGCAGGGGGTTACCCTTAGCCATACCTAGGGGATGCCCAAAAATGGGAATTTTTTGGAGACACTTTACCTAAGCTTTTTGTTTTAATTTAATAAAGTTAGAGTAATTTATTTAAGTGGTCAAATGACCTCCAAACCCTCCCAAATTTTGCTGAGTGGTCCCTGGCTATAAAACCTAGCTCTGTACAAAATTCCAACTCATTTGGATGAGTTTTGGGTAGGAAATCACCTATCCTTAACTAGGCATTAATGAGGCATTTTTGAGTAAAAAGTGCACTAAGAGTTTGGAGCGGTCAAATCACCTCAACAGAGGCTGATATTTTGACCACTAACTTAGAAGTGTTATTATAACCTACTTGGATAAAAATGGTGTGGTTTAGGGTTGATTTACCCTAGGATCCAAACTCAAACCCTAAAGGGAGGGTTTTGAGGTTGTGAAGGAGATGGGGGCAAATGCCCTCGTATTGCCTTGAAACTCAGTAGAGTCGACGTTAGCATAATATAAATCATCTGGATGGAACCTCGGAGGATTTGGAGATATGTAAAGACCTCAAAACCCTAACCATAGTTTTAGGGTAAATCTCAAATGAGTAAACTCAGTCACTAAACATTATTTAAAAGCAGTGAAACTCGGGTAGATTGAGTTTTGGAATGGGCAGAACCTATAGCAATTGTACTGGAATTTTATGATGTTTATTTCTAGCACGTCATTTGTAAAGATTGCTATAGCCCTAACTGACATTTTAATTATTTAGATCTTTCTGTTCATTGAAACCCCATGAAATCTTAGTAGTAAGTGTTTTAGGTCAGAATGGTTGCTCCTGAATTTTTGTATAATTTGTAGTTGAGTAAATCTAGTACTTCATTCACAAATGGTAAAAAGGGGTTTTATGGTTTAAAAATTAATTATGAATGATATTGCTGTTGAAAAATTATGACACTTATGAATTGAGATTTTCAGGCCATTATATGCTTGTAGACATTTATTCATGATTTTTAGAATCTTAGTACGATACTTTCTTTACAAGTCCACCTTATGGAGATTTTTGATAATTAATTTATTCAGATATTAATACTTGCTGAAAAATTATGAAACTTGGCCAATTCTATTTTTAAGGTTGTATCTACATGGTCTAATTAAGTTATAATTTCTGGATGGATATTTTCTGTACTTGATTCATAAATAACGAAAGATAGAAAATATTGCTAAAATAGTTTTTGTGCCTTTTTACTAATAGAAAAATTGTGATACTTTGGGTTTACCATATTGAGATAACATATTATTTATAATAATTTTTTTGGACATCTTTCATGAGTACTTAGGGTAGTTCATGTTCAAACCGATAGCCCTTGGAATTTTTGAGAAAATTAATTAAATGTCAGATAAATTAGGAAAAATTATAATTTTTTGATTATAGGCTAATTATATCATGATATACCTCCAGTAAATAAGTTAGGGCATTTGGATGAGTATTGGATCATTTCCTATCCGGTTCGACATATAGCATAGGATAGTTTACAATTAGCAATTTGAGTTAACAATCATAGGATATGATGGGGCACAGCGTTGGAGTTAGTTAATCTGCTGAATTGGATGGATGTGAAAGTGTTCACCATATAAGGATGGGAAGGTTGGTGAGAAGTGGTGTTGGCTATAATTAAGAGGTGCTCGGGTTCGACGAAAGATCGTCTTTCCCGAAGAGAGGAAGGTTAAAAATCACACTAGGTTAGTCTATCGTAACACGAGAAGGTAATGGGTAAGGGAATCAACCAATAATAATAATAAGTACCTTGCGAAAGGGAACGATGGGCGTAATCCCATCATAGTTCCTAGTGCCCCTTGAGAGCCCTTCACAGGGAATACCGGGGGCAGTCCTGGGTTAACGTAAACTGTATTAACAAGCTAAAAAGAGTAACTTAGTCATTAGGGTTGCACATTTCACGAACACAGATAGCACAGGAAGATAGTTGGGAGCTTCGGCTTGGATAGTTAAGAGACAGACGTTTTGGTCTGGAGAGCTTCGGCTCAGATAGTTAAGAGACGGACGTTTTGGTCCGGGGAGTTTCGGCTCGATTGTTTGAGACGGACATTTTAGTCCGGGGAGCTTCGGCTCGGTTTTTGAATACGTTAAATTTGCATGTGCATAAAAGGAAAGAAAATTAAGGTGGTGGGTCTTCGGTATTGGAGGGTCGATGCACCGACGCCAATACGCTGACTCGGCAAGTGTGGTTAACACTTCGCCAACAGAAGTCCGGTGCGCCAACCGGCAAGAGTACGCAGGAGTCCGCTTCGCGCACCAAGCGTTGAGGCGTATGATAGGTCTGACTTGTAGTGCTTTACTGGTTTAGAGGTGGGCGAGGCCCAACCCACCGCTTCCGTCTGCCACTACGGAGGTATCCTGGGAGGTTACGGCTCCAGAAAGGGGGAACTAAAGGTCTGTGTGCATAGAGTCGGGTGTGTGTGTTGCACTTGCATGTTCCATCATACCCACTTGCATGTCATACCACAACCGATTCATTTAACCCCTGACACCTAAGGTATAAGTGGAATGGGACGCTTATACATTAGGACTTGCAAAACGACCCCTTGGTCTATAATCTTGTGTGGGCAAGTTTATAAATTAAGGCCAATTTTGATATATATATATATATATATATATATATATATATATATATATATATATATATATATATATATATATATATATTACTGTTTAATAACCGACACCCCAACGTATAAATTGGTATGAGACTTTTTATACGATGAGAGCCTTGCAGAAGACCCCTTGGCTTATGTGTTCTCACATAAGTGAAGGTTACTTTTCATATTTCATCTTATTGCCATTATTTATTATAGAATTACTAGATTAGTTCTGCTGGCACCTGTTTCTTTTGATTTATTCTCCACCTTCATGACCTTCCCTTTCTTCCTCTCCGCTCGGTACTTAGGAGCCATGGGGGAAGGAGTAGGGGATGATAGGGCTTAGTCTTTATGACTAATGGTTTTCGAACCGCATCATTTTAGGTAATCGTGGAGCCCAGCACGGGGGAGCAACCCCAGAGACCGGTGCGCTTGGAGATGGGGAAGTCTAGCTTCGGAGTTCATACAGCCGGGACCGTGAGTCTTGACCTTGAGTAGATGTTCTGTCTTTTGCTTCCGCATGAGCGATTTGTAGTGAGGACATGATGTTCCGGGCACAAGCCCATATTTTAGTACTCTGATATATTATTCTGTGGACACTCCCTTCGTGGAGATTATTTATATAATATTTGATTTTATGTGGACTTACATGTTTATTCTCTTGTACTGCTACTTTTGTGATCAATAGGGCCGGCAGAATCGACGTTTTGTAGTGACGATCTTCCCGGGCGCGAAGGTGTCACCGCAAAGTGGCGGTTTTGGGCATAAGACCTCAGGGTTTGAACGAGAAAAAAGGGGGGTCTTATAAGTGGTATCAGAGGGAAACATCGATAAAAAAAAAGGTAGCAGTCCACTAACCCTGGGTCACCCCCACTTGAGTTTAGTTTGAGGACAAACTAAGCAGCGGAAGCAGTGGTGTGCCCATATGGGGATCACATATAAATTGTCCATTTTTAGTAAAGATTGAATGTTTTCTCATTATGAATTTTATTATGCAGCCTCCAGCACAGCCTACTCCACCGGTCCCCACTCATTTCCTTCAGTCAGACATGGGGCAGACTCTTACAGCTATCCTTGAGGCCTTCCGGACTCAACAGGCTCCGGCTCCGCAGCCAAACCCGGGGGCTAACTGGTTGAGCATCTTCCGAGGACTTTCTCCCCCGTCCTACTTGGGGACAAAATCGGCAGTTCGGACGGAAGAGTGGATGGATATTATGTATGAAATGCTGACCGGGATACGATGCCCCTGGGAGGAGAGGGTGGCCTTGGTTGTCTCTTGCCTGGAGTCCCATGACAAGAGGTGGTGGAAGACGCGGCTGGACACGACGTTTGCCAATAGGGAGGTTGCGGAAATTACCTGGGAAGAGTTCAGGGCCGCGCTGCTGGAGCATTTTGTTCCGCAGTCGGCCAGGGATGAGTTGGAGGAGCGGTTCTTACAGCTGAAGCTGGGCACCGGGACAGTGGTGGAGTACCATCGGGAGTTCGACCATTTGGCTCGATATGCAAATTCTTACCAGCTGGACGAAGCAGGATACATCAGGAGGTTTTATAAGGGCCTGAAAGAGGAGTTGAGGGAGGCCTTGTTGTTTGTATCCGGCGGGCCTATCTCCCGGATTTTGGAGATGGCAAAGAGGATTGAGGCTGATTGGCACACCACTCGGGGCTGGAAGCGGCAAGCGGAGGATCAGGGCCGGAGAGACAGAAATGATCAGCGGCGAGGTGCTATACTAGATGGGAGAAGGACAGAGGATCAGCCTCATCAGGAAGTGAGGCAGGAGCCGAGGGAGCAGGTGATATTGGACCCTCAACCTCTTCAGATGCAGGAGATGTCGAGACCTGGGGGTATGGTGTATCCCCCGCCAGAGTGCTTCCATTGTCATCAGATTGGGCACCTCCGGAGAAACTGCCCCATGAGGGGGGCACCACCTCCAGCACCACAGGGTGGCCCACCTGCTCAGCATTTCGGAGGCCGAGGTCGTGGCCGAGGACGTGGATACCAGGGAGGGGATCGTAGGCAAGAAAGAGGGCAGGTGTATGCTTTGGACCTGGCGCAGCCTCGGAACCCAGAGCAGTTCATAGCAGGTACTCCAAGATGTTTAATTGTTTAAATAGAATCCCCTTTCTCAGTTGTCAAATTGGTAGAACTGCACTAGGTAGAATAACTAGGAAAGAAAACCCGTTATAGAATACTAAGACATTTAACCGTCCCAGGTATAGTCTTCATCAGCGGCAAGCCCGTCTATACTCTGTTTGACACGGGTGTCTCACACTCGTTTGTGTCGGAGGCCTTTCTGGAAGGGCTGGAAGGAGTGGAGCGGTTCACAGGCCTAATGAGGAGGGTGCGTCTACCCGACGGATCGGAGCTAATCACCTCTGCCCACTGCAACATGGAGGCGGAGATTGGCAGGAAGTCATTCGAAGTTTCTGCAACGATCCTAAGGATGCCAGTCTTCGAGCTGATCTTGGGAATGACATGGTTGCACTGGAACCATGCCTAGATTGATTGCCAAGCGAAGAGGATCACCGTGAGGCACGGGGACTCGGTCATTATCATCGAAGGTATAAGATCTGCCTCTCGTATACTCTTATCTTTAGTACAGGCCGTTAAGGCCCATATGCATGGAGAGGAGGTTTATCAGATTTTTTTTGAGATGGCGGAGGCCAAGGTGTCTGTGGCAGACATCCCGGTGGTGCGAGATTTCGCTGACGTCTTTCTAGAGAAACTGCCAGGACTACCTCCGCACTGAGAGCAGGACTTCCAGATACAGCTGGTGTCGGGGGCCAAGCCGGCATCAATGGCTCCTTACCGGATGGCCCAGAAGGAGTTGACAGAGTTCCGAAGTCAGTTGCAGGAACTAGTAGAGGCAGGGTTTGTCCGGCCAAGCTCTTCGACGTGGGGAGCCCCGATGCTATTTGTCAAGAAGAAGGATGGAAGCCTCCGCTTGTGTATTGATTATCGAGCGCTGAACAGATTGACGGTCCGGAATACATACCTGCTGCCACGGATTGACGAGTTGTTCGACCAACTGGAAGGAGCGCATTTCTTCTCAAAACTTGATTTGAGGTCAGACTATTACCAGCTACGGATTCGAGAGGAGGACATTCCAAAGACCGCCTTCAGTAGTAGGTACAGACTGTTCGAGTTTACAGTGATGCCCTTTAGGCTCACGAATGCACCATCGGCATTTATGACCCTCATGAACCAGGTTTTCAACGAGTATCTAGATGTGTTTGTCATTGTGTTTATCGATGACATCCTCATCTACTCGAGAACGGAGGAGGAGCACACTCGCCATCTGGCACTGACCCTACAGAGACTGTTGGGTTTCTCTATGAGGATGGCACAACGCTTGTGCACGCAGCGGAAAAGTAAAACATCAAGAAAAACCCAAAAGAGATGGGATCGGGCCATGATAATTGAATCAAGAAGTTAACAAACAAGTAGGCAAAAATTACCTCGGTGGCGTTGAGTCACAACTCAACGGAGATGCTCCAAACTTTGTATTCTTGCTGGTGGCGAGTTGTACGTGGAATAATGTCCACGTTTCTGCAGAAATCCACACGAGCGGGAGAACACCGAGCTTTCCGTCACACGGAAGATCGGGAAGGAGAAAGACCGCACCTTGCTATTCCACAGACTGCTAGGTCCGCGCCATGAAGAGCAACACCAGCGACGATCGCCGGAGAGGAGGAGGTCGACGGAGCGAACACGGCGGCGGCGGAACACTTCCGTCGGCGGCGGGATTCGGGATCGGCGGAACGAGCGGAACGGCTTCCGTCAAAATCGATTTGATCGGCTGCAAAAGCATATGTTACCCGAAAACCCTAAGTGTCCCTTTTATACCGAAGGAATAAAAGACTTAGGAAAATCGCTATCCGCAAACCACCCAGAAATAGGGTTCAGAATCGGCGAGTATCAATCGGCGAGAGTCGGTCAGGATCGGCGAGAATCAGAATCGGCGAGAATCACAATCGGCGAGAATCACCCGAATCGGCGAGAATCAGAGAACTATTCTCGACGATTCACGCCGAACGTGGGTCGATAGTTCATGCCGATACTGGGTCGACGATACACGCCGATCGGCGAGAATCAGAGAACTAATTCTCGACGATTCTCGTCGATCGGCGAGAATCAGAGAACTATTCTCTACGATTCTCGTCGATTCTCGTCGACCCTCGGCCAACTATTCTTACCAGTCCTTCAAGGCAATATTTGCCCAACCCGATGATTCTTTAAGGCAACACTTTGCCCACAACCCCATTCAAATCGGTGATTGGCAACCTTTACCAACACAGTCAATCATCCAACTTCTCCACATCTCTTATGTGTGACCCTGCAGGCTCATATTGCGTTGGCAGTGAGATTACATGTTTGATCACTTCCAAATCACAATGGTAACTCCAACAGAGACTGCGGGAGAATCATTTATATGCAAATTTCAGCAAATGTCAATTCTGGTTGAAGGAGGTGGGCTTCCTAGGACATATTATCAGTGGAGCCGGGTTGGCAGTGGATCCGGCAAAGATTCAGGCAGTTCAGGATTGGCCGTAGTTGAAGGCAGCCACCGACGTACGAAGTTTACTAGGACTTGTCGGTTATTACCGGAAGTTCATGGAGGGATTCTCTCGAATTGCACTCCCACTCACATCTTTGACGAAGAAGGAGGTACCTTTCATTTGGACCCTGCAGTGCCAGGCGGCTTTCCAGGAGCTGAAGGATCGACTCACCTCGGCTCCCATACTTGCTCTCCCCTCGGGGAGAGAAGGATTTCAGGTCTACACCGACGCTTCCTACCAGGGTATGGGAGTTGTACTGATATAGAAGGGCCATGTGATTGCGTATGTGTCTCGCCAGTTGAAGAAGTACGAGCAGAACTACCCGGTGCACGACCTTGAGATGGGAGCAGTCGTTTTTGCTTTGAAGGTCTGGCGCCACTATCTTTATGGAGTCCACTGCGACATCTACTCCGACCACAAGAACCTGAAATATGTGGACACGCAGAAGGAGCTGAATATCAGGCAGAGGCACTGGGTGGAGTCCTTAGCGGATTATCAGTATGAGATGCACTACCATCCAGGGAAGGCAAACGTGGTGGCCGACGCGTTGAGTCAGAGAACTGCCACTTCCAAAGTCGGGCCCCAGGTTATGTCTATGGAGCTGGTGAGGAGATTGGAGGATATACACATCACACTGGTGTCCTCCGAGGATCCCGAGCTTTACATGGAGTATTTAGCTGCGATGAGTGCTACAGACGATATCCAGGACCGAGCAGAGATGGGCAGAGGCGGGATGCCAAATTGGAGCCGATATTCTGGGCCTTGGAGAACGGTGCAGCAGGGGATTACACGATGAGGGACGGCGTGGTATGCTTTAGAGGTCTGACTTATATACCGGAAGGAGGTCAGGTCCGGGAAGATATCCTGGCGGAGGTCCACCATAGTAGATACTCGGTGCACCCGGGGATCACGAAGATGACTGTGGACTTGAAGAAGACTATGTACTGGCCCGACATGAAGAAGGATATCACTCAGTTTGTGACCCACTGCGAAGCGTGCCAGCTAGTGAAGGCGGAGTGCAAAAACCCCGCAGGATTGTTGCAACCACTCCCGGTACCGGAGTGGGAGTTTGAAGACATCGCAATGGACTTTATTCATGGACTTCCCCGATCACAGACGGGAAACGACTCGATTTGGGTCATCGTCAATTGGTTTACGAAGGTGGCCAAATTCATTCCGATCAGGAAGGATGACTCTATGGGAGTACTAGTGCGGAGATTTGTGGAGCAGTTCATTCGATATCAGGGGGTGCCCAAGACGATCGTGTCGGATCGGGAAGGACGGTTCACTTTCAGGGAGTGGAGATCCGTGCAGGCTTACTTAGGCACGTGATTGACCTTCAGCACCGCATTCCATCCCCAGACGGATGGGCAGACGGAACGCACCAATCGGACGCTGGAAGATCTTTTGAGGATATGCATTTTGGACCGTGGGGAACCGTGGGAGAAGCTCTTACCCCTGGTCGAGTTCTCCTATAACAACAGCTACCAGTCCAGCATCAGGATGGCGCCTTACGAAGCCTTGTATGGAAGGAAATGCAGGACCCCGCTTTCTTGGATTTAGGATGAGGATCAGAAGGCATTGGGATCGAATTTTGTTGAAGACACCGAGGCTCAGGTGAGGCTGATCAGGGACAGGATGTTAGAGGTGCAGAGCAGACAGGCTAAGTACTATGACGCCCGACATCGTCAGGTGGAGTTTCGGGTGGGGGACTGAGTGTTTTTGAAGATCCGGCCCATGCATGGAGTTTCACGGGTGCGTGGTCGGAGGAAGAAGCTCAGCCCAAGGTATATGGGCCCTTATAGGATCCTAGAGCGGATCGGGGCCCTAGCAAACAGGCTGGAGTTGCCACCAGAGTTGGCAGCTCTGCACGATGTCTTCCACATTTCTTTGCTGAGGAGGGCTCTACTACGCCCGGAGCAGCAGATTCTGACCACCGAAGGGCCGGTAGATTCAGACCGGTCTGTTCACTTGGAGCCGGTTCGGATCGATGACAAAGGAGTACGGACCTTGCGCCGCAAGAAGATCCCCTTAGTCAAGGTTCTGTGGAGGAACCACGGTGAGGAGGAGCACACCTGGGAACCGCAGGACCTGATGAGGCAAAAATACCCGGAGTTTTTCAGTCAGGTATACCTCACCACCTCTCGGTATACTATAGATTACCTTCTTGTATTGAACTGGTAGGACTAGATAAGGGAAATTGAGAACCTAGGCATGCGCACTCAGTCAGGAAAGTAGGGGCTAATCTTTTGTTTATTGGGGGATTGTCTTCATTTATTGAAAAAGTAGTCGCTTCGACTGAATAGGAAAACCATATGGGATGTTACAAGTTTACTTTATTCCGGTAGAAATCCTCGTAGGCTTAACCTCAATTTCGTGGACGAAATTTTTGTTTTGTTTATTAGGATTTGTAACATCCCATTTCCGGCTAGACCCCTAGGAGTCGGTCTGCCGTGACAGAACCCCGTAAACCCCAGAGATTGACAGTAACCAATCTAAAAATAGGTTCAGGCACGACGGCTAGCCGAAGACGCAATCCTCCGAATTCCGTCGACCGAAATCCCGAGTCACGGGTTGGTCACGCCCATGACCGGCCCGTCACGCCCGTGACTTCCTTCGATGGTTGATGAAATCAGGAAGCTGATCGCCGAGCTCAGAACTCATGTCACGGGTTTGGTCACGCCCGTGACAGGACCGTCACGCCCGTGACCTAGGGCGTGACGCCCCCACCGACCGTCGACGATCGGCGCTCAACGATCGTCGAGCGGTGTTTGAATGAGTACACGGCCGTGTTATGGGCGTCTCGTATCTGACACGGGCGTGACACGGAGCGTGTCTCTCTCTCTCTTTGGGGATCGGCGCACGACGATCGTCGAGCGGTGTTTGAGTGAGTACACGGGCGTGTCGTATCTGACACGGGCGTGACACGGGGCGTGTTTCTCTGTTCGATGATCGGCGCTCGACGATCGTCGAGCGATGTTTGAGTGACAGGCCCGCCACACCCGTGATAGGCCCGTCATGCCCGTGACCTAGGGCGTGACGCCCCCACCGACCGTCGACCTCAGCTCGACGAATGTCGAACGAAGAACACTTGTCACGCCCGTGACAAACGTGTCACGCCCGTGACATGGGGGGTGACCCGTGAACTGACGCAGAAAAATCGGTCGTCGACTCGAGAATGACGAATGGACTAATGTCACGCCCGTGACAGGCCCGTCACGTCCGTGACAAATGTCGAAACGTCAGCCAGGCTGGAAATTACTTTAACACATGTCATAATTAACTCTGATTATGGGAAGTTACACCAAGAGTATTTATGGTACGTTTCCTTCTCTAATTACTTAATAAAATGAGGAAGTGTTGGCCCAATGGGAAATCGCCACCTGGACGTATCTTTTCATCTTCCACCTTTTCCTCTCCCTCCACCATAACCGAAATATTATTAAGAGGAGAGCTTTCATGGCCATAAATGCTTTACCTTTTCCCCTCCCCACTTGGTGATCTATAAAAGCCCCCGTAGGGCAAGATGAGAAGTTTACACTCTTGACCAAACGGATTAGAGTTATTGTTCTTGCTGTAGGAGAAGTTCGGCAACGCCACAACCGCGTCATGACAACCCGACGTTCATCTCGCCTCCTAACCGCGAACAAGGTCATCCTCTACTTCTTCTTTTATGAGTAGATCTTAGGATCTTAGAAAGGAAGTTTGTGCTCAACGGAGCCGGACATATCTTGCGTTTTCATGAAAAAAAACCATGAAAAAGATATTTTCGGGTTCGCCGGAAACCGCCACCTCCGGCGGCCAAACCACCGCCGACCGATAGCCATCGCCTCGACGGAGGTGGTGGTTGGCCAGGGAAGTGACCGGACGGCCGGCGATGGATCGCGGAAGAGCTACAGGAAATATAAGTTTTCTGAGTTCAGGTTTTCGGGTTCTGTAGAAGATTAACAGTAAAAACATTTTTTTATAATATAAAAATTATGTATATAATATATAAGGAAAGATACATTAAATGGGCACATTTTGATGATGCAAAACGAGACACTACGAGGCCGATTTAGGACAAATGACCAGTCACAAAAGTTATAGCCCTTCGAGTCTAGATTACTTTAAAATTAATTTCAACTCGTCTGGGAAAGTGGTTTGACCGCAGCACCCGTTTTAGTGGGGCATGTACCTAGAGTTGGGCAGAAACTAAAATGAATGCCCAGCCTTCGTCCCTTGTCCAAATGACCTGAAATTTGGGTAGCGGGTTACCCTTAGCCATACCTAGAGGCTGCCGAAAAATAGGAATTTTTTGGAGATACTTTGCTTAAGGTTTTTGTTTTAATTTAATAAAGTTAGAGTAATTTATTTAAGTGGTCAAATGACCTCCAAACCCTCCCAAATTTTGTTGAGTGGTCCCTGGCTATAAAACCTAGCTCTGTACAAAATTCCAACTCATTTGGATGAGTTTTGTGTAGGAAATCACCTATCCTTAACTAGGCATTAATGATGCATTTTTGAGTAAAAAGTGCACTAAGAGTTTGGAACGGTCAAATCACCTCAACAGAGGCTGATATTTTGACCACTGACTTAGAAGGGTTATTATAACCCACTTGGATAAAAAATGGTGTGGTTTAGAGTTGATTTACCCTAGGATCCAAACTCAAACCCTAAAGGGAGGGTTTTGAGGGTTGTGAAGGACATGGGGGAAAATGCCCTGATATTGCCTTGAAACTTAGTAGAGTCGACGTTAGCAAAATATAAATCATCTGGATGGAACCTCGGAGGATTTGGAGATAGGTAGAGACCTCAAAACCCTAACCTTAGTTTTAGGGTAAAATCTCAAATGAGTAAAATCAGTCACTAAACATTATTTAAAAGCTGTGAAACTCGGGTAGAGTGAGTTTTAGGATGGGCAGAACCTATAGAAATTGTACTGGAATTTTATGATGTTTATTTCTAGCACTTCATTTGTAAAGATTGCTATAGCCCTAACTGACGTTTTAATTATTTAGATCTTTATGTTCATTGAAACCCCATGAAATCTTGGTAGTAAGTGTTTTAGGTCAGAATGGTTGCTCTTGAATTTTTGTATAATTTTTAGTTGAGTAAATATAGTACTTCATTCACAAATGGTAAAAAGGGATTTTATGGTTTAAAAATTAATTATGGATGATATTGCTGTTGAAAAATTATGAGACTTAGGAATTGAGATTTTCACGCCATTATATGCTTGTAGACATTTATTCATGATTTTTAGAATCTTAGTACGACACTTTCTTTACAAGTCCACCTTTTGGAGATTTTTGATAATTAATTTATTTAGAGATTAATACTTGCTGAAAAATTATGAAACTTGGTCAATGCTATTTTTAAGGCTGTATCTGCATGGTATAATTAATTTATAATTTCTATATGGATATTTTCTGTACTTGATTCATAAATAACGAAAGATAGAAAATATTGCTAAAATAGTTTTAGTGCCCTTTTGATGATAGAAAAATTGTGATACTTTGGATTTACCATATTGAGATAACATAATATTTATAATAATTTTGTTGGACATCTTTCATGAGTACTTAGGGTAGTTCATGATCAAACCGGTAGCCCTTGGAATTTTTGAGGAAATTAATTAAATGCCAGATAAATTAGGAAAAATTATAATTTTCTGATTATAGGCTAATTATATCATGATATACCTCCAGTAAATAAGTTAGGGCATTTGGATGAGTATTGGATCATTTCCTATCTGGTTCGACATATAACATAGGATAGTTTGCAATTAGCAATTTGAGTTAACAGTCATAGGATATGATGGGGCACAGCGTTGGAGTTAGTTAATTTGCTGAATTGGACGGATGTGAAAGTGTTCACCATATAAGGATGGGAAGGTTGGTGATAAGTGGTGTTGGCTAGAGTTAAGAGGTGCTCGGGTTCGACGAAAGATCGTCTTTCCCGAAGAGAGGAAGGTTAAAAATCACACTAGATTAGTCTATCGTAACACAAGAAGGTAATGGGTAAGAGAATCAACAAATAATAATAAGTATCTTGCGAAAGGGAACGATGGGCGTAATCACATCATAGTTCATAGTGCCCCTTGAGAGCCCTTCACAGGGAATACCGGGGGCAGTCCTGGGTTAACGTAAACTGTATTAACAAGCTGAAAAGAGTAACTTAGTAATTAGGGTTGCACATTTCACAAACATAGATAGCACATGAAGATAGTTGGGAGCTTCGGCTTGGATAGTTAAGAGATGGACGTTTTGGTCCGGAGAGCTTCGGCTCAGATAGTTAAGAGACGGATGTTTTGGTCCGGGGAGTTTTAGCTCGATTGTTTGAGACATACATTTTAGTCCGGGGAGCTTCGGCTCGGTTTTTGAATACGTTAAATTTGCATGTGCATAAAAGGAAAGAAAATTAAGATGGTGGGTCTTCGGTATTGGAGGGTCGATGCACCGACGCCAATACGCTGACTCGGCAAGTGTGGTTAACACTTCGCCAACAGAAGTCCGGTGCGCCAGCCGGCAAGAGTACGCAGGAGTCCGCTTCGTGCACCAAGCGTTGAGGCGTACGATAGGTCTGACCGGTAGTGCTTTTCTGGTTTAGAGGTGGGCGAGGCCCAACCAACCGCTTTCGTCTGCCACTACGGAGGTATCCTGGGAGGTTACGGCTCCAGAAAGGGGGAACTAAAGGTCTGTGTGCACAGAGTCGGGTGTGTGTGTTGCACTTGTATGTTCCATCATACCCACTTACATGTCATAGCATAACCGATTCATTTAACCCCTGACACCTAACGTATAAGTGGAATGGGATGCTTATACATTAGGACTTGCAAAACGACCCCTTGGTCTATAAGCTTGTGTGGGCAAGTTTATAAATTAAGTTCAATTTTGATATATATATATATATATATATATATATATATATATATATATATATATATATATATTACTGTTTGATAACCAACGCCCCAACGTATAAATTGGTATGAGACTTTTTATACGATGGGAGCTATGCAGAAGACCCCTTGGCTTATGTGTTCTCACATAAGTGAAGGTTACTTTTCATATTTCATCTTATTGCCATTATTTATTATAGAATTACTAGATTAGTTCCGCTGCCACCTGTTTCTTTTGATTTATTCTCCACCTTCATGTCCTTCCCTTTCTTCCTCTCCGTTCGGTACTTAAGAGCCATGGGGGAAGGGGTAGGGGATGATAGGGCTTAGTCTTTATGACTAACGATTTTCGAACCGCATCATTTTAGGGAATCATGGAGCCCAGCACGGGGGAGCAGCCCCAGAGACCGGTGGGCTTGGAGATGGGGCAGTCTAGCTCCAGAGTTCATACAGCCGGGACCGTGAGTCTCGACCTTGAGTAGATGTTATGTCTTTTGCTTCCGC
Organism: Platanthera guangdongensis; assembly: GCA_039583875.1. Classification (NCBI taxonomy): domain Eukaryota; kingdom Viridiplantae; phylum Streptophyta; class Magnoliopsida; order Asparagales; family Orchidaceae; genus Platanthera; species Platanthera guangdongensis. The sequence goes on along the minus strand of CM077159.1, from coordinate 136,370,682 downwards.
GTGAGCGATTTGTAGTGAGGACATGATGTTCCGGGCACAAGCCCGTATTTTAGTACTCTGATATATTATTCTATGGACACTCCCTTCATGGAGATTATTTATATGATATGTGATTTTCTGTGAACTTACATGTCTATTCTCTTGTACTGCTACTTTTGTGATCAATAAGGAAGTCAGAATCGGCGTTTTGTAGTGACGATCTTCCCGGGCGCGAAGGTGTCACCGCAAAGCGGCGGTTATGGGCATAAGACCCCAGGGTTTGAACGAGAAAAAAAAGGGGGGGTCTTACACCATGGGCCCCACTCGGCGAGAGCTCTGAGCCGAGAGCCTTCTATGCAGAGCCCGACGCAAGCGGTGTCGCCTGCTTACAGGCGAGAGCTCCTTCAAGACAGGAGCTTGGCGCAAGCGGAAGCGTTCCCGCCTACTTAGACGAGAACTTCTTTAGGGAGGGAACTCCTCTGGCTAGCCTGATTGTGACAGTTGGTGACTCCTGGTCTGACTCAGCGAATATGGGATTGTACACAATCTCCGCTCTTTTTTTGTTAGCTTTGCACTCCAAAAGACACATCCAACCCGTAAATATTCGCTGAGCACGTGTCAACATCAGGGAATCTTTTGGTGGGCCGTACCGTGGCTATATATGTGTTGATAGACGGTCATAACTCTGCCCTTGAATCATCATTCTTCGCTTGAGTTCTCCCCTCCTCTCACGATGCATTCCAAGCACGCCGACAAACCGCTTCTGTAGGATCTTCAAGACCGCATCGATGCGACACAGGCGCGAGCTAATGCTAACAGCGCCTTGGTTGCCCCCTGGCTGGCGAGAAAGTCGTCAGCCGCTGAGCCTCCTCAACCAAAGAAAACAAAGAATGCGAAGGTGGTCCTGCGAGACCTGCCTCACGAGAACAGGAGCCCGCCCACCCCGACCCCAAGCCGCGCGGATGATCCCTCTCCGCAAAAGGTATGTCTGACTCGCTGATCATTGAAACTACTAATTGCTTATGCGGGAGGACATGTAGCTGGCGCGATACTTCTCGCAAGAAACGGTTCCCGACGTCGTCAGGTCCCCGCGGGAACCCTTGGATCCATCATCTCGTCCTCCTGAGGACCAACCACGGGTCTCGGAGGTGGATCCTCTGCCTGACCCGAGAACTGCAGGTATCTTTTCCACTCTCGCTCTTAACTCAAATCTCAGAATGCTGAATTGTCTTCCCGCAGCACCAGATTCCGCCCAGCCAGGTATCGCTACCTGGGAGAACGAAGTAAGGGCTGCAAATCGGCCTGCCCCCGCGGTTGATTCCTCCCTACCGGTGGGAGGAATGGCTGCCGAATCTTCCGCAGCTCTACAGGATGCCATCCATCACGCAGGAGAGGAGACCTCCCCCCCCCCCCCCCCCTTCCGGCCAAGCCGGGATCACCACTCGCAAAATCTTCCCCCCGGGAAGAGGGAAGCCGATCCACCTACTCTTTAGAACTGAGGGGGGGGGGGGCTGGGCCTTCTCGCCTGCCGTCGGCCTGTGGTTCTCTCCATACTGCATGTATGTGGTATGTTTATCATGATTATCACTTAGTTCTCGCCATGACTGTGGAATTCTTTTGCCAGGGGATCCGGGCTCGCGGTCGGGAGCTTACACAGAGGATGAAGAAGATGAAGAAGACGAAGACAGAGAGGGGGAAGACGGTGAGAGCTCCCCCTTCCCTTTATTTGACGAGATGGAGGAAATCTTGACCAGTGCCGGGAGCGCTAGAAGACGGGGGACGAAGGTTGCCGCCATCCTGTCGAAGCTTATCCGGTGGGAGCAGGCCCATGACTCCACGACGAGAGAGTTCCGCCAGTCAGTGGAGAAGAGGCTGGAGGCTCTGCAGCGGGACTACTTCATCGGCGAGACGGATCGGCCAGGCGTGCCTACCATCGGGTCCTCTCCCGAAAGGTGCATCGCACGGATCCGAGACCTGTCTCGCCGGATCAACCTAGGATGCACCGTCTTGTCGTCCTACTTCAAACCGCAAGCGCCACAGAGGACCAGGTAGCGGGAGCGATGACGATGGCGGTGGGAGCCCTATTGATTCGCTAGACCTCTCCTTTCCTGCTCTCGGCCTTCCCCTTCCCCAATGTACCCATATTTATTTTCATCTGTCAGTAGCTAATGGCTGCTATTATTGTTGTTACCTTTTATTCAGCTCTCGCTTCGCGAAAGTAACTCCTGACTCTGTATTGTTATTGTTATTATTTTCTTTTATTCAGCTCTCGCGCGGCGAGAGTAACCCTGCTTCCGTTTGTTTTACTTGTCGTGTGTCATCTCATAATGCTTGCGCTAATCATCTGTCAGTCAGTCACTGTCAAACTTTGGCGGGAAACCGAGGCACCGCCTACTTAAGGCGTGACAGTTGTACCCCCGCCGCCTTTTGGAAACAGTCATGATGATCACGATTTTCTATAAATAGAGAAGTTCACCTACCATATTTATTTCTCCAATACAAATACCGTCTTTTCTCTTGTCGCTCTCGCGGTTTGCCGAAAGCTCCCGCTTGCTTCCTCTTCCTCCTCACGTTCTCGCGGTTTTTGCTGTTCTCTCTCTCGCCTCTCTTCTGAAGACCTCGCCTACAACCTCTCAAACACGATGCCGGGCAGAAGCAAGGGACGCTCGAATTGCGCGGAAGCCTTCCAGAAGCATTTGTTTCCCTCCTGCACCCTGACCATGGACGAGTTCCAGCTGACCCGGACTCGTTACGTTCCCGCTGGTTTCACCGCGCGAAACCCCGACAAACATGACAAGGTAAACAATGTGGGGGAGGGGGAGCTCGCCATCCCTCTTGAGCACTTTGAGGAGGGCTTCCGCCTCCCCCTCTGGCCCGAGATGTGTCAGGCCCTCTGGTACTACGGAGTGGTTCTCACACAGTTGAATCCAAACTCAGTCGCGATCCTGGTGGCCTTTATCTACTATATGTGATCCGAGAGGATCGAGTTCAGCCTTCCAATCTTCCGGAAGCTGTTCACCTTCCGCGCCAAGGGAGGGGTGGTCTTCTTTTTAGGGCAGCTGCTCAAGACCATCGGTCTCGCCAACAAGCACCACCACTGGGGCGAGAGGTTCGTCTTCGTTTCCAGCGATTTCGGGAACGTGCCTCTCGTGCCCATTCAATATGAGGACGCCGCTTATAAGCCGCCCTTCTTGGTCTCGCGCGAGAGCGCCCTCCTTGAGTTCTTCGGAACCAAGGACTTCGACGTCCAATTCCTCCGGCAAGACGTTGATTCACTCCTCCTCGTGCCTCCGGGCGAAGGTACGGTCTCGCCTTTGTCTCGCTATTCCCTTCCTTTTTAAGATTAGAATTGAGTGCTGTCGCTTTCGTAGGAGAGAGCGAGATCCCCCTACACCAACCCTTCAACGAGGCTCGCGCTACCGAGAGCCAATCTGTGAGAGAACCGCTGGCTCTCGCAAAGGCTGCAGCTCAAGCTTGCCGTGACGAGCCGGCCCCGCTTCCTTCGACTGGCGTCGGGAAGCAAAAGCCCGGCGCCCCTCTGACCCCACCGCTCAAGAGGCCCAAGATAACTGCCGCCGAGAAGGGTAAAGCCGCCGCGGTGCCGCCCTCCCAACTTCTCGCTGCAGGCCGCTCTTTTGAGGAGATCTTGCAGGCCGCCAGCGAGATCGCGGTCACCAGGGGCAGCGCCGAGACAGCTGCCGAGAACCCCCCGGCCCCTGGTGGAGCAGATGGTGAGGGAGCCGCCGCAGAGACCTCCGCCCAGTCTCCGTCTGGAGAGGTGTCGCGGGGTCACCGCAATTTTGGTCTCGGCACAAAGTGCCTGGATGCGGAAAACAAACTGCTCCTTCAGTGGGACCCTGCTACCAACAGGGTCTCAATCTCATCTCTTCTCCCCAGCTGGGCGGAGCAAGATGAGGTCACCAGCGAGGCCTTCTCCCTGGGCTAAGGTCTCTACAGCCGGGAGAATGTCAGTGTCTATGACAAAATGACCACCAGGCTCCTGGCCTACGACTCCACCCGGGCTCTGATGCGCGGGATGGAGCTTGCGCATATGTGTGCTCGCCGGAGCATCACCATCGACCGCAACTTCCAGGATATGTTCAAGGCCAGGGAGGGCGCGGTGGCTGAGGCGACTACCTTGAAGGAGGAGCTAGCAGACGCCAAGCAACAGCTGTCTTCGTGCCGGGCGGAAGAGGTAAGCGAGACCTTTCACGGCACTCGCTCCCGCCACTGCAGATTTCAACTTCATTTTTTTCCTTTCATGCTAACCTCTCGCTATACAGGATTTCGCACAAGCCGTGGAGCTTCGCGCGGAGCTGGCCCAGGCGCGATACGAGAACGTCATGTTGAGGGACCAGATCCTGCGCATGGAGGCGAATGCGCCCCCTCCCTTGGACGAAAGGTTAAAGAGCCGCTACTACTCCGTCTACGACATCGACAAGCTCCTCCAGGCCAACGCGCAAGCCACAGGCAAGCTGAATCTGGAGACGCTGCAGGATGTCAGTTTCTTGGCCGGGAGACCATTACCGCTCATCAGCTCGTCCCCTGGCTCTTCGAGCCTGTCCCGAAGCCCCCAGGCGCGCCCGATTCCCTGCCCTCGGATGTCCCGAAGTCCCCTACCGCGGGTGGCGAGACATCCGGGGAGAGCTCAGGCGATAGCTCCAGCGGGAGTTCAAGCAGGAGCTCTGAGGGGTACAGCTTGTCTCCTTGAGGGCCCCCCCTTTTCTTTTCTTTTCTTTTTGTTGTACTGAGCGAGAACGCTCTAGATCTGTAACTATACATTGTAAATATTGTATTCATGCCATTCTCTTTAATGCAAATGCGCTTGATATAATTGTTGTGGCCGAGTGCTTCTTAAGCATGTTTCCGCTGAGGCCCTTGGCCTCCCTAAGGTATTCTCCCTTAGTGACGGATATGCGGGAACTTGTCGAAAGAGCCCAGGGTTTGGACATTTCGTTCCCACGTTCTGCCGAAAATCGTCTGCCGGGAACATGGCTCGAGGGCCCCTTAAGACGAGGTCATCCCCCTTTAGCTTGCGCGAACTATTCGAAGCTTTTGTCTAACGCTTCCCACTATCCAAGGATACTGCCAGGAGTGTTCTCGCCGAGAGCTTCCTTCGGCGAGATCTCCTTGGCGAGGACTTCCCTGCCGAGATCTTCTTTGGCTGAGGCCTCACCTGCCTAAAGGGGCCTTGCCTCTTTTAATTCCGCGTTCCGGGTGCGTTTCTCGCCCTGCTCAGAGCATCCGGGTCGGAGTGTCTCCTAGGATCAAAAGCTTCCCTCCCCCAGGCAAGCCCTCGGGCCTGCCATCTAACGAGAGCCTACACAGCGGGTCTACCTGGGGCCGAGCCAAGCTCGGGATGTCGATGAAGTTCTCAAACCAAACTTATCCCCCACAGGCGAGCCTTCGGACCTGCCAGCTAGATGAGAGCCTGCGCAGCGGGTCTACCTGGGGCCGAGCCGAGCTCGGGGTACTGATGAAGTTCTCAAACTAAACTTATCCCCCATAGGCGAGCCTTCAGACCTGCCAGCTAGATGAGAGCCTGCGCAGCGGGTCTACCTGGGACCGAGCCGAGCTCGGGGTGCCGATGTAGTTCTCAAACCAAACCTATCCCCCACAGGCGAGCCTTCGGACCTGCCAGCTAGATGAGAGCCTGCGCAGCGGGTCTACCTTGGACCAAGCCGAGCTCGGCATGCCAATGAAGTTCTCAAACCAAACCTATCCCCCACAGGCGAGCCTTTGGACCTGCCAGCTAGATGAGAGCCTGCACAGCGAGTCTAACTGGGGCCGAGCCGTGCTCGGGTTGCTGATGAAGTTCTCAAACCAAACCTATACCCCACAGGCGAGCCTTCGGACCTGCCAGATAGATGAAATCCTGCGCAGCGGGCCTACCTGGGGCCGAGCCGAGCTTGGGGTGCTGATGAAGTTCTCAAACCAAACCTATCCCCCACAGGCGAGCCTTCGAACCTGTCAGCTAGATGAGAGCCTGCGCAGCGGGTCTACCTGGGGCCGAGCCTAGCTCGGGGTGCCGATGAAGTTCTCAAACCAAACCTATCCCCCACAGGAGAGCCTTTGGACCTTCCAGCTAGATGAGAGCCTATGCAGCGGGTCTACCGGGGGCCGAGCCGAGCTCGGGGTGTCGATGAAGTTCTCAAACCAAACCTATCCCCCACAGGCGAGCCTTCGGACCTGCCAGCTAGATGAGAGCCTGCGCAGCGGGTCTACCTGGGGTCGAGCCGTGCTCGGTGTGCCGATGAATTTCTCAAACCAAACCTATCCCCCACAGGCGAGCCTTCGGACCTGCCAGCTATATGAGAGCCTGCGCAGCGGGTCTACCTGGGGCCAAGCCAAGCTCAGGGTGCCGACGAAGTTCTCAAACCAAACCTATCCCCCACAGGTGAGCCTTCAGACCTGTCAGCTAGATGAGAGCCTGCTCAGCGGGTCTACCTGGGGCCGAGTCAAGCTTGGGGTGCCGATGAAGTTCTCAAACAAAACCTATCCCCCACAGGCGAGCCTTCGGACCTGCCAGTTAGATGAGAGCCTGCGCAGCGGGTCTACCTGGGGTCGAGCCGAGCTCGGGGTGCCGATGAAGTTCTCAAACCAAACCTATCCCCCATAGGCGATCCTTCGGACCTGCCAGCTAGATGAGAGCCTGCGCAGCGGGTCTACCTGGGGCCGAGCCGAGCTCGGGGTGCTGATGAAGTTCTCAAACCAAACCTATCCCCCACAGGCGAGCCTTCGGACCTGCCAACTAGATGAGAGCCTGCGCAGCGGGTCTACCTGGGGCCGAGCCGAGCTCGGGGTGCTGATGAAGTTCTCAAACCAAACCTATCCCCCAGATGCGAGCCTTCGGACCTGCCAGCAAGATGAGAGCCTACGCAGCGGGTCTACCTAAGGTCGAGCCGAGCTCGGGGTATCACAAAACACATAATTACGTCATATTATAAAAATTTCATAGTAGGCAAGAGAAAATCAAGTCAACTGATGTAGTATATTAAGTTTAATTTTGGATACACAATTACATCCTTCCCACTTCATGGGTAGAAGCGTTTCAGGTCATCGCCGCTCCAGGTGTTGCTTAAGGCCATCCCCTCCACGTCGTGGAGGTAGTAACCTCCTGTTCCAAGGACTTCCTTCACTATGTACAGTCCTTCCCAGTTTGGGTTGAGCTTGCCCACGGGAGCCGACCCTCCTGCCGCGTCAACCTTTCTCAGCACCAGATCTCCTTCAGTAAACTGTTTGACCCTGACATGCTTATCAAAATACTTGGCCTTCCGCCGCTTGATCTCTTCTTGCCTGATAGCTGCCACGTCCCGCAGTTCTTCTACCGTATCTAGCGAGAGGCGTAGCCCCTCTTCATTTTCCAATCTCCAAGTCTCATCTCCTTCGCTCGCGACTGTGACCCGCGGGGACCGAACCTCGAACTCCACTGGTAGGACCGCCTCACACCCGTGAGAAAGCTTGAAGGGGGTCTCATCGGTGGCCGTGTTCAGGGTCGTTCGCAAGGCCCATAGGACGGAGGGGAGCTACTCCACCCAATTTCCATTTAAGTTCTCCACCTTCTTTTTAAGCAGGTTTACAATGATTTTGTTTGCCGCTTCCACCTGGCCGTTGCTCCGGGGGTGGTGGACAGAGACAAATCTGAGGTCTATCCCCAGTTGGGCGCAGAAGCTGATGAACTCTTCACTGGCAAACTGGGGGTCGTTATCTATCACTATTGCTTGAGGCAACCCGTGTCTGCATATGATCTCCCCCCAGATGAAGTTCCTTATGACTTGCGAGGTGACCTTGGCCAAGGCCTTAACCTCCAGCCACTTTGAGAAATAATCGACCATGACCAAGAGGAACCTCCTCTGTCCACTAGCCGGAGGAAAAGGTCCAACTAAATCCGTCCCCCAGATGGCGAACGGCCACGGCGCCGTGATGCTTCCGAGCCTTTGGGCTACCAAGAGCTGAAGGGGGCGCAGAGATGACATTTTTGACACCTCCTTGCAAACTCCGCAGTATCCTTCCTTAGGGTGGGCCAAAAGTACCCCTGCCTGACCACCCTTGCCTCCAACATCCTCCCTCCAGAATGACTGCCGCACTCGCCCGAGTGCACCTCTCCCAAGATCCTTGGTATCTCTTCTTCTGTCACACATTTAGCTAGGAGCCCTGACAACATCTTACAATGCAGGCCCCCTTCTATCATCAGATAGTGAGCTGCCTTGCGCCTGAAGCTTTTCCCATCCTTGGTCCCCTCAGGAAGTTCACAGGTGGTTAGGAAGGTCACCAATGGATCCGCCCATGAGGGTCGTCGATCCACCACCATCAACTCTCCTTCCTTGATAGCCGGTCGAAATAGCTCCGTCAAGGTCCCTCCTCCCCGAGGTCAAAAATTAGCCAATCGATTGGCAGCTATACTTTCTTCCCTTGGAACATGTTGGATTGAGAACGACCGGAACCCACCGATGATCGCCCTTACCTTGGATAGGTATTTTATGAGGGTAGGCTCCCGAGCTTCAAACTCTCCTCGGATCTGAGACGCTACTACCTTTGAATCAGTGAAGGCCTCCACATCCTTAATCTCAAGCTCCTTTGCCAAGCGAAGGCCGGCGATCACGGCCTCATACTCCGCTTGGTTGTTGGTTACTGGAAAATGGTAAGCCACTGCCTGCTCTATCACGACTCCCTGGGGGCTAATCAACACCACTCCTCCCCCGAGGGAATGTTTTCCCGAGGCCCCATCGACCATCATCTTCCATGCTTCTTGTGGCCTTTGCTCTCCCTCCTCGACTTCAACAACATAATCTGCCAGAAAGTCCGCCACTGCTTGCGCCTTGATGGAGAGTCTCGGAATAAAAGAGATGTCAAACTCGCTTAGTTCAATAGACCACTTAGCAAGTCTTCCCGAGTGCTCTACTCCTTCGAAGATCTTGCGAAGAGGATCGCCGGTCACCACCCTAATCGAATGTGCTTGAAAGTATGGCCAAAGTTTCCTTGCAGATATGACCAAAGCGTAAGCTAGCTTTTCGAGGATGGGGTAGCGGAGCTCTGCTTTCTTCAATATCTGGCTGATGTAGTAGATGGGCAGTTGCTTCTTTCCTTCTTCCCTCACTAGGACGGAGCTTACCGCCTCCGCTCCTACTCCAAGGTACAAGGTCAGGTCCTCCCCTTCTTTTGGGCTCTGAAGCAGAGGAGCCTGAGAGAGCTGTCTCTTCAGCCCTTGGAAGGCTTCTTCGCACTCGGCGGTCCACTCAAACCTTTGATTCCCTCGCAACACCTTGAAGAATGAAGAACACTTGTCTCCTGACCTGGAGAGGAACCTGCTCAGCCCTACCAGCTTGCCTGTCAAGCGCTGGACCTCCTTGGCATCGCGAGGTGATTCCAAATCCAGGATGGCCTTTACCTTATCCTGGTTAGGCTCCAACACTACCAGAGTCAAGAGATGCCCAAGGAACTTCCCGCGGCTGGCCCCGAAGACACACTTCAAGGGGTACAGCCTCATCTTGAACCTCCTCAGGGTGGCAAACGTCTCTTCTAGATCCTTCAGGTGTGAATCGACGTACTTGCTCTTGATCATTAGGTCGTCGACATAGACCTCCAAGTTTCTCCCCCTTTGATCTCGTAAGACCCGATCCATCATGCCTTGGTAGGTAGCCCCTGCGTTCTTCAACCCAAAGGGCGTCATTTTATAACTGAAGCATCCCTCCCTCGTGATGAAGGAAACATCCTTGACATCGGGAGGGTGCATCCGGATCTGGTGATAACCTGAAAAAGCATCCAAAAAGCTCATGATAGAAAAGCCGACGGCTGAATAAACCAGCGCGTCGATCCGAGGTAGGGGGTAGCAATCCTTTTGGCATGATTTATTTAATAAAGAAAAAATCAATACACATTCTCCATTTACCACCCCCTTTTTTAACCATTACCACATTGGAGATCCAGCCTGGATACTGGATCTCTGAGATGAAGACGGCCTCCAGGAGCTTCCTGACCTCTTCGCGGATGGGCTCCTCCAGCTTGGTGGTGATCGCTCTCATCGTTTGGCGTATGGGGCGAGTGCGGGGGTCCAGGTTCAGGCGGTGGCAGGCCACGTGCACGTCGATGACCGGCATGTCTGTCGCGCTCCAAGTGAAGATGTCGATGTTGCTTTGAATGCAGGCCCGCATTCACTCCCGGGCCTCGGGACTCAAGCCCCCGCTGACCCGCACCCTTTGCATCTACCCTGCGCTGGTGAAGACCTCCATCTCCACCACTTCCTCGGCCGGCTCCATCCGCGACTGCTCCCATCCGACCCTTGCCTATTCCTCCAGCTCCAGCTCCTCCCTTCCTACCTCCTCATCGATCTCCATTGCCTTCTCCAGCCCCTCCTACTGCTGCTCAACTTCCACGCCCCTCTGGGCCTCTCCCTCAGCTCCTCCTGCTTCTTGTTCTTCTACCTCCATCGCCCCTTCCGGGCTCTCCTGCTCCTCGTCCCCCTGGACCTCCTGCACATATCCTCCCTACTGCTCCTCCTCAATCTCCTCCCCTCTGACTTCTTCTTCAGTCTCCTCTCTCACCTCCTCTAGGCTCATCTCCTCCCCGATAACCTCTTCATGTGCCGCCATCTCCTTCTCCAACTCCTCTGCCTCTGCCATCCACGATATTGTGTTGACTGCCGTAACGTAGCACTGTATTGCCACCTTCGGGTCCCCTCTGACCCTGACCTGCACCCCTCCATTATTGAACTTGAGGTACTGATGAAACGAGGAGGGGATGCAACAAAAGGCGCTGATGAGGGGGCGCCCAAAGATGGCGTTATAGCTGCTTGGGGTGTCCACGATCACGAACCTGCATTTCCGTGACACGCCCCCCAACTTCACGTGCAGCCCTACTCCCCCTTCCACTTCCTTCCTCTCTCTCCAGAGAACCTGAACATCAGTCCATCCGAAGCCAAGATCCTCTTTCCCTCAACCCTCATCTCATCGAAGGCCTTCTTGAAGATAACATTTACTGAGCTCCCATTGTATACTAGTATCCTTGAGACTGTGAAATTCTCCACCGCCGTCTGGATCACCAGGGCGTCACAGAACGGATCTTCATATTCTGGCATGTCTGCTGACAAGAAGGTGATTTTTTCTTCCGGTGGGGGAGCCTTGGAGGTAGAGGCGAGCCCCCTTCGGTACATGGTTTGCAGGCTTCCCTTGCGACTTGCCTCGATCCCCACTCCTCCGTGAATCACCCTGATTCCTCCCCGGGTTCCCACGTCTACCCGATCTTCACACCTATCCTCCATCTCCCCTGCTGTACTTCTACGATCCTAACCGGCGGATCCTGCCTCCCTGCTCCTCTTGCTTCCCTCATCTCCAAGAACTTAGGGCAGGTGGCCGTTGCGTGGCCCTCCTCCTGGTGGAAGTCACAAAAGAGCAACGCCACCCTACCCCTTCTTCCTTCTCCTCCTCCTCTTCTCCCTCCTCCTCGAACTCCTCTCCTCGCTCCTCTTCCTCTGCCCACCTTCATGGCCTCTTGCGGCGGTGGGACACGAACCCTTGGCACCTGCCTCCACGCCGGTTAGTCGAACCTCTTGGGTTCCAGTAGGTTATCTCTTCCCTGATAGCCTCCTCCTTGGCCCTGGGGGCGACCCTCCTGGGGCCTCCAACCCAACCGGCTGTTCGGCTCCCGGGCCCTCCATCCCTGTTGCTACCCCTGCCTTCGGAGCTCTTCCCTTCTCCTTTCTTCTCTCTGCTCCCTCTGCTCCCTCGGCTCCTTCTGCCTTCCCGCTGCAGGTTCCTTCACATCATCCTCTGCCAGCCTGGCCAACTTCCGGGCAAATGCTGGGTTTGCTCTCTCGAAATCTATCTCCTTTGCCGCCCTCTCCATGAGCTCCTCAAAGGAGAGGGGGGCACTCTCTTCAACTCCATGCTAAAGAATCCCGGCCTCAGCCCCAGGGTAAAGGCGAGCATCAATGCGTACCCTGGGACCTCCTGGACCAGGAGTATCTCTTCTTGAAACCGGTCGACATAGTTGTTGAAGTATTAGACCGGGTGGCCTTGCGGTCTTGTCTAGCAGTTTGTTGACCGAGCGGTCTGGCGGTCTCCTCTGGTGCTTGGAGACTGGGCGGTCTATCGGACTCACATTGCGGCTTGTTCTTATCCTGCTGGAGTTGCCGTGCGGTTAACCCATCTATCTAACCGCGCGGCCTGTGCGGTCTCCTTTATTTCTAGCCGTTCTGCCCTATACATGTTTAGTCCCACATTGTTTGTTTATACTCTCTCATATATCCTCCATTCTATATAAGGGAGGTCATACCTTTGTAAATGATATCTTTTTTGGATAATAAAATTTCAATTATTCAAAAGTCTATCCGTTTGTTCTTGCATGTTCGCTACTTTCTACATGGTATCAGAGGACACGGTCTTTTCCTCCTGATTGTGTGCGCTCTCTGATTCTCGCGGCTTGTTTTCTGCTTTCAGCGACCTGTCTTCGCGACTTGCCTTCTACTCTGTCCGCTGCCCTGTTCGCGCGGCTTGTTTCTGTCTACTGCCCTGTTCGCGTGACTTGCTTCTCCTTGGTTCTCTTCTCCTGCTGTTATTCGTCGCCGCGACCTGTTTCGGTGTCGCCGCACACCTGGTTCCTTCTTGCCTCTCCGACTTCCTAGTCGTTGTGGCCTGTTTTTGTTCGCCTGGCTTGCGACTTATTGTTGTCGCTGCTTCTTTCTTCCTCTTCTCTTCTGTTCGCTCGGCCTTTTCAGTCCGCGCGACCTCTTCCCCACTGTACCTTTGCCTGCTTTCTAGCCGCTTGTGTTCGCGCGGCTTCTTCCTTTTTATCCGCTGCGGTTTCTTGCTGTGTTCTTTGACTACTTCCGGTCTCACCACCCCCGTTATCTCCACCACTCCTGCCGCTCCTTCTCCTCCTCCTCCTTCAGGCAACCTTGGCACCCTTTCTAAGCTTGTTGGCTCCAACTATCCCGATTGGAGCGTTTCTTTCACTTTTCTCCTTCGCTCTCAGCGCAAGCGTCATCACCTCACCGATGACCCTCCTCCTCGTAACTCTCCTGAGTTTGATGACTGGGATGCGAGTGATGCTCTTGTCCGCACCTGGCTGGCCAACAGCCTTTCTGATGAGTGCCTTCCCGTCATTCGCCATGATGAGACGGTCAAGGCCGCCTGGCTTCACCTCGCTGCTCTCTATTCGAAGGGGGGCCAGACTTCCCGCATTTATACTCTCTATGCGGACCTCTTCGTCCGCCCTTCCATGTCTCCTACTGCGGCTTATCAGCAGGTTCAGGCTCTTGGTGCTGAAATCCTCCAGAATCGCCCCTTCTCCGCGGACTTGGCCGAACAGCACAAACACTTCCAGGAACTCCTGGTTATTTGTTATCTTCTCCATCTTCCCGATTCCTATGATCTGATCCGCCAGCAGATCCTGGGTTAGGCGGAATCTCCCACTTTGGATGCCACCGTAGCTCGCATTACCGCTGTTACTTCGCTGCTCCAGCGGCCTCTGTTGGCCTCACCCCCTTCCCAGGACTCCTTTGCTCACCAGGCTCAGAGGGGGGGGACCTAGTGGCCGCGGCCACTCCGGCGGACGGGGTTCATCCCGGTTCCTCTGCTCTCACTGTGGTCGTACCGGCCATTCTGTTGCCCGCTGCTGGCAGAAACATCCTCACCTTCGCCCTTCCGGTGATGCTCCTTCTTCGGCCTCCGCCTCTTCTCGGTCGTCTGCCTCTGTGGCCACGACGTCAGGTAGTTCCCACGTCGTTACCCAAGGTAAATGGCTGATTGACTCCGGTGCTACAAATCATATGACTGGCAATCCTCATTGCTTCTCCCGTCTTGAGACACATGACCGCTTACCCCCGGTTCGTGTGGCGGATGGTTCCCCGTCCCCGGTTCATGGGACGGGCATGGTTCAACTCACCACATCGCTTTGCTTGGAGGACAACCTCTATGTCCCGAAGTTCCCGTGCAATTTATTATCAGTTACTACTTTATGCCGACAACTTCAGTGCTCCGTCTTATTCACTCCAACTACTTGTTCTTTTCAGGACCCGAGAACCCAGCGGACGATTGCTACTGGGACTGAGAGCGGCAGCCTCTACTTCCTCGACGATGTTTCCGCTCTGTCCGCCTACTCCTCTTCTACCGATCTCCTTTAGTGGAATCTTCGCCTTGGACATCCTCCTCCTCGGATTCTTCGACAGCTTCTGCCCCACTTACCCCTACCAGTTCTCCGCTCAACTGTGATGCGTGTCAGCTTGGCAAACATCATCGCTCCTCCTTCCCACCGAAGCAAGGCCGTGGCTCCTCTCACCCGTTTGATCTTATTCATTTTGATGTATGGGGTCCTGCTCCTACCCTCACTGTTGGTCGGGGTAGTTCCTATTTTGTCACTTTTATAGATGATTTTTCACGATGTACCTGGGTGTATCTATTAAAAGATCGCTCTGAACTCTTTTCTGTTTGGCAATCATTTTATTTTATGATTCAGAATCAGTTTGACATTTCTATTAAAGTTTTACGTTCTGATAATGCCAAGGAATATCTTAATAATGAGTTCTCCTCTTTTTTCACCAACATGGTCTTCTTCATCAAATTACTTGTGTTTACACCTCCTAGCAGAATGGGGTGGCGGAGCGTAAAAACCGTCACCTTCTTGATGTTGCTTGTACTCTCATGACGCAGATGCACGTACCTCGCTCCTACTGGGGCTACGTTGTGCTTCTCGCTTGCTATCTCATCAATCGTCTTCCCTCTACAGTTCTCCACGGCCAGACCCCCTTCTCCATTCTCTACCCCACAAGGAACCTTTTCCTCTCTCTCTCCGTGTCTTTGGCTGTACGGCCTTTGTTCATGCTCCCTCCGCTACCCGCGACAAGCTTTCCCCCCGTTCCACCAAGTGTGTCTTTTTGGGGTACTCTACCACTCAAAAAGGCTATTGCTGTTTTGACCCCCTTCTCCGCAAGCAGTTTGTCTCCGCGGATGTGACTTTTTTCGAGAATGCTTCCTATTTCTCTCCTACCTCTTCTCTTCCTTCTGATCTCTCCGTTCCCTCCACGCCTCTCGACGTATTCCCACATCCATCTCCTCCTCCACCGTCTCCTTCCCAGTCCGTCTCCCCACCCACCCCTCCACCCTCCTCTCCGTCGCCGTCTCTCTCTAGTCCCGGGCCAGCCTTCTCCGCCACGGACGCTCCGGTCGCTGACGCACCCGTCGACCTGGATCTTCCTATTGCTCTTCGCAAAGGGGTGTGGGCGTGTACTCAACACCCGCTTGCGGCAGTTGTTTCCTATGATCGGCTTTCTCCTTCTCGCAGGTGTTTTGCCTTGGCTATCTCCGCTACTTCTACTCCCCGCACCTACCAGGAGGCTCTTGCTCTCCCTCATTGGAAGTCTGTCATGGATGAGAAGATGGCTACTCTTACTGACAGGGGTACCTGGACCCTTGTTCCTCCTCCCGTGGGCACTGATGTGGTTGGCTGTTGCTGGGTCTACGTTGTGAAATTTCGCCCCGACGGCACTGTGGATCGCTACAAGGCCCGGCTGGTAGCCAAGGGCTTCACTCAGACTTACGGCATTAATTACTTTGATACCTTTTCTCCGGTTGCTCGCCTCAGCACCATCCGGGTTCTTCTCTCTGTGGCTGTTAACCGGGATTGGGCTATTTCCCAGCTTGATATGAAGAATGCCTTTCTCTATGGAGATCTTCAGGAGGACGTCTATATGGAGCAACCTCCTGGGTATGTTGCTCAGGGGGAGACACGCGTATGTCATTTGAAGAAGGCCATTTATGGCCTAAAGCAGAGCCCTCGGGCGTGGTTCGACAAATTCAGTGGCATTGTGGCTACCACCGGCTTTAGAAGGAGTTCGGCCGATCACTCCTTATTCATTCGCAAAATGGCCTCGGGACTGGTGGTTTTGGCAGTATATGTGGATGATATTCTTCTTACTGGCGATGACCGAGATGGGGTTGTTGGGTATTGTATCCACAATGTACCTGATTTGAAGAAGCCCCTGGACAAGCTAAGGTCAATAGACTATGTATTTGATAAACTTTTTCTAGTTGTGCTTGTAGTTTTTCCACGCTAAGTGCACACCAATGTCAGGGTGCAGTAGGTCAATATACACGGGTCTGCACGACGTAATCCCTCATTGAGCAGATCAGTGTGTTGACCTACGTGTACTCTCTCTATTGGAGTGCACTTATTTTCAAGCACAGGGCCGCTCATATGCAAAAGAAGACAAGGAGCATGGAGGATCAAGGAGCAGCTCCTAGGTGGAAGACGAAAAATCGTCCAAGGCAAATTCGACGAGAATCACCAAGTGATTCTTGCCGAATCGGCGAGAATCACCAGTGATTCTCGCCGAATCGACGAGAATCATCAGTGATTCTCGCCGACTCCTTTTGGCCATCTCAAAATGGTGCCGAGTAAGATTCGGCGAGAATCACTTGTGATTCCCGCCGAACCTGTGGTCAAGCAGCCCTTGTATAAAGTAAAATTCGTTGAGAATCGACAAGTGATTCGACGAGAATCACAAACGATTCTCGACGAATCGTCGAGAATCACTTGGTGATTCTCGCCGATTCGTCGAGAATCGTCTGCGATTCTCGCCGATTTTGACTTGGCGTTTTCTCAGATTGCTGCTGGACCGGATTCTGCTTCTGGACTTGTTTGAACCGGATTTTGGGGATTTCTTTTGTGGGTCCCACAAACGGTCAAAATTGTTGTATCTTCAGGGTATAAATACATGGGTATTTTGAACAGTACCTACACAGAAAAATACGCCGAGCTCACGGAAACCCTAAGATCGCGAAATCTTTCCGCCGCCTCCGTCGCCGCTCGCGCAAGTCCGTCGCCGCCACTGATAGATCTTCTTCCCGATCTCCGGCGACAGTAGCTTAGCAAGGTTTGAGTCTCACGCGTCTATCCAGAGATCCTTTGTCTCTCGATTTGTTGATCGGAAACACTTCCCATCCGAATCGATCGAGACGACCGATCCTCGTGTGACCGTTGGTAGACCGAGCCTGCTTTGCAACGAAGTTTGGATCTCCAAGTTCAGCAGCTGCTCCTCACCGTAGCCGCCGATCCCGAAGCTAGCCGCCGCTTGTGTGCCGCCGCCGGTTCCGGGGAAATCCTCTCCAAGAGAGACCAAGGTCGTAGACTCTTCATCGACTTCAAGAACACGTCGTCGAACAAAGAGGAACACCGTAGTCTCCAAGAGAAGTTTGTATCACGTGTACATTCTACATTTATTTTATTGTAAAGGAACTTTTGTTCCGTGTTGTAAGGGTTGGGTGCAACCCGTTTTGTGGGAGTGTTGACTCTCACATGTGGAAGGGCTCCTTCCGTTAGTGAAGGGATTGGATTTCAATCCCGTTGGTGAAGTGACCGAGTCGTCCCTTGTTGGGGAGATAGGTCGAAGGGGGAAAGTGGATGTACCCAAGTCGGGGAACCACTATAAATTTGTTGTGTATTCTGTGTGCTGTGTTTGTTGTTTTTATTGTGCAGGTACATCTGTAAATTCCTCAAAAGAACCACACGTCACCTATCCCCCCCATAGGTGCACATAGCCGACACTTAGTGGACTTTCAAGTGGTATCAGAGCCGAGGTTCCTCAACAAAAAGGTTAACACCTTGAGGTGAATCCTACCACTAGTGTCAACAAGGAGACATACATCTACTATGGACGGGCTCAAGTACTCCGGCAAGATCCCAGTGTGCAACAGACTCAACTTTCCTATCTGGAAGGAAAGAATCAGGTTCTACATGGAAGCAGTGGACCCTCGACTGTTCATGATCGTGCTGGAGGGACCTTATGTCCCCACTAAGGCCTCCACCATTGATCCCACCAAGAAAGTGCCGAAGACACTCTCTGAAATGGACAAGGATGAGATGGTCCTAGTGGGCCTTGACATGAAGGCAAGAAGCATCCTGGTCAGTGCCGTTGATGACTCGATGATGCAAAACTTCAGCAACTGCAGGACAGCTCAGGAGATATGGCAGTGTCTGATCATTCTAATGGAGGGCACAGATGAAGTAAGGGATGATCGGAGATCCCTCCTGAACCAGAAGTATGAGGCCTTCCGGCAAGGGCCTAAGGAAGAGATCGGAGTCACATACGAGAACTTCCTGAAGATTGTCAACGCCCTCAAGGGCTATGGAAGAGTGTTCACCAATGGTGAACTCAATGACAAATTCCTTAGGTCCCTTACTAAGGAATGGTACACAAAGATCTGCGCCATCAGAGAATTTGGCAGACTAGCAGAAACTGATCCACAAATCCTGTTCGGGAAGCTGATGTCCTATGAACTTCAGCTGAACACCAGGAAGGCAGAGGAAGAAGCAGAGAAGGCTGCTGCAAAAGAAAAGACTGTGGCCCTAAAAGCCAGTCACTCCAGAAAAGGGAAGGGTGCGGTGTCATACCGTGCCAGAAATAAGGAAGAAGAGGAGGACTCCGATCCATGCTCCTCCAGCTCAGAACTGTCGGAAGAGGATTTCTCCCTCATCACTCGAGAGTTCAAGAAATTCCTCAAGATGAGGAATCAAAGAAAGAGAGACGGCTCCTCTTCCAGACATCAGAAGAAAAACTACTCTTCTGACAGGTATGCATCTAAACCTAACAAACATCGTTCTTCTGATATTATTTGCTTTGGATGCAATAAGCCAGGTCACGTCGTGGCCGACTGCCATCAAAGCAAAAGAGATAAAGGGAAAGGAGAGGAGCTCAAATCCTCCAGAGATAAGAAGAAGGAGCGGAGCTACATCGCTAGAAGACCAAAGACACTAAGTGAGTCTGATTCCTCAGACTCCAGTGATGATGAGGAAGCCTACTTCGGGCTGGTGGGTCGCTCGGACTCAGAAGGAGAATGCCCCCCATTTACTGGGAAGGTAAAGGCTCACACCCCTCTCTCCGACTCTGACTCTGATCCTGAGTCTCAGGATGATGAACCTGAGGATGGCCCTTCGGCCCGCGAAGCTGAACTCCTCGAAAAGTATGAGCTTCTGCTCAACACTTTCGACGAGTGCCGCAAGAGACTGAAGGCTGAGAAGAAGGAAGTAAAATTCCTTAAGGGTGAGTGTGTATCCCTAAGGGAAGAGGTCACTAGCTTGATCTCTCTCAGACAGGAGCACCTTGACCTAACTTCAAAGCACTCAGAGTCTTTGAAGCTCCTTGATCTCAAGCAGGAGGAAGTCAACAAATTGGAAGAACTACTTGCGGCAGAAAGGAAGATCGTACAGAGCTTCTCTATGCCAAAAACAGTGCTTCCAGTCGTTGACACCTTCTCTGCTCAGGCCAAAGGAGCTGGCTTGGGGCATATTGGGGCATCTGGTTCTTCATCTAGGAGAAACAAGAACCAGAGGAAGAATAAGGCCGCCAAGAAGGCCTCTGCTGATGAAAAGGGGAAGGCTCCTCTTAGTCCTGTTGCGTTCAGGAAGCCTGGCTTTCCTTGCAACCAACATGACTTTGAGTCAACATTTGGGCATCATTTCCGGCCCTCGGTTGCAAAGCCTAAGAGCCGGTATGACGGTTGGAACTTCCCCCGGAACTTTGGTGAGAGTGCCTTCAAGGCACCTTATGAGGAAATCCACATAGGAAATTATGGTCCGTTCTCTAGCGGCCATAATGGAAAGCAGGCACCAAAGGCCAAACCAGTTATACAGAAGGTGACAAAGTCATGTGACTGTTGTCACCATGAGGTCTCCACCTCCAGATCCAAGGCCCCAGCCGCACCCACCGTTCCCAGGGTAAGGTAGGAGCCTAGGAAGAGATACAACAGGTTCGACTGTTGGTGCTGTGGCAAAGTCGGTCACTTTGCCGTGGATTGTTGGTTTAATCCAAGGAACTACGAGACTCCCCATGTTAACAATGCGAGACCGACCACTCGTAGGGTTAACCAACCGAGGGGGAGTGGGCTAACCAGGAATCTAGGACCCAAGTTCGATTGGGTTCCTAAGGCAAATTAATTTTGTTTTACAGGAATGTCCAAAGGCCACCAAAACGCCAATCTGGTATTTGGACAGTGGATGCTCCCGGCATATGACCGGGACAAGAAGCCTGCTGCGTGATTACACTCCAGTCGAGAATGGACCCAAAGTCATCTTTGGAGGGTCAGATCGAGGAGTCACCAGAGGTTATGGTATGATTTCCAACGGTATAATCTCTATCACCGACGTGGCTTATGTTGATGGGTTAAACCATAACCTGATCAGTGTAAGTCAGTTATGTGATAAAGGTTATGACGTTAAGTTCTGCAAGGATAAATGTCTGATAATTTCACGTACCTCTTCTGAGACGGTATTATCAGGCATTAGGAGCAGAAATATCTTTTGCTTAGATTTTCTCAGTTTGGATTCATCTACCCCCGTATGCCTTGTGGCAACAGGCAGTGCATCTCTTTGTGAACAATGGCACAAGAGATTGGCACATATTAATTTCAAGACAATTAGTATGCTATTTTCTAAGAACTTAGTAAGAGATGCTCTCAGTATCAAGTGCATCAAAGATAGCCCCTGTCCGGCATGCCAGATGGGCAAACAGACTCGGGCTACCTTCAAGAGCATTGCAGACAAAGACTCCTCCCGATGTCTTTACCTGTTACATATGGACTTGTTTGGCCCAATGCAAGTTCATAGCTTGGGAGGCAAGTCATATACGCTAGTGATAGTTGATGATCACTCACGGTTTACATGGGTGTTCTTTTTGAAACGAAAGTCAGATACTTTTGACATCTTCACTAATTTTGTCAAGCAGGTTCAGAACGAATTTAACTGCTCCGTGGTCAAAATCCGAAGTGACCATGGAACAGAATTCGAATCTGGGGCTATGACAGAATTTTGTGAAGAACAAGGTATCTTTCATGAGTTTTCCTCCCCGCGCACTCCTCAGCAAAATGGAGTTGCGGAGAGGAGAAATAGAACTCTCATTGAAGCCTGCACGACTATGTTGAAAGATGCTTCTCTCTTGGAATACTTCTGGGCAGAGGGTGTCAATACGGCATGTCATGTACAAAACCGAGCTTTGATCAACAAGCATCATCGTAAGACGCCCTACGAGCTACTGAAAGGCAGGAAACCAACCATGTCCTACTTGAGGATTTTTGGTTGCAGATGCTATGTACTGAATAATGGGAAGTACCCGCGTACTAAATTTGGTGAAAAATGCTTCGAAGGCATATTCATGGGCTATAGTTCCCATAGTCGGGCATATAGGGTCTTCAATAAGAAAACCCTAGTGGTAGAAGAATCAATAAATGTTGTATTTGATGAAGGAAGTTTGCTTAACAGCAATTCTTCCAGTAGTATTCTTGAAGATGCAGGTGCTCGACTTGACCAGCTGAATCTGGATGAGACCCCTAAAGATGACGCACCCAAGTACGTCAAAGTTTCCACCTCGTCATCTGAAAATGTTGAAGATCAAGATGGAACAAATCTTTTAGAAGAAAGAGAAGCACAAGAAGTAGCTGAAGCTCCAGACGCCAGACTTCTAGAGCTCCGTCACGTGAGGGATCATCCTAGAGAACAGATCATCGGAGATCCTCGTGTAGGCGTCAGAACTCGAAGAGGTACAACTAACGAAGTATTGCATCTCAGCTTCCTGTCACAGGTAGAGCCAAAGAAGTTCGACGAGGCGAACAAGGATGCGGCATGGATTCTGGCCATGCAAGAGGAACTACATCAATTCGAACGGTGCAAAGTTTGGACGCTGGTTCCCAGACCATACAAGCAGAATGTGATCGGCACAAAGTGGATCTTCAGAAACAAGCTGGATGAACATGGTGTCATCGTAAAGAACAAAGCCAGGCTGGTGGCTCAAGGTTACCGACAGGAGGAAGGGATTGATTTCGACCAGACCTTTGCACCAGTAGCAAGGCTCGAGGCAATCCGGTTGTTCCTGGCGTATGCTTCACACAAAGGATTCACAGTCTACCAAATGGATGTGAAATCGGCATTCCTGAACGGAGACCTGAAAGAGGAAGTATACGTCGCTCAACCCCCAGGTTTTGTCGATCCTACTTATCCCAATCACGTTTATTTTCTTAATAAGGCCTTATATGGGTTGAAACAAGCTCCACGAGCTTGGTATGAGACTTTATCTAGTTTTCTTCTTGAGAACAAGTTCTCCAGAGGTAAAATAGATAAAACATTGTTTCTCAGGGAAGTCAAAGGCAAGATTTTGCTGGTACAAATCTATGTCGATGACATAATATTCGGCTCAACGGACAACAATCTTTGCAAAAAGTTTTCTAAACTTATGCAAGGAAAGTTTGAAATGAGCAGTATGGGAGAGCTCAAGTATTTCTTAGGCCTTCAAGTGAAACAGTCTGAGGATGGAATCTTCATCTCTCAGACAAAGTTCACAAATGAACTCCTTAAGAAATTCGGTATGGAGAGTGCAACCTCTATGAGGACTCCAATGGGATCCACCATGTCTCTGGATAAGGATGAGAAAGGTAAACCTTTCGATGAAACCAAATACAGAAGCATCATTGGATCCCTGCTCTACCTTACTGCCAGTAGACCGGATATTATGTTCTCCACATGTGTATGTGCCCGCTATCAGGTGAACACTAAGGAATATCACTATGTCGCTGCAAAGCGAATTCTAAGATACCTTAAAGGTACTCCTAATCTTGGCTTGTGGTACCCGAGGAACAATGATGTCGAGCTAATAGGTTTTTCAGATGCTGATTTTGCAGGGAGCAGGGATGACAGGAAAAGCACCTCCGGGACGTGTCAATTCCTCGGCAGGAGGCTTATCTCATGGAACAGCAAGAAACAGAATTGTGTTGCAACCTCCACAGCAGAGTAAGAGTATATCTCGACAGGAAGCTGTTGCGCACAACTCCTTTGGATCAGAAATCAGTTGGCCGACTACAACCTTCAGTTCAAGGAAGTTCCAATGTACTGCGACTCCTCCAATGCAATTGCCATTGCCAACAATCCGGTGTCGCACAGCCGAACGAAGCATATTGAAGTACGCTACCACTTCATTCGGGAGCACGTGGAGAACAAGGATATCTCTCTCTGTTATGTCCCCACGGACAAGCAGATTGCTGATATATTCACAAAGCCCCTAGACGAGGCCAAGTTCAATCTTTTCAAGACTGAATTGGGAATGCTCAACTATGAGGAGTGAAGACTACAGAAGCTCCAGGCTCGTGCAAGAACCGAGGGGGAGAAAGGAACTCCAGCGTGCGTACAGCTGCAAGAACTGAGGGGGAGCAAAGAGTCAATCGCTACAGACCCCGATTTGTAGAAGCCGAAAAGGGGGAGATTACCCTCTCGGGGTCAAGGCTAAGGTGTGGCTCCAGCTTGCTCCCAAGAAATCGGTATTGGTAAGGGATGACTCCACCCAATGTTAAGTTTATGAATTTCATTTGCTTTCATTTTCATTCGCTCCATTCACCTTAGCTTGTAGGGTTTAGGCTTCTTCAAATAGGGGGAGATTGTTGGGTATTGTATCCACAATGTACCTGATTTGAAGAAGCCCCTGGACAAGCTAAGGTCAATAGACTATGTATTTGATAAACTTTTTCTAGTTGTGCTTGTAGTTTTTCCACGCTAAGTGCACACCAATGTCAGGGTGCAGTAGGTCAATATACACGGGTCTGCACGACGTAATCCCTCGTTGAGCAGATCAGTGTGTTGACCTACGTGTACTCTCTCTATTGGAGTGCACTTATTTTCAAGCACAGGGCCGCTCATATGCAAAAGAAGACAAGGAGCATGGAGGATCAAGGAGCAGCTCCTAGGTGGAAGACGAAAAATCGTCCAAGGCAAATTCGATGAGAATCACCAAGTGATTCTCGCCGAATCGACGAGAATCACCAGTGATTCTCGCCGAATCGACGAGAATCATCAGTGATTCTCGCCGACTCCTTTTGGCCATCTCAAAATGGTGCCGAGTAAGATTCGGCGAGAATCACTTGTGATTCCCGCCGAACCTGTGGTCAAGCAGCCTTGTATAAAGTAAAATTCGTTGAGAATCGACAAGTGATTCGACGAGAATCACAAACGATTCTCGACGAATCGTCGAGAATCACTTGGTGATTCTCGCCGATTCGTCGAGAATCGTCTGCGATTCTCGCCGATTTTGACTTGGCGTTTTCTCAGATTGCTGCTGGACCGGATTCTGCTTCTGGACTTGTTTGAACCGGATTTTGGGGATTTCTTTGTGGGTCCCACAAACGGTCAAAATTGCTGTATCTTCAGGGTATAAATACATGGGTATTTTGAACAGTACCTACACAGAAAAATACGCCGAGCTCACGGAAACCCTAAGATCGCGAAATCTTTCCGCCGCCTCCGTCGCCGCTCGCGCAAGTCCGTCGCCGCCACTGATAGATCTTCTTCCCGATCTCCGGCGACAGTAGCTTAGCAAGGTTTGAGTCTCACGCGTCTATCCAGAGATCCTTTGTCTCTCGATTTGTTGATCGGAAACACTTCCCATCCGAATCGATCGAGACGACCGATCCTCGTGTGACCGTTGGTAGACCGAGCCTGCTTTGCAACGAAGTTTGGATCTCCAAGTTCAGCAGCTGCTCCTCACCGTAGCCGCCGATCCCGAAGCTAGCCGCCGCTTGTGTGCCGCCGCCGGTTCCGGGGAAATCCTCTCCAAGAGAGACCAAGGTCGTAGACTCTTCATCGACTTCAAGAACACGTCGTCGAACAAAGAGGAACAACGTAGTCTCCAAGAGAAGTTTGTATCACGTGTACATTCTACATTTATTTTATTGTAAAGGAACTTTTGTTCCGTGTTGTAAGGGTTGGGTGCAACCCGTTTTGTGGGAGTGTTGACTCTCACGTGTGGAAGGGCTCCTTCCGTTAGTGAAGGGATTGGATTTCAATCCCGTTGGTAAAGTGACCGAGTCGTCCCTTGTTGGGGAGATAGGTCGAAGGGGGAAAGTGGATGTACCCAAGTCGGGGAACCACTATAAATTTGCTGTGTATTCTGTGTGCTGTGTTTGTTGTTTTTATTGTGCAGGTACATCTGTAAATTCCGCAAAAGAACCACACGTCACCTATCCCCCCCCCCCCCATAGGTGCACATAGCCGACACTTAGTGGACTTTCAGGGGTGGACTTGACGAAGAAGCACCTCCGTCAACACTTGGTCACGAAGGATATGGCTCCCCGAAATACTTTTGGGGATAGAAATCTCTCGGAAACTTGACTCATTGGTTCTCTCCCAACGGAAGTATGCCTGATCTTCTATAAGAAGCAGGATTGACAGGTGCCAAACCGGCTCGGTTTCCCATGGCTATTGGAGAAGACAAAACGTGGACGGATGACTCGCCTCTTCTATCTGATGTCACAAGGTACAGACGTTTGGTAGGCAAAACTCATCTATCTCACGGTGACTAGACCTGACATCGCCTATGCTGTAGGCAAGGTCAGTCAGTTTATGCAAGCTCCCAGGGAGTGCCATCTTCAGTCTGCCCTGAAGATTTTAGAGTATATCAAAGCAGCACCAGGCAAAGGGTTAATCTTTCAGAAGAATTGTCATCTGAGGGTTGAGGCCTACTCAGATTCAAGTTACGCGGATGACAAAGGCGATCGTAAATCCACATCAGGTTTTTGTACCTTTGTTGGAGGTAATCTTGTGAGTTGGAAGAGCAAGAAACAATCTGTTGTCTCCAGATCTAGTGCAGAAGCCGAATACCGAGTATGGCGTCAACCACGTGTAAGTTAAAGTGGTTGCGGGCTCTCATGCTTGACCTGGGCGAGGTATATGACTATCCTCTCCTATGTTCTGTGACAACAAGGCCGCTATATACATATCCAGAAATCCGGTCTTCCATGAGAGAACAAAGCATATAGAGGTTGACTGTCACTTCATTCGGGAAGAGATTTTGAAGAAAACAGATTTGTACTCTGTTTGTCACCTCTGACAAGGAATTGGCAGATATCTTCACCAAGCCGGTCTCTACTTCCTTCTTCCACATTTGTGACAAGCTGGGCATGATTGATATCTATGCTCCAGCTTGAGGGGGAGTGTTGAAGTATTAGACGGGCGGCCTTGCGGTCTTGTCTGGCGGTTTGTTGACCGAGCGGTCTGGCGGTCTCCTCTGGTGCTTGGAGACCGGGCGGTCTATCGGACTCACATTGCGGCTTGTTCGTATCCTGCTGGAGTTGCCGGGCGGGTTAACCCATCTGTCTAACCGTGCGGCCTGTGCGATCTCCTTTATTTCTAGCCGCTCTGCCCTGTACATGTTTAGTCCCACATTGTTTGTTTATACTCTCTCATATCTCCTCCATTCTATATAAGGGAGGTCATACCTTTGTAAATGATATCTTTTTTTGGATAATAAAATTTCAATTATTCAAAAGTCTATCTGTTTGTTCTTGCATGTTCGCTACTTTCTACAATAGTGACCCAGTGTCTCATCCGGCTTCTGCCTCACCGTAAACAGGCACTCCGCCTCCTTCTTCCGCTTCTTCGATGTTGAGAACTTTAACAGGAAACTTCTTCGCAGATCTTCAAAACAGTAGATCGACCTTGCTGGCAACTAGTGGAACCAGTCCCGAGCCTTCTCCTTCAACGTGATGGCAAATAGCCGACATTTGAAGGCATCCGTCATTTGCCTTATCGAAACAACATCTTCAAACCACTACACGTGTTGTACAAGGTCATCCTTCCCCGAGTAGTAGGACATGTCTGGCTCCCGGAACCCCTCCGTTACCGGAGCTGAGATGATGAGCTCGCTGATAGGGCTCTCGCCTCCTTCCTGGCGAGAGGGCACGTCCTACGGCCTCGGCTGGCTGGCCCGATCCGCGAGACCATGCCCAGGGAAGAGCTCTCGCACTGCCGCCTCCCTCTCACCCAAATCTGTCAAAGCTTCCTTGCCTGGGCGCTGGCCTGGGAAGAGCTCCCGCGCCGCCACGTCTCTCTCGCCAGCCTCCGCCGGGACCTCCTTCCCCGGGCGCTGTCCAGGGGCGTTCTCGCCCAAGAGCGGGACCTCCTCTATCGGAACCTGAGGTGTGGCCCACTCGCTTCTGGCCGAGAAGGCCAAGCTGATAGTCTGCAGGACTTCTCGCCCGAATTCATCCAGCATCTTCCTCGTCGCTTCCTCTCCCCGGGTGGGGGAGCCTCCAGAACCAGACCCTTCACCTTCACCTCCAGCCATGGGACAAAACTCAAGGCTTTCTTGTATCAGCTGCTTTCCACGCTCACCGCACCAGAACTGTTGAAGCCAAAAATGACCTCAACGGGAGTTCAAAACAGGGGTGCAGCCAACACCTACTTCTCTCAAGCCTCAATCCTCGACTAGGTTCAAAGGTCCCTGGACTGACCCAAAGCCTCAGCAGGGAGGTCCCACCTCACACCCGGAAGATCTCTGAGAGCTTCCCCTCCAAAGCCAAAAGTTGGTCTAGGAGCTCCTCAGAAAGCACTGGAAGTTGGAAGATTATGAAAGCTTGCTTTCTAAGGAGCCCTTATGGGTCTATTTATAGCCTTTGCTAACCTGAGATTATTGAATTACCCTTAGTTGATCTGCCAATAGCCAAATCCCGTTGTTTATCCTGAGGGTATAGGGGTAATTTTACCTGAGGGTAATTAGGTCATTTTACCCAAGGCCCTGAGCCCCACTCGGCAAGAGCTCTGAGCCGAGAGCCTTCTGTCCAGAGCCCGGCGCAAGTGGTCTCGCCTGCTTACATGCGAGAGCTCCTTCAAAACAGGAGCTTGGCGCAAGAGGAAGCGTTCCCGCCTACTTGGGCGAGAACTTCTTTAGGG
This sequence comes from Platanthera guangdongensis, assembly GCA_039583875.1. Taxonomy (NCBI): domain Eukaryota; kingdom Viridiplantae; phylum Streptophyta; class Magnoliopsida; order Asparagales; family Orchidaceae; genus Platanthera; species Platanthera guangdongensis. The sequence goes on along the minus strand of CM077159.1, from coordinate 136,343,010 downwards.
CGGGAACTCCTCTGGCTAGCTTGATTGTGACCGTTGGTGCCTCCTAATCTGACTCAGCGAATATGGGGTTGTACAACGCTCTTACAGTCCGGTCGAACAAAACTGTCTCAGCTTAAGAGTGAATAGAGCATGCAAACTGTCACAGATTGAACCAATAGGTGACAACAATACTTTTGACGTGGAAAAACACGGAAAGGGCAAAACCCACAGAGACTGGTCGGTGCCGACAAAGTTTCACTAATATTTGGAGTATTGCAAGTAACAGTCCTCGAGGGTGATATGACACTGCTCGTTACAATCAGATTTCAGAAAACACCTAGGTTGTTGGAGGAAAAGAAAGAGAAGCATTGTCCGGTGTAATTGAGATGATGAATGCAGTAATGGGAGTTCAAAGCTTGGACCTAATTGAAATTTTTGAGTCACCTTCCAAGGAGATCTTTGAAGGAGAAGGAGATTTTTGAATCGCCTTCCAAAGAGATTCTCATAGGTGAAGGAGGTCTTCGAGTCCTAAAGGAGATCTTCAAGTCTCGAATAAGATCCTGAAGTTCTGAAGAAGATCTTCGAGACAATCTTCGAACACTGAATGAGAATTCTGAAGGATTTTTGAAGGAGCTCTCTTAAATGCTGGAAGTGAAGTGTTTTCAAATGAGGGCTTAAGACCCCTTTCATAGCCTTCGATAGAGGCTTCTTGGCAATTGTGTCGCAATAACCACTAGACGAGTGAATAGGAACTCTCGATCGGGTGCAATTGTATTGCCGTTTTTGCAAAAATGATTGGCGGCGATGATGGCGACATCGGCGAGTGCCACGTGATACTGCAACAATTATGGAGACAAGTCAGAAAAGAAGGACGTGAGAGTGAGAGGGCTTCGCGCCCTCATGCGAGCAGGAAGGTTCACTCCCGCATGCGCACAAATGTGAGGGATTCTGTGCATTTGCGAGCGCGCGGGAGAGGTCCCCGCAGGCAGGCCGCTTGAGTGCAACCGTGCGGCGGCGACTATGTGGTCGGTACAGTCGCGATCACCGCTGCGCGGCCGGTGTGGCAAGAGGTATCTTCGCACACGGGTTGCGCGGTGGTGGTCGTGCGATCAAAACGCACGGGAGAGATCCCCGTGCACGGGTGTAGCCTTGTTGTTGTGGTAGTGAGTGGTTTTCTCGATCTCCTCCCACAAAAGGCATGTCCATGATGGGGGAGGCACGGCTTTCCGCACCCCACATCAATGAAAATGTAGCTATCCTCACCCACATGACGGGAGACGAAACAAACTCAGAATTGCCCGGAACTAGGTTCGCTGGAATTGGATCCGCAAGCCGATCGAGACCGCGGCAAAAACCTCTGATTCGACCGAACATTTTTTGAGGAACCCCATAAACTCTTTCAAAGAAAGATGCCGCAAATCCCTTGATTGTTCAATGGCACTGACTATGGGATCATAAGATGAAGGTAAGATTCGAAGGTTTTTGGGAATAATCTTCTTATCCGCTATTGTGTCACAGAAATTCCTAATTTGATTGTTGTTGTTGTTTATGGTGAGGGCAAAAAAGTAATCAATTTCTTAATTCTGAAAAAAATCAACTGCGTTTATACTTGCGCATACAATAATAGAGTTAATTATATTTTGAGATCAAAAGAACCATCAGAGATGACGTCAACGTTGAATATTGTTGGTAATACAGTGATAACTTTCACATCATCACATGCATTTTTATCATCTGCAGAGAGCCCAGCAAGGTGTGGACAGGCAGACATTAATTAAAGGATGCAGCGACACACGAAACAAGGAAAACATTGAATAAAAAGGACCGGAGCTAGACACCGTAGCCGTTACTTTGTGGGAAAAACTGCGGTCTTGCACGGGTATCTCGGCCGGAGTCCGGAAACCGCCGCCGCACATTAGACCCGAAAGCGAATGATATTATGGTGCCAAATCATTTGGCACGGTGGTACATATATATCTTTACTACATTAAAAATAAGTATTAATTACATGTTCATGACAAGATAAAAGAGACATTAGATTAATCACAACCGTTGAATATAAATCAAACATTTGATCGCAGCCGTTCATCACAGCAACGAATCAGGACAGTTCATATTTTTTCATAGGCTTCCTAAACCTATATAGGGCCTCTAAAATTTAGGGCACCCCACAATTTATCAGCTCAGTCCAAAATAATGGCCGCCAACCCGCCCACCCAACGCCAAAATAATCAACCCGCCCGCCTGGATAACCAGCCAATCCCTCCCCTTTGTATCACATCTTCATACTTAAAGAGACAAAATACCTTATATACTCATAAAACAAAACCAAAATTGGCGGTGTGGGACTAAATCACACACCGCCAATTAAGTATACGGGTTGTACGGGCAAGCAATTTTGAGGGTCAAGATGCTCCCAAATTGAAAAGTGATCAACATGAAAGTTGTAGATCTCGACGAGACAAACACCTTTCATGTTGACCACACTTTGATTTAAAGCCATCTTGGACCTCGATTTGGGCCCCGAAATCGGGGGCGGCGGAACGGTTTACTGTAGCAGTTCTGCCGCCCCCGATTTCGGGCCCAAATCGAGGTCCAAATCGGCTCCAAATCAAAAAATGATCAACATGAAAGTTGTTCGTCTCGCCGAGAACTACAACGTTCATGTTGATCACTTTTCGTTTTGAGACCATATTGATCCTCAAAATCACTTGCTCGTACACCCGCATATAATGTTTGCCCGCACAGCATATGCCTCATATATATATATATATATATATATATATATAATATATATATATATATATATATATATATATATATATATATATATATATATATATATACGAGTGCCCGCACGGGGCTCCGCCCCTTTGGCTACGCGCCACAGTACCCGGCCCGTAACGGCGGGCTTCGCCCGCACCTGCCTGCGCCCACCTCCCGGGCGGGCTGCGCCCCCCCCCCCCCCCCCCCCCCCCCCCCCCCCCCCGCCACTTTCATCTTCTCTTGTTAGTGGCTTACATTTTTTGATTAGTTGAGAGTGATCCTGCGACCTCCAAATCGAGGTCCAAATCGGCTCCAAATCGAAAAATGATCAACATGAAAGTTGTTCGTCTCGCCGAGAACTACAACGTTCATGTTGATCACTTTTCGTTTTGAGACCATATTGATCCTCAAAATCACTTGCCCGTACACCCGCATATAATGTTTGCCCGCACAGCATATGCCTCATATATATATATATATATATATATATATATATATATATATATATATATATATATATATATATATATATATATATATATATATATATATATATATTATATATATATATATATATATATATATATATATATATATATATATATATATATATATATATATATATATATATATTCATATGCATCCTGATTTGTGAGAAACGACAGAAAGTAGTTGACATTTCAAAATACCAAATGAATTTTGAAGAGTATCATATTGTAGTAACTAAAACATTGCATAGCGAGGTTTGTGATAAAAAAAACTAAGGCATTGGAAAAATTTAGAACGGGAGGTCGCAGGATCACTCTCAACTAATCAAAAAATGTAAGCCACTAACAAGAGAAGATGAAAGTGGCGGGGGGGGGGGGGGGGGGGGGGGGGGGGGGGCGCAGCCCGCCCGGGGGGGTGGGCGCAGGCAGGTGCGGGCGAAGCCCGCCGTTACGGGCCGGGTACTGTGGCGCGTAGCCAAAGGGGCGGAGCCCCGTGCCGGGCACTCGTATATATATATATATATAATATTAAAAAGAAATATCGTTTTAGACTTCATGACAAGGTAAATGAGACATCAAGAGTATCTAAGCAGTTCGATCGATTAGATCTGAACTGCAATTAAAAAGTTTTCCCAAAAAACACTCTATATTCTCTCTCCTCTTTCCCGATTACAGCAAACACCCATCTGCGACTGAAGGACCCCATCTCCCGTTCTCTGACTTTGATCCCGCCGCCTGAGTGACAGAAACCCCCACCGTGCAGATCTGCCGCCGCAGGAATGTCGCCGCTGATCAAGAATAGGAAATCCTGTGGCCGCTTTCCTGCTTGGAATTTTCGGCTGCAGATCGCGGAGGAGGACCCGACCTTCAGTCGCAGATCTAGGGCTTCGCCTGGATCTGTCGTGGTTCCCTCGGGATTTAGGGCGCCTTAGTCTGGAACGGGGAGTACTTCGTCCCTGCCGATTGGAAGAAGTAGATCACGATCAAGGTCTAGAGAAGGAGTTCCCATCCCGGTCTTCTACCTGAAGATTGGATTTTCTCTAGCTGTTTCTATCAGCTGGAATCTTGGGTTGTTGTTTCAAATAGGAGTAGTCAGCCTCTAATTGCAGGAAGATCTACTATGACAATGGTTCCACTATGACTATGGTCGTTCCTCTATGGTCTCACGGGCAGGGCCATCGCCGGCGGTGGCCCTGCCCGCCGGTCGCCGGACAACCCCCGGCGGGTTCGTCGGCGGCAGTGGAGGGTGGGGGTGAGGTCGGGAATGGCGGAGGGGGGCGGGGTTGCTGTAATGTAATTATTATTTTCTTTTTTAAGCCTCTTTTTATACAGAAATGGGGGAATCAAGATCATATCAGACATATGTCGCACCCGCGACATATGTCGCACCCGGGACATATGTCGCACCCGCGACATATGTCGCACCCGGGACATATGTCGCACCCGCTACATATGTCGCACCCGCGACATATGTCGCACCCGCGACATATGTCGCACCCGCGACATATGTCGCACCCGCGACATTTGTCGCACCCGCGACATTTGTCGCACCCGCGACATTTGTCGCACCCCCGACATTTGGCGCACCCGCGACATTTGGCGCACCCGCGACATTTGGCGCACCCGCGACATTTGGCGCACCCGCGACATTTGGCGCACCCGCGACATTTGGCGCACCCACGACATTTGTCGCACCCACGACATTTGTCGCACCCACGACATTTGTCGCACCCACGACATTTGCCCCCCGGGACGAAGGCCCGTGCCTGTCACTCGTGTATATATATATATATATATAATGATCCGACTTCACGGATGCGTCCGGATGCGGACACACGGCAGAGGACGAGTTTTGGGCCCGTTCGGGACTGATTGACTACTTACCATATATGGCGTATCCGGATCGACGATTCGACTTTACAGATGCGTCTGGCTCGTCGTTTGCACACGATTTCATATATTATATTGTTATTTTGACTTTTGTTTTGATGTAATCGGGCTATCCCATTTCCGACCAATCATAGCCGTTATGGTGGGATGCCCTAGTCTTCTTTATGTATAAATATCAAGGTTGTAGATGTCGGATGTCGGGTTCATGTCGGTTCGGCCGCATCAGGCAGGCTTCGCCCGCCTGCGCACGGGTTATGACGGTGGGCTCCTCCTGCGACCTTTTTTAATCAAGTAATATAAATTAATTAATAATTTTTTTGTCGTATCAATGTTTTTTTAATTAATGAAAAAAATTTAAAACTTTTAAAAAAAAATTGAAATGAATCTGCATGCTCACGTGGGATGACAACTGTTACTTTTAAAAAAATTATAAAAAGAAAATTGTTTTCCTTCTGGGGAACCTCCACCTCAGCATTAATTTCTTTTTTAAATTTGTTATTATTTTGATTTGTAGATATAATCATTACCACTATTATCTCTCTTTCTCTCTCTCCCCCACCTATATATAATATAATATAAATTATATCCCATCCGTCTCTCTCTCAGCCATTCTCTCTCCCTCTCTCCTCTCTCTCCCTCTCGCTCTCTCTATCGTGAGGAGCTCTATACTTTTTTTGTTTTTTAATGATAAAATAATCTAACAGCTAATAAATTATCAAATCATGATCCGACGGCTATTTGAATTTTGAACTCATAACTTTATATTTCCTTTATAATGATAAATATATATATATATATATATATATATATATATATATATATATATATATATATATATATATATATATATATATATATATATATATATATATATATATATATTTACTACATTAAAAAAGAAATATCAATTACATGTCCATGGCAAGGTAAAAGAGACATTGGATTAATCATGACCGTTGAATATAAACCAAACATTAGACCGCAACTGTTGATCGCAACAGTGAATCAGGACCGTTCATATTTTTTCTTAGGTCTCCTAAACCTATATAGGGTCTCTCAAATTTATATTTTTTATAGGACACCCTACAACCCATTAGCTCAGCCCAAAATCAAACCTAAAATCTTGCAAATGCTAGTCCATCAAATTTCGGCCCGCAGGCCCGCCAGACGAAATCCACAGCCCAGCTAATTTCGGCCCACCCGCCAACCCAGCACACCAACTTAACATCCAAAAGAGATCAACCTATATAAGGCCGAAAGATCCCACCGAACAACCGGTGTGGGACTAAATCCCGCCTAGGATTAATCCCCAGGCGGGATTACTTAGGCGGGATTAATCCTGCCTGCTTAGGCGGGATTAAATCCCGCCTATATATAGGCGGGATTTAATCCCGCCTAAACAGGCGGGGATTAATCCCGCCTGTTTAGGCGGGATTAATCCCGCCTCTTTAGGCGGGATTAAATCCCGCCTAAACAGGCGGGATTGATCACGCTTTTTTTTTAATAATTTTAAAATATTTTTTTAATATTTTTAAAATATAATTAAATATTCTATTTTAAAATATTTAAAAAATATAATTAAATATTACATTTTTAAATATATTTTTAAAAATAACTAAATATTATATTTTTTAAATATTTTTTGCGGGGCGGGCGCAATATTAAACTTTTTAAAATCTCGCTGGGGGCGGGCGACGCACGCAGGGGGGCGGGCGACGCACGCAGGGGGGCGGGCGACGCACGCAGGGGGGCGGGCGAATCCCGCCGTCGGCGGCCGGGTACTGTGGCGCGTGGCCATCGGGCTGTAGGCCCGTGCCTGTCACTCGTATATATCTATACTATATTAAAAAGAAGTATTGTTTTAGGTTCCATGACAAGCTAAAAGAGACATCAGACAAATCTAAACCGTTTGATCGATCAGATTTGGACTGTAAATAAAATTTTCTCAAAAAATTTCAACTCCTCTCTCCTGAATCCCAATTCCAGCTAAAAAATTCCCCACCCCGTTTTTTTCCCCAACCACGCACACCCCCACCCTTTCTACTGCCCCCGGCGGCGGAGCCGCCGGCGGCCCTACCGGCGCCCACCAACGGGTTCGCTGGAGTCCGGCGAACCCGCCGGTGGGCGCCGGTCAGGCCGCCGGCGGCGGAGCCGCCGGCGGTAGTGCAAAGGTGGGGGAGGGCGGGCTGGGCCAAAAAAACGGGAAGAGGGGGGATTTAGTAATAAATAATATTATTATATATAATATATAATATATATTTATAATATATAATATATATTTTTAATATATAATATAGTTATAATATATATTATATAAATATATAATATATTTATAATATATTATATATATATATTTTTTATATAGTTATATTATATTATATTACAGAGGGGCGAAGCCCGCCGGGGCGGGCGAAGCCCGCCGGGGGCGGGCGAAGCCCGTCGGGGGCGGGCGTAGCCCGCCGCCACGACTGGGTACTGTCGCGCGGACCACGAGGGCCGGAGGCCCGTGCCTGTCACTCGTGTGTGTGTGTATATATATATATATATATATATATATATATATATATATATATATATATATATATATATATACCATATTATAAAGAAATACTGAGGTCTGCAAATAACATGAGTTCGAAATTGGAAGAAAATTAGGTGGCTGTCGGATTTCAGAGTTTTGATCATGAACCGTTCGATCAAACCAATCCTCTCTCTTCACATTTTACTAGGGATTCTAAACCTACTACTAGGGGATCTTAAAGTTAGGTAGATAACATAAAAAAGACCCGCTAAAATCTCAGATTTAAAACCAGCCTGCAAACCCGTCTATTCATAGAATTAAAGATAAACCCGCAAGCCCACAAGCCCGCCTAATTTCAAACATTCATTATGGAATTCTATATTTAAACTCAAAAGCTTCAAACCTACCGTCAGTGTGGGACTAAACCAAACACAAATTTAAAAAAAACAAGGGGCATGACTTTTTGGAGGTCAAGATTGTCTCAAAACGAAAAGTGATCAACTTGAAAGTTGTAGATCTCGGCGAGACGAACAACTTTCATGTTGATCACCTTTTGATTTGGAGCCGTCTTGACTTCCGATTTGGGCCTCGAAATCGGGGGCGGCGAGAGTGCTACAGTACATATCTCGCCGCCCCCGGTTTCGAGGCCCAAATCGGAAGCCAAGGCGACTCAAAATCAAAAGGTTATCAACACAAAAGTTGTTCGTATCGCCGAGATCTACAACTTTCATGTTGATCAATTTTTGGTTTGAATCCGTCTTGGCTTCCGATTTGGGCCTCGAAATCGGGGGCGGCGAGAGTGCTACAGTACAGCCTCTCGCCGCCCCCGATTTTGAGGCCCAAATCGGAAGCCAAGACGGCTCCAAATCAAAAAGTGATCAACAAGAAAGTTGTTAGTTTCGCCGCGATCTACAACTTGCATGTTGATCACTTTTCGTTTTGAGACCATCTTTATCCCCAAAAAGGCTGGGCCGGGCGGGCTGGGGCAGACTTCGAGCGGGTGGGCGGGCGAAACCCGCCGTCGCTGGCCGAGTACTGTGGCGCATGGCCATTGGGCCGGAGGCCCGTGCCTGTCGCTCGTGTATATATATATATATATATATATATATATATATATATATATATATATATATATATATATATATATATATATATATATATATATATATATATATATATATATATATACTAGCATCTTCGAACGGGCTCCGCCCGTTCTCGATGCGTCGCTGCGGGCTTCGCCCGCTTGGCAACGTTATTGGTCGTGGGAGGCAACATGTGTCATGAACTGCGATATTGGTCGTGAAAGCGACATTTGTCATGGGTGGCGACATTGGTCGTGGGCGACGATATTGTTCGTGGGCGGCGACATTGTTTGTGGGCGGCGACATTGTTTGTGGGGGGCGACATTGTTTGTGGGCGGCGACATTGTTCGTGGGTGGCAACATTGTTCATGGGCGGCTACAATGGTCGGGGGCGGTGACAATGTTCGGGGGCGGCGACATTCTGCAAGGGCGACGACATTTTTCGGGGGGCGGTGACATTGTTCGGGGGGGGGGGGGGTGACGTCCTTTCCTATACACTAACACTTCAACCTCACCATCATAGGTCTTTGATAGAGAACGTTAATTTAAAGAAGTAACAACCAAAAAATATAATTGTAACACATACATCTGCAAGTAAACACACGTACATGCAAAGTTCATACTTGCGCTTGCAATGAAAAAACCTCGGAATCAAAATTCATACTTGCAATGCAAAAAAAATCAAAGACCTCCCAAAAACCCCCAAAAAATCCGTCAGAATCTCGCAGTTGAACCCATATCAAAATATTAGCATCTTCTTCTTATGCAGCAATAGATTTCATTCAGTGGCCTCTAGAGACTCTGTTTCAATCAAAAATGTAAAGATAAAAAATCATTAGTTATCAATTTTATAATGTGTTAAAACGACAATATTTCAAACATAACATATATTTCAAACATAACATCATGAGTTGAAAAATCTCGATGCGTCGCTTCGGGCTTTGCCCGCAAGCAGTAAAGTAGAGCAAGGAAATGCACAATTTAATACTGAACATTTCAATCTATTACCAATAATAATTTTTAATGTAATTTCTTCATTAATATAGAAGTGCATGCCCGCATCGGTCAGACCATGAGAAGGCTCAGGGGCTACCTAGAAAGAGTCTAAGCCTGGGCCTGGCAGACCTTCATCCTTATTAGTTGTGGTCATGGTTTTCAACGTTGGTAAATCTTAACTTCTGTTAAGCTCATTAGTGCTTGTATGATTAAGTATTCTATTTATATCATATTAAGAACTCATTTCCGAGGTACTTTTACTTTTTTTTAATTTAATTTTGTATATTACATGCATTTGGTACCAAAACCGGAGACGAAAAGCTTACCGGAGGTGCCAATCGATGATGCCCTAGGCACTTCCCTTTCCCTCACCACCGGGATCGGTGCCGCACTCAGTGCTAAAATCGAACCACAGCACCCGCTTCCCCTCCCGTTTTCTTCTCCTTCCAAGGGTACCTTACTTTATGTTTATATGTTGTGGATGCTTACAAATGGTTGAAACTGTATTGTTAATCTGTGTTTAAAAAAATAACTTATGTTTATATGTTGTGGATGCTTACAAATGGTTGAATGTTTTCTGTTGTGCAGATCCCAAATTACTTTATGAAGTGATTCCAGTGATACGAACTCTTCAAATTATAGACCAAGTATCTGAAAGAACCGGTGCGAAAGCCCATGCCCTATGAATTTTCTTGCAAGATGTAAGGTGATTCCAAATATAAACGGAACAAATTAGGATTCAAATAGCTCAAGTTTTAAATCCCTTTCAAGCATGGGTAATAAAAGCAATGTAATCCTGCAATGAGATTTGATTCAAAGACTCCTCATTTGAAATAAACAATTATCCTATAATTTGTTAGTTTTACTACAACAACAAATTGTGGTTTAGGAGCAATAGATAAATTACAAAAGAAAATGCTAATACATACTTTTATTATAAAGTTATATTATAAACTAACTTTTACATTGATCATGGTGTAAAAAAGAGAGGAATTGTCACAATTTAAAAGGTTTGGTTAACTACAACTACATTGTTCATGGATTAATAGACAACTTCGTCAGCCATCACAATTACTCCAGGCACATTATGCACATTAACAATAGCTTTGCCCGTTCTCGATGCGTCGATGCGGGCTTCGCCCGCTTGACAATGGCATTGGTCGTGGGGGCTACATTAGTCGTGGGTGGCAGCATTGGTCGTGGCCGACAATATATTTCGTGGGTGGCGACATTGTTTATGGGTGTCGACATTGTTCGTGGGCGGCGATATTGTTCGAATGCGACGACGATGTTCGGGGGCTGCGACATTGTTCGGGGGCGGCGACATTCATTGGGAGTGCCCATTCTCGATGCGACGTTGCAGGTTGTTCTTGCATCCTAACGGGCTTCACCCGCAAACCAACGGAATTGATTGTGGGCGACAACATTTGTCGTAGACGACGATATTGGTCGTGGCGCTGACATTGGTCCTGGGCGACGACATTGGTCGTGGGAGGAGACATTGGATGTGGGAGCGACAATGATTGTGGATGGCGACAATTGTCATGGGGGGGGGGGACATTTGTCGTGGCTGGTGACATCGGTCGTGGATAACGACATTTGTGGAGATTCAAGACAATAGATGGCCACTGGAATAATATTTCAATACTTAATAATACTTACAAAGTGGTTAGAGTGTTGCAAGAACTATCCAATATAATAGTTCATTAGCAACATTATTAAAAAAATGTAGTTTGAGCTATTTGTACTGTCTATATAGAAATTTAAATAGCTTCATTCAAAACTATTCTAAATTAAACCAGCCAACATTGCACAATTTTTTTTTATATTTTTTAAAAAAATCTTGGTAACTTTGCATGTAGTATAGTCTAGTATGATTATGACATTAAATAGGATCAAAGATAGTCATTCAAGGCAATCAATCAGTGTAATAAAGCACAAAGAGAATAGACATCGAAAGATATTAACTTTAATGTAATCAGACAATCTATCATTATTTATTTGTTTTTTTATTGGATCAGATAGCTAACTGATTGCCTATGAATGAAATTCTTCTTTGGAAGAGGCGAAATCATGCGTTCCTAATGGGGTTTGGACTAAAATATGAGGCAACATGCAAAAAAAAAGAGAAAATAGAAGGAACCACCTGCAAAACAAAAAATTAGCGGAAAAAAAAACTCGCATGCATTTCGTCACCTAATGTCGTGATTTCTCTCTAAAATTCTTTCTAAATTTTAATAGTGGATCTGATCTCTCTCCAATATTCTCTCCATATTTAGCAGCTTGAACAACAATATGAATTGTGATTTGAATATAGCAGGAGAAGGTTATTGACAATAAAAAACATGGAATATTGATAGAGGGATTTATAATGACCCGTACTTTCCTCTGATTAATCTAGCATCAAAGCATGAACCATCCTATGAATAAAAGTTCACTGGACAGGGAATTTTATTATAACTAAATGTTAAATACATTAATTACACCTGCAAAAAATTAATGGTCTTACTTGAGAACTTGAAGAAACATGTTGTGCATTTTTACAGTGTTGATCCAATCCATTTCTTGTATAGATATTCAGAGCATAATAGCTTGAGCTTGAGCGTTCGCAACAACATTTGTGGATATCAGTGTTCGCAAGCGGTAACATTTGGCGGTTATAAAACATCGTTCTCGAAGGACCGACCTATCCTAAGTAACTCCACCCACTTTTTTGTTCAAAATAATTTTTTGTAGTAGTGATCATAACCATTGTCATGTCAAACAAATTTTATGACAATAAAATGATTCACATCTTCCCAAATTTTTCAAAAAAATTCTGTACGTGTGGTTACTAAGTGTATATTTGTGCACAAAATTAGTACTTTTTGACCATGTGCAAAGACATGGCAGCATTGTTAATCATGGAGAGAAAATGGGAGAAGAGAAAGGGAAAGGCCAAAACATGAGTTACCAGATATATATAAAACAACAGTCCAGTTTATTGCTTTGCAATTTGCATGAATGTAGCATTTCAGAGTCATGCCTTCCTCCGTTTGGACAAATTAAATGAAGCATTTGCCCAAAATATCTCTTTTCACAATGGATTTCTGTTCTGTATCTTCTTGGGTCACATGAAGGTCTTGAAATATGCATTAGTTCTTACTTCTAGGAGATCATGCAAGGGGTACATGAACTAAGTTCACCATAATAATGTGAAGTAAAAATATGGACAGTGCTAATAGCTTGAATTAATTAATGCGATATGAACTTTGATAGAAATCGTAAGAAGAATTAATTAATGAAACATGAAATAGCTTGAATTAATCACATATTTTTATTTATTTATCTAGGACCCATGATTGCCCATATGAAAGAAATCCAATTTGTATGAAATGAAATATCATGAACTGAGATCCATCCCTCCATCCACCTAAACAAACAAATAAAATGGGTAAAAACAGTCAAAACCCTCAATTTTTAATCTTCTAATTTTTCTAGAACGTATTCATATTTCATCGTACCTTCATAATGCAGACAATGGGGAAATCTAGATGCATGAACATCCAACATATGGTAATCTGTAAAAGGCCAAAGAAAATCGAGTGCAAGTGAACATAGGCAAACACTGGTTCATATATATTGACATATAAGGTGATCTATAGTATTGTCAAAGAGAAGAGGGCCAAAGTATAAGCAGTTTATGTTTGCAAGCAGGAAGAAATAAAATGAGGAAGAAGATGTTCATACTAAAAGAACTGAGAAAGATAGGAGGGGCAGAGAGAGAAAGGCATTAATACATTACATTAAATGAAAGATCTTACCCTAAAATTTTGGAAGAGTAAGAGGAGCAGCTACCCAGCGGTGGGGCTTCGAGTGGGGGATAGGTTGTTTCGGTAGAGGAAGAGAAGCAGCAGTGGAACGGAGGGGATTCAAGTGATTGCTAGAGTTGCTTGGAGGCAAGATTGAGACCGGAACAGAGCATGAAGAAGAAAAAGTAAAACAGAGGAAAAGCTTGAAAAAAAAACCGGAGAAGAAAAGCTTACCGGAGGTGCCGATTGATGATGCCCTAGACACTTGAGGGAGGAAGAAGAAAGCGGGAGGGGAAGCAGGTGCTGTGGTCCGATTCCAGCACAGAGTCCGGCACCAATCCCGGCGGTGAGGGAAGGGGAAGTGGCTGCTCGAAATGGAGATAAGAAGAGGAGAGATTGCAAGGAGAAGTAGGAGGCGGAAATGATATCGCCGTGCTGCGGTATTTGGAGCTTTTTGCGACTGCGGCGGCTACTTTCGGCGGAGAGGACGTGGGAGAAGACGGGTTGCGTGCAGGATGAGTTAAAGCAGGAGGCCGAAATGATTTCGGCGTGCTATCTCGCGGGATTGTGCAGGATTTTCTGGCGCCCGAAATTAAACATGTAAGCGGACGGTCGACATTCATTCATGAAACTTAATCGGACGGCTGAAATGAAGCGGATGGTGTGCTCCAAATACCTATATTCATTTATATAATAAAGATATATATATACACACGAGCGACAGGCACGGGCCTACGGCCCGATGAGCACGCGCCACAGTACCCGGCGGGCGTCTCACAGTACCCGGCGGGCGTCGCCCGCCCCCCGGCGGGCGTCGCCCGCCCCCCGGCGGGCGTCGCCCGCCCCCGGCGGGCGTCGCCCGCCCCCCGGCGGGCGTCGCCCGCCCCCCGGCGGGCGTCGCCCGCCCCCCGGCGGGCGTCGCCCGCCCCCCGGCGGGCGTCGCCCGCCCCCCGGCGGGCGTCGCCCGCCCCCGGCGGGCGTCGCCCGCCCCCCGGCGGGCGTCGCCCGCCCCCCGGCGGGCGTCGCCCGCCCCCCGGCGGGCGTCGCCCGCCCCCCGGCGGGCGTCGCCCGCCCCCCGGCGGGCGTCGCCCGCCCCCCGGCGGGCGTCGCCCGCCCCCCGGCGGGCGTCGCCCGCCCCCCGGCGGGCGTCGCCCGCCCCCCGGCGGGCGTCGCCCGCCCCCCGGCGGGCGTCGCCCGCCCCCCGGCGGGCGTCGCCCGCCCCCCGGCGGGCGTCGCCCGCCCCCCGGCGGGCGTCGCCCGCCCCCCGGCGGGCGTCGCCCGCCCCCCGGCGGGCGTCGCCCGCCCCCCGGCGGGCGTCGCCCGATTTAAAAAGTTTAATATTGCACTCACCCCGCAAAAAATATTTAAAAAATATAATATTTAATTATACTTAAAAATATATTTACAAATGTAATATTTAATTATATTTTTTAAATATTTTAAAAATATAATATTTAATTATAGTTTAAAAGTATTTAAAAAATATAATATTTTAAAATTATTTTAAAATTATTTAAAAAAAGGTGGGATTAAATCCCGCCTTATTAGGCGAGGTTAATCCCGCCTGGGGATTAATCCCAGACAAGATTTAGTCTCACACCGCCAGTTCGGTGGAATGTTTCGGCCTTATATAGGTTGATCTCTTTTGGTTGATAAGTTGTTGTGCTGGGCTGGAGGGTGGGCCGAAATTTGTTGGGCTGTGGGTTTCGTCTGGCGGGCGTGCGGACCGAAACTTGATGGGCTAGCATTTGCAGGATTTTAGGCTTGATTTTGGGCTGAGCTGATGGGTTGTAGGGTGCCCTATAAAAAATATAATTTGAGAGACCCTATATAGATTTAGGAGACCTAAGAAAAAAATATGAACGGTCCTGATTCATTGTTGCGATCAACGGTTGCAGTCAAATGTTTGCTTTATATTCAACGGCCGTGATTAATATAATGTCTCTTTTACCTTACCATGAACATGTAATTGATACTTCTTTTTAATGTAGTATATATATATATATATATATATATATATATATATATATATATATATATATATATATATATACATATATATATATATATATATATATACGTATATATATATATATATGTATATATACATATATATGTATATATACATATATACATATATATATGTATATATATATATATATATATATATATATAAAGACCCCGGCTCGATGGCCACGTGTCACAGTACCCGGTTAGCAATGTCGGGCTCCGGGCATTTGTCGTGGGTGCTATATATGTCGTGGGGGTGACATTTGTCGTGGGGGCGACATTTGTCATGGGGGCGACATTTGTCGTGGGGACGACATGTGCAGTGGGTGCTAATGAAGCTGAAGTAATGTTGCCTGATGAGAACAACAGTTGAATTAGGTGTTATATCTTTTTTTTTTGTTTTTAGTAACCTCTTAAGAGGTGGTTAAGAATTTCATAAACTCATAAGCATTCCATATATTAAGAGTTGATTTTTTTGTTAAATTTGTGATGATGTTGTTAGTGCAATTTAAAGGAAGAGTTTATGAGTTTATGAAAGCACCCTGCGCGCTCTCCTCCTACAAGCGCCCTACGCGCTCTCTTTACCAGCAAGCGCCCTACGCGCTCTCTTTACCAGCAAGCGCTCTACGCGCCCTCTTTCATCTAGCACTTCACGCGCCCTCCTCCAGCAAGCGTCTAGTGCGCTCTCTTCCAATCATCGGAACGTGTACAACAAGCTGCTCCCACCTCCGGGAATTATTAGAACACTCCAGAATACAACAAGCGCATCGCTCCCTGCAACACTCAAAAAATAATTAGCTCTGTGAGTGGTGGTCTGTCACCCTCTAGGCACTCTCTCCATCTCCCCAATAATTGTTACGAGAGGCGGCCTGTCGCCCTCAAATTCTTGAAAAAGCCTTGTAACAGCACTCAAATCTAGTGGAGGTTTGGTCGGCACAGATCTGACCACGTGGTTTTTCACCTCTTTTCGGGGGTTTTCACATCAAAAAAATTTACTTTGTCAGCTTTCTATTTTCATTGACTGTGTGCGCGTGCGACCGTTCCGAGAGCTAAAATGGTCCAAGAATTCCGACCCGACCGGGACGTCGAGTTAGTCCGCAATAGTTTGGCGTTGTCTGTGGGAAGCTTCTTCCCAACATCCTCAAAAGACAGTACCATCAACACAACATTACTCATAACTAAAGACCATGGCGAGAGAAGCTGCCCGCACGACAGAAGGGACAACACTCGGGGGGCAGGTTAGTCCAGTTCCCCCTCACCAGCATGTCATCATATTAAAAGGAGAACTCCCTAGTGCGAATGTCCACGGCCGTAGAGCCCATTTAGACAAAGGATCTGAAGTTCAGCATCACTACAATCACCCAAAAGTAACAAGCATCAGACCAACAGAAGTTGAAGGGCTCACACGCGAAGAGGTTCTCAACTTAATCACAGAAGAACGCGAGCGGGCCAAGCAATGTGCCGCTCCCACCAGCCGCCCTCTCCATCATTACTCGTTATTTGCCCCCGAGGTTCGAGCACACCCAATCCCTCACGGATTCAAGCTCCCAAAGATCGAGGCATACGATGGTACAAGTGACCCGTCAGAGCATGTCAGACACTTCGCAATCATGATGCAACTTTGCAACGCCCCAGATCAACTATTGTGCCAAGCTTTCCCAGCAAATTTGAAAGGGCAAGCTCGCACATGGTTCATGTCCCTGAAGGAAGGATAAAGCAAAGATTTCGTAGAACTAATGCAATAATTCACGGATCAATTTATCGCCAGCTGCTAGATATTCAACGATCCTCCCGACCTGTCCGGTATCCGTCAAAGTGAAGGGGAAACCCTTAAAGATTTCTTTTGTCGTTTCACCACTAAAGCACGACGAATCCCTGGAATAAAAGTGAAACTCTTACGCGGATTTCTTCTTGGAGGGCTCCGCCCTGGTGGCTTCCACTCCACACTAGTACAAGAAACTATAACGAGCTATTCTGATCTTGTTCAACGAATCGATGCCCAGATCGTCGCTGACGGTGCAATCGAAGCACACCTCAAACAATTCAAAAGAATTCAAAACGACATCAAGAGCAGGGGTTGACACCATAGTCGGTTCCCAAAAAGAACAACTCGTGTCGTGACAACTCTTGACAGACTGAGGGGTAATCACCAACATCAAGCCTTCACTCCGCATAACTCTTCACGAGCGGGAGGGTTGCTCGCCATACGCAACCCTCCGTCTCTCCAAATACCAAGGCCTCTTACTCCAAATTCAGGTGACCAATCTAAGTATTGCAACTTCCACCAAGGTCACGAGCATAAGACAGAAGATTGTTCAAGACTGAAGGCAGAAATTGAACGATCCGTTCGCCTTGGGTACCTCGAGAGTTCTCTCCAAAATAAAGGCTCTGAATCAACATGTCAAGAATGATCTAGCACTGAGACGATCCCGAGGATGAACATCTCAAAGAAGAGTTTGCTTTCTGCCAAATGAGCATCTAGAGCTCCATCAATACTGCTTGTATTTTGTATTTTTAACATTTGTGAGACGAGCAACATGTGTTATTTCCAATCTTATTGATGACTGCATTACAGAGTATTCAATATTCCCAACAAGG
Organism: Platanthera guangdongensis; assembly: GCA_039583875.1. Lineage (NCBI taxonomy): Eukaryota > Viridiplantae > Streptophyta > Magnoliopsida > Asparagales > Orchidaceae > Platanthera > Platanthera guangdongensis. The sequence continues at coordinate 136,324,886 of CM077159.1, read as the reverse complement.
GACCCTAGCCTCTCCTCTTACAGAGTGTTCAGTATTCCCAACAAGGGACTCTAACCTCTCCTTTTACAAAGTGTTCAGTATTCCCAACAAGGGACCCTGGCCTCTCCTCTTACAGAGTGTTCAGTATTCCCAACAAGGGACCCTGGCCTCTCCTCTTACAGAGTGTTCAGTATTTCCAACAAGGGACTCTGACATCTCCTCTTACAAAGTGTTCACTATTCCCAACAAGGGACTCTGTCCTCTCCTTATACAGAGTGTTCAGTATTCCCAACAAGGGACCCTGGCCTCTCCTATTACAGAGTGTTCAATATTCCCAACAAGGGACGCTGGCCTATCCTCGTAGAGAGTGTTCAGTATTCCCAACAAGGGACCCTGACCTCTCCTCTTACAGAGTGTTCAATATTCCCAACAAGGGACTCTGGCCTCTCCTCTTACAGAGTGTTCAGTATTTCCAATAAGGGACACTGACATTTACTTTACAGAGTGTTCAGATCTCCGCAAGAGAGATTCTGGCCTCTTTGGCACATAGCCAACTTTGTCACAAGCCAACCTTATGTGCGCTAAGTCGCGAGCCTGACTCGTGCAAACTCCCTGTGGGGGCCTGCCCCCTCACAACAAAGCCGTGATTATAACCCACGCAAACAAAGCCGCAGGCTGGAACCACGCAAAATAAGTCGCGAGCCCGACTCGTCAAACTCCCCGTGGGGGCCTGCCCCCCTCACGACAAAGCCGCGATTAAAACACGCTCAAACAAAGTCGTGGGCCGAAACCATGCAAACTAAGCAGCGAGCCAGACTCATGCAAACTTCCCCACAAGCTAGCCTTGTGCGCGCTAAAGCTGCGAGCCAGACTAGTGCAAACTTCCCCACAAGCCAGCCTTGTGCGCGCTAAAGTCACGAGCCAGTCTCGTACGAGCAAAAGTCACAAGTCAGTCTCGTGCAAGCAAAAGTCGCGAGCCAGTATCGTGAGACCAAAAGTCGCGAGCCAGTCTCGTGCGAGCAAAAGTCCCGATCCAGTCTCGTGCGAGCAAAGGTCGCAAGCTAGTCTCACGCAAAACAACGTTGGATGCTAAACTTACGCAGAACAACTTGAACCTCGCCAATTGAGGTATCATTCTGGAGGCATCATGTCTGCATCCATGCACCTCGCCGCAACAAGTTTATCCTTCCGACCTTGTACAAGAGGTACCCAGTAATACACTCGGGGGCACCAGAAACTCAGTGTCTTAGCGACCTCTTCCCGACCTCTTCCCTTCCAAAGATAAGCGCTCAACGCACCTTACATATTCCACCTTGTGCATATCGCGTACGCGGCGTGCAACGCACACACGACACCCGTTATGCACCATGCACATCACATGTTGTGCACATCGCACCTCGTGTACATGTCACATGTCATGCACTTTGCGCAGACACAAAGCACGATTGTGCATATCGCGCCATGTGTGCATAAAATCAAAATGTTCACCTCACGCACCCCGCGCCCACCACACATATCAAAACAGGACCATCACCGCATGCAAGATCCTTATCTCCAGTCAAGCAAGTGTATCTTACGACTCTGTGCACATTGCCCTCTTACACACAATCAACGCATATTGCGCGCCTTAAGCACAGTTCATGTGTATAACATGCACAATGCACATTACACATCTCGTGCATGCAAAACCTTGCACGTGAGACGTACTGTATACTGTCTAACCTCTACATCTCCAGTGCATTTTGCTGTATGCACAAACCTGTGACCACTTTGCTCGGAAGTCAGTGCACCTTCCGCATCTCTGTTGCACCAATCATCTATGTCATACTCATACATGTGATTTAGCAATTAAGTCCCCGCACTCCTTCCGCACCGACCATGGAGTCCAAGGACTTGGGGGCATCTGAAGGGGTTTCCCCTGAGAGTAGTTCAATTAAGCCCGAGGACCGCCCTGCCCCGACCAGCGCAACCGCCAAGAGAGCGAACAAGCCACCGTGCACAAGACCCGTGCGGATGTTGAGGAGAAATCCTCCCGCACGACGCACACGAGCGGGAATTATCCCGCACCGCGAGCGGGAATTATCCCGCGCGGCGTACGAGAATTATCCCGCGCGGCGCGTGCGAGAATAATCTCGCATTGCGCCCGGGTATAATCCCGCGCGAGCGGGTGGAATTAATCCCCCGCGCGCGCTGGAGGAATTAATCCCGCGCGCGGGAGGAATTAATCCCGCGCGCGGGGGGAGGAATTCATCCCGTGCACGGGATGGATTGCTGCCAGCCAATGAGGATTTTCCCCATTGGCTGGCAGGGGCGGTGACAAAGTCAGTACCCCTTTGGGCGTTGACTTGGTCAATGCCCTGCACGTTCTCCCTTTTGGGGAGTGCTGTGCACTCCCCATCAGGGAGATGTGGCTGCTAACCGCCGCCCCTCCCTCAAGTGGGATGGTGCGGCTGTCGCCGGAGGGGGACGTCGGCCATGGAACAGCCGCAGGTCTCCCTCCCTTCCGCGGGTGCCGCCACCGTCGTTCGTTTCTCCCTTGACTGTCGCCGCCGTCGTCCGTTTCTTCCGCGTCCTCGTCCGCCGCTGTCTACCAACGCCACAGCCGTCTCCTCCGCCGCTGTCTACTAACGCCACAGCCGTCGCCGCCGCCGCTATTATTTCCCGACTCCACGACCGCCGCCGACGTCGTTTGTTTCTCTCGCGGCCGCCGCCGCCTCCATCTCCGAACGCCGCCGGCGTTGTTATTTCCCGACTCCACGACCACCGCCGTCGTCGTTCGTTTCTCCCGCCGCCGCCATCTCCCAACACCGCCGCCGCCGCCACAACCATTATTTTCTAACTCCATGACCACCGCCACCGTCGTTCGTTTCTCCCGCGGCCGCCGTCGTCCCCCAACGCCGCCGCCGCCACCGCAGCCGTTATTTCCCAACTCCACGACTGCCGCCGTCGTCGTCTGTTTCTCCCGCGACCGTCGCCGCCGCCGTCTCCCAATGCCTCCGCAGCCGCTGTTATTTCCTGATTCCACGCCACAGCCGCCGTCTTTCGTTTCTCCCGCAGCCGCCGCAACCGTCTCCCAACGCGGTCGCCGCCGCCATCTCCCAACGCCGTCGCCGCCGCCGTCTCCCAACGCTGTCGCCGCCGCCGTTACTTCATGACTCCACGACCGCTGCCGCCGTTGCTCGTTTTCTCCAGCGGCCAACACCGCCGTCACTCCTCTCTTCCTCGGACGTCTCCACCGTTGGCCTCTCCCAACTTTTCGCCGCCGGCATGGCCGCCGCCCGCTCTCTCGGCCATTGGAGGCGATCTCCCTCCTCACCGACATGTTCTCCGGCAAGTTCGCTGACAAGTTCGCCGGCAAGTCGCCGACCGTCCGAGGGAGCCCGTGTCCACAGTCCGATCACGCTTCTGCGATCGGCACCATTGGTTACGTGGGTAACCACCCACATAACCCACATAACCGCCCAGATGATCTCCCGTAATGGAGATAATGCATTGCCAAAAATAGAATGGTCTGCGTATAACAAGATTAATGCGTGTATTAAATTATAATCCCGCAAAATATTATAAAAATAATTATAATATCTCGATCTATTAATAACAATCATGGTGGTTATGGGCTGCGGATAACTGCGTAACCTCCATAACCACCCATGAAATCTATAAATAGCGCCCCAGCCTCCTCTTTTTATTCGTTCTCTCCTTCTTGGAAAAATCCTCCTACAGATTTTCTCTCTCTTCTTCCTCCCTCATCTTCTTCATCTTCTTCTTCCCCTTCGAAGATCTTCAAGCATTCTTCGAAGATCTCCTTCGTCTTCGAAAATCTTCATCTTCTCCGCCTGAAATTTCTCTCTCCTCGCGTGCTCTCGCCCGCATTTCTCCCTTGCGTGCTCCCGCACGCGCCGCCTCTCTCTCGCGCATTCTTGCGCATTTCTCTCCCCTGCACGCTCATGCATGCTATCACACACGTTGCTCCCTTACACGGGTCTCTTCCTGCAATGCTTCATGCACTTTTCTCCAACAAGCGCCCAACGCGCTCTCCTCTAGCAAGCGCCCTGCGCGTTCTCCTCCAACAAGTACCCTGCGCGCTCTCCTCCTACAAGCGCCTTCTTTACTAGCAAGCGCTCTGCTCGCCCTCTTTCATCTAGCGCTTCACGTGCCCTCCTCCAGCAAGCATCGAGCGTGCTCTCCTCCAGACATCGAAACATGTACAACAAGCTGCTCCACGCCTCCGGGAATTATTAAAAGACTCCAGCATACAACGAGCGCATCGTTCCCCGCATCGCACAAATAAATAATTAGCCTTGTGATTGGTGGCCTGTCACCCTCCAGGCTCTCTCTCCCTCTCCCCAATAATTGTAACGAGAGACAGCCTGTCGCCGTCGAGTTATTGAAAAAGCCTTGTATCAGCACTCAAATCTAGTGGAGGTTTGGTCGGCACAGATCCGACCACGTGGTTTTTCATCTCTTTTCGGGGTTTTCCACGTCAAAAAAAATTACTTTGTCAACTTTCTATTTTCATTGACTGTGTGCGCGCTCGACCGTTCCGAGAGCTAAGACGGTCTAAGAATTCCGACCCGACCGGGACGTCGAGTTAGTCCGCAACAGTAATGATGAAAATTCGTTTAAATTCAAAAAGTTTTTTAGTAGAGCTCCTACACCTACTATGGTAGGTTGTCATTAAATATGTCAGCGGTCTATTCAAGGAAGGTTGTCATTAGGCATATCAGTGATATTTTCGAGGAGATGACATTAAATCAATCAACTTTATTAAAGCCAAAATTAATATTTTTAGGTCAAAACGTATATTGTTTTACAAAATAAAAATTATAATAATTATGTATATTTTTTTACGGTCATTTTGAGTACTCATATGTATATGTTGCGGGCGAAACCCGGCTTGATGGGGCGGGCAAAACCCGTCGTCGCCGGTCGGATACTGTCGTCCATGGTCATAGGCCGGAGCCCCGTGTCAGGCACTCGTGTGTGTGTGTATATATATATACCTTTATATATATATCGTTAATAACTTATATTGCATAATTTTTTATATTAATAACATAATTATTTTGAATTTTAATTATTTAAGCAATTAATAACGTTATTAATAACCTAATTAATTATTTACCTAATTACAACTTAGTTATTAATAAATTACATTAACATTTTTATTTTTATTTTCAAATAATTAATTAAAACGTTAATATATTAATAATATGTTAATATAAGTTTTATAATTTTATACATTAATGTTTTACTGCTTAATAATTTTTGTTGCGGGTCATTCAAGAAATTCGTGAGTCGGTTGAAAAAGAACCGTCTTAGCTCGTGAGAGTCGAGCGCGCATGCGTGCGTCCTGACATCCATTTGGAAGACCGAACAATCTCAAAATTATGCAAGAATGTGTCTGTTGGAATTGTCCTGTTGCGCCGAGCGAGATCGTGAATAAAATAATCGGCTCATCCGAACATATTTTTAGGAATCCCATCATTATTAGTATTTAATATAAATAAATTTATAATTAAAAACTATTAATATATATTTTTATTATTAAATAAAATTTATGTCAGAAAACTATTTATTTATTTTTGAAATTCATAAAATTTGGGGATTGTTTAATCATGATTATAACTATTTAATTGTAATTACTGTTTATTTTGCACTCATGTTTCAAATTGCGTTAGAAATACACTTTTTCAAACAGTTCAATGAATTTTTCTATACTGCAAAATAACAGTTCCTCTACCACTGTTTCCCCTCACTGCTTCTCCCATTACTGCAGCTTAGCCAAATAGACTCTGCTTCATTTGTTTTGGCGTTTCTGCAGGGCGTTTCCCGCAAACGCCGCCGGAACAGCGGGTAAACAAACGGCCTCGCCGGGCGTTTGCCGCGTCTCCTCCCGCACCAAGGAGGAAAAGCCGCAGGTTTCCTCCGTTTCGATCCCCTCCTCTCCCCCTCCGTTTCGATCCCCTCCTCTCCACCCGCCGTCTCCGTCCGCCACAGCCGCGCCAAATAAAGCCTAAATCGTCATGCGTTAAGAATCACCTAACAAACACCATCCGTTTGAACATAAAAGTGGATAAAATTCCTTAGGTGGGCGTTAACGAATGACAATTTAATCTCATATTCATAACAGCCTCAACCATGCCAAACGGAGCCAGAGTTAAGAAATTAAAAGGTAGAACTGACATTGCATATGCTACTCCATGCCAAACAGCTCTTGAGATTATAAATTAATTTAAGGCAATTGTTAATAGCACTTATTTTGACTATCCACACTCACCTTTAGGCTTTGTTTGTTTGCAGTGTTCCGGTATGTATATTTTGGTTTGGGGTTTTCAAAAAAATCAAATTTTGGCGTTTGTTTGTCTTTTTTTCGCGTGTTTTGATTTTGGACTGAAAACCGTATGTTTTCTTTTCCTTAATTCTGCGGTTTTGAGAACAGGAGAAGTTGCAATCGTGAGGAGGATCGTGAGAAATAGTGGGCAGAGCGGTCCGGCGGGATGTTAGACGAAGAGAGGTCGGTGGGTCGCGAGTAGTCATGGGAAAAAGGATCGGGCCCAGTGGGCCGGCCCGAGCCTGGCTCGGCAAAAGCCCGGATAGGCCCGATCTGGAGAAAGCCCGGCTCGAGCCTATCTCGGGCCCAGGTTTGTAGCTATTGCCCGGGCCGAGCAAAGCCCGATTTTCGGGACAGCCCGGAACCGGGCAAAGGCCAGGCAAAGCCCGACCCAGAAACAAGAATCGTTAAACAACTCTTATTAGAGTCGTTTAATTAACGACTCAAATAAGAGCCGTTGCTAACAACTTTTATTAGTTCCGTTAGTTGCTAATGGCTCTAATAAGAGACGTTAGCAGCATGAGGCCAGCAACCAGCTAAACTGCTTGCCCCACTGATGTACAACAGTACAATAGCTGATGTACAGCAGTACAGGAACAGCAGTACAACAGCTGATGTACAGTAGTACAACAGCTGTCTGCAAGGACTGATCTATTAAGGGTCCAGGGGGGTCAATTGATCCCCCTAAATTTTAAAAATATATTTTATATAATTGATTATTCATTTATTTGATTTAAGCTTAATGCTCCCGAGTCCCGACCTATTGACCTAACAGCTCTACGCCTCACCCAGTTCGTGATTCGGACGTGCGACAATCGACAGAACTTATTTTAGGGTTCCTTCCCGGTGTTCCCACGTGGCCGCCGAAACCTCACGATCCCTCCCTCGACCACGTCGTCATCGGAAGCTCCGGATCCCGCGTGGGCGGCATGTCCGTCTCCAAGCCTGCCTGTCGTGCCCGCAGGCCGCAAGTCCCGCAACACACTTCCTAGTTCCTTCACCTCTTTCATGGGCGCTGCCACCATCTCACCTTACTCGGTACTCCCCATTCTCTTACTCCTGTAGCTTTTCTGGATTTATTTGTTTAGGGTTTAAGGTTAAAAAGTAAATCCTTCTTGAGTAGGTGTTGGAGCAAACTCAGGGGGTTCGGATTCTTGGGTAGGTGTTACTGTCTCCGAGCAGCAGGGACGGAGCCAGTCTGGTCAGTCACCTTTGCGATCCCGCATGGAAGGTATTTTCTGATTCCATTCTCCCATTTTCCCCTTTACTCCACATCTCAGATTTTCAGTCTCTCAGATCTGATCTACAGTTTCTTTATGTTTAGGCATTGTGTAAATTAACTAGTTATGATGTAACTTGATGGTAGGATTTCTTTATGGTTTGATACTTTGATGGTTCAAACAGATTGTGATATTCCCTTTTCTAGTTTTCTCTGATGTAACTTGATGGTAGAATTTCTGAATTTGGGGGATTTTAGCTCTTGATCCACCCTCCAAGCAATCCTGACTCCAAGTCTGATCACAACCAAGTTCCAACTTCCAACAAGTTCATCTTCTTCCTTTTAAGTTGATCATTTCCTTAAGTTTGGATGCAATAAATTTGGGGCTTTTTTGTGATTATGATTTATTTTAAATCTGATCTAGGTTTTTTTTATGTTTAGACATTGTACAAAGTAATCAGTTATGGATAAATATTTTAAAGTTTTGCCCAAATCAGGATCACATATTTGTGAGAAGAATGATAGTGAAAGATTGCAGTCTGATGTTAAACGAGATAAAAAGGAAGTTAATATAGATAATAGAGCATCAGATCCTGGATTGAGATGCCGAATTTCTGATTATCCTATTAATGACCGCGATGATATGGGAAGATATTATTTATTAAAGGGTCTTTGTCAAACAAAAACACATGAATTTCCAAAAACCATTATTGGAAATATTTCAAGGAAATTTAATCCGGCTTGGTTTGAGCATTTTCCTTCAGTGTTAGAATACAGTATAAAAAAGGATGACGCATTTTGTTTATTCTGTTATCTTTTTAAGCAATAAATTAGACAACAATAAGGTGGTAATTCTTTTGTTGTTGATGGTTTTAAAAATTGGAAAAAAGGATTTGCAAAATTTAAAGAACATGTTGGTGGTCCTACTAGCATTCATTATCACACTGTCATTCCATGCAATAATCTGATGGATTCAAGACAACACATTGATACAAGCTTTCACAAACAGACAGATCAAGCTAAAGAAGATTATCGTACTCGACTAACAACAACAATTAATTGTATTCAATTTTTGATCAGACAGAGATTGGCACTTCGTGGAAATGATGAATCAGATGCTTCATTAAATCAAGGTAATTTTCTAGAATTGTTACGATTTCTTGGCGATCATAATGAGTCTATCAATAAGGTTATTCTACAAAATGCTCCTGAAAATCACAAATAACAGCACCTGATATCCAAAAAGACATCATTAATGCAATGTCTGTTGAAACTACAAGTTTGATAATTAAAGATATTGGTGAGAATTATTTTTCAATTTTATTAGATGAATCAAGAGATATATCAACAAAAGAACAGATGGCTATTGCTTTGAGATATGTTGACATGACTAGTCAAGTGATTGAGCGTTTTGTGGGTATTGTGCATGTTTTTGATATATCAGCTCAATCCCTTAAGCTTGCTTTATTACAAATTTTTTTCTGAACATGGATTAAGTATAACGAAGTACGTGGCCAAGATTACGATGGTGTAAGCAATACGAGAGGAGAATTTAACGGACTTAAGACTCTAATTTTGAATGAAAATTCATTAGCATATTATGTTCATTGTTTCGCACATCAGCTTCAGTTAGCATTAGTTGCAGTTGCAAAAAGTAATGATCAAGTTGCTTGATTATTTGACATGGTTAGTATTGTGACAAATATTATCACTGTTTCATGCAAACGTCAGGAGTTATTACGTGTCTCTCAGTTTACTAAGATTATTGAAGGCTTAAAGAGTGGTGAACTTTCAAGTGGAACTGGAATAAATCAAGTGCAAAATCTTAAAAGAGCCGGAGACACATGTTGGGGCTCTCATTTTGGATCTTTTGTAAGCATGATTAGATTGTTTTCATCAGTTATTGATGTTCTTGAAATAGTACAAAATGATCATCATTCAATTTCAGAGCAAAAAGCTTCAACATTTGCATTACGAATATATTGGGCATAACGAATAGCTTATCACAGTCTTTACAGCGTAAAGAATTGGATATTGTTAATGCCATGAATTTAGTGAGAATATCAAATCAACTATTACAAAATATGAGAGATGAAGGATGAGAGAATTTACTTAAACAAGTATCTGCATTTTGTTGCAAGTATAAAATTGATATCCCAGATATGGATACTTTGTATATTGCGCGTTGTCGTTCTCGAAGAAGGGTTCATGAGATGACAAAGTTACATTATTATCGTGCAAAATTATTTTATGCTGTGATAGATACACAACTCCAAGAGTTGAACAACCGGTTCACAGAGATAACTACAGAATTACTTCTTTGCATGACATGCCTAAGTCCAAATGATTCTTTTTCATTATTTGACAAACAAAAATTGATATGTCTTGCTGAATTTTATCTATTTGAGTTTTCTAGAATAGATCTCATTGAACTTGAAAGCCAGTTGGACACATACATTCTTGATGTTCGAAGTGATAATGATTTAAGTGATATAAGTGGAATTGATGAGCTAGCAAAAAAGTTGATTGAAAAGAGAAAAAATATTTTATATCCATTGTTTATTTGCTAGTGAATTTAGTTTTGGTCTTACCAGTTGCAACAACAACGGTTGAAAGAGCCTTTTCAGCTATGAAGATTGTGAAAAATCGTCTGCAAAATAGAATGAGAGATTCTCTGATGAATGATTTTTTAGTTACATATATCAAAAAAGATATTTTTGACAGTATTGAGAATGAAACTATCATACAACGCTTTCAAAACATGAAAAGTCGTCGACGATAACTTTAGAAAGGTACTTTTTTTTCAATCCATTGATAGAAAATTATTTAATAATTTATGATGTTAAAAATTTATGTATTTAAGTTTTTCCACTTATGTAATTTACAGGTGATTATCAACTCTACAAACGTATTCAGTCAATTATAAATCATGTTTTAACTTTCAAAGTCTTTTATTTTTTTGACTTATGGGGTAATTATTTTCATATATGTTGATATTTTTTAAAATCATTTGTATGTTACTATTTTTTGACCCTGCTGAACAAAAATTCTGGCTCCATCTCTGGCTGCCTGTACAACAGTATAACAGCTGCCTGTACATCAGTACAGCAGCTGCTGTACTACTGTATAGAGCCTAGGGCCTAAGTCCTTTTCCCCCTGCCCCCTCCATCTCTCTTATTCTCTCACTCTCACTCTCACTCTCTCTCTTCTACTCTCTCTCTCTAGCTCTCTATCTCCCACTCACTCTCTCTCACACACTCTATCTCTCCCATTCACTCACTCTCTAACTCACTCAACGATAGCATAACGTCGTGCTCCTCAACGCCAGGGTCGTCTACTCAAAGTATGTCTGTAGTGGTGGAGCACAATCGCAAGGCGACCATTTGGGAGCACTTCGATAAGGTTCAAGTTGGCGCCGAATTCAAGCCGCGATGCAAATTATGCTCGAAGCTGCTGACCCTTACCGACAACTCGACACTACCAAGACACCTTAAGTCTTGCGTGTCGAAATAAGCTCCTAAGTCTAGTCAGGCCCAAATTTCAAGAGCAGGACAAATTTAGACATACGATCAACTTTGCCAATTGGACATGCAGATTGAACATGCCATCAAACGTAGGTTGTCATTCAGTCATTACGACAACGAGGATGCGAAAGAATACATACATGGAGGCATTTAACCCAAATATTAACAGGTAAGTAGAGTTTCTTTTAGGCGCGACACCATTAAAGCATATTTAGAATCAAAGCATTTGTTAATAAATTTTTTTGAAAATTCCAAGGGTCGTGTAAGTTTAACGAGTGACGTTTGGAGCAGTAGCATAAAAGTAGGATTATCGTATATATATATATATTCATGAGAGCTAAATAAGCATGTAATATGTTTTGAAGGTTTTTAATATCCGCACGCTGATAAAGCTATATATAATGTAATTATGAAATATGTGGGAGAATTTAAATTAAAAGATAAAATAATAAGTATTTCTTTTGATAACGCCTCTAACAATAACGTAGCTACTGATTGGTTAAAACAAGATTTAAAACCAATGCTAAACGGTGAGTTTTTTCACACTCGCTGTGTTTGTCACGTTTTAAATTTAACGCTATAAGATAGTTTAGCCGTTATGGAATCCTATATTGAAAAAATTTGTTTAATGCTTAGAGACATTTATAGTTCTAGGCAACGATCTCAGGATTTTAAATATTTTGTAAACGCACAGGGTAAAAAATATTTGAAATCTCAATTTAATATGCCTATTAGATGGAACTCAACATATAAAAATGCAAAAAAGAGCGTTTCAACAAAAATTACTTCTTATGAAATATTATAATATGTTAAATAGTCATGATTTGACTGATGTCGATTGGGACATATTAACAAATTATATGAATATATTAAAATGTTTTTATAGGGCGACTATTTTTTTATCCGGCATGTACTATCAGAGTAGCTCACTAGTAATTGAAAATTTTATAAACATTGCACAAAAATTTAATTATTATAAGCAACATGATGGATTGCTTTCATTATTTGAAATAATAGAAGAATTTTTTAAAAAATATTATAGAGAAATGCAATCAATGTTTTTGTGCGCCGCCGCTTTAAATCTGTTATTCGACGTAGACGGCGTAGAAAATTTGATAGAATAAATCAATAAAAACTTAAATTTAAATTTTGATGATTGTGATGACATTAGTATTATAAAATTTAATTCTCTTTTTACCTAGTATTACAATTATTATGATAACTTAAACGGCTCGCGGTCTCGGGAAGAAATATCGCAACCAAAAATAAAGGACACTTTTAAAAATAAAATTTTTGAATTAGCAGCTATAAAAAAAGCGCGCCCATCTAGTAGTTTAAATGAATTAGGATTGTACACTAAAACACAATTCCGTGATTTTATGAGCACGAAGGAGATTGAAAATTTCGATCACTTAAAATTATAGAAAGGTAAAGTTAATATGTATCTTATTTTGGCCTATATGGCCCGTGATTTACTAACAATCCAAGCTAGTATGATAGCTTCAGAATCCGCTTCTTCTCTTAGTGGCAAGATTTTGAACGAGCGGAGGAGTCGGCTTAACAAATAATCTCTGGAAATATACATTTGTTACAAGCACTACTTGGATGCTATGAAAAGGAAACAACACATTACAGCATTAGAGGATAGCTCAAAAGAGATAGAAGACGAGATGAACGCAATGAATTTATAGGATTATTGAAGAGTAAACACACATCTTGTAGTTGCCTTAAAACAAAATTTTTGTGTTTTGTTAAATTAATAAATATTATAGTTTTTTTCTATCTAAAATTAATAATAATAATAAATTTCATTTTTTCAATTAATGTAAATTGTAAATGTTATTTAATATTAATAAAATTAAGGTTTTAAGAATCGGACCGAAGATTGAACCAGAACAAGAAGAGGTTCAAGGTTGAACAGCTCGAACCTGTCCAACCGTGGTTGAACCGTAATAAACTAATTCAAATTTACCTAAATATTGGATTCAAATTTACCTAAATATTAAATACATTTTATAATATTTTTAAATCTTAAATCTAACGTTTTTATTTTGAGTAAACTATATAACTTTAAAATATTAACTATACACATATGTATTAATCTAAATCTTAAATATAAATTATAATATTTTTAAAACTGTAATATGATTATTACTTGTTATAATAATGCTTTTAAATTTAATATGATATTATACATTTATACTAAATAATATGATATTATACATTTATACTAAATAATATGAATAGAAATATAATATATAAATAATATTTCAAAAATATTTAATAGAATCAAGTTAGTCCAATGGAGGGTGTCTTACGCCTCCACCCAGGTGGTTTGGGATCGAATCCCACTCAAAGCAAGATTTTAAAAATTTTGCGCGGGTCTGATATTTAGCTGACCCGCCCGGGAACCGACCATGGTTCCTAATTTTCCGATTACCCCGCCCGGTTCCTCGGTTTTCAAGTGGTTCCTGGATGTGGTGGTCCTCGTATCGTGACCGGACAGGCCAGGGGCACGATTTGCGGTCCAATTGGTCGGACAGGCCGGTCCGGTCCGATTTTCAAAAGCTCGAATAAAATTGAATTTTTCTTGTCCATGTGAGCGAAATTTTTTATTATCATAATAAAAAATGTTTATAAATTTTTAATGTATTAATTTTTTTTAAAATAATTTAATAATTATAAAAAATTAAAATAATTTTTTTTAATAAAAAAGCCCGGCCCGGCCCGAAGGGCTAGATCCGGCCCCTTCCCGGGGCAGGAGTCCGAGCCCGGCTCGAGCCCGATTTAAGAAAAGCCCGGGCTCCGCCCGGTTGACTATAGCCCAGGCCCGTTGGGCCCGATACCGGGCCGACCCGATCGGGCTTTATGCCCATGGCTAGTCGCGAGTGAGCAACTGTAAACTGTTCATGCATGGTGGTTGGTGTCACAGGACAAAGCACAATCGTCGGAGGGAGCCGCCGCAGAAGCAGGCAACTGAGATCACAATTTGTTGACCTGGCGACAGTGGCTGGGCATTCAGACTTCCTCCCGGCCATCTTTCTTCGATTTGACGAGCTGAGCTCAAGATCAGCCTTGCAATGATAGTTAAAGATCGTTTTTTCTAACTCGCCCCTTCTGATCAATGAGTTTTTAAGTGAATCTGAGCTCTCTAAATGCACATCTTCTTCTGAGTAATTTGTACAGAGTAACCCGGTACTCTGGAATATGGTGAAAAACCCCGTGTTAGGATCGATGTTGACCAAACTTCACTATTTGTTGATGTTTTACAAGCTTTTAGAGAGAATGTGAGGGCAACAAACCGCTCCTTGTTACAATATGAGGGGGGGAGGGGAGAGGCGCATTCAGAGGGTAATAGTTCACCAGTCGTGAAGCTTAATAATGTCTTTGGCGGTAGTGGTGAACGCACGATCTAGAGACTCAACCGACTTCTTCTCATGCTCGGTGGCTGGAGCTATGGATGCTTGCAGTTGTCAGATGTGCGTCGAGTGTCGGGAGCATTGTATGTGGAAGACTTGTTGAAGAATCTTAAAGGACAGTGGAATTCTCCTGATCGTTTTGCATGTAGGAGCACGATGGATTCAAAGGATCTTCAAGTCGTCTTCAAAGATCTTGGGTCCTATTTATAAGCTACAGGGGTGGTTAAAGTGGTTATGCGGCTATCCACAGATTGTAACTACCTTATTTACTATTTGCAGCTCATTTTAGTATAGTTTGACGCACACATTACTTCAATGATTTTACCATTCGCATGCCGATATAATTTGGATATTTGCACCCACCCATATTGTGTGGTTACATAGATGGTTATGCGGGTGATTACTCATACATCAGAATGCAGAGATTGCGCAGAGACGATCAGACGACGGGGAGATGGGCGGTGGTGGAGTGGGTGCTGACCGGAGGGAGGCCCGGCCGGCAGAGACCAACTGGTTGGTCAGCCAAGGAGGTCGACCGGGTGTGGGCTGGCATTGCGGAGGACGACCGGGAGCGGGCCGGCCTAGCGGAGGCCGACCGGGAGCGGGCCGGCCTAGCGGAGGAAGGTCGGGTCTGGCCGGCCAAGGAGGCTGACCAGAAGCGGGTTGGCCTTGCGGAGGCCGTCTGGGCCGGGCCGGCCTCCGCATAGTAATTGTCAATTAAAAAGCTAAAAAGGGGCATGTTGAAGCTACTATTGCGGTTCGATTGTGAACCTTGCGTGCGGATCGCACGCGAGACGGTTTTCTCCAAAACTCCCCACTTGAGTGGTGGGGAATATGAGAATTTCGGCTATCCTCAGTCCGAAATTCTTATAAATTGAGGGAGAACTCATTAGATTTTATTATTGCAGCAAATACATGTAACAAAAATTGAAAGGAGCAATATCTTCCTAGTGGGCAATAGCTACTACTGCAGATAAGAGATGTGTATGATGACAATGACACTTAAAATGTCCAAAGTGAACTCTTCTTTTTAGCTTGGTAAACAAAAATCTTTTAATATTACATTATTTCTCCTTGATTGATTGATGATGGTAGAAACTTGGAAAGTATTATTTGAGGACTGATTCCTTATTTTTCTTCTTTAGTAATTTAAATTCACATAGAAGTGTTGGTCAACCTCAAGTTTTTTAGCTTTTTAATTGACTACGTTTTGGAGCTTCAACATGCCCTTTTGAGTTGGAAGATTTGATGACCATTTTTTGTGTTATCATTTCAAATTAGTAGAATGGGCCATTTAACGGGACCTCCCCTCTAACTTTGCTAAATTACTGACATAACCCCTCTTGTTTTCGAAATTACAAAAACTTCTCATAAAATTTTTATTTCATTACAAAAACTTCCCCTGAAGTTTTAATTTCATAACATCCATGCACAAAACACCCTCCCCGATGTACAGTGTCCAAGAGGGTATTTTTCTTCATGAATGCAATGAAATGAAAAAAATCAAGTGAGATTTTGGTAATGAAATGAAAACTTAAGGGGAGTTTTTTGTAATTTCGAAAATAAGAGTGGTGCTCTCAATAATTATGCTAATTCTCTACCCCCCAGCGTGGCGGTTTCCTATTGGCCCGAGGCCTTTTGGCCGTAGGGGTATTTTGGTCATTTTACCCCAGGACTTGGAAAAACTATAAATAGACCCTCTTGGGTGCCTTGAAGAGCATCCCTTTCTTAGTTTTCTCCTCCCTTAGCTTCTTCTTGGTAGAGTTGAGAGAGCTCTTCAAGGCACCCTAGCTCGAGCATTGGCTAGGGAGGGGAAGTGCTCAGGTAGCCTTCCGGGTGTGAGGTGGGACCTCCGCGCTAGAGCCGAGGGTCTGTTCCTAGTTTCCCAAGTCTTCGGTCCGTGACGTTCCTCCGAGTGTAGTAGGTGTGAGGTCACCCCTCTTTTGGGACCCCGAACTCCACGAGAGACCAGGTTTCTGGTTTCAACATTTGGGTAATTATTTCTTAGTAGAATGGTATCTCAAGTATAACAACAATTCCTAGTAACATTTCCTTTAAGGGAACCAATTCTCTTTGTCCTCGATAAAGCTGTGCATTCTAATTGTGTGTCGATCATTCTTGACTACACCAAACTTTACATGTGATGGGTTCCTCCAAAGGATTTTTGAGTCAAATCGGGAAGATTTCAATCAAAACACGCAAGCAAGTCAGCCCGGTCGAGCGTGCCGTGCGTACGGACCGTATTCGCTCAAAGGGACCCAAAATCATTCCAAAGGGGCGCGTAATGCGCAGCACGCGCCGTGCAAAGGTACCCTGTGTATGACACACACCATTCTCGCGAGCGCACATAGGACACGCACCCCTCACACATACACACAACATGCGAAAGCACTCCCAACGCAACCTGCATGCCCCTCGAGCACGCTTGCACACCCGTACAAGGGCACACATCACCCAGGCTGGTACACAGTGCCCGGGAGCGAGCACACATAGCTCCCGGGAGCGCCCTCAGACAGCCTCTCGACACACGCACTGACAACACCAGGGTGCGCGCACACCCTCTTGTGCGCACTAGCATGTTCCCCATTTGCGCGCACACCCATTGCGCATGCGCCGACGATCACCTTCGCCATCGCTTCTGGCCATCGCCGTCGTCGGGCAATCTGCCTAGGCCGCTCGGATTGCTTGAGGGGCATGCCCATCATTTCGTAAAAATTGGTGTTCCAGATGACCAGAATGGAGCAACACCATTCTTTACTTCAAAATTCATTCGTGAGTAATTACTAGCTGGTCCCTTCAGAAAGCTATAAAAAGTCTCACAGATGCCTTCATTTGAAGGCAAACAACTCCAGAGACTAAAGAGAGCTTTGAGGTTTTCCGATGAGAACGTGGAACTTAGATCGTTCCTCTGCTCGGGGCTCATTCTGCTCCCTCTCTAGTCCGCTCACACTCAACGCTCTCTTGGACGCTTCAGTGAGCCATGGAGAAGGTGTAATGCCCCTGAATTTTCAATAATTATTTTAATCTTTTTAGTGGCATAATAATGACGTAAGGGTGTTACGCTGACCCGTAGTTAACAGTGCGCCATCGTTAGTGCGTTTTCGGTGTTCGTTCGGTCAAGTCGACCGTATTTTAAAACGTGCCAGAATTGAAAACTTTTACGTTAGAAAATTAAATTAATTAATTTTAAATATGTCTGTCAAGTTTCGTTGCGATCCGAACTATATTTGAGGTTCGGTGAATTTTTCAAAGATTTAAGGAATTATCGTTGTCGTAAACTTTGAAAATTCTTATATAGAGATCGGCTCTTCGAATCCAGATTTCGACTTCGCCGTTGGATTCGTAGCACATGTTGGGTATTGTAACCACAATAACTCTGATTTGAAGAAGGGATCAGTTAAGCTAAGATGAATTGTGACTGTATTTGATATTATATTTGTAGTTATGTACTTGCAAGTTTACAATGCTAAGTACACACCAATGTCATGTTATAGTGGGTCGATAAACACAGGACTATAAAATGTAATCCTTCATTGTGTAGGCCATTGTGTTGACTCACATGTAATCTCTCTATTAGTGTATACTTCTACCCCAAGTACATGAGAAGGCTCAAGGAAGAAGAAGATCTCAATTTTAGAAAAACAGAAATTTTACCCAAGTAAAATTCGTCGAGTATCATAAGGGATATTCGTCGAATTCGTCGAGTATTGTTGATATTTGTCAAATTTGTTGTATTAACTTACTATCACTCATCGAATTCATCACCTATACTTGTGGTAGAATCTCTGAAATAGTTTAGAAAAACAGTTAAGTAAAATTCGTTGAGTATCATCGAGTATACTCGTCGAATATATCTAACGATACTCACGAAATTCGTCGAATATACTTCTCGATACACGCCGAATTCGTCGAATCATCTCGACGCTACTTCTTTAGATTTTCTTGAGTCTAATTCGTCATATATCATGGCGTCGAGAGCGTCTAGTGCATCGATGGCGTCGAGAGCGTCGAGAGCGTCGAGTGCATCGATGACGTCGAGTGCATCGTGTGCAGCGATGGCTTCGAGTGCGTCGAGTCTGCTAGCCTATACTCATCGAATTCGTCAAGTATACTAGCCAATACTCGACGAATTCTTCGAGTATAGTAGCCGATACTCGACGAATTCATCGAGTATGACTTGAGCCATGGCGTTGAGTGGCTAGCTAGCTTGAGCTGGATTTCTCTAAGTCATTTTCGTCGTATATCTATAGCCATTCGGCACGTATACCAGCGATACTCGACGATACTCGACGAATTTGAATTAGGTCATTTTTCCGACAATTTTTCAAATCCATGCTCGGGTTGTGGCGGCCATGCATAGTGTTTTCTAGGTCTCATTTTTGGAAATTCTTTTATAGTCATTGCTATTAAAGATGTCTATATATTTAAGGTAGATTTTTAATCTTCCTAATCTTACTAATTGTGCTAATTACTCTTAATTTCAAATCGAGAAAACTTTCCAAAGAATGAATCCCGTCGGCCTCCGCTCAGCCTCGTGGCATCTCCGATCGGCCAACAACTGCGAACGTTGCCCAATTCAATCTTCATCGACTTATACGGCTGGATTGCTACTCTATGAAGATCTCTATTCCTCGAGATCTAGTCGATTGTAGATTCAAGACTCAAGGTTCAAGGTCTTCTAAGCGTTTCTACTTTCCGAGTTCTCCAAGGTTTTCAAGATCATCTTTTTCGAAGAACGAGGATCGAAGACTCTAGATCATAATTTAGATTGTGTTATATTAATTTGTAATATTCTTTTACATATTATAGGAGATTTATCTCCGAGTTGTAGATTCGTATGTGGATCGAGTGTAGATCTGTTTGTGAATCGAGTTGTAGATCTGGTTGTAGATCGAGTTGTAGGAGACGCTATGCTCCGAGTAGTAGGAGCATCCTCTTCAAGTTGTAGGAGTTGCGGCTCTGAGGTGTAAGATTTGTATAAATCTGAGCAAGGTGAAGTAGCCGAATCTAGCCCTTCATGGTAGATAGGCGAGGCAGGACAATGGATGTACCCATCTCGGGGAACCACTATAAAATCTCGGTGTTTGCTTACTTAATTTTTCAAGTATTTTTATTCCGCGAAAAGACACAGACATCACCTATTCACCCCCCTCTAGGTGATTTAGGTAGACGCTAGATACTTTTAATTATTATCAGAGGGGCGTTTTGTTTGATATAAGGTTATCAACTTGAACAAGATCCCAGATCTAGCATCAAGAGATTCCGATTAGTAACCATGGACAGAAGTAAAGACATGTCTTCTATGAAGTTACCAGTGTGCACGAAAGATAACATTCCCACGTGGAAATAAAGAGTCCGATTCTTCATGGAAGCTGCAGATCCAAAAAATTTTCAGATAGTGGAAGAAGGACCGCATATACCTACACAAACTTCAGCTCTGAATCCAGATATCCTGATTCCTAAGAAAATGATGGATCTCACTAAGGATGAAATTGCCTTGGTCTCCCTGGATAAGAAGGTGAAGAACAGCATCGCAAGCTCAGTGGACGACTCTATGCTCCAAAATTTATTTCGCTGCAAATCTGCCAATGTGATGTGGGATTGCTTAGTCATTCTTATGGAAGGAACAAAAGAATTTAGATACGACCGCAGATCATTGCTAAATCAAGAGTAAGAAGCGTTTAAGCAAGGACCAAATGATTCCATTACTGGCAGCTTCGAGAAATTCTTTATGGTTGCCAATGGTCTCAGAAACTTTGGCCGCACCTTCACAAATAGTGAATTAAATGACAAATTCCATAGATCCCTGACAAAGGACTGGGATACTAAAATTGTAGTCATTAGGGAGTTTGGGAAGCTGCCTGAGATTGACCATCAGAACCAGTTTGGAAAGCTACTGTCCTACGAGCTTCAAATGAACACCAGAAAGAAGGAGGAGCAGAGTAGTAGGACTTCAAGCAGAGAGAAGTCAGTTGCCCTGAGGCTGAAGGTTCGAGGAAGTCTAATGCCGTCTCACCAGTAAGGACACGTGCTCCAGACACCCCAGAAGACTCTGAGCCAAGCACATCAGGCTCTGAGCTATCTGATGGAGAGTTCTCCATCATCTCTAAGCAATTCAAAAAATTGCTCAGCAAGAGGAGACAGATGAAGAATCATTCATCCTCCACTGACTTCGGAAGATCACACCAAGACGGTGATCACGCAAAGAAAGCTATAACCGAGAGGACAGGTATAAATCTAAACAGAACAAACATTCTTCCTCTAACATTATGTGTTAATGTTGTAATAAGACAAGACATATGATTGTTGAGTGCCCGTACAAAAAGAAGGAAGGATCTAAGAAAGGGGAGGAGAGATCCTTTAAGGGAAAGAGGATAGAAGAAAAGAGCTTCATCGCCAAGAAATCCAAGACTCTCAGCGACAGTGACTTGAGTGAGTCAAGTTCAGAGAATGAGGAAGCTTACTTTGGGCTTATGGCTCAATCAGACAAGGAAGTTGGCGACTCAGAGTATCACAGGAAGGTAAACTCGTACACGATACTCTTAGAATCAAAAACACCAACTAATGATCATGAAGGCTATTCTTTTGAGTAAGAGGATTCTGAGTTGATGGTTCAACATGAGAACCTTTCGAAAGCTTTTGACAAATGCCGCAAGGTTATCAAAAAGCATTTGAAAGAGATTGCCTCCCTCAAGGCAGTGTAAATAAGTCTGAAGGAGGAGATTACAAAATTACTTCCTATCAGAGATGAAGTCCACTCCTTGAAAGAAGAACTCAAATGCTATGCTGAAACATTGAGTCTGAAGGAGAAATTTTATGATGAATTAGAAGAAAATCTATTGGTTAAGATAAAACTTGTGGAAAGTTACTCTAAGCCGATGACTATTCTTCCTCTCATCGATGAGTTTTTAGCTCCTAAGAAGGGTAGTGGTCTTGAACACATAGCTGGAAAAGGTAAGGCTGTCAAGAAAGCCAGGGCCAAAGATAAAGGGAAGACACCACAAGGTCAACCCTCGTTTAAGAAGGTAATCTTCCTGACAAACAAGTTTGACCTTGAGTCGTCCTACGATCATCTTGCTAGGACTACTTATGTAGAGCCCAAGAAGCGATACCAGGGATAGACCCGTCCTCGAGACTTTGATGTTAGTGTTTTCAAAGCACCTTATGAAAAGATTGAACTTAAGAATTATGCTCCATATGTTCATGGACACAATTATAAGAAGACACCAAAAGCCAAACCGTTTGTACCCAAGGCAAAGGAGATGGAGAATCCCTGCATTTGTTGCACTCAGAAGACTTCCACCTCCAAGTATATTGCCCCTGCTAGACCTTTGTTTCAAAAGGTAAAACAGGAGTACAAGAGATGGTACAATAGGTTCGACTGTTGGTGTTGCGGCAAAATTGATCATTTTGGAGTAGATTGTTTGTTTAACCCTACAAATTTTGTTACCCCACGAGTTATCCCTACGAGACAGAGCACTGACAAATTTAATGTTCCTGGTGGTGTTAAGTTGACAAGAAACCAAGGACCCAAATATGTTTGGGTTCCTAAGGTAAAGTGATTTGTGATTGCAAGTATGTCCAAAAGTCACAAAAAATCCAATCTGGTATTTAGACAGCGGATGCTCTCGACATATGACTGTGACAAGAAGCCTACTGTGAGAATTTACCCCAGTCGAAGATGGCCAAAAGTTATATTTGGAGGGTCAGAGAGGGGAATTACTAAAAGCTACGGTATGATTTCCAACGGAATATTTTCTTTCACAAACGTGGCTTATGTTGAAGGATTACAACATAATCTGATAAACATAAGTCAACTATGTGACAAAGGCTATATCGTTGAGTTCTACATGGAAAAGTGTTTGATAAAGTCGTCTGTAAATTTGGAGATGATCTTAATAGGTACTCGGAGTAGAAATATATTTTGTTTAAATTTTCTATGTTTAGACAATTCCACCTCAGTGTGCTTTTTGACTAAAAGTAGTACGTCTCTTTGTTACCAATGACACAAGAGATTAGCATATATTAATTTCAAAACTATAAATATGTTATTTTCTCACAAATTAGTGCGTGATGCCCCAAACATTAAGTGCCATAAAGAGAGTCCATGTCACACATACCAAATGGGTAAGTAAACAAGGGCTACCCTTAAGGGTATTGCTAAAACAAATTTTTCAAGAAGTTTATATTTACTTCATATGAATTTATTTGGTCATATGACAATTCACAGTTTAGGAGGTAAGGTCTACACATTAGTAATTGTTGATGACTACTCTCATTTTACTTGGGTGTTCTTTCTAAAACACAAGTCAGAAACTTTCGATACATTCACTAATTTTGTCCGGCAAGTTCAGAACGAATTGAACTGTTTAGTGGTCAAAATCAAAAGTGATCACGAAATAGAATTTGAGTCTGGTGCCATGATATAATTCTTTGGAAGTCAAAGTATCTTTCATGAGTTTTCCTCCCCACGTACTCCACAACAAAATGGAGTTGTTGAGAGAAGAAATAGAACCCTAATTGAAACATGTATAATTATGTTGAGTGACGCTTAACTTCCGGAGTACTTCCAGGCTGAAGCAGTCAACACAGCTTGTTACATGCAAAACAGAGCACTAATCAACAAAAGATATCGTATGACCCCCTATGAATTATTGCGGCAGAAAACCGACTATGTCCTACTTTAAAATCTTCGGCAGTAAATGCTTCGTACTTAATAATGGGAAGTATTACCGTACTAAGTTTAGTGAAAAATACTTCGAAGGTATTTATATAGGATATAGTAACCATAGTAAGGCATATAAAATTTTTAATAAGAACACCCTAGTGGTAGAAGAGTCTATCAATATTATATTTGATGAGACAAGAATGCTCCAAAGCAGCTCGTCTGATGTTATTGGTGCAGATATATATACCAGGTTCAAGGAACTAAGTTTGGATGAAGCAGTCAAGCAAGAAGCTCCAAGCTCAGTTAAGGTCATCGATCCAAGCATGGTGTATGAAGAACAATTAGATGAACTAGCCCTAGAGGATGCACCAAATGTTATAGAACCTGTTGGTGGAAGAGGAAGAAATCTAGTGTTCAGACACCTAAGAGATCACCCAGCTGATCAGATCATTGGAGAGCCAGATGACTATGTTAAGATGTGGTATAACTAATGAGCTATTGCATCTTAGTTTTCTGTCTCAGGTCGAGCCAAAGAAGTTTGAATAAGCAAATAAGGATGCCTCTTGGATCATGTCAATGCAAGAGGATCTCAACCAGTTTGAAAGGTGTAAAGTCTGGGAGTTGTTGCCCAGACCCAAAGGACAGAACGTGATCGACACCAAATGGATCTTTAGAAACAAGCTGAATGAATATGAAGTCATCATTAAGAACAAAGCCAGGCTTATAACACAAGAGTATAGACAAGAAGAAGGGATCAAATTCGACCAGACTTTTGCTCAAGTGGACGGGCTAGAGATGATCAGGTTGTTTCTTGCGTATGCTGCCCTCAAAGGCTTCACAGTTTATCAAATGGACGTGAAGTCAGCATTCCTCAACAGGAATCTGAAAGAGGAAGTATACATAGCACAATCTCCAGATTGTGTAAACTCAACTCACCCTGTACATGATTATTTTCTTAAGAAAGCTCTATATGGCTTAAAGCAAGCTTCCCGAGCTTGGTATGAGACATTTTCTATCATTCTTCTTGAGAACAAGTTCATAAGAGCAAAGATAGACACAACATTATTTCTTGGGAAAGTAAAAGGCAAGATTCTGCTAGTGCAAATTTATGTCAACGACATTATATTTGGCTATACAGAAGACAATCTTTGCAAGAAGTTTTCTTAACATATGCAAGGGAAGTTTAAAATGAGCAGTATGAGAGAGTTGAAGTATTTCTTAGGACTTCAAGTGAAGCAATCTGAAAATGAAATTTTCATCTCTCAGACGAAGTTCACCAAATAGTTACTAAATAAATTCAAAATGGAGAACACAACCTATATGAGGACTCCAATGGGTTCAACTATGTCTCTGAATAAGGATGAGAAAGGGAAACCTTTTGATGAAACAAAGTATAGAAGCATAATTGGATCCTTACTCTACCTAACTGCCAGTAGACCCTACATAATGTATTCAACATGCGTCTGTGCTAGATTACATGTGAAAT
Organism: Platanthera guangdongensis; assembly: GCA_039583875.1. Classification (NCBI taxonomy): domain Eukaryota; kingdom Viridiplantae; phylum Streptophyta; class Magnoliopsida; order Asparagales; family Orchidaceae; genus Platanthera; species Platanthera guangdongensis. The sequence goes on along the minus strand of CM077159.1, from coordinate 136,300,257 downwards.
AAAAGGAATCTCATTACGTCGCTGCAAAGCGAACTTTAAGATACCTTAAGGGTATATCTAATCTTGGCTTATGGTACCCAAGAAGTAATGATGTCAAGCTAATTGGTTTTTCAGATGCCAATTTTTCAAGAAGCAGGGATGACAGAAAAAGAACTTCTGGGACATAACAATTCTTCAGAAGACGGTTTATTTCATGAAGCAGTAAGAAGCAGAATTGTATGGCAACCTCAACTGCCTAGTCAGAGTACATCTCTGTAGGTAGTTGCTGCGCACAGCTTCTATGGATCAGGAATCAACTAGAAGACTACAACCTAAAGTTCAGAGAGATTCCAATGTATTCCGACTCATCGAGCGCAATAGCGATCACGCATAAACCAGCCTCTCACATCCAGACAAAACACATTGAAGTGTGATATCACTTCATCCGGGAGCATATGGAGAACAAGGAGATTTCTCTTAGATACGTCTCGACGGATAAGCAAGTCATTAATATTTTTACAAAGCAGCTGGACAAGGCCAAGTTATCATTCTTCAAAATGAAACTCGGCATGCTGAACAAAGACTCATGAAGAAGGCCAAGAAAGCAGGAACTCACTCTGGAAATTCTACAGAAAGGAAGAAATTTGTCCAAGGCAAATTTGTTGAGTATCGGTTAGCCTAAGTCACTGATTCGTCGGATATTCATGCAGAAACTCGGCGAATTTGACTGTGCATCTGGTGAACCTCGCTGAATTTCACTTAGGGCAAAATTTTATCTTTCTATATTGGATCCGAACAACCGTCGAATATCAGGAACGCACCTTTCTAGGTCAAATTTAAAATTATATATATATATATAAAATCAAGATTCAGGGCAACCAAAATACACTTTGTCGAAACTAGACAGTGAAATTTACCGAACTGCGTCTCTCGACCCTTCGGCTCCACCAAACTTTTCGTCATCTCCATCCCGTGGTCTGTTCTCTTCGATTAGGCCAAAGCAATCTATTCGAGCAAAGCTTTTCGATTTCCAGAAGCGTCTTTCTCCAGAGATTCGATTTCCTCCAGCTATTCCGATGGCTTGTTCTCATCGTTCCTTCAGCAACAAAAATCAGTTTCAATTGGCAGGACAGTCCAGAATCTTCTAGTTTATTCTCTGATTCTCCAAGGCTCCTACAAGCACCAGTGGTTTGCTAGGGGAGGAGAATTGGTTCGAACGAGTTTTGCTTCTGCCTCAGATGAATTCAGTAACGTGATTCTGATGCTTGAAACATCCGACCTCTTTTGTGTCCTAGAACACCTCTACAAGTTGTTGGACAAAGTTGTTCTTGAGTTCTTCCAAAATGCAAAGCTTCGACATGAAGATTGTGTAATCAATAGAAAAGTTCATGGAACTTCCATTAATGTGAAGGCCTCTCACCTCATACGGCTCTTTAAGATTCCAGCTTGTGAAGAAGCAGATCAACTCGAAGAGGAGGACTTTACAAGAGCTATATTATTCCGTGGTCTACCAAGAGGTACAAAAGCTATCAAAAGGAAAGGGATTAACGAGGAAGGGAGACTGTTGTCTGATATTATTGGCAAAGTGTTGTTATGCAAGACTGGATCATATGACTACCTTTCATCAGAAATATTCAAGGTTCTAGTAATAATCATCTGCCGAAAGAGAATGGACTGGGGTGCTCTGCTGTTTGAAAAAACCAAAGACAGTCTGCGCACTCCCAACTTTGGGAGGATTATCAGCTTATACCTGAATCAAATGGACGCTGACGAGTTTGATATGACCAAAGGTGTACCTATCCATCACCTGAAGATGATCGACTCAACTATCTTCTCAAGGTAGGATAGGAGGATCCTTAGGTAAGGGGGAGCCCCAGATTTTCCCATGGAGGAGTTAGATCAAGTTCCTGAGGATAGGATTCCTTCTCCACCCCCAGTGAGTTTCCTGATAGCTAGAGCACAGGAATGGAGGGGGAGCTAGCTGATACACAAGTGGCCACTCAAAGAGTGCCCTTGTGTGTTTCTTTAGAGTCAGTGCCGGATGTTCCAGCCGCAGATATTCCAGAGTCAGTTCCAACTGCCCCTGCTGGGTCAGAGCCTGTTGAGGATGAGGTTAAGGTTGATGCTGATGATGTTGATTTGGGTGATGCTACTGCTAAAGATGATCTGGATGTTAATGATTATGAGATAAATGCTGATGAGATTTTGATCATTGCTGATGAGACCAATGCTGTTGATAATGCAAATGATGGTTCTGAGCAAGTTCTATTAGAGAACTCGATTGTCCCTCTCCCAAAAATTCTTCCAGCTTCATCTTCTGAGGGGGAGGTGACTCAGTCTAAGATATCAGTTTCTACTCAGGTTGATAGGATTACCCGCAACCTTGAGAAAAGAGTTGCCAAGGCGACAGGTACTCCTCTAGTTGATCAAGAGGAGGTAGTTGAGGTTTTGGATGAGGAAGGAGATGCAGAGGAGCATCCTCCTGTCCTAGCTGCGGAAGAGCCTATGCTGATTTCCAAAGCTAGATTATCTCTAATTCGTGAAGATCTGCCCTCTCTCCCCTGTATACCTTCTGAAGATGTTGTCACTTCCAGTGCAGACGGTGCCATTCCGAAGACAATAGAAGTTATGCTTGCAAGACAACAAGAGCAATTTGAAGCTGCTTTGCAAAACATTCTGGACAAGGTCAAGGAAACTGAGCAAGATGTTAACAATGACCTTGCTGAAGTTAAAATCTAGGTTGAGACACTTGATACCAAGCTGGATTCATTGTTTGTTGAGGGTGGAAAGGCTATCAAGATGAACATGCAAGGGCTCAAGCATACTGCAAAAGTTCTTAATAATATTAATACAAATGCAATGTCAATGATTGATGCCCACAATAGATCTATTGCCCATTTTGATAGCACAATTCCTGCTCATTCAAATGCTGTTATTGTAAAAGTCAGAAAGGGGGAGGAGGCTATGAAAGCTAGGATTGATGCAGTGGAAGCTGCCATGGTAGCAAATTTCAAACAGACTAATGACTACTGCTATGACAATTTTGTGTGGCTATATAGTCAGTTGACAAGCTCTCAAGTACCTGTTGTTCCTGTTCATGTTGAAGTTAATCCTGCCGTGGATCAGCTTCAACATTGGACAGACACACATGATTTCTTTTAGGACACTACTGCTGCTGCGGCTGTGGCTGAAGTTCAAGTGGTTGAAGATATTCCTCCTAATCTAATTTATAAGAGAAGAAAGTATGGTGAATGTCCTTTTGCTGTAAGATCAGACGCTGCCAGAGAACTGCCAGTCAAAGACAGAGAAATGGGTGAAGTGTGGAGTCCAACTTCAAGAGGAATTGTATTAGACACCTTCACCCTGGTTGATATTTGAAATGAAAACAGATGGAACCACTACGATCAAGATGAATGACACAAGTATAAGTTGGAAAGTGCTAAGAGGAGAATTCACTTCAGAAATCTAAAGCTTGATGATCCAGCACCGCCTCTAGCCCCTCTTAAATATTATCCAAAGCCAAGGACTTATTTTGTTAGGCAGCGACTGAAGAGGCAGGGCAAGCAGGCTTGATGTTCATTTTGTTGGTTTGATTAAAATGTGGTTATGGTTGCCCCCTACCAAAAACTTTGAACTCTTATTGATATATATGATTTAAAAATTTTGTCGGGAATGTGCACTATATTTTGCCTTCTTTAAGTTGTCCATCCTTTCAAATTTCATATCTTATTATTTTTGTTATGTGTAATTCACCTTAGCTTATAAGATTCCGACTTCTTCAAATAGAGGGAGATTGTTGGGTATTGTATCCACAATAATCGTGATTTGAAGAACAGTCCAATTAAGCTAAGATGAATTGTGACTGTATTTGATATTTTATTTGTAGTTATGTACTTGTAGGTTTACAATGCTAAGTACACAACAATGTTAGGTTATAATGGGTAAGTAAACATAGGACTATACAATGTAATCCTTCATTGTGTAGGACATTGTGTTGACTCACGTTTAATCTCTCTATTAGGATGTACTTCGATCCCAAGTACATGAGAACACTCAAGGAAGAAGAAGATCTTAATTTCAGAAAAACAGAAATTTTACCCAAGTAAAATTCGTCGAATATCATAAGGGATATTCGTCAAATTCGTCAAATTCGTCGAGTATCATTGATATTCGTCGAATTTGTCATATATACTTACTATCACTCGTTGAATTCATCACCTATACTTGTGGTAGAATCTCTGAAATAGTTTAGAAAAATAGTTAAGTAAAATTCGTCAAGTATCATCCAGTATACTCATCAAATTTGTCGAATGTATCTAACGATACTCGCCGAATTTGTAGAATATACTTATCGATATATGCCGAATTCGTCGAATCATCTCGATGCTACTTCTCTGATTTTCTTAAGTCTAATTCGTCGTATATCATGACGTCGAGAGCGTCGAGAGCGTCAAATTAATCGATCGCGTCAAGAGCGTCGAGTGCATCAATGACATCGAGTGCGTCGTGTGCAGCGATGGAGTATAGTGCGTCGAGACTGCTAGCCTATACTCGTCGAATTCATCGAGTATACTAGCAGATACTCGACGAATTCGTCGAGTATGACTTGAGCCATGGCGTTGTGTGGCTAGCTAGCTTGAGCTGGATTTCTCTAAGTCATTTTCATCATATATCTATAACCATTCAACCAGTATACTAACGATACTCAATGATACTCGACAAATTTGACTTAGGTCATTTTTCCGACAATTTTTCAAATCCAGGCTCGGGTTACGGCGACCTTGCACAGTGTTTTCTAGGTCTAATTTTTGGAAATTCTTTTATAGCCGTTGCTATTGAAGATGTCTATATATTTAGGGTATATTTTTAATCTTCCTAATCTTGTTAATCGTGCTAATTACTTTTAATTTCAAATCGAGAAAACTTTCCAAAGAACGAATCCGACCTAGCATTTTTGATCGCCTCGACTTTCAGGGCAGCTTTTACCACTTCAACATAACTCTCTGATCTGTACGCACTAGCCAACTGCTGGACGTCACTATGAAGTCCTCCCAGAAACCGCTTTACTCTATCCGCCTTAGAGGCAACCAAGTCTGGAGCAAACCTGCTCAACTTGTTGAATTCTATCTCATACTCACTATCCATGGTTTGTCTCTGTTTTAGGTGCAAAAAATTATTCATCAGACAGTCTTGCTCGATCGATGGTGGGAACTTCTTGAGCAACATCTTCTTGAAAGATTCCCATGAACATCCCTCTATGAGGCTCTCTTTCTCTCTTATCCACCATCTTTTAGCAAGACCCTTTAGTTGGTAAGCGGCGATCATTGCCTTCTAGTCAGCAAAGATTCTCGAATACCAAAACATCTCTTCAATGGCAATTATCCAATCATCCAAGGCTCTGAAATTGGCTCTCCCGTCGTAGGTAGGAGGTCCTAATCACTAGAAGTGCAAATTGAAATTCATCTCTGATGTCATAAGAACTGGACGCAATAGAGGAGTAGGAGGAACAATTATAGTCTGACCCATTGCAGGGTCCTGCACCCCAGGCTGCTTCCCTAAAGCGGCAGTCAACCATGCCTGAATCTGTAATTGCATTGCAACTATATGTCTTCCGGAGCCTCATTGCTCTGCTGTAGTCCTTCAATCACGACCTCACTTTGCGCACCCGACGACTCACCCTCAGACTGAGGATTCGACCTCGTCGCAATATATTTCGGCGACATTCCTAATAATATAAAGGAACAACTCATCAAATTCTAGCTTAAAACTAAAACTACTCAACTTAGTTCAGGCCAAAAATGTATAGATACTTGCTCTTGCTGCTACCTTGCTCTGGGATTTTTATAAGTAATGATATGCTTTAACTTAGGATGATATAACATCATCCTATTGACTTATGCACATATAATATGAATGCATGGATTCTTGTTCCTTTGTTTTAAAACCATGTGTGTATGTATGTCATCATGTATATCTTAACTTGGCATGTGTGTTAATGCTGTGTTATGTCATGCATTGTCTGCTATGCATTCTAATAAAGGCATTAATGTATGTTATGAGCAGCATACATATGAAATATTATGCATCTCATACTACATACTATTGCATGTAACGAAAAACAAAATCTAATGAACATCTATGTGTTAATGTTAAGTCACCCATTTCAACTTCACAAGTCATCTGTTGCTATGCCTATGAGGATCCATATACAAACACATATTATGCATCTCATACTACACAATATGCCCCGTATACTTCTATCATGCTTATGAGTGTAATATTCATGCTTCAACCAAGAAGTACCGATGACACATCAGTGTGTGTATAAAATAAAACAAGACAACTAAAACTTTGCCAGAGATATTCGTTCGACCAACTTGTCAAACAAACCTCCCTCTAATACCAACTATCACAGCTCGCATTTTCTCAGTATTAAACAATATATTAGAGTAAGAGAAAAATACGCGCCGTGATGCCACGCATGTTAACCCAGAAATCAGCGATCCTTTCCAAGGTGGATTGCTTGCCAGTAGCGGATTCCTCCAGCTCATTCCAAGAGTTCGCGACCAGCCTTTTAGCTAGCCGTGTGGAAAGATTTCTAACCGCACTATCTCCCGACGATATTTATATCACCGGACGATAGCTTTTCTTGGGTGGACTCCTAACTCTATCCGCCCAGGTCACATCTTAGCCGCATGCTCTACAGGGTGTGCAGACCGCATCCTCAGCCCGCTCCAGCAGGTCGCGCGGCTAGGTATGTTAACCGCATTATCGCCCGGTGATAGTGGTTATCGCCAAACGATATCACCTTTTCTTCTACAGGTGCTGTAATGCCTCTGATTTTTCTGTGTTTATTTTATTTCCTGTAGTGACGTATTTTTGGTGTTAGGGCGTTATATTGACGCATAGTTAACTGGTGTCATTTGTTGCGGCACAAGTTTGCTCAGTGGGTTTTCTTGTGTGGTTGGTTTTTGGTTTGGTTGTGCACCTTCCCTCGCGAGCCGGGCCCGTTTTGGTAACTCGGTGGAGCTTTTTATAGGGATGTGGTGGTGTTTTGAGCTTCAGACCTTTGATCGTCATTCTGAGGCCAGATCCGGGTAGAGGACTTGGAGGCGCTCGTTTTTATCCGTGCAAGACAAGGGTTGCATGGCTAAGAAGAGGAGTCGTAAGGTAACGACACTTCTCCTCTCGGTTTTCGGATGCATGCATGGCATCTACACTTTCCTTGCTGTCTTTCAAGCATTCTAGGCACCGTATCTCTCAAGTGAGAGGGATTTGGGTTACCATGGTTCAAGAAGAGCCACCGGGTCGATTATGTCCATCCCCGACATGTTATTGCACTAGAAGTTCGCTCCGTTAGTGGATTAAGCATTGTGTGTGAAGCCTAAGTCGCGACCGTTAGTCCGATTTGGTGATGTTGCATTGCGAGCCTTAAGGATTTTGTAAAAATACGTTAGAAGCAAGATGCCATCTGTGATGATGTTGTAAGTCCCCCGCTTATTCCGCACAAGTACGCGTAATCAGAACCGGACAAGGTTAGCTCCGTTGTCACGATAGATGATTGCCTTGGGGCACGAGACCGGACAAGGTTAGCTCCGCTGTTAAGGTAGATGGTTTCCTTGGGGCGCGAGACAGGACAAGGTTAGCTCCGTTGTGACGGGAGATGGTTTCCTTGGGGTACGAGACCAGACAAGGTTAGCTCTATTGTGACAGTAGATGGTTTCCTTGGAGCACGGGAATATTACGGTACGCACATTAGATTTGGGCGGGAAAGGCTCGGGATTGTGATGTGCTAAGGCATGATTTGTCTCTACGGTCGGCTGGCTAGCCCGTGACATTGCAAAGTCATGTGTGGAGAGTGTCCCGGCGAGACAAGTCCCCTTCTATGGAACTGACGAGAATGCCGAGCTTTGTACAAGCCCGGACGATTCCAGCTCGGTCCCGCTGGGTCTCCTTCGGTGGACTTGATCCTGATATTGGAGTCGGCCCTTGGTCGTCACAAACGGGTGGGGTCTAGCAAGGTTTCTTATCAGTTTGTTTGTGTTTGCGGTTTGTATGCTATTTGGGGGAATTTTGAGTACCCTTGTGTTTGCAGCTTGAATGCCGATGGGGAAATTGGAAGTACCTAATGTGATGATGTGTTAGAAGCATACGCTTAAGGTGCCTTGGGTGAAACCTGGGATTGCATTCATGCTGCATTGTAGGCCACTTTTTTTATATACTCAACATAGAAACATGTTTTCTATATGAGACATCCAAACCTGTTTTATAGCTTTACATATTATTGTATTTTGCAAACGAAGTGCAGACCTGCAGGGTGATGAAGTGCCCCGGGGTCCGCTAGGGACGGCCGGGAGGAGATGTGTTGGTTATATGGTTGAGGTCAGCCTTTGCTGGCCCACGTTACCACCAAATTTTTACAGGGCAAGGATCGCAAGCAGGAGCAAGCTCGCCGAACAAAAAGGCCTAAGCTTCATGAAGTGTTACAAGATTTGTTATAGCTGTGTTGTGTGGAATGTAATGCTTTATGTTCTATGATTCCGGCTTGCATGTCGAGGTAGCCTAGGAGTTCTTATGCACGTTGCTTTGTGTAATGTTGTTTCAATCTTTTGGACAATTGGATATTTTAAGGCCTTAAGTTCATTTGGGATACTTCTGTAGTGGTGGATAACTTCTAGTTTTGTTTGTTTGTTTCTGCTATTTTATTCTGAGTTTTGAGATGAGTAGACTTATATCATCTTTTAATGCTTAAGCTGTGGCGTCTGTATGTTGTGTGGCCCCGACCGGACCCATATTATGCAGTCATTACAGTGGAGGTGTTACAATTTTGTATCAAAGGGAGGTTGGCGTCCAATGTATGTCTTCGTGGACGAATGTCCTAAACGAATTGCGTTAAGAAGTTATCCACATAGGAGTATCGCGAGACTGTGAGTGTTCTAGTGTCTAAGACTTGAGAATAGAGGCTGATTCTTGTTTTAACTTGCTTTTTCTTAGGGTGCAAGCGACGAGGCAGGGACGTTGAGGCCACAAGAAGAGCCTTCAGTGAGCAGTGCTACTGCTCCAGGTCCATTGGGCATGGGGGTAACCCCGACCGATTTCTGTCGCATGCTCGCAGAAGTATTGGTAGCAGCACAAGCTACCTCAGTAACCCAAGTTGTGACTTATGTTGCACAGGTAGCAACCCCTGCTACCCTGAATGCGGCAACAGTCGTGCCAGGCGGCGGAGGAGTCAGACAAGCAGAGCCGTTAGCTGAATGAGTGGTTGTCGGGCACAGAGACCGACAAATGAAGTATTTCTTAAGCTTCCATCCTCCAACGTTTAAGGTCATCAGCACGCCGACCGATGCAGAGGACTGGTTGGCAAGGATTCAAGAACTGCTGAGAGCGGCCGAGACACCAGTAGAGAAGAAAGCTGAGTTCGCAAGTTTCATGTTGGAAGGCAATGCTAAGCTGTGGTCGGTGAGCCATGGCGGTCGCCAGTTTCCTGGTCGCACCCCGACCATGGAGGAGTTCGGGAATGCTTTCTTGAAGAAGTATATTCCCGCGTCGACAAGGCTAGCCCTTTAGAGGCAGTTTCTGCACTTGGTGCAGCGGGATAAGACGGTGGACGAGTATGTTCAGGAATTTACTCGGTTGGCTCGTTATGCTGGAATGACCATGGCTGACGATGTGGAGAGGGACAACCTCTTCTACCACGGACTGAGGGAGAATCTGAGACAACCCCTCATATCTATGATGAATGCCAGGTTCAATGAGCTAGTTGAGGCTGCCAGAACGTTGGAGAGAGATTTGGAGCGAACCCAATGATGGAAGGGTTTTGCTGCCAAACAGGGGGAAGAAAAGCCTTCTCATTCGCAAGGAAAATCTGAAGGAAGTAGGTAGAAAAAGAAGCCTCGTCCCTACAAGTACTGGAGAAGGATAGTACGACATCGGGGGGGGGGGGGGGGGGGGTCTCGCTTTAAGGGACCACGATCGTGCTACCAGTGTGGCAAACTGGGCCACATAGCTCGTTTCTGTACTGAGGGTGGCAGGGAACAAGAGCCGAGACAAGAACAGTCAGTGCACTCCGGGCCCAGAGAAGCGGAGAAAGGAAAGATGGTGGAGTCCAGTGCTTCTCATTTCCAACCCGTGCAACCAAGAACATATAACCTTGGGCAGCAGGAAGCGATCCACCAACCCGATGTGGTGACAGGTATGAAAGTTTAAGTTAATCTTTTCTTTCTTAGACTCTCAAGATCGTTCATGTATGTTGCTTGTGTTTTAGGCTTTGTGTTATTTTCTGGGTACCTCGCTAGGGTATTGTTTATTATGGGAGTGTCACACTCCTTCCTTGCTAAAAGATTTATACGGAGCATTGGAGTTGATCCATTCCCGGCGGATGCAGGGCTGAAGGTTCGCATGCCCAATGGGTCATCCATGACTACCAGGGTGAAGGGGTGCATTTGTTGGAGTCTGGACGAAGTTGACTTCACGTTGGTAGCGGCGGTTCTACCGTTACTTGAGTTCGATTTAATATTGGGAATGGACTGGATTGTAGAGCAACGTGTCAATATTGACTACCAATCTAAGGTGGTGATCCTAAGAAGTGAAGGGCAGGCAGAAGTTACATTTGAGGGCCTTAGTGGAGTGGCCTGCTCCCTGATTTTGGACATGCAGTTTGTGCGACAGTTAACTAGGGAGGAGTAGCTCTTGTAGCATTGTTGGAGGTTCGCCTTTCCAGGCTGTCACTTGGAGATGTGCCGGTAGTGGCAGAGTTCGAGGATGTGTTTCCCGAGTAGCTTCCTAGAGCACCTGCTCGACGGGGGATCGATTTCTCGATTGAGTTAGTGTTAGAGGCTAGACCGGTGTCACGTCCTCCTTTTAGGATGTCACCAAAAGAGTTGACCGAACTCAAAGTACAGTTGCAGGAACTATTAGAGCAGGGGCATATTAGACCCAGATCTTCACCTTGGAGTGCGTCAGTGTTGTTTGTGAAGAAGAAAGACAGTAGTATGCGGTTGTGCATAGACTAACGAGAGTTGAGTAAACTGACTGTCAAGAATAAGTATCTGATTCCCCAAATAGATGACCTGTTCGACAAGTTGGTGGGGTCAGTGGTGTATTCTAAGTTGGACTGTAAATCAGGATACTATTAGTTGCGGATTCGAGATGAGGACATACCCAAGATGTCTTTTGGAACGAGGTATGGTCGTTTCGAGTTCTCGGTGATGCCGTTCGGGCTGAAGAACACACCATCAGTATTCATGGATCTGATGAATCGAGTATTTCGTGAGTGTTGAAACCGATTACTTGGTCTCTGTAGAGTTCGGGGTCCCAAAAGAGGGATGACCACACACCTACTACACTCGGGGGAACGTCACGGACCAAAAGATCAAGAAGCTAGGAACAGACCCTCGGCTCTAGCGTGGAGGTCCCACCTCACACCCGAAAGGCTACCTGAGCACTTCCCCTCCCTAGCCAATGCTCGAGCTAGGGTGCCTTGGAGGAGCTCTCTCTACTCTACCAAGAAGAAGCTAAGGGAGGAGGAAGCAAGGAAAAGTCTCCCCTCCAAAGGCACCGAAGGGGGTCTATTTATAGTTTTCCAAATCCCATGAGCCAAAATGCCCGAAATACCCCTACACCAAATACACCTTGGGCCAATAGCAAACGCCCACACCGGGGGGTAGAGGGGTAAAAACACCCCTAGGGGCACAGCGGTAAAAGAACGCCGCCAACACCCCGCCCCACACACCCGAGGCGGTTCCAGGCCGCTTGGGCGAGACCAGGCCGCCGGCCGCCTCGCCGCGAGCAGGCCGCCCGGGCGAGAACCAGGCCGCGGCTGTCTCGCCCGCGAGCAGGCCTCTTGTGCGAGACCGGCCCCCGGCCGTCTCGCCCGCGAGCAGGCCGCCTGAGCGAGAACCAGGCCGCGACCGTCTCGCCCGCGAGCAGGCCGCCCGGGCGATACCGGCCCCCGGCCGTCTCACCCGCTAGTAGGCTGCCCGGGCGAGAACCAGGCCGCGGCCATCTCGCCCGCGAGCAGGCCGCCCGGGCGAGAACCAGGCCGCGACCGTCTCGCCCGCGAGCAGGCCGCCTAGGCGAGAACCAGGCCGCAGCCGTCTCGCCCGCGAGCAGGCCGCCCGGGCGAGAACCAGGCTGTGACCGTCTCGCCCGCGAGCAGGCCTCCCGGGAGAGACCGGCCCCCGGCCGTCTCGCTTGCCCCTACCTCGGACTCAACAGGCCGGGGCGGGTGCTAGCCAACTTGCCGCACCCGCCCCCCAACAAAGGAGCCATTGGGGGAGACTAATTTTTCCTCCCCCTAATAGTATATTTCCAAGCTAGAGCTAAAATTGGCCACCGAGAGTGCAAAATCTCCAAAAAGCTTAAAAACATGTTTGCCTTGTTTGGGACCCACTCTTCGCGAATACGGGGTTGTACACAATCCCCGCTCTTTTCGAGGTTGGCACAAGCTCGGAAAGAAACATCCAACCCAACGTATTCGCGGAGTGTAACGTTCCTGCGGGGTCAACCTGCCAAGCCAGCTATGGGAGCCTGGGTGGCGAGACCTCCTCCGGGTGAAGGACACTTCACCTCCCAGAGGGGTCAACCTGCCATGCCAGCTATGAGAGCCTAGGTGGTGAGACCCCCTCCGGGTAAAAAACACTTCACCTCCCGGAGGGATCAACCTGTCATGCCAGCTATGGGAGCCTGGGTGGCGAGACCCCTTCCGAGTAAGGGACTTGGCTTCCACGAGAGATCAACCAGCCCTGTCATCTAGTGAGAGCCTGACAACGAAATCATCATCGGAGCAAAGGGACTTGGGCTACCACGAGAGATCAACCTGCCCTGCCATCTAATGGGAGTCTGACCGCGGAATCATCATCGGAGCAAAGGGACTTGGGCTACCATGAGAGATCAACCTGCCCTGCCAGCTAGTGGGAGACTGGCCACAGAATCATCATCGGATCAAAGGAACTTGGGCTACCACGAGAGATCAACCTGCCTTGCCAGCTAGTGAGAGCCTGGCCGCGGAATCATCATCGGAGCAAAGGGATTTAGGCTACCATGGGAGATCAACTTGCACTGTCAGCTAGTGGGAGCCTGGCCGCGGAATCATCATCGGAGCAAAGGGACTTGGGCTACCACGAGAGATCAACCTGCCCTGCCAGCTAGTGGGATCCTGGCTGCGGAATCATCATCGGAGCAAAGGGACTTGGGCTACCACGAGAGATCAACCTGCCCTGCCAGCTAGTGGGAGCCTGGCCGCGGAATCATCATCGGAGCAAAGGAACTTGGGCTACCACGAGAGATCAACCTGCCATGCCAGCTAGTGAGAGCCTGGCCGCGGAATCATCATCGGATCAAAGGGACTTGGGCTACCACGAGAGATCAACCTGCCCTGCCAGCTAGTGGGAGCCTGGCCGCGAAATCATCATCGGAGCAAAGGGGCTTGGGCTACCACGAGAGATCAACCTGCCCTGCCAGCTAGTGGGAGCCTGGCCGCAGAATCATCATCAGAGCAAAGGAACTTGGGCTACCACGAGAGATCAACCTGCCTTGCCAGCTAGTGAGAGTCTGGCCGCGGAATCATCATCGGGGCAAAGAGACTTGGAATCTCAATCAAACCATACCACATCCTACATCCTCAAATGGGGAAAATATGAGTTACATAGTCCCCTGACTTCAGCTGGTCAGGGGTAGCACTTGTTATAAGACAAGAAAAAGGAAAAAACTACCGCGAGGAGAGGCACCCTCAGGGGGCCTGGGCATGATGGCCGTCTTCCGCTTCCGTCTCCTCGGACATTTCCATCTTGCTCAAGCTCTCCATAACCTTCTCCATCTCCTCTGCCTTGGCCAACCAAGAGATGGTGTTGACGGCCGTGATGTAGCACTGCCTCGCCATCCTGGAATTCCCCTTGACTCTGACCTGGATCCCTCTGGAGCTGAACTTGAGGCATTGGTGGAAGGAAGATGGCACGCAACGGAAGGCGCTGATGAGGGGCCTTCCGAAGATGGCATTATAGCTGCTTGGAGTGTCAACAATGACGAACCGGCAGTTCCTTGAGACTCCCCCCAATTTACTTGGAGCCCCACTCCACCCTCGACCTCCTTCCTCTCCCCTGAGAATCCGAACAGGGGTCCGTCCGAGGCTAACACCCTCCTCAGCTCCACCTTCATCTCATCAAACGCCTTCTTGAAAACGACGTTGACGGAGCTTCCATTGTCAACCAAGATCCGGGAGACGGTGTAGCCTTCGATGGTCGTCTGGATGACCAGCGCATCGCAGAACGGATCCTCATGATCCGGCAGGTCCTTCACCGAGAAGGTGATCTTTTCCTCTGGGTGCGGGGTCTGGGAGGTTGAGGCGACACTCCTTCGGTACATGACATGGAGGCTTGCCTTCCGAGTGGCCTCAACCACCACTCCACAGTGGATCACTCCAATACCACCTCGGGTTCCCATGTCGACCCGGTCCTCGCATATATCATCACCCCCTTTTCCGGGTAGAACCTCTTCTACCCGCACCGGCAGCTGCGGCTGGGCAGGGCCTCTCGCCCCCCTCACTTCCAGGAACTCGAGGCAGGTAGCCGTGGCGTGCCCCTCCACCTAGTGAAAGTCACAGTACAACAATGCTCTTTCTCCCCTCTTTCGACGGACTGGGCGTTCTCTCCTGTTACCTCTTCCCCCTCCTATCGCCAAGGCTTGCTGCGACGGGGGCAAGAGCTTCCTTGGGGTTTGCCTCTGGAAGTTATACCTCCCTTGGCCCCCATGAAAGTTCCCCCCTCCTTGGATGAGAGCTCTTCCTGGACCTTGGGCAGGTCCTCCCTGCTACCTCCATCCTGGTTCCGGACCCTCATGTCCTTGGAACCCCTGAGCTCTCTGCTCCTTTCTCATCCTTCCTTCCTGATGCCTTGAGCTACCATACTCCTTTGACTCCACATCTGTCAATTTTGCCAACTTCTTGACAAATGTCGGGTTGGCTGCCTCCATGGCAATCTCCTCTGTCGCCCTTTCCATCAGCTCCTCGAAGGAAAGGGGGGCCTTCCGGGTCAAGCTCATCTTGAAGAAGCCCTCCTTCAGCCCAACGGTGAAGGCCATCTGGAGAGCATACCCTGGCATCTCCGGGACCTCCAGGATCTCCTCTTAGAACCTGTATACGTAACAGGCCAGCGACTCCTCGGCCCCCTGCCTTATCAGGAAGATGGACTCAGGACTCCTCTTCCTCTTCTTGGAGGTGGAGAAGCGAAGCTGGAAGCTCCGGCTCAAGTCCTCGAACCCATAAATCGACCTCGGAGGGAGTTGATGAAACCAGTCCCTTGCCTTCTCCTTCAACGTGATCGCAAAGAGGCGACACTTGAAGGCATCTGTCATCGACCTGATGGAGACTGCATGCTCGAACCACAACAGGTGCTGTACGGGGTCATCCTTCCCGGTATAGTAAGCCATGTCTGGATCTTTGAACCCCTCTGGAATGGGAGCTGAGATGATCAGCTCGCTGAAGGGTGACCCCCTGAGGGGGGGGGGGGGGTCTCGCCTGGTCCACTCGCGCGACCTGCTCGCCTGGGAGGTTGGTACTCGCCGGGCTGGAGAATAGCTCCCGGCCGGTGAGGTCTCGCTCGACCCCATCTCTCATCCTATCCTTCCCTGGCCTTCTTCCTGGTGCACTTCCTTCTCCCCCCGCCGGGGTCATCTTGTGGAGAGAGGGGGGGGGGGGGGAGCAAGCTCCTGGGGGGTCGGGGTGGGGCTGCCACCCTGAGGAGCAATACTTCACAGCATCTCCATGATGCCTTGGATGGAGGCCATGAACTCTTGCCTCCCAACAAAGGGTCCTGGGCTTGGGAGCTCGCCGAGATCATCACTACCTCTCTGACCTCCAGTCATGACACTCTCCCGAGATCTTCCGTGATGGTCACTTTCCA
The DNA here is from genome assembly GCA_039583875.1 of Platanthera guangdongensis. Taxonomy (NCBI): domain Eukaryota; kingdom Viridiplantae; phylum Streptophyta; class Magnoliopsida; order Asparagales; family Orchidaceae; genus Platanthera; species Platanthera guangdongensis. The sequence goes on along the minus strand of CM077159.1, from coordinate 136,284,382 downwards.
CGCTCACCGCACCAAAATGTTGAAACCGATTACTTGGTCTCTGTGGAGTTCGGGGTCCCAAAAGAGGGGTGACCTCACACCTACTACACTTGGGGGAACGTCACGGACCAAAGGATCAAGAAGCTAGGAACAGACCCTCGGCTCTAGCGCGGAGGTCCCACCTCAGACCTGGAAGGCTACCTGAGCACTTCCCCTCCCTAGCCAATGCTTGAGCTAGGGTGCCTTGGAGGAGCTCTCTCTACTCTACCAAGAAAAAGCTAAGGGAGGAGGAAGCAAGGAAAAGTCTCCCCTCCAAAGGCACCCAAGGGGGTCTACTTATAGTTTTCCAAATCCTATGGGCCAAAATGCCCGAAATACCCCAACGCCAAATACACCTTGGGCCAATAGCAAACGCCCACACCGGGGGCAGAGGGGTAAAAACACCCCCAGGGGCATAGCGGTAAAAGCACGCCGCCAACACCCCGCCCCACACACCCGAGGCGGTTCCAGGCTGCCGGGCAGGCCGCTTGGGCGAGACCAGGCAGTCGACCGTCTCGCCGCGAGCAGGCCGCTTGGGCGAGAACTAGGCCGCGGCCGTCTCGCCCGCGAGCAGGCCTCTTATGCGAGACCAGCCCCCGGCCATCTCGCCCGCGAGCAAGCTGCCCGGGCGAGAACCAGGCCGCGACCGTCTCGCCCGCGAGCAGGCCGCCCGGGCGAGACCGGCCCCCGACCGTCTCGCCCACGAGTAGGCCGCCCGGGCGAGAACCAGGCCGCGTCCGTCTCGCCCGCGAGCAGGCCGCCCGGGCGAGAACCAGGCCGCGGCCGTCTCGCCCGCGAGCAGGCCGCCCAGGCGAGAACCAGGCCGCGGCCATCTCGCCCGCGAGCAGGCCGCCCGGGCGAGACCGGCCCCCGGCCGTCTCGCCTGCCCCTACCTCGAAGTCAACAGGCCGGGGCGGGTGCTAGCCAACTTGCCGCACCCGCCCCCAACAAATGAGCCATTGGGGGAGGTCAATGTTTCCTCCCCCTAATAGTATATTTCCATGCTAGAGCCAAAATTGGCCAACGAGAGTGCAAAATCTCCAAAAAGCTTAAAAATGCGTTTGCCTTGTTTGGGACCCACTCTTCACGAATACGGGGTTGTACAGTGAGTACTTGGACTTTTTTGTTGTCGTCTTTATTGACGATATCTTGGTATACTCCAAATCATAGGCGGAGCATGCGACTCATTTGCGATTGGTGTTGCAAGTGTTGAGAGAACCAACTTTATGCAAAGTTCTCAAAGTGCGAGTTCTGGTTGGAGAAGGTGGCATTTCTGGGCCATGTGATTAGTGGTGATGGGGTGGTAGTGGATCCTGTAAAATTGGAGGCCATCAGAGATTGGCCAGTTTGAGAACCGTGGCGGAAGTCCGAAATTTCCTTGGACTAGTCGGGTACTATAGAAGGTTTGTGGAAAACTTTTCACGATTAGCTCTACCCCTCACTTCTCTAAATTATAAGGATCAGAAGTTTGTGTGTACTCAAGAGTGCAATTAGGCGTTTGACACCCTGAAGGAAAGGCTGATGACAGTTCCAATCCTAAGACTGCCTAAAGGGACTGAAGGATTTCAGATTTTCAGTGATGCATCAAGATGTGGTCTGAGTTGCGTGTTGGTGCAACATGGCAGTGTTATAGCTTTTGGATCTAGACAGTTGAAGCCTCACAAGAGGAATTACCCTTCCCATGACTTGGAATTGGCGGCAGTAATTTTTGCACTAAATTTGTGGTGGCACTATGTGTATGGTGCGAAAGTGGAGATCTTCACGGACCACAAAAGCCTGAAGTATCTTTTAGACCAAAAGGACTTGAATATGCGGCAGCGCATATAGGTCGAATTCCTTGGTGACTACAAAGTGGCTATTCAGTATACGTCAGGCAAATCCAACGTTGTGGCGGATGCCTTGAGTAGGAAATACTCTGGTTAAGGGAGTTGTATCGAATCTCATGATGAGCGGTTCATGCGGGACTGTGAGTCCCTAGGCATTGAGTGCGTAGCAAGAGGCGAATCAAGCATGGCTCGATTGAACTGGATCGAGTTACAGAACAACTTATCTGATCGTATACTGGAAGCGACTAGTTTGGATGAGGAGTTGCAACCATTCATAGTGGAAGCGCAAACAGGCGAGGGTAGCGCCTGGGAGAAGATTAACAGGATCTTGAGAAAGGACAAAAGGATTTGTGTGCCACAGTTCGACAAGCTCCACGAGAAGTTGATGTTTGAGGCTCACTTTACGAAGTACTCCATTCACCTCAGAAGTACGAAGATGTACTTAGATATGAAGAAATTCTTTTGGTGGCCTGGTTTGAAGCGTGATATAGCTTTGTACGTGAGTCGGTGTCAAACCTGCGCCTTAGTGAGGGCCGAGTGTCAGAAGCCGGGCGGGTTCCTGAAGCCTCTTCCGATTCCTGAATGGATGTTTTGATGACATCTCCATAGATTTTGTGCATGGATTACCGCGATTGCAGCAGGGAAACGATGTGATTTGGGTGATTGTGGACCGCTTGACCAAAGTGGCCCATTTCATCCCAAACCGGAAAGAGGACAACGTGGAGAAGCTGGTAGAGTTGTATGTTCGCAACATTGTGCGACTATATGGGATTCCTAAGAGTATAATTAGTGATCGCGACGAACGATTCACGTCCAAAAACTGGAGGTTGGTTCAGAAAAGTCTAGGCACGAAGCTTAAGTTCAGTACGACGTTCCATCCTCAAACTGATGGACAAACAGCAAGAACGAACCATACAATGGAGGATATGCTGAGGATGTGTACTCTTTGAAAGATATTGTCCCTAAGCACCTAGAGGGGGGGGGGGGTGAATAGGTGACTTGAATCTTTTTAACTTTTTAGGCAGCAAACAGATAATATCACAGAATTATATCTAATTTAACACAGCACACATTCAGCAATCACAGCAACTCAACAAACACAGAAGACACAAAGTTTTATAGTGGTTCCCCAAGCTTTGGGTACATCCACTTTCCCCCTTCGCCTATCTAGCAGTGTACTAGATTCGGCCAAACTTATCCACTAACTCAGAACCCAAACTGGTTCCTACACCTCAGGCCCAAGGCCCTACAACTCAGCTTTTCCACAAAGCCTACACTCATCCACAAAGGCCTACACTCAGCCACCAAGGCCTACACTTAGCCACCAAGGCCTACACTCAGCCACCAAGGCCTACACTCAGAGATTTAACTCTCCTACCCTCAGCCTTTATAATTGCAGGCTTACAATCTCAGATCCCTAAGGATCCTACAAGTTATAATGAATACAAAAAGTATAAACTCAACAAATTAGATGAAAGAGAGATAAGTTGTGAGATTCTTGATGAGTTCTTGGAAGAACTCAGCTGTACTCAATCTGACTTAGCTTTCTTCAAAGCTTCTTGAAAGTAGAACTCAATAAGATTGACTCCTTCTGCAGTTGATCCTTGATCTCTGCTACTTAAGATTCAGACTAATCTGAATCCTTCTTCTCAGCTGGGTTCCAACAGCTGATTTCTTGGATGGAGCTCTCTCTCTCCAACTTCTTAGATCTTCACTTGATAGCTAGATCTTCTTTAAATCTGAACTTGGACTTGTGTTCAATCTCTTCAACAACTTGTTGATCAATCTCTTCTGTAGACAGTATAGGCCTATTTATAGGCCTTCTTCATGGTAACCGGCTGGTCCGGTCCATAACTGAATTCTGACAACTCTGACAGGTGCTGTAGACCGGCTGGAATGACAGCTGTCAAGTCATCCAGTCAGTTCTTGAAATAACTGTAACTGTTTGTAAGTGTCGAGACTTTCTGTCTTTAAGTGTCGACACTTATAGACCAAGTGTCGACACATGTTGTCTAAGTGTCGACACTAGTCTACAAGGTGTCGACACAACTCCTTGTGTTGTAGATTTTGTATCTCGACACTACTTCTTCTTCATGTGTCGACACTGAAATTGAGTGTCGACACAAGTACTTGTACTTCAGTATCCTGCTGAATTCTTTTAAGTGTCGACACAACACCTTTGTGTCGACACATCTTCATGTGTTGAAACTGTTAAGTGTCGACACTGCTTCTTGGTGTCGACACATGTCTTCAGTATTGATACTTGTTGAATGTCGACACATTCTCTGGGTGTCGACACTTTCTTCTTCTGTCGAGACTCTGGCTGAGTGTCGACACATTCCCTTAGTGTCGACACTTGTACTTAGAATATTTTGTTGAACTTTGCTGTTCTTTGCTAAGTGTCGACACAGCTCCTTGTGTCGACACTTTCTTCAAGTGTTGAGTCTTCAGCTAAGTGTCGACACATTGTTCTGGGTGTCGACACTTACTTCCAGTGTTGACTCTTCTGCTAAGTGTCGACACATTGTTCTGGGTGTCGACACTTGTACTTAGTCTTTGCAGACTTTTGCTGAGTGTGGACACAGCCTCCAAGTGTCGACACTTTCTGATGTAGACACTGTTTTTTTGGGTGTCGACACAACTGCTAAGTGTCGACACAGCTTTACTGCCTTTTCTTCACTGAGTGTCGACACAGCTCCTTGTGTGGACACTTTCTGTCTGGTGTCGACTCAGCATCCCTGGTGTCGACACAATGACTCCAAGTGTCGACACTGCTTGTCTAGGTGTCGACACAAATCTTCTTAAGTGTCGACACTTTCCCTCTGGGTGTCGACACATGGACTTAGAAACTTTTCTTCTTTCCTGCAAATACTTAGCCTGCACATGTAAACTCAAAATACATCAAATACATTTTGATGTATATCATTGAGTTGGGTGAGGCTTCTTCAAATCAGGTACATTAGAACCAATGTACCCAACAATCTCCCCCTATTTGGAGAAGTCATAACCCTTAGTCAATGATATACACCATTCAAAATAAAATTACAAAATGATGTAAAACAGGATTATATATAACAGGGTAAACATAAACATGTATGAAACAAACATGTACACACAGATTGCATCACAGAACAATTATGAAATAAATTTAACACATGGCAAAATTTATCACACAAACCATTGTTCCAATACTTTGTCATATACAAAATTCTAAAGTTTACAGAATATTTTATATCAAAAGAATACATAGTAAACTTAAGAAATTTTCTAAGCTATTTCTGTTCAGCTTCCTTAATGACTATTCCTTTTCCAGCTTGAACTCTGGCTTGAACAGGAGCTTCAGCATCTTCTGTTTCAGCAGGCTTTTTACCTTTCAGCTCCTTCTTCTTGAGTTCCTCAGCCTTAATCTTTTGCCTCTCAAAGTAGTGATAAGGCTTAGGAAAGTACTTGCTAGGCTCCAGAGTAGTAGGAGGTAGCTTTCCCATCTTGACCTTCCTTCTATATTGAACTATGACCTCCTGCCTTGATTCATGTTTCCTCCATTCAGTTTCAGAGAACCACTTATTCCTGTCTTGAATGTTATCTTTGACAGCTTTCCAGGCAGTCAATATAATGTTCCTTGAGGTAGGGCTCCAATGCTCAAAGTCTGGCCTTTGTTCAGCTTGCTCCCTGAACCTCTTCTTTGATAATCTGGTTTCCTTTTCAGCTTGCTCCTTCAAGATGGCTTCCTGTAAAGCTTCAGAAACAGGCTGAACAACTTTCTTTATTATGACATTGTCCTTACCCCCAGGTGGGCTATACATGGACTGAATGTCAGCATGGATCATGTCAAAATCTCGTGGAGGATAGATTACTTGAGCTACTTCTGGTTGCTCACCTCCAAGATAGGCAGGGTTAATTCCAGATTCAGCTACATTATCATCATCACAAAGAGGAGGATAACCAAGAGTGTCTCTAATGGAATTAGAAACCCATTTTGCATGGTCAGAGCCAGCTTTGACTAAGACCCTCTCCCCCTTTATGACTTCTCTTTCAATATGATCCCTTAAGTCAACTTTTTAAAATCAGATTTGGGCATTGAGATAATTCACTCCATCCCTGTAGAAAGGTCTTAACCTTTGGAGTTTTTCAGAGATCAGCTTCTGAGAGTCTTGAATAGCAGTTGTCATATCAGTTAAGCTCTCTTGCAGTGCTTTATCAAAAGCTGTCATAGCAGTAGCAGTAGAAGTTGTCAGGCCAGCAACAATGTTCTTCATTTCTGTGACAATAACATTATGAGATTCTGTCAAATTGTCATTCATTCTGAGTTGATTTTCAAGTACATATCCTTGCTTCACAGCTATGTCATCCACTTGTGCTTTTATCTTCTCCTGGTGTGTAGCTAAGTACACTACTGCATTCCCCTCTTTGTGGAAGCAGTCTGTCATCTCTTTCTTGTTAAGATTCATTTCAAATCTTATTGACTTAATATCTTGGGCCAAATCAAATTGGAGAGATTTGTGCCCCTCATCCACAAAAGTCTCTATGGCTTTTCTATGCTCATCCAGCTTGATCTGCATAGCAACCATCAGTGCACTATAATCAAAAGCTGGGGCTGGCTGTAGTGCAGACTGTGGTGCAATAGATTGTAAGGCCTTCTTGTAACTCTGACTCCTTCTCTTGAAGACATAAATTTTCTTTTTCTTTTCCCTGGCAGCCTCCTCATCTTCAGATGCTGAGGAGCTAGCAATTTCTACCCTCTCCTTAGGGCTTGGGGGTAACTCCTTCTGGACATCTGGTGCCTTCTCAGCCTCTTGCCTTACAGATTCTTCATGAATTTGCACTTGCTCCCCCTGAACTGGAGCATTCTCCTCTTCAGCAGCAGTTTCCTTATCAAAATCTTCTTGATCTAGATTCAGAAATAAATCTTCCATGTTGTATTCTTGTGGAGAATGAGCAGGAGAAATTCTGGGCTCTTCTACCACTAAATCAGAAACAAGCTGAGCTACAACAGATGTGTCTTCCATGACAACATCTGGGACTTGGCTATCCAGCTGAGTTTGCTGATGAACATCAGATAAATCAGTATCCTCTATATGAAAAACTAAAGCATTTAGTTCAGTGATTACCTCTAGTATTATGTTGGTTGCTTGTTCACTTTCTAGTGTAGTTGGTTCTTCTACAACTAGATGCTCCCCCTGGAATTGATCCTTGTGTATGGGGCTAGCTTGAGGTAGCTCCCCCTGGATCTCAGCAACATCTTGAGAAGCTGGAGATTTTACAGCAGTTCCTTCCTCATTCTCATCTGGTGTAAAAACCACTTGCTCTTCACTTTCAGAGCTGCTTGATGAAACTTGAGCCACTGGAGCAGTTTTCCTCTTCTTCTTTGGAGGTGATACCTTCTCAGGAACTATCTTCTCAGGGGTTGACATCTCTTTAGACAACACCCTGTCCCATCTGGAGAAAATCCTTAAATCCATCTTCCTCATATGGTTTATCTTACTTCCAGCAGCTTGTTGCATAACCTCTGATATGGTACCAGCTAGGTATAGACTTATGATCCTGCCCATATTGGGCTTCTTCAAGCTTTCCTTTATTTTCTCAAACACTATAACAGACCAGTCAATGTTCAGAGTGAAGATGATTCTTGTCATAATACTGAACATAGAGGCAGATACCCTATCATGCCCTCCTGGCTTACTGAGAATTACTTTGCCAACAATCTCAGACAGAAATTTCCCTTGGCTATTCATGCCCTTTCTGTTAAACACAGATCCTATTTTCATCTTAGAGTCTAGACCATACAATGTTAGAGCTTCCCTGGTCTTAAAAGCTGTAACTTCATCTTCCTCTTTAGTTCTGGGCAACTAAAGAATCTTCCTCAAGCTCTTAGGTGACACCTTCACCTTCTCACCATGAACCCTGGATTTGATCTTGAATCCAGTTTCATCTACCTTAGCTCCATTGATGAATTCCAAGACTTTCTTTTTCCAGATCTTTGTAGGCTCAGAAACCAGAAATTCTAATCCCGAGTCTGCAACTAGGGTTACTACAGACTTGATTTCTTGATCGGCTTCATCAAAAGCATTGCGCACCAGCTCGTAGCCTTCGTTGACGTTCTCCTCAAGTTTTGGCGCCATTAGGGTTTGAAGAATTTGTCTTGAGAGAAGAGAGGTGTCGACACAGAAGTTTTGGTCTCGAAACTTTTGAAAGCGTGTCGACAAACTAAGGCAAAACCCTATTTATACCTTTCTAATTTTGAAGATGAAAAGGCGGGCTGCCAACTTAAATTGTGTCGACACTGGCAATAAGTGTCGACACTGACTTATAATGTCTCGACACATATGTGTCGACACAAGTTTAGTCAACAGATTATATGTATCGACACTTGTTTATGTGTCGACACCACTTAACTCGACATTTAGTCGAGACTTTACTTAGAAAATACTGAGTAAACACTAAGTGTCGACACCACCTTGGTTGTGTCGACACCTACTTGTCATGTGTCGACACTATTATTCTGAAGTGTCGACACCAACTTCCTAGATGTGTCGACACCTTTTCCTTGAAGTGTCGAGACCTACTATCTGTGTTGACACAGAAATCTCTATGTGTCGACACCTTTTTACTTAGCCAATTTCAATACTATAAACTTACTCTAAGTTTATCATTCCTAGTTCAATCTTAAACCTATTGAACTTAGCTTCTTCTAGGGGCTTAGTATACATATCAGCTAGTTGTTCATCTGTTTTAACATATTCAAGTAAAATATCTTCTCTTTCTACATGCTCCCTAAGAAAATGATATTTAATTTTAATATGTTTTGTTCTACTATGGGATACATGATTATTAGCTATTGAAATAGCACTAGTAGAATCACAAAAGAGTGGAGTTCTACTTACCTGAATTCCATAGTCCTCTAGCTGATGTTGTATCCAAAGAAGTTGAGTACAACAACTTCCTGCAGCCACATACTCTGATTCTGCAGTGGATATAGCCACACTTGTTTGCTTTTTGCTACTCCAAGAAATCAGTCTTCCACATAGGAATTGACAGGTTCCAGAAGTGCTTTTTCTATCTTCTTTGCATCCTGCAAAGTCTGCATCTGAATAACTTGTTAGATCAAAATCCCCATTCCTAGGGTACCAGAGGCCTAGATAAGGAGTGCCCTTTAGATATCTCAATATTCTCTTGACTGCTGTCAAATGAGACTCTTTAGGGCAGGCTTGATACCTTGCACAGGCACATGTAGCATACATGATATCTGGTCTACTTGCAGTCAAGTATAATAGGGAGCCAACTATCTCTCTATACAAGGTTTCATCTACAGGTTTCCCTGCATCATCCTTGCTAAGAGACATACTTGACCCCATAGGAGTCTTCATGGTACTGGATGAATCCATACCATACTTCCTTATGAGTTCTAGGGTGAACTTGGACTGGCATATGGATAAACCACTCTCAGTCTGTCTTACTTGGAGACCCAAGAAGAACTTTAGCTCTCCCATACTACTCATCTCAAATTGACTTTGCATTAGTTTTGCAAACTTTTTGCAAAGACTACTTTCAGTAGACCCAAATATAATGTCATCTACATATATTTGGACTAGTATTACTTTGCCTCTAGATTCCCTAAGGAATAGAGTCTTATCTATTTTCCCCCTTGAGAACTTGTTCTCAATGAGGAAACTAGATAGGGTTTCATACCAAGCCCTAGGGGCTTGCTTTAACCCATATAAAGCTTTCCTAAGTCTATAGACATGATTAGGTAGAGTTGAATCAACAAAACCCGAGGGTTGTTCCACATAGACTTCTTCTTTAAGATTACCATTTAGAAATGCTGACTTGGCATCCATTTGGTAAACTTTGAATCCTTGAAAGGTTGCATAGGCCAGGAACATTCTTATGGCTTCCAGTCTGGCTACTGGAGCAAAGGTTTGATCAAAATCAATACCTTCTTCCTGCCTATATCCTTTAGCAACCAATCTTGCTTTGTTCTTAATGATGACTCCTTGTTCATCCAACTTGTTCCTGTAGATCCACTTGGTTCCTATTATATTGTGGTCTTTAGGTTTAGGAACAAGTTCCCAGACCTTGTACCTCTTGAACTGATTCAGCTCTTCTTGCATTGCTTCAGTCCATTGTAGATCTTGAATGGCTTCTTCAAACTTCTTTGGTTCAACTTGAGATAGAAAACTGGAGTAGATTGTTGCATTTAGATTTCTGCTCCTTGTTTGTACCCCTTGTCTTGGATCTCCAATAATCTGCTCTACTGGATGATCTCTAAGATGCCTATTGGCTGGAGGCATCCTGACTTCTGGTTGAACCTCTTCAGTTTCATCATCTTGCTGTACTCCTTGTACTTCTTCTGCATTTGGTACATGTAGTACTCCCCCTGGACAACAACCACTGTCTTCTACTTGCTGTCTTGTAGTAGATTCTTCTTCTAGAGTGAGCTTGTCCATCTTCTTTGTTAAACCTGTGGGGCTGCATACACTACTAGACAACTCATTGTTAATAAGCCTAGTTTCATCAAATACTACATGTACAGTCTCTTCTACAACTTGAGTAGACAAGTTGTAGACTCTATAAGCCTTACTATTGTTGCTGTACCCAACAAAAATTCCCTCTTGGGACTTGGCAGCAAATTTAGTCAAGTAAGACTTTCCATTGTTAAGTATGAAGCACTTGCAACCAAAGATCCTGAAGTAGGATAGGTTTGGTTTCCTGCCTTTCACAACCTCATAGGGGGTCTTGTTGAGACTTTTAGTTTTGGTAGCCCTATTAATAACATGGCATGCAGTATTGACTGCTTCAGCCCAGAAATATTCTGGTGGTGATGTATCACTTAATAGGGTTCTACCTGCCTCAATCAAGGTCCTATTCTTCCTTTCAGCAATGCCATTTTGCTGAGGTGTTCTAGGTGAAGAAAACTCTTGAAATATCCCAAAGTCTTCACATAGTTTTGTCATGCTATCAGACTGAAACTCAGTACCATGGTCACTTCTTATTTTGACCACTGTACTATTTAGTTCATTCTGAATTTGCTTGACAAAGCTATAGAAGACATTAGGTATTTCAGATTTCTGTCTTAAGAAGAACACCCAGGAAAACCTTGAGTAGTCATCTACAACTACAAAGGTATAGACCTTCCTACCTAGGCTGTGAACTAGCATTGGACCAAAGAGATCCATATGCAAGAGGTATAAACACCTCACATCATCTTTGTTTTCTATGCTTCTAAAGATGGATCTAGTCTGTTTGCCCTTTTGACAAGCTGAGCAAATACCATCTTTAACACACTTAACTTGAGGACCATTCCTCACTAACTCTTTGCTAAAGAGTTTGCCAATTGTCTTGTAGTTTAGATGGGCTAGCCTCTTGTGCCATTTGACACAATGAGAGACTGTCTCATCAGCTACAAGACACACTTGAGAACCATTGGTTTCACACATAATGTCTAAGCAGTAGACATTCCTCTTTCTATAACAAGTCAAAATGATCTCTTGATCAGTTGACCTCTTGATATGACAACCATTCTTAACAAATGAGATGTTATACCCTACATCACTTAATTGACTTATACTTATTAGGTTGTGTTTCAACCCTTTAACATAAGCCACTTGAGTAATGGTAACTAAGTTACTAGAAATGTTACCATATCCTTTGATGATTCCTTTTTCAGAACCACCAAAGGTGACTTTTGGACCATCTTTGATTGGAATGTAGTCCCTTAGTAATCCCTTTGTTCCAGTCATATGTCTGGAACATCCACTGTCCAAGTACCATATTGGGGCATGGCAACTTGGACTCACCTGCAAAACAGATTAATGAACCTTAGAACCCAAAGTATTCTTGGGTCCTTGGTATTTGTTAGTTTGCATCCTGACAAAACTACCTGCTGGTTTTCCAACAGCTAGTTTGCTACTCACTTTGGCACTAGCATTGTGCCAACAGTCCATTGCAAAGTGACCAACCTTGCCACAACACCAACATTCAAACTTATTGTACCTTTGCTTAGGTACAGTCTTTGCTGTCTTATCTACAGCTGACTTGTTAAGTGTTGGGGCTTTGCCCTTGGACTTGGACTGGACAGTCCTTGCAGGTTTAATAAAACCCAGTCCAGCCTTGTATTTGTGATGAACAAATTCATCAATTAAAGGTAGAACTGACTTAGGTTTAGAAAACCTAGCAACTAAGTCCTTTTCCTTTTGAAGATTAATCTCCAGACACTTGATTTGATCATTCTTAAATGATATAGTTCCCATTTGAATCATAATTATGTGCTTCAATCTGGCTATCTCATTAAGCTTTTGATCAAAAGACTTCTCAAACTCAGTTGCAGCAGCTTTAAGAATAGCAATTTCCTTTGCCTGACTTTTGGATAGGGTCTTGCTCTTCTTGTAAGCTTGCAACAGAATCTTGTATTCATCTATCAACTGATGAATATCTGCTTCAGACTCAGATGCACTCTCATCATTTGATGAGGATGAATCTGATTCTGTACTGGCACAAGAAATTGAACTAAAAGTTGAAATTTGTACCTTACTAGGTCCTGACTGCTCCAGGATTTTGTCATTTTCAGTCAATGCCATTAGTCCTTGGCACTGACAGTCTTCTTATTCATATATAGACTCCATAATCTGCATGAACTCTTCTTATTCTTCTTCAGCAAACAGCCCTATATATGCCTCAGCATCTGACTCAGTTTCTGAAGAAGAGATATCTGACAGGGTCTTCTCCTTTTTGGCAACAAATGACTTTTCTTTCTTGCCTTTGAAATGAGTCTTCTTCTTGTCACTAGACTCCTTTCTCTTCTCTGGAAAATCTGCTATCACATGACCTTGTCTATTACAACAATAGAACATAATTTTTGATTGTGTAGCTTTGCTAGACTTTGACTTTTTCTTGTCTTTCTTTGAAGACCTCTTTTTCTGATAAGAGTCTTACTTTCCCTGTGATGTAGAAGGCCTTGTCCTCCACTGTTTCTTCTTCAAGAACTTCTGAAAATGTCTAGTGAAGGCAGAAAAGTCCTCATCACTTTCACTGCTTTCAGACTTTGTACTAGCTGACTCATCTGACTCAGATTCAACAACCTTTGGAGGTGGAGTAGGTGACTTACATCTGTACCTTCTGGGGGCTTTTGATTTAAAGGCCACTGTCCTTCCCTTGTGTTCATTTCTTGTGGATTTCTCCTCTTCTTTCCTCACTGTCAACTGCATTTCATAAGACAACAGTTTGCCAAACAGTGTAGGTGGAGGAATTTCTGCCAACTTAGCCATTTCTCTAATGACATAGATTTTGGTGTCCCAATCTTTTGTTAGGGACCTTAGAAACTCGTCATTAAGTTCATAATTACTGAACTCTCTGCCATAGGACATGAGTTCATTCACTATCCTGTAGAACTTCTTGTAGTACTCAGTTATGCTATCACCCTTTCCTTGTCTAAAACTTTCATACTCTTGATTTAGCAAGGATTTTCTGTCTTGCCTAACTTCTTCAGAACCTTCCATATACACAATAAGGGTATCCCACATCTCTTTGGCTGTCTTACAGTGTATTAGATTCTGAAAAGTTGCATCATCTATGGCACTCACTATTATGTTCTGAGCCCTCTCATCCATAGTGGCTAGAACAATTTCATCCTTTGTCATTTCAGAGAAATCCTTAGGTGTTCTCTGATTGGCATCCAAGACTGAAACCTTCATGGGCACATATGGCCCTTCTTTTACTGTGATGTAAATCCTAGGGTCTGAGGCTTCCAAAAATAGCCTCACCCTTTCCTTCCATATGCCAAAGATTTCCTTCCTACATATAGGTAGTTTCATGGATCCCAATTCCTTGTGACTTTCAGTGGAACCCATAGTTCTTGATTTTCTTGAATCTGTAATTGACTTAACCTGAATCTGCCAACAGGATCTACTCAGACTATTAGTCCTTTTTGAGTAACCTCCCTCTGATACCACTTGAAAGATATTGTCCCTAAGCACCTAGAGGGGGGGGGGGGTGAATAGGTGACTTGAATCTTTTTAACTTTTTAGGCAGCAAACAGATAATATCACAGAATTATATCTAATTTAACACAGCACACATTCAGCAATCACAGCAACTCAGCAAACACAGAAGACACAGAGTTTTATAGTGGTTCCCTAAGCTTTGGGTACATCCACTTTCCCCCTTCGCCTATCTAGCAGTGTACTAGATTCGGCCAAACTTCTCCACTAACTCAGAACCCAAACTGGTTCCTACACCTCAGGCCCAAGGCCCTACAACTCAGCTTTTCCACAAAGCCTACACTCAGCCACAAAGGCCTACACTCAGCCACCAAGGCCTACACTCAGCCACCAAGGCCTACACTCAGCCACCAAGGCCTACACTCAGAGATTTAACTCTCCTACCCTCAGCCTTTATAATTGCAGGCTTACAATCTCAGATCCCTAAGGATCCTACAATTTATAATGAATACAAAAAGTATAAACTCAACAACTTAGATGAAAGAGAGATAAGTTGTGAGATTCTTGATGAGTTCTTGGAAGAACTCAGCTGGACTCAATCTGACTTAGCTTTCTTCAAAGCTTCTTGAAAGTAGAACTCAATAAGATTGACTCCTTCTGTAGTTGATCCTTGATCTCTGCTACTTAAGATTCAGACTAATCTGAATCCTTCTTCTCAGCTGGGTTCCAACAGCTGATTTCTTGAATGAAGCTCTCTCTCTCCAACTTCTTAGATCTTCACTTGATAGCTAGATCTTCTTTAAATCTGAACTTGGACTTGTGTTCAATCTCTTCAACAACTTGTTGATCAATCTCTTCTGTAGACAGTATAGGCCTATTTATAGGCCTTCTTCATGGTAACCGGCTGGTCCGGTCCATAACTGAATTATGACAACTCTGACAGGTGCTGTAGACCGGCTGGAATGACAGCTGTCAAGTCATCCAGTCAGTTCTTGAAATAACTGTAACTGTCTGTAAGTGTCGAGACTTTCTATCATTAAGTGTCGACACTTATAGACTAAGTGTCGACACATGTTGTCTAAGTGTCGACACTAGTCTACAAGGTGTCGACACAACTCCTTGTGTTGTAGATTTTGTATCTCGACACTACTTCTTCTTCATGTGTCGACACTGAAATTGAGTGTCGACACAAGTACTTGTACTTCAGTATCCTGCTGAATTCTTTTAAGTGTCGACACAACACCTTTGTGTCGACACATCTTCATGTGTTGAAACTGTTAAGTGTCGACACTGCTTCTTGGTGTCGACACATGTCTTCAGTGTTGATACTTGTTGAATGTCGACACATTGCTCTGGGTGTCGACACTTTCTTCTTCTGTCGAGACTCTGGCTGAGTGTCGACACATTCCCTTAGTGTCGACACTTGTACTTAGAATATTTTGTTGAACTTTGCTGTTCTTTGCTAAGTGTCGACACAGCTCCTTGTGTCGACACTTTCTTCAAGTGTTGAGTCTTCAGCTAAGTGTCGACACATTGTTCTGGGTGTCGACACTTACTTCCAGTGTTGACTCTTCTGCTAAGTGTCGACACATTGTTCTGGGTGTCGACACTTGTACTTAGTCTCTGCAGACTTTTGCTGAGTGTCGACACAGCCTCCAAGTGTCAACACTTTTTGATGTAGACACTGTTTTTCTGGGTGTCGACACAACTGCTAAGTGTCGACACAGCTTTACTGGCTTTTCTTCACTGAGTGTCGACACAGCTCCTTGTGTGGACACTTTCTGTCTGGTGTCGACTCAGCATCCCTGGTGTCGACACAATGACTCCAAGTGTCGACACTGCTTGTCTGGGTGTCGACACAAATCTTCTTAAGTGTCGAGACTTTCCCTCTGGGTGTCGACACATGGACTTAGAAACTTTTCTTCTTTCCTGCAAATACTTAGCCTGCACATGTAAACTCAAAATACATCAAATACATTTTGATGTATATCATTGAGTTGGGTGAGGCTTCTTCAAATCAGGTACATTAGAACCAATGTACCCAACACTCTTGACTTTGGGAAGAAGTGGGAAGATCGCCTCTTCATGGTAGAGTTCGCCTATAACAATAGTTACCAAGCAAGTATAAAGATGGCGCCATATGATGCTTTGTATGGAAGGCGATGTTGAACGCCAATGTCCTGGATAGAGGCGGGAGACACCAAACTGTTGGGAAAAGAAGTGGTGGTCGATGCATGTGAGTTGGTGCGAAGCATTCGGGAGCACATGAAGGTTGCCTAGGACCGGCAAGCAAAGTATTTTAATGATCGTCATAGGAATGTGGAGTTTGCGGTAGGCGACTGGGTCTATCTAAAGATCAAACCATTCAAAGGCGTTTCGCGTATTCGCCAACTCAAAAAGTTGAGTCTGAGGTTTTTGGCGCCGTTCAAAGTTTTGAACGCATTAGAGAATCAGCTTACCGGTTGGCATTGTCCATAGAGCTGAGTGGATTACACGACGTTTTACATGTCTCCGTCTTGAGGAAAGCCTTGGTGGAGGCTAGTGTGGTGATCGAACCGGCGATGGTGCCGATAGAAGAGGACTTGAGGACGAAAGTCCGTCCGATGGGCATAAAGGATTCAGAAGTTCGGCAATTGCGGAACAAAGAAGTGAAGCTCGTAAAGGTGCTCTGGGACAAATGCGGGCGAGATGAGTTCTCTTGGGCGCGAGAACAAACCATGCGCAAAGAGTTTCCCGAGTTATTTGTATAATATTGAATGGAAATGAGTGTGTAAAGTTGTTGTAATAATGTTTAAATTTGTTGCAACAATTTTCTTGTTGTCTTCCTATATGAAGATTAATTTCGGGTACGAAATTCTTTTAAGGGGGGAGGAGTTGTAACACCCAGTTTTCAGAACGAGTCTCTGGAAGCTATCGCCCGGCGGTAGTAGTTATCTCCCGGTGGTAGCTTAGCCTTGAGGATGTGTACTCTTTGAAAGATATTGTCCCTAAGCACCTAGAGGGGGGGGGGGTGAATAGGTGACTTGAATCTTTTTAACTTTTTAGGCAGCAACCAGATAATATCACAGAATTATATCTAATTTAACACAGCACACATTCAGCAATCACAGCAACTCAGCAAACACAGAAGACACAGAGTTTTATAGTGGTTCCCCAAGCTTTGGGTACATCCACTTTCCCCCTTCGCCTATCTAGCAGTGTACTAGATTCGGCCAAACTTATCCACTAACTCAGAACCCAAACTGGTTCCTACACCTCAGGCCCAAGGCCCTACAACTCAGCTTTTCCACAAAGCCTACACTCAGCCACAAAGGCCTACACTCAGCCACCAAGGCCTACACTCAGCCACCAAGGCCTACACTCAGCCACCAAGGCCTACACTCAGAGATTTAACTCTCCTACCCTCAGTCTTTATAATTACAGGCTTACAATCTCAGATCCCTAAGGATCCTACAAGTTATAATGAATACAAAAAGTATAAACTCAACAAATTAGATGAAAGAGAGATAAGTTGTGAGATTCTTGATGAGTTCTTGGAAGAACTCAGCTGTACTCAATCTGACTTAGCTTTCTTCAAAGCTTCTTGAAAGTAGAACTCAATAAGATTGACTCCTTCTGCAGTTGATCCTTGATCTCTGCTACTTAAGATTCAGACTAATCTGAATCCTTATTCTCAGCTGGGTTCCAACAACTGATTTCTTGGATGGAGCTCTCTCTCCAACTTCTTAGATCTTCACTTGATAGCTAGATCTTCTTTAAATCTGAACTTGGACTTGTGTTCAATCTCTTCAACAACTTGTTGATCAATCTCTTCTGTAGACAGTATAGGCCTATTTATAGGCCTTCTTCATGGTAACCGGCTGGTCCGGTCCATAACTGAATTCTGACAACTCTGACAGGTGCTGTAGACCGGCTGGAATGACAGCTGTCAAGTCATCCAGTCAGTTCTTGAAATAACTGTAACTGTCTGTAAGTGTCGAGACTTTCTGTCTTTAAGTGTCGACACTTATAGACCAAGTGTCGACACATGTTGTCTAAGTGTCGACACTAGTCTACAAGGTGTCGACACAACTCTTGTGTTGTAGATTTTGTATCTCGACACTACTTCTTCTTCATGTGTCGACACTGAAATTGAGTGTCGACACAAGTACTTGTACTTCAGTATCCTGCTGAATTCTTTTAAGTGTCGACACAACACCTTTGTGTCGACACATCTTCATGTGTTGAAACTGTTAAGTGTCGACACTGCTTCTTGGTGTCGACACATGTCTTCAGTGTTGATACTTGTTGAATGTCGACACATTGCTCTGGGTGTCGACACTTTCTTCTTCTGTCGAGACTCTGGCTGAGTGTCGACACATTCCCTTAGTGTCGACACTTGTACTTAGAATATTTTGTTGAACTTTGCTGTTCTTTGCTAAGTGTCGACACAGCTCCTTGTGTCGACACTTTCTTCAAGTGTTGAGTCTTCAGCTAAGTGTCGACACATTGTTCTGGGTGTCGACACTTACTTCCAGTGTTGACTCTTCTGCTAAGTGTCGACACATTGTTCTGGGTGTTGACACTTGTACTTAGTCTTTGCAGACTTTTGCTGAGTGTCGACATAGCCTCCAAGTGTCGACACTTTCTGATGTAGACACTGTTTTTCTGGGTGTCGACACAACTGCTAAGTGTCGACACAGCTTTACTGCCTTTTCTTCACTGAGTGTCGACACAGCTCCTTGTGTGGACACTTTCTGTCTGGTGTCGACTCAGCATCCCTGGTGTCGACACAATGACTCCAAGTGTCGACACTGCTTGTCTGGGTGTCGACACAAATCTTCTTAAGTGTCGACACTTTCCCTCTGGGTGTCGACACATGGACTTAGAAACTTTTCTTCTTTCCTGCAAATACTTAGCCTGCACATGTAAACTCAAAATACATCAAATACATTTTGATGTATATCATTGAGTTGGGTGAGGCTTCTTCAAATCAGGTACATTAGAACCAATGTACCCAACAATCTCCCCCTATTTGGAGAAGTCATAACCCTTAGTCAATGATATACATCATTCAAAATAAAATTACAAAATGATGTAAAACAGGATTATATATAACAGGGTAAACATAAACATGTATGAAACAAACATGTACACACAGATTGCATCACAGAACAATTATGAAATAAATTTAACACATGGCAAAATTTATCACACAAACCATTGTTCCAATACTTTGTCATATATAAAAGTCTAAAGTTTACAGAATATTTTATATCAAAAGAATACATAGTAAACTTAAGAAATTTTCTAAGCTATTTCTGTTCAGCTTCCTTAATGACTATTCCTTTTCCAGCTTGAACTCTGGCTTGAACAGGAGCTTCAGCATCTTCTGTTTCAGCAGGCTTTTTACCTTTCAGCTCCTTCTTCTTGAGTTCCTCAGCCTTAATCTTTTGTCTCTCAAAGTAGTGATAAGGCTTAGGAAAGTACTTGCTAGGCTCCAGAGTAGTAGGAGGTAGCTTTTCCATCTTGACCTTCCTTCTATATTGAACTATGGCCTCATGCCTTGATTCATGTTTCCTCCATTCAGTTTCAGAGAACCACTTATTTCTGTCTTGAATGTTATCTTTGACAGCTTTCCAGGCAGTCAATATAATGTTCCTTGAGGTAGGGCTCCAATGCTCAAAGTCTGGCCTTTGTTCAGCTTGCTCCCTGAACCTCTTCTTTGATAATCTGGTTTCCTTTTCAGCTTGCTCCTTCAAGATGGCTTCCTGTAAAGCTTCAGAAACAGGCTGAACAACTTTCTCTATTATGACATTGTCCTTACCCCCAGGTGGGCTATACATGGATTGAATGTCAGCATGGATCATGTCAAAATCTGGTGGAGGATAGATTACTTGAGCTACTTCTGGTTGCTCACCTCCAAGATAGGTAGGGTTAATTCCAGATTCAACTACATTATCATCATCACAAAGAGGAGGATAACCAAGAGTGTCTCTAATGGAATTAGAAACCCATTTTGCATGGTCAGAGCCAGCTTTGACTAAGACCCTCTCACCCTTTATGACTTCTCTTTCAATATGATCCCTTAAGTCAACTTTTTGAAATCGGATTTGGGCATTGAGATAATTAACTCCATCCCTGTAGAAAGGTCTTAACCTTTGGAGTTTTTCAGAGATCAGCTTCTGAGAGTCTTGAATAGCAGTTGTAATATCAGTTAAGCTCTCTTGCAGTGCTTTATCAAAAGCTGTCATAGCAGTAGCAGTAGAAGTTGTCAGGCCAGCAACAATGTTCTTCATTTCTGTGACAATAACATTATGAGATTCTGTCAAATTGTCATTCATTCTGAGTTGATTTTCAAGTACATATCCTTGCTTCACAGCTATGTCATCCACTTGTGCTTTTATCTTCTCCTGGTGTGTAGCTAAGTACACTACTGCATTCCCCTCTTTGTGGAAGCAGTCTATCATCTCTTTCTTGTTAAGATTCATTTCAAATCTTATTGACTTAATATCTTGGGCCAAATCAAATTGGAGAGATTTGTGCCCCTCATCCACAAAAGTCTCTATGGATTTTCTATGCTCATCCAGCTTGATCTGCATAGCAACCATCAGTGCACTATAATCAAAAGCTGGGGCTGGCTGTAGTGCAGACTGTGGTGCAATAGATTGTAAGGCCTTCTTGTAACTCTGACTCCTTCTCTTGAAGACATAAATTTTCTTTTTCTTTTCCCTGTCAGCCTCCTCATCTTCAGATGCTGAGGAGCTAGCAATTTCTACCCTCTCCTTAGGGCTTGGGGGTAACTCCTTCTAGACATCTGGTGCCTTCTCAGCCTCTTGCCTTACAGATTCTTCATGAATTTGCACTTGCTCCCCCTGAACTGGAGCATTCTCCTCTTCAGCAGCAGTTTCCTTATCAAAATCTTCTTGATCTAGATTCAGAAATAAATCTTCCATGGTGTATTCTTGTGGAGAATGAGCAGGAGAAATTCTGGGCTCTTCTACCACTAAATCAGAAACAAGCTGAGCTACAACAGATGTGTCTTCCATGACAACATCTGGGACTTGGCTATCCAGCTGAGTTTGCTGATGAACATCAGACAAATCAGTATCCTCTATAGGAAAAACTAAAGCATTTAGTTCAGTGATTACCTCTAGTATTGTGTTGGTTGCTTGTTCACTTTCTAGTGTAGTTGGTTCTTCTACAACTAGATGCTCCCCCTGGATTTGATCCTTGTGTATGGGGCTAGCTTGAGGTAGCTCCCCCTGGATCTCAACAACATCTTGAGAAGCTGGAGATTTTACAGCAGTTCCTTCCTCATTCTCATCTAGTGTAAAAACCACTTGCTCTTCACTTTCAGAGCTGCTTGATGAAACTTGAGCCACTGGAGCAGTTTTCCTCTTCTTCTTTGGAGGTGATACCTTCTCAGGAACTATCTTCTCAGGGGTTGGCATCTCTTTAGACAACACCCTGTCCCATCTGGAGAAAATCCTTAAATCCATCTTCCTCATATGGTTTATCTTACTTCCAGCAGCTTGTTGCATAACCTCTGGTATGGTACCAGCTAGGTATAGACTTATGATCCTGCCCATATTGGGCTTCTTCAAGCTTTCCTTTATTTTCTCAAACACTATAACAGACCAGTCAATGTTCAGAGTGAAGATGATTCTTGTCATAATACTGAACATAGAGGCAGATACCCTATCATGCCCTCCTGGCTTACTGAGAATTACTTTGCCAACAATCTCAGACAGAAATTTTCCTTGGCTATTCATGCCCTTTCTGTTAAACACAGATCCTATTTTCATCTTAGAGTCTAGACCACACAATGTTAGAGCTTCCCTGGTCTTAGAAGCTGTAACTTCATCTTCCTCTTTAGTTCTGGGCAACTGAAGAATCTTCCTCAAGCTCTTAGGTGACACCTTCACCTTCTCACCATGAACCCTGGATTTGATCTTGAATCCAGTTTCATCTACCTTAGCTCCATTGATGAATTCCAAGACTTCCTTTTTCCAGATCTTTGTAGGCTCAGAAACCAGAAATTCTAATCCCGAGTCTGCAACTAGGGTTACTACAGACTTGATTTCTTGATCGGCTTCATCAAAAGCATTGCGCACCAGCTCGTAGCCTTCGTTGACGTTCTCCTCAAGTTTTGGCGCCATTAGGGTTTGAAGAATTTGTCTTGAGAGAAGAGAGGTGTCGACACAGAAGTTTTGGTCTCGAAACTTTTGAAAGCGTGTCGACAAACTAAGGCAAAACCCTATTTATACCTTTCTAATTTTGAAGATGAAAAGGCGGGCTGCCAACTTAAATTGTGTCGACACTGGCAATAAGTGTCGACACTGACTTATAATGTCTCGACACATATGTGTCGACACAAGTTTAGTCAACAGATTATATGTGTCGACACTTGTTTATGTGTCGACACCACTTAACTCGACATTTAGTCGAGACTTTACTTAGAAAATACTGAGTAAACACTAAGTGTCGACACCACCTTGGTTGTGTCGACACCTACTTGTCATGTGTCGACACTATTATTCTGAAGTGTCGACACCAACTTCCTAGATGTGTCGACACCTTTTCCTTGAAGTGTCGAGACCTACTATCTGTGTTGACACAGAAATCTCTATGTGTCGACACCTTTTTACTTAGCCAATTTCAATACTATAAACTTACTCTAAGTTTATCATTCCTAGTTCAATCTTAAACCTATTGAACTTAGCTTCTTCTAGGGGCTTAGTATACATATCAGCTAGTTGTTCATCTGTTTTAACATATTCAAGTAAAATATCTTCTCTTTCTACATGCTCCCTAAGAAAATGATATTTAATTTCAATATGTTTTGTTCTACTATGGGATACATGATTATTAGCTATTGAAATAGCACTAGTAGAATCACAAAAGAGTGGAGTTCTACTTACCTGAATTCCATAGTCCTCTAGCTGATGTTGTATCCAAAGAAGTTGAGCACAGCAACTTCCTGCAGCCACATACTCTGATTCTGCAGTGGAGATAGTCACACTTGTTTGCTTTTTGCTACTCCAAGAAATCAGTCTTCCACATAGGAATTGACAGGTTCCAGAAGTGCTTTTTCTATCTTCTTTGCATCCTGCAAAGTCTGCATCTGAATAACTTGTTAGATCAAAATCCCCATTCCTAGGGTACCAGAGGCCTAGATAAGGAGTGCCCTTTAGATATCTCAATATTCTCTTGACTGCTGTCAAGTGAGACTCTTTAGGGCAGGCTTGATACCTTGCACAGACACATGTAGCATACATGATATCTGGTCTACTTGCAGTCAAGTATAATAGGGAGCCAACTATCTCTCTATACAAGGTTTCATCTACAGGTTTCCCTGCATCATCCTTGCTAAGAGACATACTTGACCCCATAGGAGTCTTCATGGTACTGGATGAATCCATACCATACTTCCTTATGAGTTCTAGGGTGAACTTGGACTGGCATATGGATAAACCACTCTCAGTCTGTCTTACTTGGAGACCCAAGAAGAACTTTAGCTCTCCCATACTACTCATCTCAAATTGACTTTGCATTAGTTTTGCAAACTTTTTGCAAAGACTACTTTCAGTAGACCCAAATATAATGTCATCTACATATATTTGGACTAGTATTACTTTGCCTCTAGATTCCCTAAGGAATAGAGTGTTATCTATTTTCCCCCTTGAGAACTTGTTCTCAATGAGGAAACTAGATATGGTTTCATACCAAGCCCTAGGAGCTTGCTTTAACCCATATAAAGCTTTCCTAAGTCTATAGACATGATTAGGTAGAGTTGAATCAACAAAACCTGAGGGTTGTTCCACATAGACTTTTTCTTTAAGATTACCATTTAGAAATGCTGACTTGACATCCATTTGGTAAACTTTGAATCCTTGAAAGGTTGCATAGGCCAGGAACATTCTTATGGCTTCCAGTCTGGCTACTGGAGCAAAGGTTTGATCAAAATCAATACCTTCTTCCTGCCTATATCCTTTAGCAACCAATCTTGCTTTGTTCTTAATGATGACTCCTTGTTCATCCAACTTGTTCCTGTAGATCCACTTGGTTCCTATTATATTGTGGTCTTTAGGTTTAGGAACAAGTTCCCAGACCTTGCACCTCTTGAACTGATTCAGCTCTTCTTGCATTGCTTCAGTCCATTGTGGATCTTGAATGGCTTCTTCAAACTTCTTTGGTTCAACTTGAGATAGAAAACTGGAGTAGATTGTTGCATTTAGATTTCTGCTCCTTGTTTGTACCCCTTGTCTTGGATCTCCAATAATCTGCTCTACTGGATGATCTCTAAGATGCCTATTGGCTGGAGGCATCCTGACTTTTGGTTAAACCTCTTCAGTTTCATCATCTTGCTGTACTCCTTGTACTTCTTCTGCATTTGGTGCATGTAGTACTCCCCCTAGACAACAGCCACTGTCTTCTACTTGCTGTCTTGCAGTAGATTCTTCTTCTAGAGTGAGCTTATCCATCTTCTTTGTTAAACCTGTGGGGCTGCATACACTACTAGACAACTCATTGTTAATAAGCCCAGTTTCATCAAATACTACATGTACAGTCTCTTCTACAACTCGAGTAGACAAGTTGTAGACTCTATAAGCCTTACTATTGTTGCTGTACCCAACAAAAATTCCCTCTTGGGACTTGGCAGCAAATTTTGTCAAGTAAGACTTTCCATTGTTAAGTATGAAGCACTTGCAACCAAAGATCCTGAAGTAGGATAGTTTTGGTTTTCTGCCTTTCACAACCTCATAGGGGGTCTTGTTGAGACTTTTAGTTTTGGTAGCCCTATTAATAACATGACATGCAGTATTGACTGCTTCAGCCCAAAAATATTCTGGTAGTGATGTATCACTTAATAGGGTTCTACCTGCCTCAATCAAGGTCTTATTCTTCCTTTCAGCAATGTCATTTTGCTGAGGTGTTCTAGGTGAAGAAAACTCTTGAAATATCCCAAAGTCTTCACATAGTTTTGTCATGCTATCAGACTGAAACTCAGTACCATGGTCACTTCTTATTTTGACCACTGTACTATTTAGTTCATTCTGAATTTGCTTGACAAAGCTATAGAAGACATTAGGTGTTTCAGATTTCTGTCTTAAGAAGAACACCCAGGAAAACCTTGAGTAGTCATCTACAACTACAAAGGTATAGACCTTCCTACCTAGGCTGTGAACTGGCATTGGACCAAAGAGATCCATATGCAAGAGGTATAAACACCTCAAATCATCTTTATTTTCTATGCTTCTAAAGATGGATCTAGTCTGTTTGCCCTTTTGACAAGCTGAGCAAATACCATCTTTAACACACTTAACTTGAGGACCATTCCTCACTAACTCTTTGCTAAAGAGTTTGCCAATTGTCTTGTAGTTTAGATGGGCTAGCCTCTTGTGCCATTTGACACAATGAGAGACTGTCTCATCAGCTACAAGACACACTTGAGAACCATTGGTCTCACACATAATGTCTAAGCAGTAGACATTCCTCTTTCTATAACAAGTCAAAATGATCTCTTGATCAGTTGACCTCTTGATATGACAATCATTCTTAACAAATGAGATGTCATACCCTACATCACTTAATTGACTTATACTTATTAGGTTGTGTTTCAACCCTTTAACATAAGCCACTTGAGTAATGGTAACTAAGTTACTAGAAATGTTACCAAATCTTTTGATGATTCCTTTTTCAGAACCACCAAAGGTGACTTTTGGACCATCTTTGATTGGAATGTAGTCCCTTAGTAATCCCTTTGTTCCAGTCATATGTCTGGAACATCCACTGTCCAAGTACCATATTGGGGCATGGCAACTTGGACTCACCTGCAAAACAGATTAATGAACCTTAGAACCCAAAGTATTCTTGGGTCCTTGGTATTTGTTAGTTTGCATCCTGACAAAACTACCTGCTGGTTTTCCAACAGCTAGTTTGCTACTCACTTTGGCACTAGCATTGTGCCAACAGTCCATTGCAAAGTGACCAACCTTGCCACAGCACCAACATTCAAACTTATTGTACCTTTGCTTAGGTACAGTCTTTGCTGTCTTATCTACAGCTGACTTGTTGAGTGTTGGGGCTTTGCCCTTGGACTTGGACTGGACAGTCCTTGCAGGTTTAATAAAACCCAGTCCAGCCTTGCATTTGTGATGAACAAATTCATCAATTAAAGGTAGAACTGACTTAGGTTTAGAAAACCTAGCAACTAAGTCCTTTTCCTTTTGAAGATTAATCTCCAGACACTTGATTTGATCATTCTTAAATGATATAGTTCCCATTTGAATCACAGTTATGTGCTTCAATCTGGCTATCTCATTAAGCTTTTGATCAAAAGACTTCTCAAACTCAGTTACAGCAGCTTTAAGAATAGCAATTTCCTTTGCCTGACTTTTGGATAGGGTCTTGCTCTTCTTGTAAGCTTGCAACAGAACCTTGTATTCATCTATCAACTGATGAATATCTGCTTCAGACTCAGATGCACTCTCATCATTTGATGAGGATGAATCTGATTCTGTACTGGCATAAGAAATTGAACTAAAAGTTGAAATTTGTACCTTACTAGGTCCTGGCTGCTCCAGGATTTTGTCATTTTCAGTCAATGCCATTAGTCCTTGGCACTGACAGTCTTCTTGTTCATATATAGACTCCATAATCTGCATGAACTCTTCTTATTCTTCTTCAGCAAACAGCCCTATATATGCCTCAGCATCTGACTCAGTTTCTGAAGAAGAGATATCTGACATGGTCTTCTCCTTTTTGGCAACAAATGACTTTTCTTTCTTGCCTTTGAAATGAGTCTTCTTCTTGTCACTAGACTCCTTTTTCTTCTCTGGACAATCTGCTATCACATGACCTTGTCTATTACAGCAATAGCACACAATTTTTGATAGTGTAGCTTTGCTAGACTTTGACTTTTTCTTGTCTTTCTTTGAAGACCTCTTTTTCTGATAAGAGTCTTCATTTCCCTGTGATGTAGAAGGCCTTGTCCTCCACTGTTTCTTCTTCAAGAACTTCTGAAAATGTCTAGTGAAGGCAGTAAAGTCCTCATCACTTTCACTGCTTTCAGACTTTGTACTAGCTGACTCATCTGACTCAGATTCAGCAACCTTTGGAGGTGGAGTAGGTGACTTACATATGTACCTTCTGGGGGCTTTTGATTTAAAGGCCACTGTCCTTTCCTTGTGTTCATTTCTTGTGGATTTCTCCTCTTCTTTCCTCACTGTCAACTGCATTTCATAAGACAACAGTTTGCCAAACAGTGTAGGTGGAAGAATTTCTGCCAACTTAGCCATTTCTCTAATGACATAGATTTTGGTGTCCCAATCTTTTGTTAGGGACCTTAGAAACTCATCATTAAGTTCATAATTACTGAACTCTCTGCCATAGGACATGAGTTCATTCACTATCATGTAGAACTTCTTGTAGTACTCAGTTATGCTATCACCCTTTCCTTGTCTAAAACTTTCATACTCTTGATTTAGCAAGGATTTTCTGTCGTGCCTAACTTCTTCAGAACCTTCCATATACACAATAAGGGTATCCCACATCTCTTTGGCTGTCTTACAGTGTATTAGATTCTGAAAAGTTGCATCATCTATGACACTCACTATTATGTTCTGAGCCCTCTTATCCATAGTGGCTAGAACAATTTCATCCTTTGTCATTTCAGAGAAATCCTTAGGTGTTCTCTGATTGGCATCCAAGACTGAAACCTTCATGGACACATATGGCCCTTCTTTTACTGTGATGTAAATCCTAGGGTCTCAGGCTTCCAAAAACAGCCTCACCCTTTCCTTCCATATGCCAAAGATTTCCTTCCTACATATAGGTAGTTTCATGGATCCCAATTCCTTGTGATTTTCAGTGGAACCCATAGTTCTTGATTTTCTTGAATCTGTAATTGACTTAACCTAAATCTGCCAACAGGATCTACTCAGACTATTAGTCCTTTTTGAGTAACCTCCCTCTGATACCACTTGAAAGATATTGTCCCTAAGCACCTAGAGGGGGGGGGGGTGAATAGGTGACTTGAATCTTTTTAACTTTTTAGGCAGCAAACAGATAATATCACAGAATTATATCTAATTTAACACATCACACATTCAGCAATCACAGCAACTCAGCAAACACAGAAGACACAGAGTTTTATAGTGGTTCCCCAAGCTTTGGGTACATCCACTTTCCCCCTTCGCCTATCTAGCAGTGTACTAGATTCAGCCAAACTTCTCCACTAACTCAGAACCCAAACTGGTTCCTACACCTCAGGCCCAAGGCCCTACAACTCAGCTTTTCCACAAAGCCTACACTCAGCCACAAAGGCCTACACTCAGCCACCAAGGCCTACACTCAGCCACCAAGGCCTACACTCAGCCACCAAGGCCTACACTCAGAGATTTAACTCTCCTACCCTCAGCCTTTATAATTGCAGGCTTACAATCTCAGATCCCTAAGGATCCTACAAGTTATAATGAATACAAAAAGTATAAACTCAACAACTTAGATGAAAGAGAGATAAGTTGTGAGATTCTTGATGAGTTCTTGGAAGAACTCAGCTGGACTCAATCTGACTTAGCTTTCTTCAAAGCTTTTTGAAAGTAGAACTCAATAAGATTGACTCCTTCTGCAGTTGATCCTTGATCTCTGCTACTTAAGATTCAGACTAATCTGAATCCTTCTTCTCAGCTGGGTTCCAACAGCTGATTTCTTGAATGGAGCTCTCTCTCTCCAACTTCTTAGATCTTCACTTGATAGCTAGATCTTCTTTAAATCTGAACTTGGACTTGTGTTCAATCTCTTCAACAACTTGTTGATCAATCTCTTCTGTAGACAATATAGGCCTATTTATAGGCCTTCTTCATGGTAACCGGCTGGTCCGGTCCATAACTGAATTCTGACAACTCTGACAGGTGCTGTAGACCGGCTGGAATGACAGCTGTCAAGTCATCCAGTCAGTTCTTGAAATAACTGTAACTGTCTGTAAGTGTCGAGACTTTCTATCTTTAAGTGTCGACACTTATAGACCAAGTGTCGATACATGTTGTCTAAGTGTCGACACTAGTCTACAAGGTGTTGACACAACTCCTTGTGTTGTAGATTTTGTATCTCGACACTACTTCTTCTTCATGTGTCGACACTGAAATTGAGTGTCGACACAAGTACTTGTACTTCAGTATCCTGCTGAATTCTTTTAAGTGTCGACACATCACCTTTGTGTCGACACATCTTCATGTGTTGAAACTGTTAAGTGTCGACACTGCTTCTTGGTGTCGACACATGTCTTCAGTGTTGATACTTGTTGAATGTCCACACATTGCTCTGGGTGTCGACACTTTCTTCTTCTGTCGAGACTCTGGCTGAGTGTCGACACATTCCCTTAGTGTCGACACTTGTACTTAGAATATTTTGTTGAACTTTGCTGTTCTTTGCTAAGTGTCGACACAACTCCTTGTGTCGATACTTTCTTCAAGTGTTGAGTCTTCAGCTAAGTGTCGACACATTGTTCTGGGTGTCGACACTTACTTCCAGTGTTGACTCTTCTGCTAAGTCTCGACACATTGTTCTGGGTGTCGACACTTGTACTTAGTCTCTGCAGACTTTTGCTGAGTGTCGACACAGCCTCCAAGTGTCGACACTTTCTGATGTAGACACTGTTTTTCTGGGTGTCGACACAACTGCTAAGTGTCGACACAGCTTTACTGGCTTTTCTTCACTGAGTGTCGACACAGCTCCTTGTGTGGACACTTTCTGTCTGGTGTCGACTCAGCATCCCTGGTGTCGACACAATGACTCCAAGTGTCGACACTGCTTGTCTGGGTGTCGACACAAATCTTCTTAAGTGTCGACATTTTCCCTCTGGGTGTCGACACATGGACTTAGAAACTTTTCTTCTTTCCTGCAAATACTTAGCCTGCACATGTAAACTCAAAATACATCAAATACATTTTGATGTATATCATTGAGTTGGGTGAGGCTTCTTCAAATCAGGTACATTAGAACCAATGTACCCAACACTCTTGACTTTGGGAAGAAGTGGGAAGATCGCCTCTTCATGGTAGAGTTCGCCTATAACAATAGTTACCAAGCAAGTATAAAGATGGCGCCATATGATGCTTTGTATGGAAGGCGATGTTGAACGCCAATGTCCTGGATAGAGTCGGGAGACACCAAACTGTTGGGAAAAGAAGTGGTGGTCGATGCATGTGAGTTGGTGCGAAGCATTCGAGAGCACATGAAGGTTGCCCAGGACCGGCAAGCAAAGTATTTTAATGATCATCATAGGAATGTGGAGTTTGCGGTAGGCGACTGGGTCTATCTAAAGATCAAACCATTCAAAGGCGTTTCGCGTATTCGCCAACTCAAAAAGTTGAGTCCGAGGTTTTTGGCACCGTTCAAAGTTTTGAACGCATTAGAGAATCAGCTTACCGGTTGGCATTGTCCACAGAGCTGAGTGGATTACACGACGTTTTACATGTCTCCGTCTTGAGGAAAGCCTTAGTGGAGGCTAGTGTGGTGATCGAACCGGCAATGGTGCCGATAAAAGAGGACTTGAGGACGAAAGTCCGTCCGATGGGCATAAAGGATTCAGAAGTTCGGCAATTGCGGAACAAAGAAGTGAAGCTCGTAAAGGTGCACTGGGACAACTGCGGGCGAGATGAGTTCTCTTGGGCGCGAGAACAAACCATGCGCAAAGAGTTTCCCGAGTTATTTGTATAATATTGAATGGAAATGAGTGTGTAAAGTTGTTGTAATAATGTTTAAATTTTTTGCAACAATTTTCTTGTTGTCTTCCTACATGAAGATTAATTTCGGGGACGAAATTCTTTTAAGGGGGGAGGAGTTGTAACACCCCAGTTTTCAGAACGAGTCTCTGGAAGCTATCGCCCGGCGGTAGTAGTTATCTCCCGGTGGTAGCTTAGCCTTGAGTGGCCAGGCACTGAGAGCATTGAATGCTAGCGCGCGCGTTAGCAAGGTACCGCTCGGCAATAGCTCTGTTTCGTCGAGCGTCAATCAAAAGATCTATTCATCGAGCGCTGGAGCATTACCGCCCGACGATAGTAGCTATCACCCGGCGATAGCCCTGTTTCATCGAACGTCGAATGAAGTGCCCAGTTCGTCGAACACTGAGTTTTCGAGAAAATGTCGAGTTCTCGAGAAAAACGCTACCGCGCAGCGTTATCCTTATCGCCGACATTAGCACAGTATTATTTTCTGGCCGAGTGCTCGGGAACCTACCGCTCGGCGGCAGGTAGTTACCGCCCGGCGGTAACGGACAGAAGCAGTTCCGTCGTTTGGCTTTATAGGCATCTGATTTTGTTTATGATTCAATCCTAAGGCCCAAGACTCTCCTCCAGAGTGCATATATAGGGATGAACGGTTGTTTCTCTTCATTTTCTGATTTGGGAAGTGAGAGTTAGGGTTTGGAAGAGAAAGGTGGGAGGAGGAAGAAAAGAGCTTTCTTCCGCCATTGACGGAGCTTTAGACCTCTGATCATAGTTCCGAGGCCAGATTCGGGTAGAGGACTTGAAGACACTCATTTTCATCCGTGTAAGACAAGGGTTTCATGGCTAAGAAGAGGAGTCGTAAGGTAACAACACTTCTAATCACGGTTTTAGGATGCATGCATGGCATCTACACTTTCCTTATTGTCTTTCAAGCATTCTAGGCACCGTATCTCTCAAGTGAGAGGGATTCGGGTTGTCATGGTTCAAGAAGAGCCACCGGGTCGATTGTGTTCGTCCCCGATATGTTATTGCACTAGAAATCCTCTCCGTTAGTGGATTAGGCATTGTGTGTGAAGCCGAAGTCGCGACCGTTAGTCCGACTCGGTGATGTTGCATTGCGAGCCTTAAGGATTTTGTGGAAATCCATTAACGGCAAGATGCCGTCTATGATGATGTTGTATGTCCCCCGCTTATTCCACACGAGTACGCGTTATCGGAACTAAATAAGGTTAGCTCCGCTGTAATGTTAGATGGTTTCCTTGGGGCGCTGGACTGGACAAGGTTAGCTCCGCTGTAACGGTAGATGGTTTCCTTGGGGCGCGGGACCAGACAAGGTTAGCTACGTTGTGACAGGAGATGGTTTCCTTGGGGCACGGGACCGAACAAGGTTAGCTTCGTTGCGACGGTAGATGGTTTCCTTGGGGCACGGGAACGTTACGATACGCACGTTGGATTTGGGCGGGAAAGGCTTGGGATTGTGATGTGCTAAGGCGTGATTTGTCTCTGCGGTATGCTGGCTAGCCCGTGACGTTGCAAAGTCATGGGTGGAGAGTGTCCCGACGAGACAAGTCCCCCTTATGTGGAACTGACGAGAATGCAGAGCTTTGGGTAAGCCCGGACAATTCGAGCTGGGTCCCGCTGGGTCTCCTTCGGTGAACTTGATCCCGATAGTGGAGCCGGGCCTAGGTCGTCACGAACAGGTGGGGTCTAGCATGGTTTCTTATCGGTTTGCTTATGTTTGCGGTTTGTATGCCATTTGGGGGAATTTAGAGTACCCTTGTGTTTCGGCTCGAATGCCGATGGGGAAATTGGAAGTACCCGATGTGATGATGTGTTAGAAGCATACGCTTAAGGTGCCTTGGGTGAAACCCGGGATTTCATTCATGCTGCATTGTAGACCCCTTTTATTATATGCTCAACATAGAAACGTATTTGTTGTATGAGACATCCAAACCTATTTTATATCTTTACATGTTATTGTATTTTGCATACGAAGTGCTGACCTGCAGGGTGATGGAGTGCCCCGGGGTCCGCTAGTGATGGCCGGGAGGAGATGTGTTGGTTACACAGTTGAGGTCAACCTTTCCTGGCTCACGTTACAACCAAATTTTCATAGGGCAAGGATCACAAGTGGGAGCAAGCTCGCCGGGCAAAAATGCCTAAGTTTCATGAAGTGTTATAATATGTGTTATAGCTCTGTTGTGTGGAATGTGATGCTTTATGTTATATGATTCCAGCTTGCATGTCGACGTAGCCTAGGAGTGCTTATGCACATTGCTTTTGTGTAATGTTGTTTCAATCTTCTGGACAATTTGGATATTGTAAGGCCTTAAGGCCATTTGGGATACTTCTGTAGTGGTGGATAACTTCTAGTTTTATTTGTTTGTTTCCACTGTTTTATTCTGAGTTTTGAGATGGGTTGACTTATATCATCTTTTAATGCTTAAGTTGTGGCGTCTGTATATTATGGGGCCTCATCCGGACCCATATTATGCGGTCATTATAGTGGAGGTGTTACAAGGATGACCTGAGGCATGCACTCCTTTTCATCTCTGACGGTATCTTGGACCGAATCCTGGAAATAGCAAAGAAATTGGAGGCATGCCAGCTCACAGTTTGAGGCAGGGGAAAAAGGCCATCAGACGACTCAGTCATTGGTGGCTGGAGGGAACATCAGAGGGATCAGAGGAATGGGGATCAACCCCGGCCGAAGAATAGACAGGAGTAAAGGGACTTGAAAGTATTGGCTCCTCTGCCATTACAAATGCGGGAGATGCCAAGGCTAACGGATGGGGTACCTCCCCCGCCAGTGTGCTACCACTACCACCAGCCTGGAAACATTCAAATTAACTGCCCCAGAAGACAGGAACGACTCCCAGCACCACAGGCTACCCCACCTACACAACAATTCAAGGGTCGGAGACGTGGTTGAGGACGTGGGTTCCAAGGTGGCGATTGTAGGCCGGACAAAGATCAGATGTATGCTTCGGATCTTGCTCAACCCCGGAACCCAGATAGGTTTATAATAGGTATGCTAGCAATTTTAATTCATATCCCTAAATAGTAGGACTAATTTTAAACTAGTAGTGTTAAGAAAGATAACTTAATAACTAGCCACCTAAGATTGTTTAATAAACTCAAGAATAGTAACGGTATGTCGAAAGCCTGTCCATACCTTATTCGACATGGGGGCAACGCATAATTTTGTTGCGGAGAATTTTGTTAAGGACTTGGACCAGGTCCAACATTTCACGTGAGTCACTAGGAGGGTGCGTCTTCCCAATGGGATAGAGATCCTATCTACTGCAAAATGCCTCTTGGAGGTGACCATCGATGGCCTAACATTTGAGGCTCCAGCGATGATCTTGGAATTGTCGGACTTTGATCTCATCTTGGGGATGACATGGCTCCCTTGGAACCATACACAGATTGATTGCCCAGCAATGAAGGTCATGCTGAGATACGACAACTCCTACGTGACCTTCAAAGGTACTATCCCGATTTCTTATTGTCTACTTTCCCCTATCCAGGCCGTCAAGGCCCATCTGTAGGGAGACGAGGTCTATCAGGTGTTGTTCGAGATGATCGAGGAGGAGGATTCTATCTCCAAGATCCTAATAGTTTAGGATTTCACTAATGTCTTTCCAGAGAAGCTGCATGCACTGCCACCACATCGAGAGAAGGACTTTTGAATCCAGCTAGTGTCGGGGGCTAAGGCAGTATCTAGGGCTCCATATCGGATGGCCCCTAAGGATTTAGTGGAATTCTGGAGTCAGTTGCAGGGGTTGGTTGAAGCTGGGTTTGTCAGACCAAGCTCCTTGCCATGGGGAGCCCCCATATTGTTCGTAAAGAAGAATGATGGGACTCTCAGACTATGCTTCGACTACAGGGTATTGAATATGCTAACAGTACGAAATACTTACCGAGAATTGATGAGCTCTTTGATTAGCTAGAGGGAGCCCACTAGTTCTCGAAGCTAGACTTGAGGTTGGGGTATCATCAGCTTCAGATCCAGGAGGAGGACATCCCGAAGACCGCATTTAGTAGCTGGTATGGCCTTTATAAATTCTTGGTGATGCCATTCGGCCTCACGAATGCACCTTCGACATTCATGAGTTTGATGAACTAAGTGTTCGAGGCCTATATCGATATCTTTGTCATAGTATTTATAGACGACATCCTCATTTACTCGAGGACGGAGGAGGAGCATGCAAGGCACTTGGCACTGACTTTAGATAAACTACGGGTGCATAACATGTATGTAAAGTTCAGCAAATGCCAGTTCTGGTTGAAGGAGGTGGCTTTTCTGGGTCATATTATCAGTGGGGTAGGGATAGTAGTGGACCTGACAAAGATCCAAGCAGTACAAGATTGGCCGCCACTGAATACGACATCAGACATACGAAGTTTCATTGGACTCGCTAGATACTACCGAAAGTTCATAGAAGGATTCTCCTGGATTTCCCTCCCTCTTACATCTCTGATGAAGAAGAATACACCATTTGTGTGGACGCCACAATGCGAGTCTGCCTTCCAGTAACTGAAGGGCCACCTTACCTCGGATCCCATCCTCGCCCTTCCCACTGGGAAGGAAGGATTCCTAGTCTACACCGACGCATCCTACCAAGGAATGGGTGTCGTCTTGATGCAGCAAGGACATGTGATAGCATATGCTTCCTTCCAGCTGAAGAAACACGAGCAAAATTACCCAGTACATGATCTGGAGATGGGGGCGGTAATTTTTGCATTAAAAATCTGGCAGCATTATGTCTATGGAGTACATTGTGAAACCTTCTCCGATCACAAAAATCTTAAGTACATGGACACGCAGATGGTGTTGAACCCGCACCAGAGGTGATGGGTGGAGTTCCTCTCTGATTACCAGTACACGATGAATTATCACCCAGGAAAGGCGAACGTGGTAGCAGATGATCTTAGCAGGAGAGCTACCCAAGCAGGAGCTGGACCCCAAATGATGGCTATGGAGCTAGTGCGGATGCTGGAGGACATGCAGATACCCTTGGTATCCAAGGTGGATCCCAAACTGTACAAGGAGTATTTAGCCTCGATGGGCACTACCAATGACATTCGGGACCGCATTAGAGATGGCAGATGCAGGATGCCAAACTAGAGCTAATAATCAGAGCATTGGAGGCAGGCACGACAGGGTACTACACGTTGATGGGTAATCTACTATACTTCAGAGGCAGAGTATGTATACCAGCAGGAGGTCAAATACGAGAGGATATCTTGACTGAAGCGCACAATAGTAGATACTCGGTACACCCAGGTATCATAAAGATGACAACTGAATTGAAGAGGACTATGTACTGGCCAGGCATAAAGAAGGAGATCATCTACTTTGTGACTCATTGCGAGACTTGCTAGCTTGTGAAGGCTGAATGCAAAAGCCCGACGGGGTTACTTCAGCCACTACCGGTGTCGAAGTGAAAGTTTGATGACATCGCGATGGACTTCCTACATTGACTGCCTCGCTCCCATGCAGGAAATGATTCCATCTTGGTGAAGGAAACTCCAGTCGAAATTTTAGTATGGAGATTTGTGGAGCAATTTGTCTATTATCATGGTGTTCCTAGGACGATCGTATCAGATCGGGATGAACATTTTACGTCTAAGGAGTGGAGAGTAGTTCATGCTTACTTGGGCTCCCGATTGACTTTCAGCATTGTATTCTACCCCTAGACGGATCACGGTGAGCCGTGGGAGAGACTGTTGTCACTTATCAAGTTTTTTTTATAACAATAGTCATCAGTACAACATAGACATGACCCATATGAGGCAATATATGGACGGAGGTGCATGAATCCACTATCTTGGATCCAAGATGAGGATCCAAAGGCACTTGGATCGGAGTATATGGAAGACACAGACGCTTAAGTGCGATTGATTCAGGACAGGATGTTGGAGGCCCAGAGTAGACATGCCAAATACTACGATGTGTGACATTGTTAGGTGGAATTTCAGATTGGTGACAGGGTATTTTTGAAGATACGCCCGATGCATGGAGTCTTATGGGTTCGCGGGCGAAAGAAGCTCAGTCCAAGATATATGGGGCCCTACAGGATTCTGGAGAGAATCGACCCCTTGGCCTTCAAACTGGAGCTATTGCCCGAGTTGGCAGGATTACATGACATCTTCCACATTTTTTTCTCTTAGAGGGCTCTCCTGTGGCCGGAGCAGCATATTTCTACTTCGACTGGCCCAGTGTCATCCAACCGATTAGTCTGCTTGAATCCAATCAGGATTGACAATATGGAGATGCGAGTCTTCCGACAGAAGGTCCCGCGGGTCAAGGTCCTGTGGTCGAATCACGGATAGGAGGAGCACACCTGGGAGCCTCTGGACCTTATGCAACAGAAGTATCCAGAACTCTTCATGACAGGTATAACCTTAACCACCCAAGAATTTCATATTCTTTGATTTTTAGTGCAAACCCCGTAGGCCTAATCTTATTTTCGGGGACGGATTTTTTTTATGTATTGAGATTTGTAACATACTACAAACAACCAGACCCTTAGGAGAACTTTTGTCATGGCTAGGTCATGACAAAGCTCTAAAATGACAAGAAGGACTATGGGTGCTTAAGAAAAATAGGTGAAAGCACCTTGGTCTGCAAAGAGTAGTTCCTACACACCTAAGCTAGGGTTTGACCAATGACTCCCAACATGACCACTTGACCCCCACCATGTCATTCTCAACCCCATAGGGACACTCTAAAACCCATACAACCCATTTAGGGTTAACCTAAAGGGGGTCAAGCTAACCAGGGTCAACCTTAACCCTAGTTAGATCAAAGTGCCCTAACTTGACCTAAGTGGGTTATACCAAGCCACAAATGGACTTGGTAGTGACAAGGGACTCGAGACACCTAGTTGACCAGTCAACCCACTGGTTTGACCAAGTCAAACACTTAAAGTCAACTTTGGTCAAAACCAAGCTCAAATGGGCAGGGAAACTAGGCCCAACTCCAAACCAATTGTGCTACGCCCAAATGTGATGGCCCAATAACTCTAGTAAGTGGAAATTACTTAAAGAGCCACTCAATTTCTGGAAATGATGACTAGGAAAGAGAAGGTGGATTTTTCATTAAAGGGAGGAGAGAGAAAGTGGGGAGTTAATGGTGAAATGCAAAGAGGCTCTTCCCCTCCCCTTCCCTAAGCCATCATTCATCTCCCCTGACCTTTGGGAAGTGTTGCATCAATTCCATCCAGCCCAGCACATGAAGGGGCACCATTTCAACATGGCTGAACACTCCCCTTCATGGCCATTAATGACAAATCAAGTCTATCCTCTCCCACTCCCCAAAATGATCCCTCCATTACCTTTAAAAGCTTCCAAGCAATCAAAATGGACGGTTACATCACTGGTTTAGAAGGAGAATAGAGAACCCAGCAAGGAGGAATCTTGAGATCGCCGGCCATGGCACATCACCAACACACCCGCCTCCAAGCCCGCCTGCATGTCTAATCAATCTCCTTCTCCTCTATGCTAGATATGTAGATCTTTAGGTGGAGAAATCGGGCTCAATTGAGTCTGATCAGTGAGAAGAAAATGTGAGTTTTTCGTGAAAAATCAACCCCTCGGGTTTGCCGGGAATGTCCCCTCCGACGGCTTGTGCCGCCGCTAGGCGATAGCTACTGCCTCGACGGAGATGGTGGTGGTGGCCGGCCAGGGAGGTGGTTGGGTGGCCGGGAAATAGAGCTGGAATGGATCCAGGATGAAGAGATCACAGCTCTTGGCTCATCTGGGAAGATGACCCATGGCCGTTGGATCGACGTGGTCAGTTATACACAAGATAATTACACACACACACACACACACACACACACACACACACACACATAAATGCATATTGTCACACTTTATCAATTGTATTGTATTAATTATTAAAAATACTTAGAGACATTTTCTATTTATAAGTCCATCATAGAAAACCTAGCCCTTGATGTCTAGTTTATTAGAAAATTTGAATCAACCAATTTGACCAAATGGATCTCCCTCAGTACACTTCTTGGTGCAAGGTGTCCAAAGGCTTACCAGAAATTGAAATGAGTGCCTCCAGTGAACCACTTAGTCAAATGGTCTCAAATTTTGACCATAGGCTGGTCTGGCCATGGTCCACAACATATCCAAAAATCAGAATTTTTGGAGAAGATTTTTCTATAATTTTGAAATAATTTAATAATTCATTTATGTAATTAAAACAGGGTCCATGTACCTCAAATTCTTCCCGAACTCTGGTGGATGACCGGAGGGGATATTATAAGGCCAAGAAAAAAAATCTTAGTCCAATTGGAGTTAATTTGGTAGGATAACTTGGTGAACATAGTTGGCCACAAGTTATATGTCTAGTTTCAAAAGTTCACAAGTAACATGCGTCGAGTGGTCGTCCAGACTCGACGAGGCGTCAAGTGATTGACTATACTCGACAAGGCATTGAGTGGTTTACAAGACTCGACGAGGCGTCGAGTGGTACTCGATGAACATGCTGCTTGACTTAGGAAATTCTGAACTCAATGAGGCGTTGAGTGATCTCGACGCCATTCAATGAGGCGTTGAGTGATCTCGACGTCATCCCTATCAAATACAAAATTACATGTATAAAGGTATTGAAGGGTCATGAAACTTGGGCAATAGGTTTTTACTGATGTTATCTACCTCTGCAAATTTTATTATAATTTTGGGATAAAGATTTTTAGTACCTTCTTAATAACACTAGAATTAGTTGATTGGAGAAATATATTTTTATAAGAACTAATTGAGTACTGGAAAATTGTAAAACTTGGCTAGTAAACTTTTTATACCTATGTAATGCCTTGTTAATATTGTTACAATTTTTGAAACAATATATATAGTAGTTCCTTCACAAGTTGCCATAGAGATAAATTACTTTATAAATTCGAATAAATGGTTAAATGAAATTAAAAAATCATGAAATTTTGGCAGACATGTTTTTTGATCATTTTAGTCCTATGGTAATTTTATTATAATTTTTGGATGACAAAATCTTGTAGCCCCTTGGTTAATTATCATCTTAATCAAAAAGCTTATAATTTTGGTTTATGATCAAAATACTTTCTTGAAGATTATGAAACTCATGCCTTGTTGTTAGTTAGTCAATAGGAGGCTGTGGAATGTTTTGCATAATCATTGCATGTCAGAAACTATTACTTCATTTTCAAAATCATATGGACTCATGATTTAGGGAAAATTATTTAAAGGCTGATTTAATTAGAAAAAATACCAAGTTCTGGTTTTGGGCTCAATATGTCATGGTAGGCCCCAAGTAATAGGGCTGCAGGCAAAGTGATCTGGGAATTAAATTTCATACGCTTACGATTGATCATTTGGTCTGCATATAGTGAATTCAAACATTCAGGGTAGAATAGTATACCATACATGGGTACGGTGGAATTATATTGCGTGCACTAGGCTTGGTTGGAGTCTTGATGAGGTCACCCTTAGGGCCAAATCCTAAATTGTAACGTCCCGAATCGCTGTAGGCCCCTAGTGCGTGTGTTTTGAGTCAGGAGGGTCTACTCGAGTCCTGAGAAGTGCCGGGAATTGGACTGCACTTGTGGTGACGTGGAGAAATCAGTGTAAAAGACATGGGTAGCGACACGGGTAGAGACACGGGCGTGTCCCTACCCGTGTGCGTGTGACACGGGTAGTGACACGGCCGTGTCCCTACCCGTATGCGTCGAGATGATCTCGACGAGGCGTGTCGAGATCGTCGAGAGTCGTCGAGATGCGTCGAGCGGGGGACACGGGTAGTGACACGGGCGTGTCCCTACCCGTGTGCGTCGAGTTGAGCTCGACGAGAAGTGTCGAGATGCAATCCGAGAAGTACACGGCCAATGACACGGCCAGGCACACGGCCGTGTCATGTGAACACGGGTCGGGACACGGGCGTGTCCCTACCCGTGTCAAACATTGAACCGACATGGAAACCGCCACGGCCGTTTCGCGGAAGCGGGACACGGGTACGGACACGGCCGTGTCCCTAGCCGTGTCATATTTTGTTTATAAGGGGCAGAGGAAACCCTAGCCGTTTTCACTCTCATTTCACCCCCTATCTCCTGTGAGAACTCCTGGTGAGAGGAAAACTGCAGGAGCAAGTTCTACCGGAGGAGATTCGCCATCGCCGTGAAAGGGAAGATGCCGCCGAGGAGAACTACGCGATCCATGGCAAGAAATGGTGGTACCGCTGGAGCCAATGTGAGTTTCCTACCCTCTCCCTTGGTGCTAGATCTTAGATATTTAGGAGAGACATCGGTTCAAGAGAGCTTGATGGAGAGGAGAAGATTTCTAGGTTTGGCCATGCTAGGATTTGAATCCTAGATTTTAGATCTCTTCAACCCTTCCCCTTTTCTTCAATATGACAATGGGTGAATGGTTTCGTGAGGAGTTTTGGCCCTTGAGGTTGAATAAGGGAGGAGGACATTTCTGGAAAATTTAGGAAGGATCGCTTGAGGAGGAAGACGGACCGATGCCGTTCATTTTCTTTAAGATGCGCGCAGAATCTGTATTCTGCGCGCAGCGATCTTCTAGACCATTTTCTTGTAGGATAGGTGCATATCTGGGCTTTTGGCTAAACACGAAAGTTGTAGCCCTCGGAAATACCTTTCCAACGAGTGGTTGCACGACGTCAGGTGATGTCTGTGGCCCCGGGAAAACCTAATCGAGTTTGCTGTCCGGCAATTCCTGTACACAGAAATTGTGTTTTGTGCGCAGTGAACTTTGAAGCCGATTTCGAGTAAGTTATTGTCAGATCTGGGTTGTGACCTGAATATGAAAGTTGTAGATCATGGAAATACCTTTCTAACGAGTGGTTACACGCCTCCATCGGATTCCTGTAACTTCAGGAAACTCCGGTCAAAGTTGCTGTCCAGTGCTAATCCTGCGCTGAAATTCTGGGTCTCTACATACATTGTGGATTTGAAATTGGTGGATCCAATGTCGCAATTAATTCGTG
Organism: Platanthera guangdongensis; assembly: GCA_039583875.1. NCBI lineage: Eukaryota > Viridiplantae > Streptophyta > Magnoliopsida > Asparagales > Orchidaceae > Platanthera > Platanthera guangdongensis. Next base: position 136,242,897 of record CM077159.1, on the reverse strand, counting down.
GTTTTGGTGAAATAATTTTATGTTAACCACCAAAGTGTTATGGATGATAATATTTACTGTTTTAGAAATCAATTTATTATTGCGAGATAGCTTGAGGCCTGTTGATTTCCTTATGTTTAATTGGATTGATTTGATAATACTTCGGTAGGTTGCCGTAAGAGCAAATCTTGTTTATATCATGTTGAAATCACTTGGGATGATATATAGATGGGTAACCCATGGCCATGCATATGTTATATATCGGATTGAATTTAGGAGTCCAACAATAGTGGGTCGTCTCCTATTGGCATCTTATAGTAAATGTGCAAGTGCGGTGTTGACCGCCACCTGTTCTGGTCGTGTTGAGGTAAGGTGTGGATGGATGGTTGGGCTGTGTCCTCGTGCTCACTCCGAGGCCCCTTCCATGGTATGATGAGGTTGTGAATTGCATGTGGTGTGAGTCGACACGCGGTGTCGTAATCCTGGGTTAAGGATAGTGTGGCAGGTCTACGGGCTCGCCAGTCGTCACACCGACGGGAGTTGGCAGTTAGACTTGGTCGGTTTGGGCTGTGTCCTCGGTGTTCACGTCCCGAGGCCCCTCCGACCATGTGAACGGTTGGGCTGTGTCCTCGTGCTTTCTTCCGAGGCCCCTTCCGGGTCACGCAAGGCCAGTTCGGGCTGTGTTCTTGGTGCACATCTACCCAAGACCCCGCTGGGCCATAGTACGCATGGGCTCCGCTGTTGTGTTCTTAGCGTTGAGGCGTACGGAGGCCTAGGTGAAGTAGTGTGATACCCGCCTAGTAGTAGAAGTGCCCGTTCTACTGTCACCGCCTGGCCACGGCGGCTGATGCCTGAGAGGTTAGCTACCTGCTCGAAAAGTGGGAACTATAGTCTGTGTCGACATAGCAATTGCATGGGTGTGCATGGGTGAGTCATTGCATAGCATTCATAGCATTTCATAACATTGCATCACAAGATCCTCATCGTATAAGTTTGTATGGGCACTCTTATACGATGAGTTATTTTTATGTAACCCGATCCTTAACTTATAAGTTTGTATGTGCATTCTTATAAGTTAAGTTACTTTCCTGCTGTTACTTATACTTGCTAGTTTAGTGTAGCTCTTACTTAAATGCTGATTATGATGTTGTTACTCTTACATTACCTTGCCACCTGCTTGTACTTCCTTTACTTGCATACTTATTATATACTATACTCTTGTTCCTTTTCTCCGCCCGGTGCCGAGGAGTCGCCGGGGGAGCGGATGTGAAACCACTTAGTCGTTTCGACTAACGGTTGCTACGTCTTCCTTTTTAGGAGGTCACGCCGCAGGTAGAGCAGCCGCAGACTACGCAGCAGGACAGCCAGGCCAGGGAGACAGGGCCTGATGTGACGGTGCCGTCGATACCGTCTGTTACAGATGTTAGTGTTTTGATTACTCTGATGTAGCCCGTTTGGGCAATGTTTAGCTGTACTCTGATATATTGTAGAAGCATGTTTTAGCTTCTCATTATTGATGTATTGGGACATTATAACTTAGTGTGGATTTTGACTTCTGGATGTTTATTTATTTGGTTGGGTTGACATGATTTATTGATATTGTTGTAGCCGGCGGAATAGGCACCTTGTGGTACAGGTTAGCCCGTGTGCTAATGCTACCGCAAGGCGGCTGTTCCGGGCATAAGACTCCCCCTTCGTGCCGTGTTTTGGGATCCGGGTAGGGGGGTCTTACAAATGGTATCAGTTTGCCACGATCCTCAACTACGAAGTCATTCAACAATGGTGCCACCCCCGTTTGGTTAGTCAGTTTGGGGACAAACTGACTTAGCGGAAGCAGTGGTGTGCCCATATGTAATTCACATTAAGTTTGTCCAACTTAGACCTTAAGTTTAGCCAACCTGACCACAAATTTGTCGTGTACGTGTAGATTCCACTGCATGTTGAGCCGATGGGGGGCACTCCTACCCCTCCCATACCCACTCAGTTCGAACAGTCTGAGTTGGGGCAGACGCTCACCGCCATTCTTGATGCTTTTAAGGCACAGCAGGCTCCGGTGCAACAACAGGCCCGAGCTCCAACTGGCTGAGCACCTTCCGGGCTCTCTCCCCTCCCGTCTACCTTGGGACGGAGTCAGCCGTACGTACAGAGGAATGGCTAGACACGATACAGGAGTTGTTGGCTGGTATCCGTTGCCCAGCCAACATGGCAGTGACATTGGCAGTGTCCGTCTTGGACTTACATGCGAAGAGGTGGTGGAAGTCCCTCATGGGCTCTACCTTCCAAGGCCGGATCTACACTGAGATAAGTTGGAGTGAATTCTCGGGTATTTTCTTGGAGCACTTTATCCCTACATCGGCCCGAGATGAGCTTGAGCAGAGGTTCCTTCTACTAAAGCAGGGATCAAAGTCGGTGACAGAATACCAGCGGGAATTCCAGCATCTCGCAAGGTTTGCGGATTCTTATGAGTTGGATGACAGAGGTTATGCCAAGCGCTTCTATAAAGGGCTGCGAGATCCCCTAAGGCAGTCCCTTTTGTTTATAGCGGATGGTAGCTTGGCGGAGATCATTGATATGGCGAAAAGATTGGAGGCGGACCACATGGGATGTAGTAAGAGGCCTGCGGAGGACGTGATGGAAGCCGGCCCAAGTAATAGAAGGAGACGGGACTTCAGAGGAGGAAGAGGTTATCAAAGAGGTGGAGGGCGTGTCCACCGAAACTATAGGGTGGAGCATCCAGTTCCGCAGCCGCCTGCGTTGCCTCCACCCCCACAGCCTCAGCGATTTCAACAACCTGAAGGGCGTCGTGGTCTGGTGTGCTTCGAATGCAACCAGCCGGGCCACATCCGGCGTTTTTGCCCGCAGCTATATGGGAACGTCCCTCCTGCTCTCCCTCCTGCTCTCCCTCCAGCAGCCCCACGAGGGCGGGGATATATGCGTGGTCGAGGACGAGGACCGCCAAGAGGAAACCCCGGACCGGTCCGAGATCAGGTGTACGCACTTGACATGGCGCAGGAACGGAACCCACAAGATGTGATTGCAGGTATCATTTAATTAATTTACATATTTGCATGGTCTAACTTGAATTGATTAGAACTTACTAGACACTAGCAATAAGTTTTGGTGGTTGGTACTTAGGCACCGTGATTATTGGCGGGAAGACGGCCTATGCGCTGTTCGATACCGGTGCCTCACACTCTTTTGTGTCCGAGGATTTCATAAAAGACGTGGGGGATGTACAGTACTTCACGGGAATAGCCCGACGTGTACGCCTTCCGGATGGCTCGGAGATGATCGCAACCGCCAAGTGCGAGTTGGAGATATTTATTGATGGGAAGGCCTTTGATACGCCGGCCACGGTTCTGAGAATGCCGGAGTTTGACATCGTTTTGGGCATGGCATGGCTGGATTGGCACTTCGCGAGGATCGACTGCGCGGAGAAGCGGATCTATTTGAGACATGGAGACTCTGACGTCATCTTCCAAGGTATTGGCTTCGCTCCTCGCATGTTGTTATCTTCCGTCCAGGTTGTAAAAGCTCATATGAAGGGGGACGAGGTCTTCATGATCTGGTTCGAGTTGAAGGAGGAAGCGTTGGAATTAAAGGATGTACGGGTTGTGCGGGATTTTCCCGAGGTATTTCCTGAGAAGCTACCAGGATTACCTCCGCATAGAGAGGTTGACTTTCAGATCAATCTAGTACCAGGTGCCAAGCCTGTATCCAAGGCTCTGTACAGAATGGCTCCGAAAGAACTCGCGGAGTTTAGAGTTCAATTGCAAGAACTGGTGGATTCAGGGTTCGTTCGCCCCAGTTCATCACCATGGGGAGCCCCTGTGCTATTCGTGAAGAAGAAGGATGGAACACTGCGATTGTGCATAGATTATCGGGAACTCAATCGGTTGACGGTACGGAACACTTATCCGCTACCGCGGATCGATGAGTTGTTCGATCAACTAGTGGGAGCACATTGGTTTTCTAAATTGGATTTGCGCTCCGGGTACTATCAGTTAAGGATACAAGAAGGGGACATTCAGAAAACAGCCTTCAGTTCGAGATATGGGTTGTATGAGTTCACAGTAATGCCGTTTGGGCTCACGAATGCACCTTCGGCCTTCATGAGCCTGATGAACAAGGTGTTTGAACCATACTTGGACATCTTCGTCATCGTTTTCATCGACGACATCTTAGTCTACTCAAAGACGGAGGAGGAGCATGTCGAGCACCTGACCTTAGTTTTGAAGAAATTTAAGGAGCACGCCTTGTATGCCAAGTTTAGCAAGTGTGAATTCTGGCTTAAGGAGGTTGCCTTCTTGGGGCATGTGATCAGTGGAGCAGGATTAGCTGTGGATCCAGCTAAGGTGCGGGCCGTGAAGGAGTGGTCGCCCTTGAAGTCGGCGGCCGATGTACGAAGCTTTCTTGGACTTGCTGGCTACTACCGCAAGTTCGTGAAAGGATTTTCCAAGATTGCCCTTCCTCTTACCTCCTTGACGAAGAAGGGTGTGCCATTTGAGTGGACACCTCAATGTGAAGCGACATTTCAAGAATTGAAAGATAGGCTTACCTCCGCCCCCATCCTTGCACTTCCGTCGGGGAAGGAAAGATTCCAAGTTTACACGGACGCATCATATCAAGGGATGAGAGCGGTATTGATGCAGCACGGGCATGTGATCGCTTATGCTTCAAGGCAGTTAAAGAAATATGAAATCAATTACCCGATTCATGATTTGGAGTTGGGAGCAGTGGTGTTCGCTTTGAAGGTCTGGAGGCATTATTTATATGGCGTCCACTGCGAGATCTTTTCCGATCACAAAAACTTGAAGTATGTTCACACTCAGAAGGAGTTGAACCTGAGACAACGGCGGTGGTTGGAATTTCTATGCGACTATGAGTTCACCATGAACTACCACCCCGGGAAAGCGAACTCGGTAGCCGATGCCTTGAGTAGAAAAGCGCCAGGCTCTAGCCCAGAGTCTCGGTTGATGAGTATGGAGTTGGCTCGGATGGTCGAAGAGATGGAAATTACTCTAGTATTCAAGGCTCCTTTGGCAGAGCATGCGGAGTATTTGGCCAACATGAGCATAATTTGTGATATCCGAGACCAGATTCGGGTGGAGCAGGGAATGGATGCGGCCTTGGCCCCGACAATCAAGGCAATTGAAGATGGGACCACCGATGAGTACACACTAAAAGACGGCCTCGTTTATCTTCGAGGCCGACTTTATATTCCCAAGGGCGGCAAAATTCAGGAAGATATATTGAGAGAGGCGCATTCCTCTCAATATTCAGTACATCCGGGTATTGCTAAGATGTACGCCGGACTGCGGAAGACCATGTGTTGGCCGGGAATGAAGCAGGATGTTCGCTACTATGTTACACATTGCGAAGCTTGCCAAAGGGTGAAGGCTGAATGCAGGAGTCCCGGTGGTTTGTTGCAGTCATTGCCCATCCCCGAATGGAAGTTCGAGGACATCTCCATGGACTTTGTCCATGGGTTGCCTCGCTCACGCTCCGGGAATGATTCGGTGTGGGTTATAGTGGATCGACTGACAAAGGTGGCCCGGTTCATTCCAATGAAGAAGGAAGCACACGTGGATGTTTTGGTACGCCTTTTTGTGGAGCAATTTGTACGGTATCATGGCGTGCCCAAGACAATTGTTTCAGATCGGGATGGTCGGTTTACATCCAATGAGTGGAAGGCGGTACAAGCGTATTTGGGCTCACGCCTAACCTTTAGTACCGCATTTCATCCACAGACTGACGGGCAGTCAGAGCGGACCATCAGAACGCTGGAGGATTTATTGAGGTTATGTGTGTTGGACAGAGGAGAGCCGTGGGAAAGACTCTTGCCCCTGGTGGAATTCTCCTACAACAATAGTCATCAAGCGAGCATCGGTATGGCGCCCCATGAAGCCCTTTACGGAAGAAGGTGTAGGACCCCCTTGTCTTGGGTGCAGGATGAAGATCCGAAAGCCTTGGGAAATGAATATTTAGATGATACTGATGCGACGGTCAGATTGATACGGGATCGCATGTTGGAGGCTCAAAGTCGACAGGCGAAATATTACAATAAAAGGCACCGGATGGTGGAGTTCCAAGTGGGCGAAAAAGTGTTCCTCAAGATTCGGCCGATGCATGGAGTGTCGCGGGTGCGTGGAGTGAAAAAGCTCAGCCCAAGGTATGTTGGGCCTTATACAATATTGGAAAGGATTGGCCCGTTGGCCTATCGGTTGGAGTTACCACCGGAACTAGAAAATCTCCACGACGTGTTCCATGTGTCGTCGCTTCGAAAAGCACTGTTGCGGCCCGACCAGTATATTCCCACTACTGATGGTGCAGTGGCATCAGATAGGTCTGTGCGACTAGAGCCGGTGCAGATTGTTGACAGCGAGACAAGGACTTTGCGCCGCAAAAGTATGCCCTTGGTGAAGGTACAATGGTCGAATCATGGGAAAGAGTACACGTGGGAGCCAATGGATTTAATGTAGCAACGCCACCCGGAGTTATTTGCTCAAGGTAATCTTATTTAAAAGCATATGTTAAATTTCCTGTTACGCTCTTCTCCCCACAGCCTAAGCCTGATTTCGGGGATGAAATCTTTTATTTTGTTTATAGGATTTGTAACGTCCCGAATCGCTCTAGGCCCCTAGTGCGTGTGTTTTGAGTCAGGAGGGTTGACTCGAGTCCTGAGAAGTGCCGGGAATTGGACTGCACTTGTGGTGACGTGGAGAAATCAGTGTAAAAGACATGGGTAGCGACACGGGTAGAGACACGGGCGTGTCCCTACCCGTGTGCGTGTGACACGGGTAGTGACACGGCCGTGTCCCTACCCGTGTGCGTCGAGATGATCTCGACGAGGCGTGTCGAGATCGTCGAGAGTCGTCGAGATGCGTCGAGCGGGGGACACGGGTAGTGACACGGGCGTGTCCCTACCCGTGTGCGTCGAGTTGAGCTCGACGAAAGTGTCGAGATGCAATCCGAGAAGTACACGGCCAATGACACGGCCAGGCACACAGCCGTGTCATGTGAACACGGGTCGGGACACGGGCATGTCCCTACCCGTGTCAAACATTGAACCGACATGGAAACCGCCACGGCCGTTTCGCGGAAGCGGGACACGGGTACGGACACGGCCGTGTCCCTACCCGTGTCATATTTTGTTTATAAGGGGCAGAGGAAACCCTAGCCGTTTTCACTCTCATTTCACCCCCTATCTCCTGTGAGAACTCCTGGTGAGAGGAAAACTGCAGGAGCAAGTTCTACCGGAGGAGATTCGCCATCGCCGTGAAAGGGAAGATGCCGCCGAGGAGAACTACGCGATCCATGGCAAGAAATGGTGGTACCGCTGGAGCCAATGTGAGTTTCCTACCCTCTCCCTTGGTGCTAGATCTTAGATATTTAGGAGAGACATCGGTTCAAGAGAGCTTGATGGAGAGGAGAAGATTTCTAGGTTTGGCCATGCTAGGATTTGAATCCTAGATTTTAGATCTCTTCAACCCTTCCCCTTTTCTTCAATATGACGATGGGTGAATGGTTTCGTGAGGAGTTTTGGCCCTTGAGGTTGAATAAGGGAGGAGGACATTTCTGGAAAATTTAGGAAGGATCGCTTGAGGAGGAAGACGGACCGATGCCGTTCATTTTCTTTAAGATGCGCGCAGAATCTGTATTCTGCATGCAGCGATCTTCTAGGCCATTTTCTTGTAGGATAGGTGCAGATCTGGGCTTTTGGCTAAACACGAAAGTTGTAGCCCTCGGAAATACCTTTCCAACGAGTGGTTGCACGATGTCAGGTGATGTCTGTGGCCCCGGGAAAACCTAATCGAGTTTGCTGTCCGGCAATTCCTGTACACAGAAATTGTGTTTTGTGCGCAGTGAACTTTGAAGCCGATTTCGAGTAAGTTATTGTCAGGTCTGGGTTGTGACCTGAATATGAAAGTTGTAGATCATGGAAATACCTTTCCAGCGAGGGGTTACACGCCTCCATCGGATTCCTGTAACTTCAAGAAACTCCGGTCGAAGTTGCTGTCCAGTGCTAATCCTGCGCTGAAATTCTGGGTCTCTACATACATTGTGGATTTGAAATTGGTGGATCCAATGTCGCAATTAATTCGTGGTTTTGGTGAAATAATTTTATGTTAACCACCAAAGTGTTATGGATGATAATATTTACTGTTTTAGAAATCAATTTATTATTGCGAGATAGCTTGAGGCCTGTTGATTTCCTTATGTTTAATTGGATTGATTTGATAATACTTTGGTAGGTTGCCGTAAGAGCAAATCTTGTTTATATCATGTTGAAATCACTTGGGATGATATATAGATGGGTAACCCATGGCCATGCATATGTTATATATCAGATTGAATTTAGGAGTCCAACAATATTGGGTCGTCTCCTATTGGCATCTTATAGTAAATGTGCAAGTGCGGTGTTGACCGCCACCTGTTCTGGTCGTGTTGAGGTAAGGTGTGGATGGATGGTTGGGCTGTGTCCTCGTGCTCACTCCGAGGACCCTTCCATGGTATGATGAGGTTGTGAATTGCATGTGGTGTGAGTCGACACGCGGTGTCGTAATCCTGGGTTAAGGATAGTGTGGCAGGTCTACGGGCTCGCCAGTCGTCACACCGACGGGAGTTGGCAGTTAGACTTGGTCGGTTTGGGCTGTGTCCTCGGTGTTCACGTCCCGAGGCCCCTCCGACCATGTGAACGGTTGGGCTGTGTCCTCGTGCTTTCTTCCGAGGCCCCTTCCGGGTCACGCAAGGCCAGTTCGGGCTGTGTTCTTGGTGCACATCTACCCAAGACCCCGCTGGGCCATAGTACGCATGGGCTCCGCTGTTGTGTTCTTAGCGTCGAGGCGTACGGAGGCCTAGGTGAAGTAGTGTGATACCCGCCTAGTAGTAGAAGTGCCCGTTCTACTGTCACCGCCTGGCCACGGCGGCTGATGCCTGAGAGGTTAGCTACCTGCTCGAAAAGTGGGAACTATAGTCTGTGTCGACATAGCAATTGCATGGGTGTGCATGGGTGAGTCATTGCATAGCATTCATAGCATTTCATAACATTGCATCACAAGATCCTCATCGTATAAGTTTGTATGTGCACTCGTATACGATGAGTTACTTTTATGTAACCCGATCCTTAACTTATAAGTTTGTATGGGCATTCTTATAAGTTAAGTTACTTTCCTGCTGTTACTTATACTTGCTAGTTTAGTGTAGCTCTTACTTAAATGCTGATTATGATGTTGTTACTCTTACATTACCTTGCCACCTGCTTGTACTTCCTTTACTTGCATACTTATTATATACTATACTCTTGTTCCTTTTCTCCGCCCGGTGCCGAGGAGTCGCCGGGGGAGCGGATGTGAAACCACTTAGTCGTTTCGACTAACGGTTGCTACGTCTTCCTTTTTAGGAGGTCATGCCGCAGGTAGAGCAGCCGCAGACTACGCAGCAGGACAGCCAGGCCAGGGAGACAGGGCCTGATGTGATGGTGCCGTCGATACCGTCTGTTACAGATGTTAGTGTTTTGATTACTCTGATGTAGCCCGTTTGGGCAATGTTTAGCTGTACTTTGATATATTGTAGAAGCATGTTTTAGCTTCTCATTATTGATGTATTGGGACATTATAACTTAGTGTGGATTTTGACTTCTGGATGTTTATTTATTTGGTTGGGTTGGCATGATTTATTGATATTGTTGTAGCCGGCGGAATAGGCGCCTTGTGGTACAGGTTAGCCCGTGTGCTAATGCTACCGCAAGGCGGCTGTTCCGGGCATAAGACTCCCCCTTCGTGCCGTGTTTTGGGATCCGGGTAGGGGGGTCTTACATAAATAGTCTAAGTGTTGGGTACATTGGTTCTAATGTACCTGATTTGAAGAAGCCTCACCATACTCAATGATATACATCAAAATGTATTTGATGTATTTTGAGTTTAGTTGTGCAGGTCAAGTATTCACAGGGATAGCTGAAAGATTCTAGGTCCATGTGTCGACACCCAAGAGTAAAGTGTCGACACTTAAGAAGACTTGTGTCTACACCCAGGCAAGCAGTGTCGACACTTGGAGTACTTGTGTCGATACCAGGGATGCAGTGTCGACACCAGACAGAAAGTGTCGACACAAGGAGCTGTGTCGACACTCAATGAAGAAAAGTCCAGTGAAGCAGTGTCGACACTTAGCAGTTGTGTCGACACCCAGTAAAACTGTGTCTACATCAGAAAGTGTCGACACTTGGAGGCTGTGTCGACACTCAGCAAAAGTCAGCAAAATTCTAAGTATAAGTGTCGACACTCAGCAGAAGACTCAACACTTGAAGAAAGTGTCGACACAAGAAATAATGTGTCGACACTCAGCAAAAGAGTCAACACTTGAAGAAAGTGTCGACACAAGAAATAATGTGTCGACACACAACAGAAGACTCAGTACATGAAGAAAGTGTCGACACTAGGATGCTGTGTCGACACTCAGCAAAGTTCAACAAAATATTCTAAGTACAAGTGTCGACACAAAGATGATGTGTCGACACTCAGCCAGAGTCTCAACAGAAGAAGAATGTGTCGACACAAGGAGCAGTGTCGACACTCAGCAAGTATCAACACAGAAGGCATGTGTCGACACCAAGAAAGATGTGTCGACACTTAACAAGTTCAACACATGAAGATGTGTCGACACTTACAAGAATTCAACTAAGTGCTGAATAAGAAGAAGTTGTGTCGACACAAATATCTGTGTCGACACATGATGAAGAAGCTGTGTCGAGAAGTGAATTCTACAACACAAGGAGTTATGTCAACACCTTGAAGGCTAGTGTCGACACTTAGTCAACTTGTGTCGACACTTAGTCTATAAGTGTCGACACTTAAAGACAGACAGTCTCGACACCTTCAGACAGTTACAGAATTTTCAAGAACTGACTGGATGACTTGACAGCTGTCATTCCAGCCGGTCTACTGCACCTGTCAGAGTTGTCAGAAATCAGTTATGAACCGGACCAGCCGGTTACCATGAAGAAGGCCTATATATAGGCTTATACTGTCTACAGAAACAAAGGTTTAGATGACCAAGTAATAAAAAGAAGATCTAGCTATTCATTGAAGAATCTAGTGAAGATCTAAGTAGTTGGAGAGAGAGAGCTCCATCCAAGAAGACAGCCGTTGGAACCAGGCTGAGAAGAAGGGTTCAGATTTTGTTCTGAATCTTAAGAAGCAGAGATCAAAGATCAACTGCAGAGGAGATCAATCTTATTGTGTTCAACATTCAAGAAGCTTTGAAGAAAGCCAAGTCAGGTTGATCTCAACTGAGTTCTTCCAAGAACTCATCAAGAAACTCACAACTCTTCTCTCTTTTCTCTGAGTTGTAGGGTTTACTTTTTGTATTCATATTATCTTGTAGGATCCTCAGTGATCTGAGTTTGTAAGCCCGTAATTATAAAGGCTGAGTGTAGGGCATGTGTGCCTGAGTGTAGGAGATTTGTATCTCTGAGTGTAGGCCAGTTGTGGCTGAGTGTAGGCCTGCTGTGGTTGAGTGTAGGCTTTGTGAAGAAGCTGAGTGTAGGTCTTTTAAGAAGATTGAGTTGTAGGGCCTTGGGCCTGAGCTGTAGGAACCTGTTTTGGGGTTCTGAGTGTAAGATCTGAGGATCTGAGATAGTGGAGGAGTTTGGTCGAATCTAGTACACTACTAGATAGGCGAAGGGGGAAAGTGGATGTACCCAAACCTTGGGGAACCACTATAAACCTGTGTGTCTACTGTGTGCTTGTGTAAATCTGTGATTGCTGATTGTTTGCTGTGATAAAGTAACTAAAACTCTGTGATATAATCTGAATTCTGCCTAAAAAGTGAAAAAGATTTAAGTCACCTATTCACTCCCCCCTCTAGGTGAGTAGGTACAATATCTTTCAAGTGGTATCAAAGCCAGGTTACTCAAAAAGGGACATAACTGTCTGAGTAGATCCTGTTGGCAGATTCAGTCTAAGTACATTATAGAATCAAGAAAATCAAGAATCATGGGTTCCACTGAGAATCATAAGGAATTGGGATCCATGAAGCAACCCATTTGCAGAAAAGAAATATTTGGCATCTAGAAAGAAAGGGTGAGACTGTTTATGGAAGCCTCAGACCCTAGGATATACATCACAGTTAAAGAAGGGTCATATGTGCCCATGAAGGTTTCAGTTCTGGATGCAAATCAGAGGACACCTAAAGATTTCTCTGAAATGACAAAGGATGAGATAGTTCTAGCCACAATGGAGAAGAGGGCTCAGAATATCATTGTGAGTGCTATAGATGATGCTACTTTTCAGAATTTGATACACTGTAAGACATCTAAGGAGATGTGGGATACTCTTATTGTGTACATGGAGGGTTCTGAAGAAGTGAGGCAGGATAGAAAGTCCTTATTAAATCAGGAATATGAAAGCTTTAGGCAAGGTAAATCTGATAGCATAACTGAATGCTATAAGAATTTCTATAGAATAGTGAATGAGCTAATGTCCTATGACAGAGAATTCAGTAATTATGAGTTAAATGATAAGTTTCTAAGGTCCCTAACAAAGGATTGGGACACCAAGATCTATGCCATTAGGGAAATGACAAAGTTAGCAGAAATTCCTCCTCTAACTTTGTTTGGAAAACTGCTATCCTATGAGATGTAGTTGATGGTGAGAAAAGAAGAGGAGAAATCTACAAGAAGTGAACATAAAGAAAGGACAGTGGCATTTAAAACAGAAGCCCCCAGAAAATACAGAAGTAAGTCACCAACTCCACCTCCTAAAGTAGCTGAGACTGAGTCAGAAGGTTCAGAAAGCAGAAAGTCTGAAACTAGTGAAAGTGATGAGGACTTTGCTGCCTTCACAAGACACTTTCAGAAGTTCTTAAAGAAGAAACAGTGGAGGACAAAGCCATCAGCTTCACAGGGTAAAGAAGACTATTATCAGAACAAAAAGTCATCAAAGAAAGACAGGAAATAGACCAAGTCGAGCAAATCAACTCTTTCAAAAATTGTTTGCTATTGCTGTAATAGACAAGGACATGTTATTGCAGACTATCCAGAGAAAAGGAAGGAGTCTAATGATAAGAAAAAGACTCAATTCAAGGGCAAGAAAGAAAGATCTTTTGTTGCCAAAATGGAAAAGAGCCTGTCAGACATATCTTCATCAGAAACTGAGTCAGATGCTGAAGCATACATAGGACTGTTTGCTGAGGAAGAGGAAGAAGAGTTCATCCAGATCATGAACTCTATATATGAACAAGAGGACAGTCAGTGCCAAGGACTGATGGCATTGACAGAAAGTCACAAAATCCAGGAGCAGCCTGGACCCAGTAAGGTACAATATTGTTCTTTAAGTTCAATTTCTTGTGCTAGTTCAGAATCAGATTCATCATCATCAAGTGATGAGAGTGCATCTGAGTCTGAAGAGGATATTCATCAATTGATAGATGAATATAAAATTCTGTTGCAAGCTTTTAAGAAGAGCAAGTCCCTATCCAAGAGTCAGGCAAAGGAAATTGCTAGTCTCAAAGTTGTTGCAACTGATTTTGAGAAGATGATTGATCAAAAGCTAAATGAAATAGCCATACTGAAGCACATAACTGTGATTCAGATGGGGACTATATCATTTAAGAATGATCAAATCAAAAGTCTGGAGATTAGTCTTCAGAAGGAGAGAGATTTAGTTGCTAGGTTTTCTAAACCAAAGTCTGTTCTACCCATAATTGATGAATTTGTTCATCAAAAAGGTAAAGCTGGACTGGGGTTTACTAAACCTGCTAGGACTGTTCAGTCCAAGTCCAAGGGCAAAGCCCCAACTCTCAATAAGCCAGCTGTAGATAAAACAGCTAAGAATGTACCTAAGCAAAGATACAATAGGTTTGAGTGTTGGTGCTGTGGCAAGGTAGGCCACTTTGCCATGGACTGTTGACACAATGCAAGTGCCAAAGTGAGTAGCAAACTGCCTGTTGGAAAACCTGCAGGTAGCTTTGTTAGGAGGCAAACTAACCAGTACCAAGGACCCAAGAATTCTTTGGGTTCTAAGGTTCACTAATCTGTTTTGCAGGTAAGTCCAAGTGGCCATGCCCCAATATGGTACTTGGACAGTGGATGTTCCAGACACATGACTGGAACAAGGGGATTGCTAAAGGACTACACACCTATCAAGGATGGTCCAAAAGTCACCTTTGGTGGTTCTGAAAAAGGGATCATCAAGGGTTTTGGTAACATTTCTAGCTCCCATATAACTATTACTCAAGTGTCTTATGTCAAAAGTTTGAAACATAATCTTATTAGTATAAGTCAATTGAGTGATGTAGGATATGACATCTCATTTGTCAAAGATGGTTGTCATATCAGGAGGTCAAATGATCAAGAGATCATTTTGACTGGTTATAGAAAAAGGAATGTCTACTACCTAGACATTATGGTTGAGAACAATGGTTCTCCAGTGTGTCTTGTAGCTGATGAGAAAGTCTCTCATTGTGTCAAATGGCACAAGAGGCTAGCCCATCTCAACTACAAGACAATAAGACAACTCTTTAGCAAAGAGTTAGTGAGGAATGGTCCTCAAGTTAAGTGTATTAAAGATGGAATATGCTCAGCTTGTCAAAAGGGCAAGCAGACTAGATCCACCTTTAGTAGCATTGAAATCATAGATGCTGTGAGGTGCTTATACCTCTTGCATATGGATCTCTTTGGTCCTATGCCAGTTCACAGCCTAGGTAGGAAGGTCTATACCTTTATGGTTGTAGATGATTACTCAAGGTTTTCCTGGGTGTTCTTCCTTAGACAGAAATCTGAAACACCTAGTATCTTCTATAGCTTTGTCAAACAAATTCAGAATGAACTAAACAGTACAGTGGTCAAGATAAGAAGTGACCATGGAACTGAATTTCAGTCTGATAGTATGGCAAAACTATGTGAAGAATTTGGGATATTTCAGGAGTTTTCTTCACCAAGAACACCTCCGCAAAATGACATTGCTGAGAAAAAAAATAGAACCTTGATTGAGGCTGGTAGAACTCTATTAAGTGATACATCACTCCCAGAATATTTCTGGGCTAAGGCAGTTAATACTGCATGCCATGTAATTAATAGGGCTACCATTACTAAAGGCCACAACAAGACCCCCTATGAGATTATGAAAGGCAGAAAACCAAACCTATCCTATTTCAGGATCTTTGGTTGTAAGTGCTTTATACTTAACAATGGAAAGTCTTACTTGACTAAGTTTGCTGCCAAGTCCCAAGAGGGGATCTTTGTTGGGTACAACAACAATAGTAAGGCTTATAGAGTCTACAACTTGTCTTCCCAAGTTGTAGAAGAGTCTGTACATGTAGTATTTGATGAAACTAGACTTATTAACAATGAGTTGTCTAGTAGTATAAGCAGCTCCACAGGTATAACTAAGAAGATGGACAAGCTCACTATTGAAGAAGAACCTACTGCAAGACAGCATGTTGAAGATAGTGACTACTGTCCAGGGGGAGTACTACATGCACCTAATGAATAAGAAATTCAAGGAGTGCAGCCAGATGAAGAAACTGAAGAAGTTCAACCTGAAGCCAGGATGCCACCAGCTAATAGGCATCTGTTGAAATTTGTGAAGTGAAAGTGGGTGATGGGACAGGCCGGGCGGCCTGGGGCAGACATCATTGGCGGACTAGGCGGACTGGGCGGACTGAGATGTGCGGCCTGGTGGAAGGTCTAGTGGAAAGCCGGCTGTCTTTTGAGCGGCTTGTTGTATGAAGTCCGCGGACTATGCGGCCTGGTTTCTGCGGATTGGGTGTTTGCTGATTGGCTTTGACAAGGAGCGGCCTGAGCGGATGAAGGCTTGCGGACTGGTGCATTGCTCAGTGGCCGCGGGTGCAAGCTTGTGCTGATAGGCGGGTTGGCTCATGTCCGCGGGAAGCTTGCGGACTGGAGTGTCCGTGGTGTGGGCTGTTGCGGACTGAGCTCGGAGCTGGGCTGAGGCCTTGTCGAGCTCTGGTAGCACAGCAGGCAATTTGTTGTGGAGATCGATTGGGGGACTGGGATTGGAGTCCGGGGTTGGCTGCTGCATTGGACAGAAGTGCGAGGAGCTCGCGGACTCATGGCGGTCTGTGCTAGGGTGTTTGGTGGACGGGAGTTTGTGTCCGCCATGCTCGCATTGGCCCTTGATGGTTTTGGACTTGGTCACACTTTGTGCCAAGGCCATGGTGTCCGCGGTATCCGCCCAAGTCCGCTGTGACCGGGCGGACTGTTGCTGTCTTCCTTTAGTCGTGGACTTGTGGCGGATTGGGGTGTGAGTCTTGCGGACTGCCTCGGGTTGGTGCGGACTGCCATTGAAGGGGGTTGCTGTCTTGCAGTGGTTGGAGCTTTGCGGGCTGATGCCTTGTCCGCATAGCTTGGGCGGACTGGAGAGGGTTCGTCAATGTTTGCCTTGCTCCTGGCGGTTTCCCTTGGTATCCGGCTAAGTCCATGCGGACTCGGCGGACGGTGTTTTTGCTATCGCGCGGGCTGGGGTGGTGACGCTATCTCTTGGGCGGTGACCACACTCCTCACCTTGCCTATAAATAGGACCCCCATGGCATAACCTAAATAACTTGAGTGAACAGTAAGTTGGGGTGTGCAAGGGGCTGCGGTCTGTGTTTGTCAGTCCGCGCGGATTGTTTCAGGCTGACGGTTTGCTGTGTGCAGGTCGCGCGGATAGCTTCAAGGAGCCAGGAGTTTGGCTGTGACTTCGGTCAAGTGCTTGGAAGTGTGCGGTCTGTGCGGACACAGCAGGAGGTCGCTCTGCGGCTTGTCAGTTCTGTTTCATCTTTGTTAGCTTCAATAACCTGTCCGCCGGCTTCAGGCGGGTAGGGGTGTTCCTCAGTTCAGGTTCAGCAGGAGGCGAATAACGGTGTGTCCGCGCGGCCTCGCGGCTTCGGCAGACTCGGTGTCTATTCGGCGGATTGCAGCATAGCTTGGGCGAGCTCAGCGGACTCGGCGACCTCGGCGACCTCGCGGTCTCGGCGGACTCCGGTGCTGTCCGCCCGGCTTGTTTTTTGGTGCTTTCTGTTTTCAGCTGTTATACTAGCGAAATCATGTCTCGCTATGTATGCCTCGCATTGTAAAGAAGTAAATGTATAAAAGACCTGCTTGTGCCTTCATTGTTTGTTGGGATTAACCTTTGTTCCTCTAGTCCTTGGTTTCCGCTGGTTCAACGTGCGAACTGGGTAGTTCCGAAGATATTAATTTGGCGTTTGGGCTATCTTGCTGACTACGTTGAGAAAATTTAACATGGTATCAAAGCGAGGTTTCTGAGGTTCAGCTGCGTGAGCGGGAGTCAACCAGTGTTGTTACTCAGTGATTGAGTGGTGATCAACCTGTGTTGTTGCTCGGAGCTGCTGAAAGGTTGCCAACATGTGTTGCAATGGAAGGGAGCTTTGGGAAGTGGAAGTCGTGCATGAAGAGTTATCTTCTTGGCGAGGAGCTGTGGGAAGTCGTCGGTGGTGACGACAGGAGGAAGTCACTGCTGCTTTCGGTACTGCTGAGCAGGTTAGGCTCTGGAGAAGAACAAATGCTAAGGCGGAGTTCGTTCTGAAGAGAGTTGTGTCTCCGGAGCTGTTTGATCACATCATTGGATGTGAGTCGGCTGCTGATATTTGGACAACCATTGATGAGTTGTTCAATAGGAAGAATGTGGCGCGGCTTCAGTTCCTGGAGAATGAGTTGGCCAGGGCAACTCAGGGAGACTTTTCCATCTCCAAGTACTTCTTAAAGATGAAGAGCTTGTGTGCTGAGCTGTCAGCACTGGATCCTGATGAGCCTATCTTTGAGGCAAAGATGAAAATGCACATTATCCGCGGCTTGTGGAAGGAGTATGTGGCCTTTGTTACATCTGTTCAAGGGTGGGCTACTCAGCCGTCATTGCTGGAGCTGGAAAATCTGCTTGCCTCGCAGGAGTGCTTAGCAAGGCAGATGGCTGGAGTGAACCTGAATCAGGAAGGCAGCGAAGCTCTCTTCTCAGGCAAGAAGAAAGGATGAGAAGGGAAGAAGAAGAAGGTGCAGGCCGCTGGTGAGAAGGAGACTTCAACTTCATATCCGCCGGAGAGGAGCAATGCTCCTAAGGACTGGAAGAAGAATCTGAAGTGCTACTGGTGTCATCAGCGAGGGCACTTCAAGCGGGACTGCAAGGTCAAACTGCAGCCTGGGCATGCTGCGGGAAAGGAGGAAGCTTGCTCAAGAAGTGAAGAAGCAGAATGGGGCGGAGCTTTTATGACGGCCACTTGTGTCCGGGCCCTGTCTGCTGAGGACTTCAACAACGAGTGGATCGTGGACTCCGGGTGTGGTCATCACCTCACCGGAGACAAATCGAAGTTCACCTCCATGCAGCCTTACTCAGGTAATGAAGCTATTATCACTGCTGATAATACTGTTTATGCAGTAGAGAAAGATGGGGTCGTGTCATTGGGTAGTGATCAGGGGCCACTCACGTTAAGGAGTGTGTATCACGTGTCGGGCATGAAGAAAAACCTCTTCTCGGTGACCAATGCGGTGGACGCTGGGTATCATGTTCTGTTTGGGCCAACAGACGTGAGGTTCCTTCGCAACGTATCAGCGGTGAAGGCTGATGTTGCTCATGTTGAGAGGAGGGTGAGGAACTTATTTGTTCTCTCCACCAGTGCTTATGTTGATAGAATGAGGGCCAATGATAGCGCTGCTATCTGGCATGAGAGGCTGGGGCATGTTGGCATGGACAAGCTGAAGGCAATGACGAGTAGAAGTTTGGTGAGGGGGTTGCCGAAGTTGTCCTCCTTTGGTGATGGGCATGTTTGTGCTGGCTGTCAATACGGTAAGGCACATCGCCTTCCGTTTGATAAATCACAAACAAGGAGCAAGAAACCACTGGAGTGTGTTCATGGCGACCTGATGGGACCAACGGTTACTGCCAGCCTTGGTGGAAGCAGATACATGCTTGTCTTGGTTGATGACTACTCAAGGTATACTTGGGTGTACTTCTTAAAGGAGAAGTCGGAAGCCTTCCGTTTGTTTGTGGAGTTTAAGGAGTTGGTAGAAGGCCGGCTTGGCTTGAGGATTAAGAAGCTTAGAACTGATAACGGGGGTGAATTTGTTTCCTCCGAGTTTTCTAACTTCTGCAAGAAGTACGGGATCCAACGGGAGCTTACTTGTGCTCACACTCCACAACCAAATGGGGTAGCGGAGCGGAAGATCCGTAATTTGACGGAGACCTGCAAATGCTGGCTTCATGCGAAAGATATCCCAAGGTCCTTTTGGGCGGAGGGAATGTCTTGTGCTGCTTATGTTATCAACCGGATGCCACTCAGCCCTATCAAAATGAAGACTCCTATTGAGCTGTTGCTGAAGGAGAAGCCGAGTGTTGGACACCTTCGGGTGTTCGGTTCAACTTGCTACGTGCATGTCACGGATGCTTCACGGACAAACCTGGATGCGAAGGCAAGGAAACTTGTCTTTGTTGGCTACGATGAGCGGAAGAAGGGATGGAAATGCATGGACCCTGTGACGAATAAGTTCGTGGTGTCAAGAGACGTTGTCTTTGACGAGCTGACGTCATATGGAGGTGGCTCGGTGGAGCTAACCAGAAGTAGCAAGGTTGATGATGCACCGGTGGTGGCTGCTGAAGGCTTGGAAGAGGAGCTTGCTGTTTCACCAGTGGCTCCTGTTGCTTCGAACTCCGAGGCTGAGCCTTCTGGCTCAGGAAGCAGGGGGAGCACTGCTCAATGCTTGCCCCAGGTAGGAGTGGAGCCTGAAGAAGCAACGGAAGCCGTGAGCAAGGAGCCGATTCTTCGGAGATCGAAGAGGGTGGTTAAGCCACCGGCTCGGTACTGTGATGGGAATGCAGTGAGCTTTGTCTCCTGCTTCTTTGCAGGTCCTCTGGATGAGCGAGAGCCTGCAAACTTCAACGAGGCCACTGGAGTAAAGGAGTGGGATGATGCCATGAAGGAAGAGATTGATGCTCTGAAGAAGAATGAAACCTGGGACCTTGTGCCCAAGGTTGATGGTGTTACTCCGGTTACTTGCAAGTGGGTGTATAAGTTGAAGAAGAAGGCTGATGGGAGCATTGATCGGTTCAAGGCTCGCCTGGTCGCTAGAGGATTCTCACAGCAGTATGGAGAAGACTATGAGGAGACATTCAGTCCAGTTGCGAAGATGACTTCTGTAAGAGTGGTGATCACCTTGGCTGCTAGCAAGGGATAGAGGTTGTGGCAACTCGATGTGAAGAATGCCTTTCTTTACGGAGAGATTGGCAAGGACATCTTCATGGATCAGCCGCTTGGTTTTGTCTCTGAGAAGCATCCGGACTATGTCTGCAAACTCAGGAAGGCTCTCTATGGGTTGAAGCAAGCTCCTAGAGCGTGGTATAGGAAGATTGCAGAGTACTTGTAATTCTGTGGATACCTTGCTTCTAACTCAGATTCAAGCTTGTTCGTCAAGAAGAAGGGAGAGCTACGAGTCTTGGTCCTGCTGTATGTGGATGACATGATCATCACAGGGAACTCGGAGGGGGAAGTAGCAAGGCTCAGGGCTGAGCTTGCTATACGCTTCGAGATGAAAGACTTGGGAGAGTTGCATCACTTTCTTGGTCTGGAAGTGGAGAGGAAGTAGTGCGGGGTTCTCATTAGCCAGAAAGGGTATGCTGATTGCATTGTGAAGCGGTTTGGCATGGGCGAAGGGAAGAAGTGCTCTACTCCACTGGAATCTGGGCTAAAGCTTCGATGAGATGAGGGAAGGGTTCTTCATGATCCCTTGGTGTTCAGGGCTCTTGTTGGGAGCTTGATTTATCTGACGATTACAAGGCCGGATATAGCGTATGCTGTTGGCCGAGTAAGTCTGTATATGGCTGAACCAAGGCAATCTCATCTAGTGGCGGCGAAGGGAATTCTGAAGTATGTCAAGGCTTCTTCTGACATGGGACTCCTCTATAGAAGGGACGCAGAGGTTGTGTTGCTCGGGTACACGAATGTTGACTATAGCAGTGATTCAGATGATCGAAGGTCTACTTCAGGTTATGTGTTCACTTGCGGTTCAGCTAGCATCTCGTGGTGTAGCAAGAAGCAGGACTCGGTGTCGGTTTCAACCACGGAGGCGGAGTATAAGGCTTCGGCTTTGGCTGCTCGGGAAGCCGTTTGGTTGAGGAGGCTTATAGAGGATGTTCATGAAGAAGTGCAAGGGCCTACTTTACTCCGGGGTGACAATGAGAGTGCTCTCAAACTGGTTAACAATCCAGTGTGTCACGCCAGGACCAAGCATATAGAGATTGATCACCACTTCATCAGGGAGAAGGTGTTGGAGGGGTCTCTGCTGGTCGGGCATGTTCGGAGTGAAGATAATCTTGCTGACATATTCACGAAGCCACTGTCTAAGGGGCCCTTTGAACGCTTGCGCAGCTTGCTGGGCTTGGTCACCACTTCCCACTTCAAGGGGGAGTGTTGAAATTTGTGAAGTGGAAGTGGGTGACGGGACAGGCCGGGCGGCCTGGGGCGGACAGCATTGGCGGACTAGGCGGACTGGGCGGACTGAGATGTGCGGCCTGGTGGAAGGTCTAGTGGAAAGCCGGCTGTCTTCTGAGCGGCTTGTTGCATGAAGTCCGCGGACTATGCGGCCTGGTTTCTGCGGATTGGGTGTTTTCTGATTGGCTTTGCCAAGGAGCGGCTTGAGTGGATGAAGGCTTGAGGACTGGTGCATTGCTCAGTGGCCGCGGGTGCAATCTTGTGCTGATAGGCGGGTTGGCTCATGTCTGCGGGAAGCTTGCGGACTGGAGTGTCTGCAGTGTGGGCTGTTGCGGACTGAGCTCGGAGCTGGGCTGAGGCCTTGTCGAGCTCTGGTAGCACAGCAGGCGATTTGCAGTGGAGATCGATTGGCGGACTGGGATTGGAGTCCGGGGTTGGCTGCTGCGTTGGACAGAAGTACGAGGAGCTCGTGGACTCATGGCGGTCTGTGCTAGGGTGTTTGGCGGACGGGAGTTTGTGTCCGCCATGCTCGCATTGGCCCTTGATGGTTTTGGACTTGGTCACACTTTGTGCCAAGGCCATGGTGTCCGCGGTATCCGCCCAACTCCGCTGTGACCGGGCGGACTGTTGCTGTCTTCCTTTGGTCGTGGACTTGTGGCGGATTGGGGTGTGAGTCTAGCGGACTGCCTCGGGTTGGTGCGGACTGCCATTGAAGGGGGTTGCTGTCTTGCAGTGGTTGGAGCTTTGCGGGCTGATGCCTTGTCTGCATAGCTTGGGTGGACTGGAGAGGGTTCGCCAATGTTTGCCTTGCTCCTGGCGGTTTCCCTTGGTATCCGGCTAAGTCCATGCGGACTCGGCGGACGGTGTTTTTGCTATCGCGCGGGCTGGGGTGGTGACGCTATCTCTTGGGCGGTGACCACACTCCTCACCTTGCCTATAAATAGGACCCCCCTGGCATAACCTAAATAACTTGAGTGAACAGTAAGTTGGGGTGTGCAAGGGGATGCGGTCTGTGTTTGTCAGTCCGCGCGGATTGTTTCAGGCTGACGGTTTGCTGTGTGCAGGTCGCGCGGATAGCTTCAAGGAGCCAGGAGTTTGGCTGTGACTTCGGTCAAGTGCTTGGAAGTGTGCGGTCTATGCAGACACAGCAGGAGGTCGCTCTGCGGCTTGTCAGTTCTGTTTCATCTTTGCCAGCTTCAATAATCTGTCCGCCGGCTTCAGGCGGGTAGGGGTGTTCCTCAGTTCAGGTTCAGCAGGAGGCGAATAACGGTGTGTCCGCGCGGCCTCGCGGCTTCGGCGGACTCGGTGTCTATTCGGCGGATTGCAGCATAGCTTGGGCGAGCTCAGCGGACTCGCGACCTCGGCGACCTCGCGGTCTCGGCAGACTCCGGTGCTGTCCGCCCGGCTTGTTTTTTGGTGCTTTCTGTTTTCAGCTGTTATACTAGCGAAATCATGTCTCGCTATGTATGCCTCGCATTGTAAAGAAGTAAATGTATAAAAGACCTGCTTGTGCCTCCATTGTTTGTTGGGATTAACCTTTGTTCCTCTAGTCCTTGGTTTCCGCTGGTTCAACGTGCGAACTGGGTAGTTCCGAAGATATTAATTTGGCGTTTGGGCTATCTTGCTGACCACGTTGAGAAAATTTAACAGCATCTTAGAGACCATCCAGCAGATCAAATCATTGGTGATCTAAGACAAGGGGTACAAACAAGGAGCAGAAATCTGAATGCAGCACTCGACTCCAGTTTTCTATCCCAAGTTGAGCCAAAGAAGTTTGAAGAAGCCATCCTAGACCCTCATTAGATTAAGGCAATGCAAGAAGAGCTGAATCAGTTCAAGAGATGCAAAGTCTGGGAGCTTGTTCCTAAACCAAAAGACCACAACATAATTGGAACCAAGTG
This sequence comes from Platanthera guangdongensis, assembly GCA_039583875.1. Classification (NCBI taxonomy): domain Eukaryota; kingdom Viridiplantae; phylum Streptophyta; class Magnoliopsida; order Asparagales; family Orchidaceae; genus Platanthera; species Platanthera guangdongensis. Next base: position 136,219,582 of record CM077159.1, on the reverse strand, counting down.
GATCTTTAGGAACAAGATGAATGAACATGGAATAATTGTCAAGAACAAAGCTAGATTGGTTGCTAAAGGATATAGGCAGGAAGAAGGTATTGACTTTGATCAAACCTTTGCTCCAGTAGCCAGACTGGAAGCCATAAGGATGTTCCTGGCCTATGCAACCTTTCAAGGATTTAAAGTTTACCAAATGGATGTTAAGTCAGCCTTTTTGAATGGTAATCTAAAGGAGGAAGTCTATGTGGAACAGCCATCAGGTTTTGTTGATTCAACTCAATCTAATCATGTCTATAGACTTAGGAAAGCATTGTATGGGTTAAAACAAGCCCCTAGGGTTTGGTATGAAACCCTGTCTAGTTTCCTCATTGAGAATAAGTTCACAAGGGGGAAAATAGACAAGACTCTATTCCTTAGGGAATCCAGAGGCAAAGTAATACTAGTCCAAATATATGTAGATGACATAATATTTGGGTCTACTGAAAGTAGTCTTTGCAAAAAGTTTGCAAAACTAATGCAAGGACAATTTGAGATGAGTAGTATGAGGGAACTTAAGTTTTTCTTGGGTCTCTAAGTTAGACAGACTGAGAATGATTTATCCATATGCCAGTCTAAGTTCACCTTAGAATTCATAAGGAAGTATGGTATGGATTCATCCAGTACCATGAAGACTCCTATGGGGTCAAGTATGTCTCTTAGCAAGGATGATGCAGGGAAACCTGTAGATGAGTCTTTTTATAGAGGGATAGTTGGCTCCCTATTATATTTGACTGCAAGTAGACCGGATATCATGTATGCTACATGTGTCTGTGCAAGGTATCAAGCATGCTCTAAGGAGTCTCATTTGACAGCAGTCAAAAGGATACTGAGATATCTAAAAGGCACTCCTTATCTAGGCCTCTAGTACCCTAGGAATGGAGACTTTGATCTAACAGGTTATTCAGATGCAGACTTTGTAGGGAGCAAAGAAGACAGAAAAAGTACAACTAGAACCTGTCAATTTCTAGGTGGAAGACTGATTTCATGGAGTAGCAAAAAGCAAACAAGTGTGGCTATCTCCACTGCATAATCAGAATATGTGGCTGCAGGAAGTTGCTGTGGTCAACTTCTATGGATACAACATCAGCTTGAGGATTATGAAATTCAGGCAAGTAGAACACCACTATTTTGTGATTCTACTAGTGCTATATCAATTGCCAACAATCCTGTTTCCCATAGTAGAACTAAACATATTGAAATAAAATATCATTTTCTAAGGGAACATGTAGAGAAGGAAGATATTTCACTGGAGTATGTAAATACTGATAATCAACTAGCTGATATGTATACTAAGCCCCTAGAAGAATCAAAGTTCAATAGGTTTAAAATTTAACTAGGTATGATAAACTTATAATAAGTTTATAGAAATGGCTAAGTAAAATAGTGTCGACACACAGAGTTGTCTGTGTCAAGACAGAAAATTGGTGTCGACACTTCAGTGAAAAGGTGTCAACACATCTAGGAAGTTGGTGTCGACACTTCAGAAAATTAGTGTCGACACATGATAAGTAGGTGTCGACACATCCAAGGTGGTGTCGACACTTAGAATTTACTCAGAACTATCTAAGTAAAGTCTCGACTAAATGTCGAGTTAAGTGATGTCGACACATAAACAAGTGTCGACACATATATATGTTGACTAAACTTGTGTCGACACATAGGTGTCGAGACATTATAAGTAAGTGTCGACACTTTTCAACAGTGTCGACATAATTTAAGTTAGTTAACCCGCCCTTTCATCTTCAATCTTAGAAAGGTATAAATAGGATTTCGCCATTTTCTGTCGACACGCTCACCAAAGTTTCGAGACAAAACTTGTGTGTCGACACCTCTCTTCTCTCCATTCAAATTCTTCAAACCCTAATGGCGCCAAAGCTCGAGGAGAACGTCAATGAAGGCTACGAACAGGTGTGACATGCGTTTGAGGATGCAGATCAGGAGATCAAGAAAGTGGTAACCCTAGTTGCAGACTCAGGGTTAGATTTTCTTGTTTCAGAGCCCACAAAGATTTGGAAGAAAGAAGTTTTAGAATTTCTCAATGGAGCAACCCTAGATGACACTGGATTCAAGATCAAGTCTAGGGTTCATGGTGAAAAGGTGAAGGTCTCACCAAAAAGTTTGAGGAAAGTACTTCAGTTACCCAGAACTAAGGATGAAGAAGAAGTTTCTGCTTCTAAAACCAGAGAAGCATTGACATGGTGTGGTCTGGATTCAAAGATGAAAATTGGATCTGTGTTTAATAGGAAAGGCATGAACAGCCAGGGAAAATTTCTATCAGAAATTGTTGGAAAAGTAATCTTGAGTAAGCCTGGAGGGCATGACAGGGTCTCAGCCCATATGTTCAACCTTATGACAAGGATAATCTTCACAGTGAAAACAAATTGGTTTGTTATTGTCTTTGATAAGATTAAAGAAAGTCTGAAGAAACCCAACTTGGGTAGGATCTTAAGTCTATACTTGGCTGGTAGTATAACAGAAGTTATGAGTCAAGCTGCAGGCAGTAAAATCAATCATATGAGGAAAATGGACATGAGACTCTTCTCTAGGTGGGACAGAGTTTTAACTAAGGAGATGCCTACTCCTGAGAAAGAAACACCACAAAAGAAGAAGAAGAAAACTGCCCCAGTGGCTCAGGATACATCTAGCAGCTCTGGTAGTGAAGAGCAAGTTGTCTTTACTCTAGAAGAGGATGTAGAAGGAAATGCTGGGAAGTCTCCAGCTTAACAAGATACTGCAGAGAGGCAGAGGGAGCTACCACCAGCTAGCCCCATACACCAGGATCAAATCCAGGGGGAGCCTCTAGTGGTGGAAGAGCCAACTCCTCTTGAAAGTGAAAGAGCCACCCACATCATCCTTGAGGTAATCACTGAGATTAATGCATTAGATTTTCCTATAGAGGATACTGATTTGTCTGATTCCTTAAATCATGTTAATCAGCAACCACAGATTGATAGTCTACCCCCAGATGTTGTCATGGAGGACACATCTATTGCAGCTCAAGTTGTTGATGAGCCAAGAGAATCTCCAGCCCATTCTCCACAAGAATATACAATGGAAGATCTTTTCCTCAATCTAGATTAAACAGACTTTGGGAAAGAAAGTGATGTTGCTGAGGGGGAGAAGTCTCAAGTTGAGGGGGAGCCAGTGGAAATTCTAGAAAGGCAAGAACCTGAGAAGCTCAAGGAAGTTGAGGAGCTACCAAGGGAGAGGGTAGATATTGCAAGTACATCAGCATCTGAAGATGAGGAAGCTGCCAGAGCAAAGAAAAGGAAATTTCAAGTATTCAAGAGGAGGAGCCAGACTTAAAAGAAGGCATTGCAAACCTTAGCACCATAGCCAACACTACAACCAACTCCATCAGTAGATTACAGTTCTTTGCTGGTTGCTATGCAAATAAAGCTTGATGAACAAAGGCAAGCTCTTGAAAAGTATGTAGATGAAGGGCAAAAATCTCTACAGTTTGATCTAGCCCAAGACATAAAATCTATAAGATTTGAAATGAATCTCAATAAAAAGGAGATGACTGACTGCTTCCACAAGGGAGGGAATGCAGTGGTATACTTAGCTACACATCAAGAGAAGATAAAAGCTCAAGTAGATGACATTGCACTGAAGCAAGGATATGTTCTTGAGAACCAGATCAGAATGAATGATAACTTAACTGCTTCCCATAATGCAATTGTCACAGAGATGAAGAACATAACTGCTGGACTGACAACTTCTACTGCTACTGCTAAGGCAGATTTTGATAAAGCACTGTAAAAGAGTTTAACTGATGTTACTTCTGCAATTCAAGACTCTCAGAAGTTAATAACTGAAAAACTCCAAAGGTTGAAACCTTTCTTTAAAGATGGAGTCAACTATTTGGATAACCAAGTCAGATTTCAAAAGGATGATCTAATAGATTACATGGAAAGAGAAGTCATAAAGGGGGAGAGGGTGTTAGTCAAATCCAGCTCTGATCATGCTAAGTGGATTTCTAATTCTATCAGAGCAACTCTTGGTTATCCTCCTTTATGTGATGATGACAATGTAGCAGAATCTGGGATACATCCTGCATATCTAGGAGGGGAGCAACCTGAAGTGGCTCAAGTCATCTACCCTCCTCCAGATTTTGATATGATACATGCTGATATACAGTCCATGTATAGCCCACCTGGGGGAAAGGACAATGTCATCATAGAGAAGGTGGTTCAGCCAGTATCTGAGGCTATGCAAGAAGCTTTTCTAAAAGAACAGGAAGCTAGATTGTCTAAGAAAAGGTTCAGAGAGCAAGCTGAACAAAGACCTGACTTTGAGCAGTGGAGCCCCACTTCAAGAAACATTATCTTAACTGTATGGAAAGCTGCAAAAGATAATATTCAAGACAGAAACAAATGGTTTTCTGAACTAGAATGGAAAAATCATGAATCAAGGCAAGAAGTAATAGTGCAATATAGAAGAAAGGCCAAGATGGGAAAGCTACCTCCTACTGCTCAGGAGCCTAGCAAGTACTTTCCCAAGCCATATCATTACTTTGAGAGGCAAAAGATTAAAGCTGAAGAGCTAAAGAAGAAGGATCTGAAAGGGAAAAAGCCTGCTGATACTGAAGTTGCTGAAGCCCCTGTACAAGCCAAAGTACAGTCAGGAAAAGGAATTGTGATTAAGGAGGCTGATCAGAATTAGAATAGATTTATCTTAAGTCTACGGTTGTAATATTTTGATTTTAACACACTCTGTAAATTTTTGTATGATGAATATGACAAAGTGTTAGAACAATGTGATGTGTTATAAACCTATTTCATAATTGTTCTGAGATGATATCTGAGTATACATGTTTTGATTAATACATGTTTATGGTTGCCCTGTTATATAATCCTGCTTTACATCATGCTATGATTTTATTCTGTATGGTGTATATCATTGACTAAGGGTTATTACTTCTCCAAATATGGGGAGATTGTTGGGTACATTGGTTCTAATGTACCTGATTTGAAGAAGCCTCACCCTACTCAATGATATACATCAAAATGTATTTGATGTATTTTGAGTTTAGTTGTGCAGGTCAAGTATTCACAGGGACAACTGAAAGATTCTAAGTCCATGTGTCGACACCCAGGAGTAAAGTGTCGACACTTAAGAAGACTTGTGTCAACACCAAGGCAAGCAGTGTCGACACTTGGAGTACTTGTGTCGACACACGGGATGCAGAGTCGACACCAGACAGAAAGTGTCGACACAAGGAGCTGTGTCGACACTCAATGAAGAAAAGTCCAGTGAAGCAGTGTCGACACTTAGCAGTTGTGTCGACACCCAGTAAAACTGTGTCTACATCAGAAAGTGTCGACACTTGGAGGCTGTGTCGACACTCAGCAAAAGTCAGCAAAATTCTAAGTATAAGTGTCGACATAATAAAGAATGTGTCGACACTCAGCAGAAGACTCAACACTTAAAGAAAGTGTTGACACAAGAAAGAATGTGTCGACACTCAGCAAAAGAGTCAACACTTGAAGAAAGTGTCGACACAAGAAACAATGTGTCGACACACAGCAGAAGACTCAGTACATGAAGAAAGTGTCGACACTAGGATGTTGTGTCGACACTCAGCAAAGTTCAACAAAATATTCTAAGTACAAGTGTCGACACAAAGGTGATGTGTCGACACTCAGCCAGAGTCTCAATAGAAGAAGAATGTGTCGACACAAGGAGCAGTGTCGACACTCAGCAAGTATCAACACAGAAGGCATGTGTCGACACCAAGAAAGATGTGTCGACACTTAACAAGTTCAACACATGAAGATGTGTCGACACAAAGGAGTTGTGTCGACACTTACAAGAATTCAACTAAGTGCTGAAGAACAAGAAGTTGTGTCGACACAAATATCTGTGTCGACACATGATGAAGAAGCTGTGTCGAGAAGTGAATTTTACAACACAAGGAGTTGTGTCGACACCTTGAAGGCTAGTGTCGACACTTAGTCAACTTGTGTCGACACTTAGTCTATAAGTGTCGACACTTAAAGACAGACAGTCTCGACACCTTCAGACAGTTATAGAATTTTCAAGAACTGACTGGATGACTTGACAGCTGCCATTCCAGCCGGTCTACTGCACCTGTCAGAGTTGTCAGAAATCAGTTATGAACCGGACCAGCCGGTTACCATGAAGAAGACCTATATATAGGCTTATACTGTCTACAGAAACAAAGGTTCAGATGATCAAGTAATAAAAAAAAGATCTAGCTATTCATTGAAGAATCTAGTGAAGATCTAAGTAGTTGAAGAGAGAGAGCTCCATCCAAGAAGACAACCGTTGGAACCAGGCTGAGAAGAAGGGTTCAAATTTTGTTCTAAATCTTAAGAAGCAGAGATCAAGGTTCAACTGCAGAAGAGATCAATCTTATTGTGTTCAACATTCAAGAAGCTTTGAAGAAAGCCAACTCAGGTTGATCTCAGCTGAGTTCTTCCAAGAACTCATCAAGAAACTCACAACTCTTCTCTCTTTTCTCTGAGTTGTAGGGTTTACTTTTTGTATTCATATTATCTTGTAGGATCCTCAGGGATCTGAGTTTGTAAGCCTGTAATTATAAAGGTTGAGTGTAGGGCCTGTGTGCCTGAGTGTAGGAGATCTGTATCTCTGAGTGTAGGCCAGTTGTGGCTGAGTGTAGGCCTGCTGTGGCTGAGTGTAGGCTTTATGAAGAAGCTGAGTGTAGGTCTTTTAAGAAGACTGAGTTGTAGGGCCTTGGGCCTGAGCTGTAGGAACCTATTTTGGGGTTCTGAGTGTAAGATCTGAGGATCTGAGATAGTGGAGGAGTTTGGCCGAATCTAGTACACTACTAGATAGGCGAAGGGGGAAAGTGGATGTACCCAAACCTTGGGGAACCACTATAAACCTGTGTGTCTACTGTGTGCTTGTGTAAATCTGTGATTGTTGATTGTTTGCTGTGATAAAGTAACTAAAACTCTGTGATATAATCTGAATTCTTCCTAAAAAGTGAAAAAGATTTAAGTCACCTATTCACCCCCCCCCCCCTCTAGGTGAGTAGGTACAATATCTTTCACTAAGTACCATGGAGATGGAGAGTGCTCGAAGTCGACGGAGTGTCGTCTTCTCCCGTGGAATATAAATTCACTTAGGATTAGCTAAAAAGCAACGTGGGGAAAGAGGTTCGGTGACATATAGATACTCATAAAAGTAAGTGCCTTGAGATAAGGAGCTTTGGGCTTCAGCCCATCGTAGTTCCTAGTGCCCTCGAGAGCCCTTCATCGGGCATGCCCTGGGCAGTCCAAGGTTAACCCTAAACTGTAAGACAAAGCTGATTAAAAGAGAAAACTTTAAATAACCATCGACACGAACACTCACCCCGTCATTTTGGGAGGATAGGTGGTATAAATTCACGAGTGGTGGGCTCAGTGTTTGATAGAAAGATGGTTTTAAGTTTGGAGAGCCGATGGCTCGAGAGCTCTTTTTAGCATAAGTGCATGTGCATAAAAGTGGTGGGTCCTCGTTATTGAACGGTCATTCACACTGACGTCGATGCGTTGACTCGGCAAGTGTAAGTGTTCACTCAGCCATAAAAGACTGGTGGATTTGCCAGCATTAGTACAAGAGACTCCGTAGCACCTGACTGTGAGTGTACCGAGTAGTACGCATGGTCTAGGCTGGGTAGTTTGAATACAGACCTGGGAGTGGGGAGACCCATCTCACTGCCTCCGTTTGCCACTATGAGAGGTACCCAAGAGTTTAGCTAACTCCAAATGGTGGAACTAAAGGTCTGTGCACATAGAGTGGGGTGGGTGCATTGCAATTGTATGAAATTCATCATTTAGCATGCATAACATTCCATGTCATACATAACTTGCATAAGACCTCTACCCCTAACATATAAATTAGTATGAGATCTTTTATACATTAGACCTTGTAAAATGACCCCTAACTTATAAGTCTGTATGGACATTCTTATGAGCTAAAGTTACTTTCTTTGTGATGACAGTTAATTGTTATATTTTACTTTAATTTGTTATTTCTATTATACTGCTACTTTACTTGCTCTTCCTATACCTAACATTACTATATTATATACTTTTAGCATATGATAGTTATGGCCACTGTCACCTGCTCTTGCTTACTCTCCACTTTCAGTTCCTTTCCTTTCAACCTCCCCCACAGGGTGCCTAGGTGTTGTAGGGGCGAGGGAGGGGGACCAAGACTTAGTTAAACTAACGGCTTGATGGACATAACACCAGGGACTCTAGTTTGGAGGTATGGTACAACACCGGGGGAAACAACACACCCAGGTGGAGGTGAACCAACATAGTCCAGGTGTGGCTACAGCAGCCGCAGCAGTCATGGGATCGGTGAGTGTCTAGTAGTTTATCTTCCCTGAGCACTATGTAGTGAGGCTTATCTATACAAGGATGGTGCCCATTTAACCCTTATCCTCTCGGATGTACTTTTACTTATGAACAGTCTTTATTATATTTTGTGGACTTATTTTTATAGCACTGTGAATGTGGACTTGTTTCATGTTTATACATGTTTTTTTATTTTCTGTGGTATTCAGTTGAGGAATTGCGGCCGGCAGAGTCGACGATTTGTGGTGGCGGACCCCTCGGGATATGTGACACCACAAAGCGGCGGTTTTGGCCATAAAACTGGTGCGAAAAAAATTTGGGGTCTTACACCTAGTACCAGTTCCTACCCTACAGGCTGGCTACTTTCCCCCTCAAGAGAAATCCTTGAGTATAGAGTGGTCGCAGACCAATCCTTAGCATTGGGCTCCTCCCCCATATACTCGCTAGTGGCCCTCTCAAATGAGCTGAATGCCCTCGGGTAGAGAGTTGTCATAAACCAGCCCTAGGCACATGGTGTTGAAAGTTGTGAAGTGGAAGTGGTTGATGGGCAGGCCGGGGGGCCTGAGCAAACAGAGTCCGCGGACTAGGCGGACTGGGCGGACAGTTGCTGTTATGCGGCCTGGTGTTAGGCCTAGTTGGATCTGGCTGTTCTTCTATGCGGCCTGTGCGGACTAAGTCCGCGGCCTGGGCGGACTGTTGTCTGCGGATAGGGCGTTGGCTGTCTTGCTGGCTTGGATGAGTAAGGAGCAGCCTGAGCGGATAAAGGTTCGCGTACTGTAGGCAGTACTTTGCTCAGTGGCCGTGTTGCAAGCTAGTGTTACCCGGCGGATTGGGTCCTGTCCGCGTGAGGCTTGCGGACTGTCGTGTCCGCGGTATTCGCTGTTGCGGACTGGCCTTAGAGTTTGGCTGCGGCTTTGCCGAGCTCTGGTAGTACAACAGTGTTGTTGCTGTGGCAGAATGGTGTGTGGAGTCCGGCAGTTGGCCGTTTGGGCAGCCGTGCGAGGATTGCTTGCGGACTCTGTCTTAACTCTGACGTTGTTGGCGTTTTCGCTTTGTGTGATTGGCGGACTGAGCCTTGTCCTCCAAGCTCGCGTTAGGCACTTTTGTGTTTTACTGGACTTGGTCACATTCTGTGACAAGTCCAGTGTGTCCGCTGTATCCGCCAAGTCCACTGCTGACGGGGCGGACTGTTGTTAACCCTGCCTTTGGTCGTGGACTTGTGGCGGATGGAGGTTTTGGTCTTGTACTATGCGGACTGCCTCTTTTAGTGTGCAGACTGTTGCTGAAAGGGTTGTGGCTGTCCATTTGATGATGTTGCGGACTGTACCTTGTCCGCATAGTGTGAGGCAAGTCCGCCTTGTTGTGATCAGTGCCTTGCTCCTGGCGGTTTGTTCCTTGGAATCCGGCTAAGTCCTTGCAGACTCAGCGGACGGGTGTTTGTTAGCGCGCGGGCTGGGGCGGTGTCTCTATCCACTAGGGTGGTGACCACACTCCTCATCTCACCTATAAATAGGACCCCCCGACACGTCTACAGTAACTGAGTGAACAGTAAGTGGGGGCTCGTCAAAGTGCTGCGGTCTCAGTTTTCTGTCCGCGCGAATTGAATCAGAGCTAACTATTTGTTGTGTGCAGGTCGCGCGGCTAGCTTCAAGGAGCAAGGAGTTTGGCTTTGACTTCGGTCAAGTACTTGGAAGTGTGCGGTCTCTGCGGTCTCAGCAGGTCGCTCTCCGGCTTGTCAGTTCTCTGCTTCAACTTTGCCAAGTTCCATAACCTGTCCGCCAGTCTCAGGCGAGTAGGCGGTCTGTTCATCAGTAGTACGCAAATAACGGAGTGTCCGCGCGGCCACGCGGTCTCAGGCGGACTCCGTGGTCTATTCGGCGTGTAGCAGCTTGTGGTCGGGCGGCTTCAGCGACTAGGCGGACTTGGCGGTCTCGGCGGTCTGCAGTGCTGTTCGCTCGACTTGTTGTTCTTTCTGTTTATAGCTGTTGTACATGATTTCGCTAGTACAGAGGAAGGGCAACCTCGTCAAAGGTGAGTTGGGATGGGGGTGAGGGTAGGTGAGTCTTTTCGTTTGTCTCAACACTCAGAAGCCTAGTCCCCACCATCAAGTAAAGGCAGAAAATCACCCAACTTGCATAATATTAAGCACCAGGTGTGCACACCTCAGACGCATCAAATAGGTTTTTCACGAGTTAGCGGGTCAAATCTTATGTGAGTACGAAGAGTGAGATTAAAAATGATAAGCCAACATGCGCGTGAACTTAAAACACACGAGCATAATAAGAAATAAAAAGCACAGCGCAGTAAGGAGGGGAGAGTATGCCATTAAATATACATCAAGAATAATACAAGTGCAAGGCGCAGTCTTGAAAATTTCAAAAGAAAGAAAAAAAGACAAAAAATCTATGTTCATTCCGGAACTCGCACCTATGATCCCGTGAAGGCATATCCGTGAGTCGTCAAATGCTGGAGTAAAAATTGGGTCCGGACAGCTGATCTTTCTTTAGGTCCTCACTAATGATAAGTAGGATAATATTATAATTTTGTAAGATCCACAATGCACAGTAAAATCATACACAGTGGTCTTGGCTGCTGCCATCTTTTTATTAACAGAACGAGCCTTAAGGAAGCCCAAAAAAATTCCCGAATGGTGGGTGCTCGAGAAGTGACCACTCTCCTGCGAATGGGGAGCTCGCACGTTAGAAAAATCCAAGCATAAAGGGCCAAATAATAAAAAAATAGTTAGTGAGTGCTCTCCTAGACTCACCTTTCTAAAGGGCCAAATAATAAAAAATAGTTAGTGAGTACTCAATAATAAAAAAAAGTGATTGTTAATTATTTTGCTAGTCGCATCTCAAAATTTTCCAATTTTTCGCACATTTTCGAAATACGACTTGACATGTAATATCAAGAAAAGTGTTCAACACGAAAGTTGTATATATCGACGAGATCTACAACTTTAGTGTTGATCACTTTTCTTAAAAATGCATGTACAAGACGTACTTTGGAAATATGCCCAACTTTTGCGTCTTTTCAAAATACGCCTTGTAGATGCAATTTCAGGAAAAAGTGTTCACCACAAAATTTGTAGATCTCGTCGATATCTACAACTTTCGTGTTGAACACTTTTCCTGAAATTGCATGTACAAGACGTATTGCTAAAAGTCGCGAAAAATTGGGAGATTTTGGGGTGCGACTAGCCAATTACGGATTGCGGTCAACAATCACCTAAAAAATAGTTAGTAAGTACTGACCGAGACTCATCTTTCTCGGAAATTTTTTTTGATCCGCCGAGCGGACCTTCCTTGAGGTCCGCTAGATCAATAAAATGATGGGAGCAGGCGGGGCCACTGTGCACATTTTTACTGTGCATTGTGGACCCCACAAAATTACAAGGCTATCCTCCTCATTGGTGAGGACCTAAAGAAAGGTTCGCTGCCCGGACCCAATTTTTATTCCCTTTCTTGGGGAGGGGGGGGGGGGGGGGGGTATGAAAGTGAGTTGGCCGAAGTGGAACCTCAAGAAGATTACATCCATTCGCTTCTCATAAAGGAATAGATAGAACTTCAGCGCGCCTCCCTCCAAGCGAGGAGGCTTGTACTCTTTCTCTGTCTTCTAAATCGGAGTGCGACGGAGGTTGCCGAGGTTGCCGAAGGTGCCTGAGACTATTACAAACATGTATGTCTATTTGTAGACCTTGTCCAATGTCTCTGTGAGCTTCATATAGGAGCTGTTAAAGAAGAGAACTCCATCACCAATCATGTTCAGGGTGAGGATCTTGAGGAAAGTGGTCAGGTAGAATTCTTACCTCTCCTCACATAGGTATCTTGCATACGCGAACAAGGCATTGATGTCGTTAGGGTTGACCTTCCCTGGGATCATTCTGAAATAATGCAAGATCTAGAAAACCTCAAGCAAAAGGGGCAGCCAAAGCCCCACCAGGAAGCGCCATAGGGGGAAGGCGAGTTCATCATTATATATAGAGTTGAGAAACTCATTGGGGACCGCCCTTGTCACAACCCGCATTTTCCCAATAATTTAATTATATCAGAGTATGAGAAAATACGCGCTGTGATGCCACGCCGTGCAGGGGATAACTGCAGACGCTCAGGCAAGACTCCAAACTCTACAGTTTAAAAGAAAACATAAGTTATTATAACTGAAATCCAGTTTAAACTAAGAAGGTAGTCGTATCCCTCGGCTCAGTGGATCATCTAGTACACGATTCAAAAATATAATTTATACGCTTGCGGAAGATACTTGTTTTAAATTGACTCTAACATTCTACATGAGTATAAATTGATAGGGTTAGAGCGCTTAAAGTATTCTACAATACCTCATCTATGTATGGAATGGGTATTTATAGTACTTCCAGCGTAGAGCAAGACCCTAGTACGACACGAACCCGTTAACCTATTCCGAGTCGGTCTCGACACGTGCGGACATATAATTAAATAACCTAACAATCTCCTCCTATGTCCGCCGTGAACCCAGACTTCGGATAGAGGGTGGTTTGTGCAAAGTTCAACCAATTGTGAATCATACACAACCGTGTCCAGCACCTGTTTCAAACAAATTAGACTTAAGCACAGAATAGTATGCACGCATAAGTAAGACGAAACTCAGCTGCAACACAGAATAGTCTCAGGTACAACAAGACATAGACCCAAAACGCCTGGTGTCCCAAACAAACAGAGAGCTAATAGTCCAATCAAACAGTGCATAAAATAAGAGCTAAACAATGCTCTGAACAGAAGTAGCAAAAGATAAACTAAAACACTCTAAAACTCATCATCCAGAAGATCATCCTGATCTGGATCCCAGTCAACCAGTGCTCCTCCTATCCCAGCAACCCCTGCAATTTCAACAGAGAATTTCATTTCAGAATAAATTTTATCCTTTGCAAATTTGCAAATATCTAGTTCTTACAAAAAAAGAACTTAGTATTAAACTTTTAATTTGGCTGGGAGGACACGTTCACAGAGTATTATAGTTTTACCTCAGAACCTGATATCTGTTTCAACTGAAACGATTTCAGGCTTCTAGACACCGCAGCTATATCTGTGATCCTATATGGAATGTCACGGTTACTGCCCTTCTAAAGTTAATTGGAACTCATCAAGTTTGGAATGGAACCAATCTCCAGAAGAAGAGACAAGACCAAGTCAGATTGTGTTATCAAGTTTGGAATAACACTCTCCTCCAAGGAAAAAGCCGAATTCAGGTGAAGTTGTTAGCATCAAGTTTGGAATGAAACAACTTACCAGATCCGAGCTCAACAACCAAGAGCATCAACGTAACACAACATGCTTGCTTGACAAAGGAAATCAGAATAATCAAAACTTCCGGACAAAGGCTGAAATGAATCACCTATCGCTAAACTAAGGCCGAACTAAATCGCCTTTAGTCTCATTTCCCCCACAGTTTTGATTAGACGGTCTTTTGGCATTCCTTTCGTCAATGGATCAGCCAGGTTATCCTTTGAACGTACATCGATCAAAGTGATAATTCCTTGTTCTTTCAGATAATTCAACAAGGCATGTCTCAGTCGTACATGTCTCCTCTTAGTATTATAGAGGGTATTCTTAACGACTTGAACTGCTGCTTGATTATCACAGTACAAGATCAACGAGTTGACTTGTAACTTAGACAAGGGAATGTCTAGGATCAAGTTCCTGATCCAATCTGCCTCTTCACCGGCCAAGGCTAAGACAAACAACTCGACTTCCATAGACGACAATGTTATACAGACCTGTCTTTTGGATTTCCAAGTAATAGCAGCTCCACCCAAAGTGAATATATATCCACTGGTGGACTTGCTATTCCCGACTTCTGAACACCATGACGCATCAGAATGTCCCTCCACAGAAGGTGGGTAACCAGTGTAGCACAGAGCATGATCTTTAGTACCTTTCAGGTACCTCAACAGCCTATCTATGGCTTCCCAATGCTCTTTGCCTGGATTACTGGTAAAACGACTCAGCATGCTAACCAAAAAAGCAATGTCTGGTCTAGTACAACTTGTGGCATACATGAGACTACCAATTATTTTGGAATATTTGACTTGATCAATGCTGGTCTCTACGTTAGGACTCAACTTCACATTATGATCAAATGACATCTCAATCGGCCTATAGTTATCATATCCCTAGGTAGAAAGAAGTTGCTCAATATAATGAGCCTGACTAAGAGTTACTCGACCCTTATCAACTCTAACCTTCATACCTAATAGGGTATCCACAGGATCAAGGTCTTTCATGTCAAAAACTTCTGCCAGAGTGGATTTAATATCCCTAACTGCAGCAAGATTAGACCCCAAAATCAACATGTCATCTACATATAAGCATATGATGACTGTCAGATTCGACAATGAGCGGTGATAAAGGCATTTATCTGAGAGACTAGACTGAAATCCGAGGCTCTTTACCACCTTGTCAAACTTCATGTGCCACATCTTAGGCGCTTGTTTAAGCCCATAGATTGATTTATCCAATTTGCACACTTTATCTTTTAGATCTTTCTGCACATAACCTTCAGGTTTTGTCATGTAGATCTCTTCATCAAGCTCTCCATTTAAGAAGGCTGTTTTCACATCCATCTGATGAACTATAAAGTTCTCGATAGACGTTAAGGCCAGAAGAATCCTGATAGTCGACAGGTGACACACAGGTGAATAAACATCAAAGTAGTCTATTCCCCCCGTTGTTTATAACCTTTAGCTACGAGACGCACTTTATACCTGGCTATAGACCCATCACTATGTAGTTTCTTCTTCAACACCCACTTGCATCCTAGGACTTTAGCGCCTTTCGGCAAGTCAACTAGATGTCAAGTATTGTTATGCAACATCGAGTCCATCTCATCTTCAATGGCTTCTGCCCACATCAACGAATCTCTAGATCTCATTGCCTCCTGGTAGGAGAATGGATCATCCTCTAAGTGGTAGGTGACGAAATTCTCACCAAAGTTCTTAGGGATTCTCTCTCTTGTAGATGCTCTAAGTGGAACAGTTTCCACCTCTATAGGTTGGGGAGCAGAGCCAGAAGGGCCAGCTACAGGTTCTAAGATAGATTCTGAAATCATATCATTAGACCCGGAAACAGATAAATCATGATTCTTGACAAATTTATCTTCAAAGAATATGACATCTCTAGACTCTATCACGATATTCGTGGATAGATCGAGAAATCTGTCGGCTGCACTATCTTCTGCACTACCTAAATAGACGCATGTGGTCGTCCTAGGTCCCACCTTAGGCCTCTTAAGGTCTTGTAATCGCACATATGCGATACAGCCCCAAGTCTTTAGAGTATCGTATTGACAAGGATGACCGTGTCACAGCTCATACGGGGTAGCAGTGAGCTGAGAATGAGACACTCTATTCAGAATATGATATGCAGCACGAACTGCTTCTCCCCAAATTAGGCATGCCAGCTGTTAGGAGCATAGAGTTCAACATTTCTGTCAAAGTTCTATTCTTACGCTCGGCAACACCATTTGACTGGGGTGAGTAAGGAGCTGTGGTTTCAAGAATTATTCCCTCAGAGGCGCAAAATTCCTTGAACCCAGAAACAGTATATTCTCCTCCTCGATCACTTCTAAATCTCTTAATTTTCAGGTTCAACTGATTTTCTACACGAGACTTAAAGGTCTTAAACGTCTCAAAGGCTTCGTCTTTCGATTTTAACAGATACACATGACAATATCGCGAAAAATCGTCTATGAATGTAATCAGATACTTCCTTCCCCCTCTAGTGACGTGGCTACGGAAATCACAGAGGTCTGAATGAATAAACTCAAGAAGTTTCATGCTCCTAGAAACCGATTTGAATGGCTTTCTAGTGATTTTGGTTTGAGCACACACCTCATACTTGTCAAATCGAATCGACAGATCTAAGGGAATATTATGACTCTTCGCTAGATCTACCATTTTCCTATAGTTCACGTGTCCAAGCCTGTTATGTAACAACTTAGGATCAATAAAGTTTGAACTTATTTGGTTAATGATATCTTTGTTTAAGCTAAGTCTATAGATTTCGTTGATCAGATATGCACACCCAAAATAATGTGAATTTACCGTTAAGGTCATTCTACCGTTTTGAGTTGTGAAGGACATCCCAGCCTTATCTAACAGACTCATCGAAATCAAATTTTTAGTTAAAGATGACACTACTTTAGCATTATGCAGAAAAAGAGTTTTACCTGATGAGAGGACCAGCTCGGCTGTCCCAGCATGGGTCACCTCGGTCTCTCCTCCATTGCAGTTCTCCACCTTCTCCTGGACCGCCTTGACCTCAGCAAGTAACCCTCTGTCATTCGTCATATGACAGGTAGCACCGCTATCAAGCCACCACTCAGAGGACGAACTGCGGTGACTACTCCCGATCATAGCCACGAAGGACTTGGGATCTGAGACATCAGCCAGCATGTTCGCCACATTTTGCGGGGCATCCTCCTTTTTCTTCTTAGGAGCCTTGCACTCAGCCGCCCAGTGTCCCCACTTGCCGCAGTTGTGGCACTTACCCCTCTTATTTTTGAAAGAAGGCTTTTTAGGCGCCAACTGTGCAGAGGCTTCACCTTTGGGTGCTGGTGGCTTCCTTCGAGGCTTGCTGGGTCGAGAAACGAAGTTAACAGCCTGTGAGGACTGACCAACCTGTTCCAAGCTCTTACCAGCAATGTTTTGATCCTCGATATGAATGAACCTTTTGAGTTCATCCAGTGCGATCTTTTCCTTCAGTCTGTGCATTTCAGTCTTGAAGGTCAACCACTCAGGAGGTAGCTTACTAAGAATCAGACATACAAAGAGATTATCAGAGATGTCAGACTTATCGTCCGCCAACTTGAGACGCAGACTCTCCAGTTCAATTATTTGAGAGGTGATTGACGAGTTTAAATTGAATTTTGAAGTGAAGAGTCTCTCCCCAAGGAGAGTCCTCGACAACCCATCTTCCTTCTGGAAGTGCGCATTCAAGCGATCCCAAATCTCCTTTGCAGTCTTATGACTGCTGTAGGTCAGGGAGAGTCTAGGGTTCAGAGAATTTAAGAGGTAGTCCCTGCAGAAGTCTTCATCTTTTCTCCACTGAAGTTCGTTCACGTCCTCTTCGGTAGTGGCAAAATCACTCAGGACCGTGTAGAAAATCTCACGTTCCTTCATACCAAGTTGGACGTGCAGCTTCCAAGCGTGGAAGTCGGAGAGATCGAATGACTGGAGCTTGACGATGTCGCAGGAGGAAACCTTCGACATCTCGCTAAAGCTAGAACAGTAAAAACCAGAAAGAAGTCACCTGATCGGCGCGGAGACGAGACGCGGGTCTTCGGATCCAATCCAGGTGTGTTTGCTCCTCTTTGACAGAACACGGATGCCAAAGGCTTGATCCAAACAGCAAACGGTGAAGCCAATTGAAGCACACCTTCTCCACTAAACAAAAGATCCTTCGAAGCTTAGGTGTCAATCTTCCCCACTTCCTCTGGTTCACCAATCTCTTGAAAAGGATGAGACTACAATCAGGAAATCCACTTGAACACTAAATCAGATCAGCAGTGATCTAGATAAAGACAACAGCCGGCTCATGATCAGTATTGGCCAAGGGAGCAGTCCATGTGAAGATCTGGTGCAGGCCTGTCTTGGAAGAGAGAATCCAGAATGACCAACTAGCAGATCCACTAATATACTACAAGTTGGGGTTTTTATCCTCCTGATCGGCCATTTCCCAGTCGTGTACAAGATCTGCCTTTTCCAATCCACACACAGTAGTAACTGGAAACTTCACCTGGATATAGATCGAGAGGAGCCTGATCTGAACGGCGAAGGGAAACTAGCGACCTGCAGAGCAGCGCACAAGCAAGGCGAAACTCCTCCGGTGACGAATCCCCACCCGGCGGTGGATCCAGATCTACAACCCTAGATCTCCACCAGGCTGCGGTAGACGGGAACGACGACGACGCAGTTTTGTGAGATCGACAAAAATGAAAAACCGATCACTTCCCTTGCGACCTTAACGGCTTTGCTCTTCCAGATCTGCGACGGGAAACTAGATTTCTGACGGGAAGCCTAGATCTGCGATCGAAGATGGCGACGGGATGAAGAAATTCGTAAACCTTCTTCCCGATCGAGAGCAGCGGCGGAATGAGATTCACAAAATCGCAGAACACAGGAGCGGTGCTGTAGAACGAGAGCGAAACCCTTGCGAACGGTTACTTTGAGAATGATAGGGTTAGAGCGCTCAAAGTATTCTACAATACCTCATCTATGTATGGAATGAGTATTTATAGTACTTCCAGCGTAGAGCAAGACCCTAGTACGACACGAACCCGTTAACCTATTCCGAGTCAGTCTCGACACGTGCGGACATATAATTAAATAACCTAACATAAATATCCCCGAGGAACAACTCATGCTAAGCAGACTCTAGATTTATAATAAGTATGAGAAAAAGTCTTTACGCTGATCAGGAAAGTAGTGACTTAGTTTTAAAAGAGGTTGCATGAGTGCTTTACTAATAATAAGTTTTTATAAGCTTAAAAATATCTAACATGCAGTCCTAGCAATAAATCATCTCAGAGAGCAAGTAATCCAAATTAAAGAAGAAGAAAACCACATCAGCAAGCAAGTGGCAAAATCAACAACTCTGTGGGCGTCAACAATCTGACACGAACCCACAGTAAAACAGTATGTCTGAACTAGGAAAAAGAAAAAAAACTGAACGACAACTACCTCGCTACGGCGAGGTGCAAAACCACCACTGAAACTGCCGTTAAGAGAGTCCAAAACCAGCTCCACTACCTGCTATGGCTTTGAACCTACGACATTCCAAAAAATAGAACACCTCAACAAGTAGGTACAAATGATGGCATAAAAAATTAAGCAAAGGTAAATAAAGGTCAAAAGGGGTACCAACCCAAGACCAAAAATAATGAAATAAAGTACGAAGTAAGCATCAAACAGGAAAGGAACACTTACGTGAATCGTCATGTACATTGCAAACACACCATATGCACAAGACAATAAGGTGACGAACATGAGTAAATCATAAGGAAGAAAATCAATAACCTTTACTAACCACTTGTGCTCACTCTACCTAAAAACACGGGCGAGATGGTCACTTAGCTGGACACGCCCCTCACAAAGATTAAATCCGTTTAACTGCGGGAGAGATTCATACACTCCACCGTACACCGCAGTTGCCCAAAACACCGGTAGAGTTCCAAAAGGTACTAATAAAGGAAACAACCTTGCGGAGGTGGTCACGCCCACTAACTCCCGAAACCAAGGAAAAACCAAATAAACCACAACACCAACATCTCGGGACTTGGCACATCGGATTCTACATGACATTTCTAGATTAAAGACACGGTTGATCAACCTTTAGAAATGATTTACAATCCTATACAGACACCAACACGTCCAACAACGATAGACAAAACAATGTAATTCAACGATAAAACATTCTAAGGATGATTGTACGCACCTAATCAAGATTGAAATGATCATGACTAGATTTTATAATTTTTTTGAGTGATTTTCAAGAAAGACTAAATATAACCATAGTTTGGAGAGACAACACAAAAAGGCAAGAAAATTAAGGAACAAAGGCACAACGGTTAGCATCAAACCGGACAAGGAACAACGAAGGAAAGCCACCACTTGCCTTGGTTGTACCGGAAAAAGTTCTCTGAATCGCTCCGCGTCGTAGATCTGGGCAAAAGAACACGAGATAAGTTGAGATCTAGACAAAAATGACGGAAAAGGGGTTAGGGCCAAAAAACCCTAACGAAAAAAAACTCAAGAAATGGGGAAGAAATTACCACGATAGCGTAGCTCTCGGCGAGATCTTTCCGGATCTATGTTCGGTTGAAGGTTTCGAGCACTGGAGAACCGTCGGCGGCCACCAGAAGATTCACGAAAAAAGAAACTATCTCTCGCTCGTTGCTCTGGTTCGGGAGAAAAATAACGGAGAAGAAGAAGTTTGGTTCTAAAACATAAGTCCAAGAATATATATATATATATATATATAATGTTTATAAAAAGTTTTGTCAAAAACGGGTTATTTCGAGCGGTTTCGCGGGAACCCAAAATAGAGGTCTAGAATGACTTCAAATCAAAAAGTGCCCAACAAGAAAGTTGTAGATCTCGTCGAGACGAACAAATGTCATGTTGGCCAGTTTTCGTATGTGTTGAAATTTGTGAAGTGGAAGTGGTTGACGGGACAGGTCGGGCGGCCTGGGCGGACAGCGTTGGCGGACTAGGCGGACTGGGCAGACTGTTGTGTGCGGCCTGGTGGAAAGTCTAGTGAAAGCCGACTGTTCTTCTGAGCGGGTTATATGCAAGTAGTCCGCGGACTGTGCGGCTGATATCTGAGGATAGAGCGTTGGCTGATTGGTTTAGCCAATGAGCGGCCTGAGCGGATAGAGGCTTGCGTACTGGTGCATTGCTCAGTGGCCGTGGTGCAAGTTTGTGTTGATTGGCGGTTTGGCTCATGTCCGCGGGAAGCTTGCGGACTAGTGTGTCGCGGTACGGGCTGTTACGGACTGGACTTAGAGCTTGGCTGAGGCCTTGTCGAGCTCTGGTGTTACAGCAGGTGTTTGCTGTGGAGGTCGTTGGCGGACTGGTGTGTGGAGTCCGGGAGATGGCTGCTGCGTTGGACAGGTGTGCGAGTAGCCTGCGGACTGCTGGCGGTCTGTGTGCTAGGGTGTTTGGCGGACGGGCATGTATGTCCGTCATGCTCGCATTTGCCTTTGATGGTTTTGGACTTGGTCACACTCTGTGCCAAGTCTGCTGTTGACCGGGCGGACTTGCTTTCTGCCTTTGGTCGTGGACTTGTGGCGGATTGAGGCTTGAGTCTTGCAGAATGGCTCGGGTTTGTGCGGACAGCCATTGAAGGGGGTTGCTGTCCTGCAGTGGTCGGAGGCTTTGCGGGCTGGTACCTTGTCCGCATAGCTTAGGCAGACTGAAGTGGGTTCGCCAATGTTGTCTTGCTCCTGGCAGTTTTCCTTGGTATCCGGCTAAGTCCTTGCAGACTCGGTGGATGGTGATTTGCTATCACGCGGGCTAGAGCGGTGTTGCTATCTCTAGGGCAGTGACCACACTCCTCACCTCGCCTATAAATAGGACCCACCCTGGCAGGTCTACAGTAACTGAGTGAACAGTAAGTTGGGTTCGGTGAACTGTTGCGGTCTCAGTTTGTCTGTCCGCACGGATTGTTTCAGGGCTGACAGTTTGCTGTGTGCAGGTCGCGCTGGTAGCTTCAAGGAGCCAGGAGTTTGGCTTTTACTTCGGTCAAGTACTTGGAAGTTGTGCGGTCTCTGCAGATTCAGCAGGAGGTCGCTCTGCGGCTTGTCAGCTCTGTTTCAACTTTGCCAGCTTCAATAACCTGTCCGCCGGCTTCAGGCGGGTAGGGGGTGTGTTCCTCAGTTCAGCTTCAGCAGGAGACGAATAACGGTGTGTCCGCGCGGCCTCGCAGCTTCGGCGGACTCCGTGGCTATTCGGCGGGTTGCAGCTTAAGTTCGGGCGATCTCAGTGGACTCGGCGACCTCGGCGGTCTCGGCGGACTCCGGTTCTGTCCACCCGGCTTGGTTTTTGGTGCTTTCTGTTTACAGTTGTTTATACTAGCGAAATCATGTCTCGCTATGTATACCTCGTTTTGTAAAGAAGTGAATGTATAAAAGATCTGCTTGTGCTTCCATTGTTTGTTGGGATTAGCCTTGTTCCTTGGTTTTCCGCTGGTTCAACGTGAGAACTGGGTAGTGCCGAAGATATTAATTTGGCTTTGGGCTATGTTAGAAAGTAGAGAACAAGAAGCGAAAAGTAGAGAGCAAGAGAACAAACTTTTGAATAGAGAAAGGTGAAAGAGACGCTCCAATCGGGATAGTTGGAGCCCACAAGCTTGATAAGCCGCAGCTGGGGACATGGAAGGGCGGGCGAAGAGGTCCGCATAGAGAGTATAAATGCGGGACGTCTGGCCCCCCTTAGAATAGAGAGCAGCGAGGTGAAGCCATGCGGCCTTGACCGTCTCATCATGGCGAATGACGGGAAGGCACTCATCAGAAAGGCTGTTGGCCAGCCAGGTGCGAACAAGAGCATCACTCGCATCCCAGTCATCAAACTCAGGAGAGGTGCGAGGAGGAGGGTCATCTGTGAGGTGATGACGCTTGCGTTGAGAACGAAGGAGAAAGGTGAAAGAGACGCTCCAATCGGGATAGTTGGAGCCCACAAGCTTGGAAAGGGTGCCAAGGTTGCCCGAAGGAGGAGGAGGAGAAGGAGCTGCAGGAGTAGTGGTGAGACCGGAGGTAGTCATAGAACCCGGAAGCAGAAGAAGCCGCACGAACAGGAGCGGTTAGAAAAACAGAGGAAGCCGCGCGAACAGTAGCGGCTAGAAAGAGACACTGCGGGGAAGAGGTCGCGCGGACTGAAAAGGCCGAGCGAACAGAAGAGAGGAGAAGAGCAGGTGACCGCGACCAAGATGCGGGTAAGAAAGAGACAACCCGCACGGTCAGGCAGATCACAGCAGCGGCTAGAAGGTGGTCAAAGGCTCGGCGGGGAAGAAGTCGCACGAACTGAGAAGCCCGAGCGAACAGAAAAGAGGAGAAAAGCTGGCGACCGCGACCAAGATGCGGGTGAGAAAGGAACAACCCGCACGGTCAGGCAGATCACAGCAGCAATCCGCGAGTAGAGACACAATACACACGCGGACAGGGACAGGGACAGGCCGCAACGACTAGGAAGTCGGAGAGGCAAGAAAGAACAAGGAGCGCGGCGACAACGAAACAGGTCGCTGCGACAACAAGGAGAAGGAGAAAGCCGCACGAACAGATTGGCGGACAGAACCAAGCCGCGCGGATAGAAACAGGCCGCGCGGATAGAAGAGAGGGCAAGCCGCGAATCAAGTCGCAGAGCGCGGAAAAGAAGCCGCGAACAACAGAGGGCGCACAGAATCAAGAGGAAATGACCGTGTGCTTTGATACCATGTTAGAAAGTAGAGAACAAGAAGCGAAAAGTAGAGAGCAAGAGAACAAACTTTTGAATAATTGAAATTTTATTATCCAAAAAAGATATCATTTACAAAGGTATGGCCTCCCTTATATAGAATGGAGGAGATAAGAAAGAGAGTATACAAACAATGTGGGACTAAACATTTACAGTGCTGGGCGGCTAGAATAATGGAGACCGCATAGGCCGCGCGGTTAGACAGGTGGGCTAACCGCTCGGCAACTCCAGCAGGGTAGAATAAACCGCAGAGGTAGACCGACAGACCGCCCGGTCTACAAACCGCGGGATCAGACCGCTAAGCCGCTCGGTCAACAAACCGCTGGATCAGACCGCCAAGCCGCCCGGTCTAATACTTCAACAGGCTACCTTGCTGACCACACTGAAAAAATTTAACATGGTATTAGAGGGAGGTTCAGTTGCTTGAGCGGTCTTCAACCAGTGTTGTGCTCTGTGTTTGAGTGGTGATCAACCTGTGTTGGCGCTCTGTGCTTCTGAAGGCTTATCCAAGCAGGTGTTGCAATAGAAGGGAGCATTGCAAGGGGTCTTGGGATTGAACTCTTAACGCTGACTAACTTTAAGAAGTGGAAGTCGTGCATGAAGAGTTATCTTCTTAGCGATGAGCTGTGGGAAGTCGTCAGTGGTGACGACAGACAGGAAGTGACTGCTGCATTCGGTACTGCTGAGCAGGTTAGGCTCTGGAGGAAAACAAATGCTAAGGCAGAGTTTATCCTCAGGAGGGCCGTGTCTCCGGAACCGTTTGATCACATCATTGGATGTGAGTCGACTGCTGATATTTGGACAACCATTGATGAGTTGTTCAATAGGAAGAATGTGGCGCGGCTTTAGTTTCTGGAGAATGAGTTGCCCTGACCTTTCCATCTCGAAGTACTTCTTAAAGATGAAGAGCTTGTATGCTGACCTGTCGGCACTGGATCCTGATGAGCCTATCTCTGAGGCTAATATGAAAAGGCACATAATCAGGAAGGCAGCGAAGCTCTCTTCTCAAGAAAGAAGAAAGGATGGGAAGGGAAGACAAAGAAGAAGGTGCAAGTCGCTGGTGAGAAGGAGACTTCAAATTCATATCAGCCGGAGAGGAGCAATGCTCCTAAGGACTGGAAGAAGAATTTGAAGTGCTATCGGTGTCATCAGCGAGGGCACTTCAAGCGGGAATGTAAGGTCAAACTGCAGCCTGGGCATGCTGCGGGAAAGGAGGAAGCTTGCTCGAGAAGTGAAGAAGCAGAATGGGGCGGAGCCTTTATGACGGGCACTTGTGTCCGTGTCTTGTCTGCTGAGGACTTCAACGACGAGTGGATCGTGGACTCCGGATGTGGTCATCACCTCACCGGAGACAAGTCGAAGTTCACCTCCATGCAAACATACTCAGGTAATGAAGCTATTATCAATGCTGATAATACTGTTTATGCAGTAGAGAAAGAGGGGGTTGTGTCTTTGGGTAGTGATCAGGGGCCACTCACGTTAAGGAGTGTGTATCACATGTCGGGCATGAAGAAAAACCTCTTCTCGGTGACCAATGCGGTGGACGCTGGTTATCACGTTCTATTTGGGCCAACAGACGTGAGGTTCCTTCGCAACGTATCAGCAGTAAAGGCTGATGTTGCTCATGTAGGGAGGAGGGTGAAGAACTTGTTTGTTCTTGCCACCAATTCTTATGTTGATCGTATGAGGGCTAATGATAGCGCTGCTATCTAGCATGAGAGGCTGGGGCATGTTGGCATGGACAAGCTGAAGGCGATGGCTAGTAGAAGTTTGGTGAAGGGGTTGCCTAAGTTATCTTCCTTTGGTGACGGGAATGTTTGCGCGGGCTGTCAATACGGTAAGGCACATCGCCTTCCGTTTGATAAATCACAAACAAGGAGCAAGAAACCATTGGAGTGCATTCATGGCGACCTGATGGGACCGACGGTTACTGCCAGCCTTGGTGGAAGCAGATACATGCTTGTCTTGGTTGATGACTACTCAAGGTATACTTGGGTGTACTTCTTAAAGTAGAAGTCAGAATCCTTCTGTTTGTTTGTGGAGTTTAAGGAGTTAGTAGAAGGCCGGCTTGGCTTGCGGATCAAGAAGCTTAGAACGGACAACGGTGGTGAGTTCATCTCCTCTGAGTTTTCTAACTTCTGCAGGAAGTAGGGGATCCAACGAGAGCTTACTTGTGCTCACACTCCACAATAAAATGAGGTAGCAGAGCGGAAGATCCATCATCTGACGGAGACCTGCAAATGCTGGCTTCATGCGAAAGATATCCCAAGGTCCTTTTGGGCGGAGGGGATGTCTTGTGCTGCTTATGTCATCAATCGGATGCCACTAAGCCCTATCAACATGAAGACTCCTATTGAGATGTTGCTGAAGGAGAAGCTGAGTGTGGGACACCTTCGGGTGTTCTGTTCAACTTGCTACGTGCATGTCCCGGATGCTTCACGGACTAAGCTGGATGCGAAGGCAAGGAAGCTTGTCTTTGTTGGCTACGATGAGCGGAATAAGGGATGGAAATGCATGGACCCTGTGATGGAAAAGTTCGTGGTGTCAAGAGACGTTGTCTTTGGCGAGCTGACGTCATATGGAGGTGTCTCGGTTGAGCTAACCGGAAGTAGCAAGGTTGATGAAGCACCGGTGGTGGCTGCTGAAGGCTTGGAAGAGGAGCTTGCTGTTTCACCAGCAGCTCCTGTTGCTTCTAACTCCGAGGCTGAGCCTTCTGGCTCAGGAAGTAGGGGGAGCACTGCTCAATGCTTGCCCAAGGTAGGAGTTGAGCCCGAAGAAGCAACGGAAGCAGTGAGCAAGAAGCTGACCCTTCGGAGATCGAAGAGGGTTGTTAAGCCACCGGCTCGGTACTGTGATGGGAATGTAGTGAGCTTTGTCTCCTGCTTCTTTGCAGGTCCTCTGGATGAGCGAGAGCCTGAAAACTTCAACGAGGCCACTGAAGTTAAGGAGTGGGAAGATGCCATGAAGGAAGAGATTGATGCTCTTAAGAAGAATGAAACCTGGGACCTTGTGCCCAAGGTTGATGACATTACTCCGGTTACTTGCAAGTGCGTGTATAAGTTGAAGAAGAAGGCTGATGGGAGCATTGATAGGTTCAAAGCTCGCCTGGTCTCTAGAAGATTCTCATAGCAGTATGGAGAAGACTATGAGGAGACATTTAGTCCAATTGCGAAGATGACTTCAGTTAGAGTGGTGATCGGCTTGGCTGCTAGCAAGGGATGGAGGTTGTGGCAACTCGATGTGAAGAATGCCTTTCTTTACGGAGAGATTGATATGGACATCTTCATGGATCAACCGCTTGGTTTTGTCTCTAAAAAGCATCCGGACTATGTCTGCAAACTCAGGAAGGCTCTCTATGGGTTGAAGCAAGCTCCTAGAGCATGGTATGAGAAGATTGTAGAGTACTTGCAATTCTGTGGATACCTTGCTTCCAACTCGGATTCAAGCTTGTTCGTCAAGAAGAAGGGGGAGCTACAAGTCTTGGTCCTGCTGTATATGGATGACATGATCATCACAGGAAATTCGGAGGGGGAAGTAGCAAGGCTCAGGGCTGAGCTTGCTATATGCTTCGAGATGAAAGACTTGGGAGAGCTTCATCACTTTCTCGGTCTTGAAGTGGGGAGGAAGGAGTGCGGGATTCTCATTTGCCAGAAAGGGTATGTAGATCGCATTGTGAAGCGGTTCGGCATGGGCGAAGGGAAGAAGTGCTCTACTCCACTGGAACCTGGGCTGAAGCTTCGACGAGATGAGGGAAGGGTTCTTCATGATCCCTTGGTGTTCAGGGCTCTTGTTGGGAGCTTGATTTACATGACAATTACATGGCCGGACATTGCTTATGATGTTGGCCGAGTAAGTCGGTTTATGGCTGAACCAAGGAAATCTCATCTAGTGGCAGCGAGGGGTATTCTGAAGTATGTCAAGGTGAATTCTGACATGGGACTCCTCTATGGAAGGGACTCGGAGTTTTCCTTGCTTGGGTACACAGATGCTGACTATGGTGGTGATTCGGATGATCGGAGGTCTACTTCAGGTTATGTGTTCACTAGCGGTTCAGCTAGCATCTCGTGGTGTAGCAAGAAGCAGGACTCGGTGTCAGTCTCAACTACAAAGGCATAGTATAAGGCTTCAGCCTTGGCTGCTCGGGAAGCCATCTGGTTGAGGAGGCTTATAGAAGATGTTCATGAAGAAGTGCAAGGGCCAACTTTACTCCGGGGTGACAACGAGAGTGCTCTCAAACTGGTTAACAATCCAGTGTGTCACGCTAGGACCAAGCATATAGAGATTGATCACCACTTCATCAGGGAGAAGGTGTTGGAGGGGTCTCTGCTGGTCGGGCATGTTCGGAGTGAAGATAATCTTGCTGACATCTTCACGAAGCCACTGTCGAAGGGGCCTTTTGAGCGCTTGCGCAGCTTGCTGGGCTTGGTCACCACTTCCCACTTCAAGGGGGAGTGTTGAAATTTGTGAAGTGGAAGTAGTTGACGGGACAGGTCGGGCGGCCTGGGTGGACAGCGTTGGAGGACTAGGCGGACTGGGCGGACTGTTGTGTGCGGCCTGGTGGAAAGTCTAGTGGAAGCCGGTTGTTCTTCTGAGCGGGTTATATGCAAGTAGTCCGCGGACTGTGCGACTGATATCTGAGGATAGGGCGTTGGCTGATTGGTTTAGCCCATGAGCGGCCTGAGCGGATAGAGGCTTGCGTACTAGTGCATTTCTCAGTGGCCATGTTGCAAGTTTGTGTTGATTGGCGGTTTGGCTCATGTCCGCGGGAAGCTTGCGGACTAGTGTGCCGCGGTACGGGCTGTTGCGGACTGGACTTAGAGCTTGGCTGAGGCCTTGTCGAGCTCTGGTGTTACAGCAGGTGTTTGCTGTGGAGGTCGTTGGCGGACTGGTGTGTGGAGTCCGGGAGATGGCTGCTGCGTTGGACAGGTGTGCGAGTAGCCTGCAGACTGCTGGCGGTCTGTGTGCTAGGGTGTTTGGCGGACGGGCGTGTATGTCCGCCATGCTCGCATTTGCCTTTGATGGTTTTGGACTTTGTCACACTCTGTGCCAAGTCTGCTGTTGACCGGGCGGACTTGCTTTCTGCCTTTGGTCGTGGACTTGTGGCGGATTGAGGCTTGAGTCTTGCGGACTGGCTTGGGTCAAGTACTTGGAAGTTGTGCGGTCTCTGCGGATTCAGCAGGAGGTCGCTCTGCGGCTTGTCAGCTCTGTTTCAACTTTGCCAGCTTCAATAACCTATCCGCCGGCTTCAGGCGGGTAGGGGGTGTGTTCCTCAGTTCAGCTTCAGCAGGAGACGAATAACGGTGTGTCCGCGCGGCCTCACGGCTTCGGCGGACTCCGTGGCTATTCGGCAGGTTGCAGCTTAAGTTCGGGCGATCTCAGCGGACTCGGCGACCTCGGCGACCTCGGCGGTCTCGACGGACTCCGGTGCTGTCCGCCTGGCTTGGTTTTTGGTGATTTCTGTTTACAGCTGTTTATACTAGCGAAATCATGTCTCGCTATGTATACCTCGTTTTGTAAAGAAGTGAATGTATAAAAGATCTGCTTGTGCTTCCATTGTTTGTTGGGATTAGCCTTGTTCCTTAGTTTTCTGCTGGTTCAACGTGAGAACTGGGTAGTACCGAAGATATTAATTTGGCGTTTGGACTACCTTGCTGACCACACTGAGAAAATTTAACAGTATGACACTGTTTTGACTCTCAAAACGATGCCCGAACTCAGACTGTACAGACTACTCGAGTAGAAATCGGTTTACTCGAGATGGAGGGGTTTACTCGAGTTGGAGGGGCTTACTCGAGATGGAGACTCGAGTTGGAGGCTTAGAGAACTCGAGATAGTCATAGGTACTCGAGATAAAAGTCATAGAACTCGAGTAGATCAGGTCTACTCGAGATAAAAGGCATAGAACTCGAGTGGATAAGTCCAACGGGATATCTATGAGCAGTTTCAGGAAAATCAATATTAGAGATCTAAGATGGCTCTAGATCAAAACGTGACCAACATTAAAGTTGTAGATCTCGTCGATACGAACAAATTTCATGTTGACCATGTTTTCATACGACATCATTTTGACCCTCAAAATGGCGCCCGAACGTAAACTGAAATGAACCACTCGGGATGAATGAACGAGTACTCGAGAGAGAAAACACAGGTACTCGAGAGGAGAAAGCAGCTACTCGAGAGGAAAATACAAGTAGTCGAGTCGAATTAGGAGGTACTCTAGAGAATAAAATGTTACTCGAGTAGATACATAATTCACTCGAGAAGAAGCAGAACAGCGAGCTGAATAAAATGAAAGACGAGTTCAAAACGGAGGCCCGAACGCGAGCCGAATAAAATGAAATTTTCACCGTAGGCGAACACTGACGCTACGAACACAACGGCGAAGTCAAAATCAAAATCCGACGAGCCATTCCCGAGATATAAATTTTCCAAGTATGCGATGAACATAAATTAATCAAAACTTCAATCGCGCGCCGAGACTCCAAAAATGCTCGGATTATGATGAAACTTGACGTGCAAGTCCAAAATTACTCAACTTAAATCTCGAATGCAAAAAATGACGATTACAGCAGAAATTCAAGAAATCGGACGACTCGACCGGACAGACGCGAAAATGCCTTAACGGCGTTGCCCCGCCAACTCGACGTTAAAAGTAACGCCAAGACGTCATAAATATGACGATACCAATCCAATAAAATCAGTGAAAAAAACTAGGGCGTTACAGCCCTCCTCGCAACATACCCGGGTAGCAAGAACTTATATTCGAGCTTGCTTAACTCTTCCCCGGTATTTTGCAAGCTCGGGAAATTTTTAACCCTAAAGTTCCTCATGCAGTGGGCATGCCCATCATCTAAGGGGCCTTTACCCATTTCTTCCGAAAATAAAGGCGAGAGCTACCCCGAGGTTAAGCAGGAAAGGGGGGATCTGTCATCAAATGGAGTGTCCGGGGGGTCCCCTATTTCTAGCCCCCTGGTCAGGCCTCACTCTGGTATAACTTAATTTGACTGAATATAGGTGATTCCCATTTTACCCCCGACATTTTACACGATTTACGCGATTCCCATTTCTCTTCCCCCACACCGACTGGCGCTGCCTGCTTCATATTTCCAACCGTAACACTATAAGTCTGCGATGGACGACGAGGAGGAGGCATGCTACTCCAGCCTAACTTTTTTTTCAATCCCCTGATAACCTTCCCCGCACGGCAGCCCCCGACGCCCTCGTAACAGCTCGTTGTGCGCCCTCCAAAATCCACCACCGCTGCCTCCGACTTCCCCCCTGTTCGACAGTGTCTCTTCCAGTCGCCGCTGTCTTCCACGATGACTCCGACATCCTATGAACTCGCAGCCCCTCCTGCTCCTTCCTCCGGCCAATTCCGTGAGCATCCTGTGTTCCCCTTCCTCCCAGCATGTGCCATCCAAAATCCACCACCGCTGCCTCAGGCTTCCACCCTGCTCGACCTGCGAAATCGTGGTGAGTGTCTAGTACATTTTCCTCTTGTCTTTCCTTCAATGAGTTTAGGGATTTATACACATTGAGCAAATTTTGGATTTACTACACATTTGAGAAAATTTCTAAACGCCATGCTGTGAATGTTAATAGATCAATTGAAAACTTGATCAAAGTAGGAAGATTAACCACATTAACGGCTATAGATTTACCTCAGGTATTTGTTATCAGTTTAGTTATTTTGAACAATTGACTTCTTTGATTTCAATCGCACGCATCCACGGCTCCTTCAACTCTAAATCGATCAAAAGAACTTCATACAGTTGGGGAGCATTTCTATATACCAAATTTGTGAGCTTTTTTACTGTGCAATAATATATTTCTTCTCTTAAAAGTGTTGTTCTTTATGATGTTTTGTGAGAAATTTAAGAGCAGTTACCGAGATTATCAATAGAGTGGTGTAGTTTGTTGTAAAATATCAAGAATTTCTGGGGTTGGACGATGAGATTATACTGATTATTAATGCTTGGTTCTCTTGAAAATATGTAATAATACATTATACATGCAATACATTCGCACGATAAAATGTTGTGTTTGCCTTTTGAAGAGAATTGAGAGTTGCCTGCGTTGATCTTTGCATATAGCTCCAGCCTTGTTAGTTTCCATCAACGAAGTTGTTCTGCATGTTCTAACAGAACGAGATTGTGGAGACTCTGAGACCTTCAGTTTGATTTGTCCTTGAAATGGTATTGACTGCTTTGCTCTGAATTGTTTTTTGTCGTATTTTACAATGTTTTGATTGGAAAGTGATGGACAAGTTGGTTTTCTAGCTTACGGTAGATAATCGGAGGATGATGCCCGTGTCTTCCCCTTTCATTTAGTAGTTAAAGAAGAGGGGTATTTTGATTTTAGCTAAATATATATCATAGAGATAATCTGTGGTGCACTCCCACAACTGATTTTTTTTAATATGATATGTTAATGGCATTTTGTTTGCCATTTTTTGTCATCATTTGATGTTCCCATGGCTTTTATGATTAACTCCTTGCATATGTTCTTTTTGATAGGCTACTCTGGCAAACATTGTAGTAGGATCTCAAGTTGTTGCAGATCCGATACTTGGATAGATGGCGAGGTTTTGGTGATTAATGCATATGAGGTAAAGGTCAACTGCACTTTTGGAAAGACGATATGGGCTCATTGCTCTTGATTAGCCTTAACATTATTCTTTACTACACTTTACACTGAACATCTTTACATGATTTTGCTTACTTTTTGTATATAATTTTTTTGGTTCTTTGTGATTATGTGTGATTTTAATTCTTGCTAGTAAATACTGAAATTCAAAATGGATGCTCATCAACTCATATTAGGTATTTTTCACTCGAAATGTGTCGTTGAATAAAAAATCACCATATAAATTAGGCATATATCATTCAAACTTAGGTTGTGTTTGGTGTGGCTTATCGTAGCTTATTTTCTCTGGTGATGGTGGACAAAAATGTCATTGTCATAGAATATATGTTTTGTATGAAAAATATTACTATCGTTACCAAAAAAGAAACTAGTTTAGGGCATAAGATCTTGATATAACAATGACATTTTTGTCCAACCTCACCGGAGCTTAGGCTTAATGATCAGAACATTCCATGATCAGTGCATTCCATCATCAAAGCATTCATTCATCAGAGCAATGATGTTATAGATGTCAGTGGTGTTAATCTCAGGGTATGGTTTTTCTGCTCATTTAATTTACTATGTATTCTTTTGAGATTCCGTTTGGGAGAGCAGTGTTGATATTGAGCTCTTATCTATCAATGTGGTACAAATAAAAAGTGTGTAATTATAAAGTTAGACGAAGTCTTTCACTCTTTTGGATGATATTTGTTGGTTGGCTGGTTTCCAATTACTTCTTGATTGTTTGATTCTAACAAAAACACTAGTCACTTCTATTTAGTTTGAATACTTCTTGACACTGGTTTTATAGGGCCTTAAATATTAACGAAGGATCCCCCTTCAAAAAAATATTAATGAAAGATCCAATTGGGACAAGTGTGGAATTTGAGCAATGGTGGTGATAAAATGTGATAGTAAACACAGTAGTGGCAAGCTCTGAAGAACTTATCCACATGATTTATACATTACTTTTGTTCTAAAATTGGACCTTGCTATAAAGATGTGAAGAACTTATCTCACAGCCTCTCGCTCGCTTGCTCTTCTCTGTCACTGCCCTCGCCTAAAGCCCCCTCGATGGTTCTCTCTTTAGGATGATCAGGAATTGGGGAAAGGCTATTCCCCCTCCCATCGTTTCGCTGCCCCCGTTCCCTAATTCATTCGCTTTTTTCTTAGAATTCTTCAACCAGAACTTTACCTTTTTCCCAAGGAAATTGATTGGGAGGCCATACGTGTCCTTGACAAATGCAATGAATGGGAGAAAAAAGTATACATTTATTTGCACATATAAAAAAGAATCTAAGTCTAATGTGTTGATCTCACACTTCACCTTGTTATTTGTTCTTCTTTAGATTTTGAACCAAAATAGAACCCTAATGAACAAAATTGTTGATGAGCTGGTCATAAAGAGAAGCCTCACTAAGCAGGAGTTCTTTCACCTAGTTGAGGAAAATTGTCAGCTTGAGCCCAGCCACAGAGTATCATTGATATCAGAAATGTGAAAAAAGTACCATTTCATGAACTGATAATGAGCCAAAAATGACATTCTGAGAATTGGTTTTTGAGTTTTGATCACAGGTTTCATTATTCTCTTCTTTTTTCATGCAATTCTTTCTCGATTTAACATTTTTAGCATTTCATTACACCAAAATTACCATGAAGCCCTATATTTTGAAACAAGTATCTTGTAATGTTGATACCATGTGAAACTGCGATGTGTCAACCAACTATATAGTATGTCAACTACATATAGTATGTCAACTACACTTTTTTTCTTCTGAAGATCAAAGGAGAGATTGAAATGAGTAAATGTTTTCCATGAAACTAAATTTATCTGATTTCTCACTTTCTAATCATTTTGAATTATTGAGCAGATTGTCCAATTGAGGACTATAAACATATTTAAAAGCCAATGTTCTTTGCAGTTTCCGACCTTGACCGACAATTAGCTGCTTCTCTTCGGGGTAAGCACCCAAACCTGTTAAACTGGGCTTTTATTTTGTTTTTTTTTATTACATCAAAAATAATATAATTGCACCGGTGATTTATTTCTATAGATGCTGGTCTGTTGGTCATGGCAGAATTTGCTGATGTGATCGAGAGAATCTGGATGGTTTAATATATGGATGTTTATTAGGGATTCATCATTCATGAGTTATTTATAGAGGGTTTTTTCTGTATGCCCACCACCCTGTATGAAATGTCTCTCAAATATAAAATATTTCAATGTGGTGAATATAATTGCCTTTGTTTCACTTAAATATTTCAACCGCTTCTTGCTTATATAAAGTTTAATGATATATTTAATTCTTCAATAAGTAAATTATGTGTTTCTATGTAGTGAGTGAGTGCAATGAGTCAACTAACTACAATGAGTCAACTAACTGCATAGAATTATCAAGCAGTAACTCGCATCTTCTTGGAACTACAAGAGCAGATTAGCATGGCATTGAAGAAGCAGAACAAACACGGTCATGACTTTCCCTCCCCTATTAGTTCTACGAATGCTGCTCGTTGTTTCCGCCCTCCGCCGCTCTTGTTTTCCGCCTCCGCCGCAGACATGTAAATCCTTCCTGATCCCTCCTCCTAAGTTGGAGCATCACCAATTCCTGTCTCTTCAGTGGCTTTCTAAATGTCGCCAGATCGTAGGGAGATCGGCGTTTGCTGATTTATACAACTTCCTGAGATCGACGCGGGATAGGATGGAGGCAGATGAATTCGATGTTGCAATCGAAGCGAAGCGAAGCATCGCCCCATCGTCGCTTCAATATTAGAATCTTCGACAATAAGTTGGATTTTTGGAGAAAAAGCACATTTTTGAGTAGGACGTGAATTTTTCTAGCAATGATGCCAACACAGAAATTAAATTTGCTGAGCTTTTAAGTGGAAATTCAAAATTGTTCATTTTTAAGCATTATTTGTGCATGCTTTCACTGAAGTTTTGGATCCTTGGATCACCGTAAATTAAATGGATCAAAATGTTCATGATGTTTGGCTTTGATTGCTTGGGAATGAGATTGTCATTTATAAGCGCAAATGCACTTCCAAATCGATTGATTAAATACATTGATATAATAATAATGAAAATGCAATAGTTAAATAGTAGCAGTAGTAAAATATATGTATGCATGTGATTGACAGGGTGTGGTTTGGTCTAGCTTGATAGTATCCATGCTGGCTTGGTGCTTAAGAAAGAAGGGCATGTTGTATGCCTAGGTGTTTAATCCTCTCTTGCTTGTGATTGTCTTCATTTTTGGATCTCTATTTTAAATGAAAAGTTACATCTGCTAAGGTATGTACAGTTCATCAAACTTTTTTATTACTGTTATTACAAAATCAATAGTGTGGTTTTTTAAAACTATATATTGCAGTGTTATTAGAGTTGTGC
Organism: Platanthera guangdongensis; assembly: GCA_039583875.1. Lineage (NCBI taxonomy): Eukaryota > Viridiplantae > Streptophyta > Magnoliopsida > Asparagales > Orchidaceae > Platanthera > Platanthera guangdongensis. The sequence continues at coordinate 136,184,226 of CM077159.1, read as the reverse complement.
TAATTGTGATTGGATTGTACCAGGTGTTGTGGGGTAAAAGGGAAAGAGGTGCAACAACAACAGTTGGAAATTTTCCTATAGATATGGTGGTTGTGGTGGAGGAGCCTAGAGGAACCCTGCGGCAAAAGGCGGCTGATTCTGGTTAAGGAGGAAGCCTGTTTCTGGTTCATGACGTGCATTTGTCATGTCTTTTTTTGGTAGCATATAATACTTATCGCAAAAAATTTAAGAAAGCGTGAGTTGGAACATTAATTAGGGGCACTCTTAAATTCAATATTTGTATAGAACACAGTCAACTTTACCAAGGAAAATTATATAATTATTGGAAGAATATACACAGATTAACCAAATGCTTATTAAAGCTTTCTACCGGTGGCATGGATTATTTTTGAAAGTGCTGAGCTCTTCAGGAATTATACTTTTCATGAAAGCCCATTTTCTTTTATCATCGCCTCAGGCCTTACACCAACTTTTACGCAGAAGGCATGTAAGATTAAATGAGGGTCAGTCAAGAGACGACCATTGTAATGACCTTTATCATATTGAGCACCCATTTAAATGGGCCCTGAGGTACCCACAATGCATGCACAATAAAAATTTAATGCTAACATTTGGTGAATCATGCATGAATATATGCTTGTATTCCACTTATTACTATCAACATGCATGCATGTTGAGCATCAAAAATTATAATTAGTAAACAACACAAGTGCAATTATGCTACAAACAATATGTTGCTTAGTACCCCTTGTAATTTGCTCCATGAGTTTCACATCAAGCACAATAATCCATGGAATCATTTTCTTCTAATTCACTGCCTTCTCAGTTCTAACATGCCTTCACTAAACATGCAATTTATGCATACTAAATTGACTGAATACCCTTAAAAAACTAGAAGAAAACGCTGACAGGCAAAGAGCTACGAATTATGGAATCATTTTCTTCTAGTTTTAACTACGATGACATTTTGTTAAAAAAACATCGTGATATAGTTACTATTTTTCTCTACGTTTTCTTAGAAAGTGTCATGATAGATCAATTATTTATCATGATTATTTTTTAAAAAAGTGTTACGATAGAGCAACTACCAATTATGACGTTTTTGTGAAAGCGTCGCAAACAACTACGACGATGTCCGCAATCGCGACGATTTGGTGAGGATTTTATAAACATCACGAAAATTATCACAACACTTAAAAATCATCGCTAAAGACAAAAAAATGTCGACGTATAACAGTTTTGTTGTAGTGGTTCAGGAATGATGTTTGATCTAATTATTTTTAATAGCGAGAAAAATACTTGTTATTTGACTTGGTGATTTGTTTTTGTATTGTGTTAATGATCATGAAGAGGTGTCCCTTGCAGAAAATCACATAGATGGAATGGAGAAAGTGTAAACAAAATTCTTAATGGAATTGGTAGCCTATCAGAAGAGCTTGTAAAAAGCCCAGCACCAAAAATGTTCAATAAAAACTTGGAAACATTAAGGAGATGTCAATTGACTCCCAAGGTTTGTACATTAGTTTATATATATGTATACATTCGTGTTGAGTCATTTTTCCATTTAGATGCCGCCGAACAAAACCCACATGGCCACATCTCTCCCTCCCTTCCTTTTTTCTTCCTTTCCCCTTCTCTCTTTCTCCCTCCCAACTTTTCTTCTCCTCCCCCCTTTTTTCTCTCTCTTCCCTCTCCCCCACCTTTTTCCCCCTCATACTGGAGTGGAACCTCGTGCCCCCCACTTGAGTAAACCCACCTCTGTGCGAGCCGGACAATCTCATTGCTAGCCCTAATCTGTGAGTAGTTCTAATGAATGAGCCACGTAGTAATCAAAATAAAAGATCTATTTGCCTAAAAGATGATCTCATTACATCTATAGTATCGCAAGTATAAAAAATAAACAATAGAATACAACAAAAACCCTCCCTACAAAAAGCACCTAGAAAGCGCAAATGGTGCGAGCACATCAAAAGAGGGAGTAAATGTTGTAAACTTGAGTGTGCATTACATAGGCTACCAAAAGTCGACGCATCCAAAAAAGAAAAGCAAGTATCAGGAAAAAGTGGAGGGAATCGGCCCAAGCTGCAGAGTGGAAGGCCGCAATCTCTTCGGTGTGTGCACCATGGATGGAGAGCTCTCCAGGCATTACCTTGGGCTACGTGCAAGCCTTCCCATGCCTGATAGATGCTCTCTACGCCCCTGAAATATTTGTTTTCAAGGATAACTAAATCACCTGGGGTGAATAGGTTTCTTAGTCCTTAGTGACTATCTTTCGTTTTCCTTGTTATTGGAGGCTTTATTCGTTGATTAGTTGAATCTTTTAAGATATGCAACCTGCAATAAAAACTAGCACAAAGAAAACACACAAAGCACACATGATTTATAGTGGTTCCCCTAATTAGGGTACATCCACTTTCGCTCCAGCTATCCAACTATCTTGTTGGACTATGCCAAACTCCTCCAAATATGCTCCTTAGAGCTTACACCTCGGGCCCTCAGCCTTACACTCAGAACTCTCAGCAAGTTCCTTCACTCAGTATCCTTTTGAGGACACCTACCTCAGAACCAACAGGTTCCTACCTCAGAGCTCTACAGTGCTCCTACACTCAGTGACCCTCAAGCCACCTACCTCAGCCTTACACAAAGGCCTACAGCTCAGGCTTCTCAGCCCTACAGTTTCAGGCATACATCCCTACTCTCAGAGGGTTGTAGCACTCCTACAGCTCAATACCCATCAGGTACCTACCTCAGTGCTCTTCCAGGCACCTATAACTCAGTGATTAATTAATCACCTATCTCAGGTTGTTAAGCCCTACAACTCAGATCCAACAGGATCCTATAGGATGGAAGTGGGTTATGTGGTTACTCTTGACATAAGAGATGTTTTTTGTGTCAACCTTCTTGACTGAGATAAACTCAGCCCAACTATGACTACAGGAAATTATTTCCTGAGTTTACCATTACTGAACTAAGAAATACTTAGTCCTAACTTCTTCTTCACAGTACCAGGGATATTTCATGCTAAAGCTGTGAAGTTACTGCAACAATACTAGCTGCAACTGAGCTGAAGGTCTCTCAGCTCAACTTCTTCACAGCAAGAAGGATACTTGTGCTGGAAGCACCTTGTAGAACCCTATTTTATCCCTTCTTTCTTTCTTGGGCTGAGGTTATTCAGCCCTAACTTTGAATCCTGAGGAATAGTCCCCTGAGCCTTCTTTTGTTCTATTCTTCTTCAAGCTTTCTTCTCTTCACAGCTTCCAGATAAAGATCTTCAGGATATTTCTTGTATAACTGGAAATGTCAAGGGCCTGCAGCAAGGGTTAGCCCTTGGCTGCTTCCTCTTTCCTCGGAGAAATACTCTGAACAAGCTTGCTGGTGCAGGTGAGAATGACACCAGCTATCTTTCTTGAGATCACAGATCCTGCAGCTGGGGTTAGGCCTTGGCTGCTTTCTTTTCCTCAGAGTTCAATTCTAAACTTGCTGAAGTCGATGGAGAAGACAACAACTAACTTGCTATTCATCTTGCTGACTTGAGCTTCCTGTTCTTCAGCATAGCAGCAATTGCAGTGAAGAAGAACGACCTGAATGCTTTTATCAAAAGTTCTCTCTTCTCTGTAAGGCCTTTCCCTTTTATTAATTATGACCCAACGACTCTTGAGCAGAGGCATCCACATCATTAATGGCCAGCAACAACCTTGCTTTAATGCCAACTGTCATACAGTAGGTCTGCGGTAAGAATTGTCGCGTACTGTAGCCATCCCGCCACTAATTTGAATTATGTTGACTTGTTGACTTGCTGACGTCATTAGCCGTGGACTTAGCCAAAAAATCAAACAATATTAGAATAGACGTTGAGTGAGTAAGCATCACTCAACGCCAAAACACTTAGACAGATTTACTATCTATTGGCATTAAGTGAGTAATCTTCACTCAACGCCAAACTACTTAGAATTCAAATCTATTTTTAGGCGTTGAGTGATTCAGCTTCACTCAACACCAACTTGCTTTATCAGCTTTCTGCTGCTTGGCTTTGAGAGAGTGAGCATCACTCAATGCCAAACTCCTTAGACAAAATTATGCCTTCGTTAGGCGTTGAGAGCGTTGAGTGAGCACTCCTCAGTCAACGATTTCTGCCTCTGCAACATCTTAGGCGTTGAGAGTGTTGAGTGAGCACGCCTCACTCAATGCATTTTACCTTAGCTAATTATCTGTATTTAAAAACACTGGCATTGACTGTGAGTGTTACTCAACACTTATAAGACTATGACGTTGAGTGAATGACCTTCACTCAACGTCTGTGGACTTAGCCACTTTTCTGCCTCTTAACCTTAGGCATTGATTGTTTCAGCCAGCCTCACTCTGAACTGAGTTCGACGAATGGTGAGCTAAGCTCAACGAACAATGAACACAGTTCGACGAATTCTGAACTAAGTTCGACGAACTCAGAATCCCAAACTCTGAATTTAGCTTGACGAATGGTGAGCTCAGCTCGACGAACTCTGAACTGAGTTCGACGAACTCTGAACTCAGTTCAACTCGCAGCATTTTTGTTGTATGGCGTTGAGTGTGTCTTCATCACTCAACGCAAAACTATTTAGCCATATTTCTGCCTATAACTGTATGACGTTGAGTGAGTAACCTTCACTTAATGCCTGTGGACATAGCCACATTTCCAGCTTGCCAACATTCTTCCTTACCTCTGGCGTTGAGTGAGCATGCTCCACTCAACGCCTGTGGACTTGGCTGCATTTTCAATTACTCCTTGACTTCTGGCGTTGAGTGAGCTTACCTCAATAAACGCCTGTAGACTTAGGCAAAGTCCCGCCTTTCCAGCATCTTCACTTTGTGACCACCTGTCACATCACTTAGACAATCTTTCTAGACTTGTTCCATGGAACATACTGCACTTGATGAGCTTAAACAACATCAAATATAACTATGCTCTTAGTGTTGATGGTGATGCCTCTTCAAATCCACTCTAGGGAACATTGTGGCCAATGGACCCAACAACCTCGTCATAGGTTCACCTCGCTTAACCGGATCTACACTTCCAGTAGAGAGGCTTCACCGACATTGCCAGACAACTATGATAATCTGTGAAGGTCATCTACTGTGGTTTGCTAACAAGCTTCAACCTCATAGAGCCTCTCCTCCAAGTCATCTACCTTAGCGTATAACTCCTCCTTGCTCCTCGAATTTTACTAAAACCTCTCAGCTTCGGCGAGGCACCCTCCCTACTCGTCCAACTATCTGTTCAGCTTGATAGTGGCGCCGCCATCAAAAACCGGTCGTGGGGGCTCAGTATGACTACTAGCTTGTTTAAAGTCTTCTCATCCAACATAAGCGGGCCTGCCAACAGTTCCCTTATCAGCATAGTCATGAATGGCAGAGGGGACACAAGAGTTGAGGAAGATGATGTCGAGTGCTCAGGGGAATTCGCCGCACCGTGACCTGACCAAGCATGGTTTAGCCTAATATCCCTAAGAGAGAGGGCAAGTGAACGCTAACTAACAAAGGGTACCTCCATCCCGCGAATGGAGCGAGATCCACAGGAGACCTCCGGTGTGTTAAGAGTGATGTAGTACCACTCCAGTCCCTTCGTTCGGGGGATCATCCATCAGCGACTTCCCCTCCGAGGAGTGGCGAGGCAGCTGGATCCCTTCTAATGAGTACTAGCGGGGTGGTAAGGCGACATTAATTACTCTACCTACCATGGTGCAGAGGAAGATGCAGTGGTCACTCCACATAATGGCGCATCAACCGTCGCTTGGTCAGGTAGTAACTTGCGACAGGGAGGAGCTACAAAAGAAAAAATAGGCCATGGAATGCCCTAATTTGGGGGCAGGAAGGATGGGCTTACTTGGTGTCATGAGGTGGCGTAGGGTTTGGGATAACATCAGGGTCACCTCACCTGGGGTTTCCTCTCTTTCTCCCGCGATGTTATACGACCTTATGTTGATGTCATTGCCTCATCGACTAAGAATGTTGGATATAGGCTCCACCATAATGGGTGACGTCCTCTTTCTTTTCGAGGAGGGTTTTGTGCTTAACATATTATATTTAGTGATTTTACATCCTAGGTCTATTACCCATTATATAGAGAGAGTGTAATTTGGTCTTAGAAGTCCTAGGGTGTCATTAATATAAAGGACATATACAAGACACACTTAATTGAAGAGAAAAAGCATGAATTGCTGACATGTGTTGACTAGATCTTGATGCAATATCAATTGGAATTCAATTGCACAAAATACAGTCCATCATAGTAGGACTAAGCATATAGAAATAAGACATCATTTTCTGAGAGATAATGTAGACAAAAATAAAATTAATCTTATTTTCATTTCTACTGATTTACAAAGGGCAGATATTTTCACTAAACACTTAGATAAGAAAAAAACATAATTTCTTCTTAAATCAGTTAGGAATGATAAATGGAGATTCATTAATTTGTTTTTTGTTCTGAGCTCGATGAATTGGACACATTTCGTCGAACGGAGATCGACGAACTGTGAACTCTTCGTGAAATTTTCTTAGAACGGAGATCGACAAACTTTCTTTGAGAAACTATCGTCGAACGGAGATCGACAAATTAGTTTCAAGTATTTTTCGTCGAATGGAGCTCGACGAAATATACTTCTTTCGCAAAACTTTCGTCGACCAGAGATCGACGAAATGTATTTCTTTTGAGAATTTTTCATCGAACCGGGTTCGATGTTTTGTCTTGCGTCAGACGGAGTTCGCCTTTTCGACTTCTGAAAATTGTATATTTAGGTTTTCATCGAACTCAATCCCGCGCTTTCTCCATTTCCATTTATTTACACTTGATCCTTCTGTTTTACATGCAAATGGCGATCTCTCAGGCGACTCTCTTTGTCATGAAATTCGATGCAGGCTTCGACATAGACATTGAATCATTTAGTCATTCTGATCAAATCTTCCAGGACATACTGAAACTATTTGAGGCTCAAAATCTGCGGTATTTTATAATTACAAGGCTCAAATTTCCAGTTGCAGAGATCAAGGAATGGGTATATACAACCAAGATTCAAGATACTTCAAATATTATTGGATCAATCTATGGAAATCTGGTTTCACTTACCCCAATAGTTATATCTGAAGTTTTTGGTTTTGATAATGGTGAAGATGACATAGAGTTGTCTAGTACCGAATTTGATGAAATGCTAGATAGAATGGGACACATACAGGGAAACCCTAACCACCTACTGAAGAAAAACTTTTCTATTGAATATAAATTTTTAACTGACATAGTTGGAAAAATTATTTTGGGCAAATACTCTGCCCATGATTATATAACCAGACACCAGTTTCTCTTGATGTGTGCCTTGGTTAATCAGAAATCAGTAAATTGGGGATCAATCTTATTTGATTTAATTAAGAAGAAGATTAATAAAAAGGATGTTGGTTATGGCAGAATACTGGGAATATTCTTACAGGCTAAGTGTCCTGAACTTTTGGTATCCCAGACCATTTTTATTAATGTTTCAAAGAGGCTAACCTCTGCCCTCTTTAGAAGATGGGAGAGGGTGATCCCTAAGCCATCTAGGGCTACCTTCTCCAGGACAGCTTTTGAAAGCACAAGGACTGTTACAGCCACTCTCCCAACCCTTGGAGAAGTTTCTGCTCCTCATTATTCTCCTCTACCATCTCCAAACCATTCCCCTAGACCCTCTGTTCCACCTTCTCCACAATTACCTAAACAAGTTCATTCTTCCACTCCACATGTTGATTCACCACTTCCTCAGTCACAACTCCACCTCATTGAGGATATCCCATCCACATCAATCCATCCACATTCCCCCATTCATCAGTCACCACCTCAATCTCCACTACTTTCCTCTCCTCCACACTTCTCTCTTCTACATTCCTCTCCACCACATTCAGCTCCACCTCAAATATTTCCACCACTATCACCTATCCATGAGGAAATCTTTCCAGATGACATCCCCTATGTCATTCCTCCCACCTCCATTCCTCAGGCATTCATTATTTGTTCCACCTATACAACCACATATGCTCCATCTTCCTCTACTCAAATTCCATCCTCTATATCAGCTCAGGCCACTCCTGAGTATATGTATTTGGATTTTTCTTCCATTGCTGCTAACCTTCTTGATTTTATTACTCCAACACACAAGAAGTTACTGGGTGACTCCTTAGCTCCTGTACTTTCTTCCATCTCCGAACTTTCTTCTAAAATTAACACACTCCAAACTGTCCCTTCTTCTAGGGTCTTAGATTCAGGTTTCCCTGGATCTAGGCAGGGGAGATGTTTTATGAAGAAGCTCCTCTTATTGTAGTTCCAGTCCCAGCAGTGGCAACATTAGTTGTTTTTCAGGATATCGAGATGTTCAGTTCAATTGAAGAAGCAGTGGTAGTAATTCCAGAAGTTGTTACTGTTAGTGATGCCTCTATTCATCCCATAGTCAACTTGTATTATTTATTATCTTATTTTGATACTCTGCATAATGGTATTCCAATTTTTGAGCATGATCTTTCTAGAGCCATAGTATGTTATACTGCTCTTGTTGATCTTTCCATTTTAGAACTGCTAAGGAGCAACCTTAAATATTTTTCTACCTGTAATAATCCAGTCTTTGAGACTGTAGTAGCTGATAATACAATAGATATTATAGAGCAAGTTTCTTCCCCTCCCACCTTTACATGGGATGAATCTCCAATTCCCAATTTTGATGACATTCTTTTTCAAGACATGGAACAAGAAGATGATAATGTACATATACAAGTTGGTACAGATATTGTTCATACACAGCCAGAAGTTCAAGTTCTTGATCAGTCTGATTTGATTAAGCAGTTAGATGAATTATATGATATCCCTATAGAAGAGTCCAATGATGACTCAGAGTCAGATGACTCAGAAGATTCTAACTTTAAGAAAAGAAAATTCAAGAAAAATAAGTATCCAGCAAAAGTCGCTCCTAAACCTTCCTCTACAGTAGATATTCCATACTATATTCTGCATGGAATACCCCTCACTCCAAACCTCCCTCACTGGATGAAGTTCTCTAAGTATGAGTAAAAGAATGGGAGGAAGATGAGGAGATACTCTTCACCTCCAAGGTCTAGGAGAGGACCTCCTCCTCCTCCTCCAGCAGTAGGAGCAGCAGGAAATGTTTCTCAAAGGCCTACTTCTTCACATTATTCAAAATCCTCTCAAGGTAGAAACGATAGACCTTCAAGGATAGATTCTCAAAGCAGTCAGCAGCAACAAAGAAAGCAAAGCAGCCAACTGTCAAGTCAAAGCAGTTCACAGCAATCAGATCAAGAGAGGCCTCTTTCACCAGTTTATGATCCAGAGATAGATCCAAATTTCAGAATGCCAAGGTTTAATGAGCTTGTTTATCTATCACAAATTAAGAAAGCTAGAGCATAAGGAAAGGACACCTCTCAGTTCTCCACCATGTCCTCTTATAGAAAGAAGGAGATTGACAGATTCAGGTAAAGAACTTGTTCAATGAGGACAAGTACATGAGCTTGCATCCAGAGGCAGTTGTGCCAAGGAATACCTCTCTGAAGATCATTGGCTCTCAGGATTTAAAGATTACCCAAAGGGAAGCTGTAGATCCAAATAGCAAGTTAATCTTCACTAAGCCATCTGCAGATTCTCCCTCTAATGCTCCTAAGAAGACACTTGATTTTTGATCTCATCTTTTTAAAACTGTGTTTATGTATTTGAACTCTCAAAGCACATTATTTTATACCTGTTGAAAGTTTTTCTGCTAGATATTTTTTGGTGTCTTTTTCTATTATAGATAGTATCCTCACCCAAATAGGGGGAGATTGTTGGAACCCTTTTACTGATTTGGGCAAGGATCACTATCATTTATTTAGGATGATTAATTTTACCCAATATGTATAGTCTAGGGTCATAGTTCATTCTTTCCAGGGTTGCTACTTTAGAAGAACTCCAGAGAAATGCAGTTAGACGAATGAAGAATTAAGTTTGATGAAAGCTAAGCACAGTTCGACGATCGCCGAGCTCAGCTCAATGAACTCAGAGTTCTACCTCTAAGTTTAGCTCGACAAAAGCTGAGTTCCGGTCGACGAACTCTAACCTCAACTCTGCAGCGCAACTCGACGATAGCCAAGCTTGGTTTGACGAATGACATATTTAGCTGGACGAACTCCAGGCTCTAATCGACAATTTTCAGGTTCAGTTCGACTAATTCTTTGCAGTGGTTAGGCAGTTATATTTATTCAGAGGCAAAATGATTTCATGCTTAATTTTAGTCAGTTATACTTTGGTATTTAATGCTAAATAATCTTAATGAATATAGTCATTTCTGGCAGCGTTAAATATGGAATTACCACAGAGTTATTATTCTAATTAATTACCAGGGCAGTTAAGGAATGGTTTTATTACAAATATTTGGATCTAGTTGTTACAAATCCTCAGAGATTTTTCAGTCATTTCATGGAATGTTTTTAAAAATAAAAATTTTGAATTCTTCTCAGAGAATATATATTCAGAAAATTGGTGGTTATTATAGAATGGATTTTGGGGTTACTGACTGAGACACACACATAGATTTTGGATAACTTCCTTCTGACTCTCCAAGAGACAATCAATTTCAAATCAGTCTGACATTTCAACTGGAGAGAAACAATATTCTTGAAGGCATACACCCTGAAGAAAAGTCTCCCTCTCCTGATCATAATCTCTACACAAATTTGGGGGAGTTTTTTGCATCATCAATCCAATTAGTCTTCTCAGAGACTCTTGACAGAGAAGACAACATCCTTTCTTTATTTTATTTCATAAAGTGTGTACAGGGTTTTTAACTCCCTTCAAAAGTTATCCTTTGATTCCTAAGTCACCTGATCAAAAGACTTAAACTTAGTTTTTGGGCACCTGATCAAAAGCTCAAAGGGTTGCTAGATCTCCCTAAGAAAATAGATCTTCTTGTGGCATGGCACCTGAACAAAAACCTGTAGTGGATTCCTACTAATGTGGTAGTAGAGTGGATGTACCCAGATTTATTAGGGAACCAATATAAAATTTCTTGTATCGTTTGTGATTGTTATTCTTCTTGTTTGTGTGTTGTGGCTATTCTCTCTCTCTATATATATACACCACTACTTTTAATCCGCTATAAAAATAAATTAAAGTTTTTAATATACATTATTCACCTCCCTCTAGTGTAAAGTAGATCTATCCCTCACTTTCACTAGCGTAGAATTATTTCTATACAGACTCTCGAGTACCTACTGTGTGGCGTTAGTTCTACCACCCCGCGCTAGCTCGATTCAATGATGATTTAACTACATTGAGGAGAAAACCGCTGAGAAAAGTCGACGAACCACTAAGAAAAAGGTTACCCCTGGGCGCTAGCATCTTACGGCGTTGCGGTATCATAAAAGCGGAAAATATATTATTTTGATATTTTTTTTCCAAATTTGTTGGACAATGGTCATCACCACGTAAAAGGACATACCGTCGGGCGCTATCTTTACTGCCGGCAGTAGAGTATTTAAAACAACTATGAAAGCCCGCAAATGTTCAGCTAATTTAGGAGCAAAAAAGGAAAGAGCTCTGATGGTGCAGCACATACATAGCAATCGCCTCGTGATTACTTTAGAAAACTCCAAATATATATCATGATTTGAATGAGAAACCAGAAGGAGCATCCAATATCATTTGAAAGGCAAGAATATATTATATTTGTGCGGTGAATAATTTATTTCCAAAGATAAAGGCAACATCCATAAAATTAAAAAAAGGAAGGATTTTGAAGACTGCAAGCTACTGTCGAAGCTACCATCATGTGGTAACTTCCAACACAGCTTTCTTTATTTAAAATAACTCGAAATTGAGTTTCAGGCGATAGTTGTTCATGAAATTTTAAATGGGAGTTTGACCTTGCCGTCTAAAGAGAAGGAAGGGTTCTGCCCAACTTGTTGAGGAGCAGATTTCTTTAGAGGAGATCAAAAAGAATTCATGCGCATGGATTGAAGGCTGTCAACATGATGATCAAGAAGCTTTCTTCCTTATATTCACGTGGATTATCTTTGCTATGGAAAAAATCTCATCAAGTGCACACCTTTACGGATCTAAAGGATATCGAAGAGGAAGACTCTCAAGTCACAAAGATCGAACTTTTGCAAGCGAATAGACATCAACATCAAGGGTTCTAATTAGAGGAGAGTTTTCTATTATTCTTGTATTTTTCTTAAACTTTTTTGTATTCTATGCAGAGAAATCGTCTGGTGTGGTCATTGAATTCCTGGGAGGAGTTCATGAGAAATTGGCCTTGGAGGCCGTCAAATTTATGGGAGGAATCTGTAGAAATTGACCTTGGAGGACGTCTAGATCTGGGAGATCTAGTGGGCTCTAAGACCCATCTTGTGAGGAAGGTGAAGAGTCGGCTCTTCAATTTTCTTGGGAAGAAAATAGAGAGCCAATAGTTCCTGAGAGGGTCGGTATAGAAACCAAAACAAGATTGTATTCATTGTCTTTGATCTCTGGCATCTCCGAGATCCAGTTTTGCTATTGTAAACAATTGTTCTTATTTTGAATAAAATTATATTTTGTTTATTACATCTCAAAATCATGGTTGTATGTTGCTAGAGATTTGAGTGTTGTGTGGGAAATTCAAAAAATGAAGTTTTACAAAGAAAATCAATCTCTCTGACCTACCACTAGGTGCTAGCCATACCACCCGCGGTAGCTTCCAAAACTCAATTTTCTTGGTAAAAATTATTTTGATTTCGAACTAACTTTAAAAACCTTATTCACCCCCCTATAAGGTTGGTCATCAGATCCAACAAGTGGTATCAGAGTGAGGTTATTCCAAAAACGGTTTCACCACCTGGAATAATGGTCAACCCCGATCTCAAATCTACTAGCGGGGATAAAAATTTGTATATATAAAATTTGTTAGTGTCACCTCTATTTACATGAGTGAACTATATTGAATGGAGAACACTAATGAGAAAATTCCTTATATTATTAGATATAAAGGTTTGGAACATGACTTGTATCAAGCTGCCAAATAATTTAAATAAGAATGAATGTCATTTAAATTCCAAAGCTATGAATAGTATATTTTGTGGGCTTGGTCAAGAAATTTTCAAACTTATCTACATACTTCCTATTGCCTATGATATATGGCTTGAGATTACTTATAGTTCTCTTTCTGTAGATAATGAATCTGAGCAATTTCTCATGGATTCAAGTGAAGAATCAAATGATGACCTACTCTTGGAGGAAGACATGGCAACCACATCAAGGAAAAGTGAAGATAAAATCTCAACTATGGATGTGGAATCACATGAAGAAGTCAAAAAAACTCTATGCTCCAATCTTACCTCATCCAAGAGCACTGTAAGGAAATTGAATCCCCTTTTTGCTTGTAATTCTATCTCTACATTGCGTGTGCTAGAAAATGCTAGACTTAGAATTAAGAAATAAAAAAATATTAATTCAAATCTATGACTAGAAAATAAAATTTTAAAAGCGCAACTTAATGTTGAATCAAATTATAATGTGTTTTGACCTCTCATATGCTCTTCAATTAACATTTCTACACCTTTTATAGATTGTAATGATTTTAAAAAATATAAGGTTTTTGAAAAAGAGCTTCTTTTTTGCAAAATAACAAAATGAGAAATTATGTTTAGAAAAGACATCATTGAAAAGTGATTGTGCTCGATGTAATAATTATAAAATTGAAATTAAGGAGATTAATGAGACGTTTGGAGAATTCAGAAGTAAGTATGAGGATCATATTGAATCTCTAGTCTTCACTCTTAAAAATAACACAATCGCATACAATAAAACTAGACATAATCTCAAAATAATAAATAAATAATTAGTCACTAAAATCAACGTGTTTAAGGAAATTATGATTAAAAACTCACAAAGCGCAACTCCAAAAATTTCAAGCAAACCCCGAAGTATGTTGAATATGAATTGTCATATAATAACTAAGCCAATCATAGAGAGTAGAAAACTTCAAGCAAGTGTAAATGAAATTCCAAAACATAAAACTCACCTTCATTTGCTAAATCAAATCACTACCAATCTAAAATCAAATGAACATAAATTTCCTTTAAAGAATCACGACAATAGGAGCCTTTATGTTAAGCGACATAGTTCTAACTTGGAAAACAATTTCAATATATCTAAATCTCCAATGCAATATAGTTCAATTGGAGATCATCACATAAAGACTCTTAAAAATCACAATGGAAATTTGTAACATAAAAATGATATTAAACCAAAGTATGAATTGAGACCCATTAGTAAAAACGACACACCACTTCCAAAAGAAATGGCTCATTCGTCCTTGCCTCCCCGCAAGCCAACAAGAAGTATTTGGTTATTTAAGAGAACCGCCTCACACGGGCTCGTTTGGATACCTAAATCTCTTATCCATTAATAACCTCTTATTGAGTGAAGTAAAAACTAATAAAAACAAAATTACTAAATAACCTACTTCATGATGTGTATATTGTCCATTTTATTTTGTTGTTGTTTTTAGTTTTGTTTTTGTTTATTTTAAGCCATGTCATGGTCACTTTACATATATTTTTGTTATATGACTTACACATATTAAGTTTAATGGTAAATCAATTCAACTGAATGAATTTGAATAGAAGTCATATCCTTGCTAAGTGGCCAAAAGTTACTTATTCTTTACACTCCTATTATGCATTAGTACCATAGTTTTATATATATCCTTAGGAACTAATTGCATAGATATGACCACGATTATTTGCCCATTGTTTGTGTCTTACAATAGCAGGGGCGTAGGGTTGTATGCACTAGAGATGCTAACCTGTAAACCATGTCTTGTACTTAACCAGGGAGGGTTCTAGTAGGGCCTTAATAGGTATTGGGGGGAAAGAGTGTTAGGTTGAGCGGGTTATTTTGTATGCATATGGGATTAACACCCTAACCTGTGGCATTTGTGCCGCTCCTCAAGCCCATCCGTCACTTAGTACGGGGCTAGGATGTAAACATATAACTTGGGTATTGGATTCTAGGGCATACTCATGATTCACATATACATTGCATGAACTTTGTTTTACTTCACATGTTCATTATAATCATGCATAAGATTCTATCATGCTAACTTGTGTTTGCATCATATATCTTTTTGAGCTTTCATGTTTAAAGAAAAACATAAGTATTTATATATATATATATATATATATATATATATTATAAAATGATTTAAAAGAATAAAAATATTTTTTATATATCTCTTTGCGTGTTTATTGTTTGGTATTTTTAATAAAAATCAATAATGATAAAAACTACTTATTATTCATTGTTATTGTCAGGGATAAATAATTTATATCAATTAAAGATTAAATATAATATTTGATTTAATTTTCAAGTTTCTTTAAATATTGTTTTTGCTATGTTATGGCTTGAATATTATCTTGTTATGTGTAATGAAATTAATTATAGAAAACATGTGAAGAATTGCTTAGCATTCCTCTAAGTATGAGTAATGTTTTATGTTTGATAATGATTTTATTCACTCACTTATTTTGATAACCTACATATGATTTTAATCTTATACTTGCATGATTGTGTAGGATAATAATATAATAATTAAAATGCATAAATAGATTATCTACACTACATTGAATTGATTATTTCAATTCTTTGTTTTTAATGCACTTATTCATTAGAGAAAGGTGGTTTTTAAAAGAAGTTTATTGTTTGCGCAACAAGTGAATTCGGAGTCCTTTGTCACTAAAATAAAAATCAAATAAAAATTTATAAGAAAAACTCCACAAAGCACTACTCACCCTCCTGATAAGTCTTAATGAACATTTTGAGGTGACACCTTGGAAAAAAGAATTGTAAAGTGCCTTGCAGCAAACAAAATATTCACCGTTTCTCTTTGTACATCGGATCACAAAAATAAAAATAATACAAATAAAGGCATAAATGTGACCACCAAGCATTACTCTATTCCCTGATAAGTCTTAATAAGTATTGTGTATGTAGAGAGCCTTGGTAGTTGTACTTCTTACTCATATGCATTGAAAAATAGTGGAAGTAATATTATATTTGTATTTTAATGTTATGTTTTTTATTATATATGTCATGTGTTTTGATTAATCCACATGTATACTTTATCAAAATATTATAATTTATCAAAACATTATTTGTACACATTATTTATCATAAAACTTCTACTAATGAGAATTGGATCTTAATGCATACATTACTATTCTCTAAAATCTGAAGTAAATGCACTTGATAGCAAAGCATGACCGCTACAATGTTTATTTTTACTTGAAATGCAAATTAGCTCACATTGTAGTTCTTATTCTCTTTGATATTTTGAAATCATGCTTGCAAAAATTTAAATAAAATAACATCTCTTGGATTTGAATTGAATTGAAAACATCTTCTTATTAGGATTAAAATTTCATATACTTGATATTTCTCAAAAAAATGTTTATTTTAAGAGTGCTTATCATATTTTTATATGAACTACTTATGCTTAATCATGAATATTTACACTTTCAATAAGTGGTAAACTATGTTTACTAAGTGATTTTATTTGCTTAGCAAGTGATATTTTTTCTATTTTAATCACTATACCACTTTATTCAATCATGGATACATTTTGATCAATAAGTGGTAGAGTGATATCTATGATCTTACACACTGCAACACATTTTTATTCTCTAACATCGACCTTCTTTTTTATTCTCATTGCATACACTCACCTCTACCTTTCTTTTATTCTACCGAAAGGGGCAGAACATCGTGCATAAATTTCTCAATTCAAGGGGAGTACATTACATTTTTTTATAGAAAGCATCTATGTAGGGGAAGTATTTATAGGGCATTGATACTTTACTTATGCTCAATCATGGTAATTATCTTAATAAGTGCTAACATGTTTTTGTTTTTTTTCACAAGTGGAAACATATATTAATAAATTGGTGGTATCATGCAAATATTATTTTCTACCTAGAAAAACTCTACTTGTTAATACACTCTATCTCACCCTCTTTTGATAATACCAAAAGGGAGAGTTTGAAATTGAAGAAATATCTTATTTAGGAAGAGCACAAACTAGGAAGAATGCATTGAATGCTTGTCAATTATAAACACAAACACCATTATTCTTGCCTTATTTATTTATAGTGAATTTGTTATTATCAAAAGGGGGAGTTTGTTGGAACATGTGTTCCGCATCTCTTAGTTTGAGAATAACAAATCTCAGTGTGTATTTGATCATGTTTGTTGTGTGTTTATTGTGTGCAGGTTTCTAGGAACAAAAAGACCAAGAACATCAACTTTTGCAACCTACCGCTGTGCGCTAGACCTACCGCCCATGCTATTGTGGAATTATTTCTGGATAGGCTCTTGGGTACCTACCGCATAGCGCAAGTTCTATCGCCCCGCGCTACCTCGATTCAATGACGATTTAACTGCACTATGGAGAAAATCACTGAGGAAAGTCGACGAACTACTAAGAAAAAGGTTACCGCCTGGCGCTAGCAACTTACCGCGTCGTGGTATCATAAAAGCAGAAAATATATTATTTTGATATTTTTCCAAATCTGTTGGACAACAGTCATCACTGTATGAAAGGACATACCGCCTGGCGCTAGCTCTACTGCCGATGGTAGCATATTTAAAATGACTATAAAAACCTGCAAATCTTCAGCTGATTGAGGAGGAGAAAAGGAAAGAGCTCTGACGGTGTAGTGCGTACAAAGCAATTGTCTCACTGTAGCTTTAGAAAACTCCAAATATATATCATGATTTGAATGAGAAACCTAAAGGAGCATCCAATATAATTCGAAAGGTAAGAATATATCATATTTGGGTGGGGAGTAATTTATTTCCAAAGATAAAGCCAACATCCACAAAATTGAGAAGAAGAAAAGGAAGGATTTTGAAGACTGCGAGCTACCGCCGAAGCTACCACTGCGTGGTAACTTCCATCACAACTTTAACTATTTAAAACAATCCAAAATTGAGTTTTAGGTGATAGTTTTTCACGAAATTTGAAAAGGGAGTTCACCCTAGCCGTCTAATGGGAAGGAAGGGGGTCTTTCCAACTCGTTGAGGATGAGATTTCTTCAAAGGAGATCAAAGGGAATTCATACACAATGAAAGAAGGGGATAGATCTGATTTACTCTAGAGGGGGAGAGTGAATAGAGTAATTAAATATTTTTAGTTGTTTTAAATATTATCAAAGTAAAGTATGTGATACCAATAGAAGTAATAAAAAATATAACCTAAGCTAAACTATCACAGCACAACAATCTATCACAGCAAACTAAACTATCACAGCAAAGCAAGAACAGAAGGAAAATAGGCAACCAGACAACACAAGAAATTTATAGTGGTTCCCCAAACTGGGTACATTCACTCTTCTACCACCCTGGTAGGAATTCACTAGCAGGTTTTGATCAGGTGACAACCACCATAAGATCTATTTCCAGGGAGATCTCATAACCCTTTGAGCTTTTGATCATGTGCCCAAAAACCAAGAATAAACTTTTGAAGGGAGTTAATAAACCCTTTGTACAGGAGGTGAGAGAGGTGATGTTGTCTTCTCTTTTCTCTATACAACAGAGAAGACTAGTGGAATGATGTTGTCAAGACTCCTTCTGAAATCACTTAGAGTCTTGCTCAGGGTGTAGGTCTTCAGCCTTGTCTTGAAATGATGTCCAGGAACTTTCTGACTCATTGAAAGTTGTTGTCCTTGAATGTTCCTAGAGTAGAAGTTAAAGAAGACTCTTAATCTTTGTTTGTTGTTCTTCTTCAGTCTTCAGTAAGCACACGGAGAAAACAAGTTGTTTTCTGCACAGATAATCTTCTTGTTGGTTCTTCTTGTTCTCTGTAATACTTCTTTCTTGTTGTCTGAAAAGAGAAAATCTCTTTTTATATTTTTTGCTGTCGAATTGTCCTTTGAATTTTGAATTCCATACTTTGATTACTGATTTCTTGGAGAATGAAATACGGCTGGAAATATTATCTTTAATGAGTTTCCCCAACTATCCCTATGAATTAAGCAAGTAATTAACCCTGATGAAGACCATAATTAATGCTACCAATAATGGCTATATTCAAGAGAATATGTGCATTAATTACTCAGGAAATTACTGTTAAATAATATAGGAAATAAGGACAGAAATGAGGGAAAAACTTCTAAGTCTAGCTTGGACAGAAATCGTCGACCTCTGAATAGATTTCGTCGACTGGAGATCCAAGTTCGTCGAGCTGAGAAATCCTGTTCGTCGACCTGAGCTCAGTGAATTGCATTCTGGAAATATCTTGCCAATTCTGCATTCACAGTTCGTCAAGCAGATAATTTGTCTTCATCGAGTTGAGTTTAGCGAAAATAAACTAGAAAGAATCTGTTGAAGCTGAACTCCAGATTTCGTCGATCTGAGCTCGAATATAGTCGAGCTCAACTCAGAGAATTAACTCTGAGTTCTTCAATCTACGATCGATGATTGTTGAGATGAGTTCGAAGAATTTCGAACTGATAATTTTGAACTTGAATTCTTCTAAGTCTTTAGTCTCCTGAAGTCTTCTGCTGGCTGGTTCATGAAGGTTGAACCAAATGACTAGCCTAAACTCTAGGACTCAAAACTTGACCCTGACTATACAATGTGGGTCAAACTTATCCTAATTAGTGAACCTAGCCCAAATTCAACTAGAGATCCAACAATCTCCCCCTATTTGGGTGAGGTCACTAACAAAATAATCACAAAGCAAAAATAAAATATCTGGAAGAAAATTTAAAAAATATCTAGCAGATGTGTACATAACAATAGCTTTGTGACAGTTTAAACAAATAGAGTTCAAAAAGTATAACTAAACACAATATTCATTTGTTCTTCTTGGCATTTTCTTTATCAGCTTTGTCAGAACTCTAAGAGGGCTGTATGAATTTGATTTCTCTGTTGGGATTAGCAGCTTCTCTTTTTGACATAGTCATGTCAGCTGCTCCAATAATATTGAGATAAGTGGTTCTTGGAACTACAGCCTCTGGATGTAAATTCATATAAGCATATACATTGAAAAACTTGTTAGCCTTGTCATACCTTTTCAGTTCTTCTTTTCTGTAGGATGACATTATGGAGTACTGAGAAGGATCTCTACCTTCAACTTTAGCTTTGTTAATCCTGGAGAGTCCAACCAACTCTTGAAATCTGGCCATTCTTGCAGTTGTATCTTGTTCAGGATCCACAAAAGGGATTGGAGGAGATTCTGGCCTTTTGGACTGTTATCTTTTTCAGATTTTTCAATTTCAGATACTCTCTGTTGCTTGTCTATCTTCTGATGTTGCTGTTGTTATCTGCTGCTAGAAGGATATCTCTGCTGACTACTTCCTTGAGATCTTGAAGATCTGCCTTGTTGTCTTTGGTAAGTCTGATTGAAGGAGGTAGATCTCTGAGAAATATTTCCTGAAGCACCAGCAGCTGGAGGAGGAGGAGGAGGAGGACCTCTCCAATTCCTTTGAGAAGGAGGAGTAGGAGAGTACCTTATGCTCTTTTTCCTGGCTTTCTGCTTATTTTTGGATAGCCACATCCATGAAGGCATCCCTGGATAAGGAGTGATCTTCTGAAGAATATAGTAGGGAGTGTCTGTATTAGGATTTGGCTTTGGAACAGCCTTAGCAGAAGCTTTTCTTTTCTTGGCAACTTTCTTCTTTGCTTTTTAGTCATCAGACTCATTAGAGTCTTCATCGTCATTATCATCATCAGATGATCCTTGAGGATTGTCATATAAGTCATCAATTGCCTTCAAGGCTTCCTTGGAGATTTGTTTTTCAACTTGAGGAGGCACTTGAGGTTCTACAACTTCTGATTCAGCAACACTTTCAAAAACTAATTTATTCTCTTCTTCTATATCAACAAGAATAATATCATCCAAGTCTGGTAAAGGACTATCATCCATCTTATAAGTAGGAGGGGAGATAGCCTTAGGAGGGGATACTGTCAGAGGCTGCTCAATGTCTGCAAAACTAGCCTTCAGTTGCCTAACAACTTTAGGGCTTATTGGAGAAGTATAGGGGACTATAGCTCTAGATTGTTGGCTATCAATACTGGGTAGAATATTTCTGTAAACAAAATTGAATGAATCTAGTAAAGAATCTAGATTAACTATGGGATTTATAATGTAATCACCAACAGTAATTATTTCTGCCACAACTGTGTCAGCCATGTCTATATCAGAATCTGTAAACAAATCAATTATTTCTGCTGGAGGGGCTGCTTCCGCTAAATATTCAGACATCTCAGATTCTACTGTTGTTGTTGTTGTTATATAAGGAGGAACTGGAGATTCTTTACAGAACATCTCCCCCTGACTGGGTTCAGAGGGTCCTGAAGTCAGTCCTCCAGAAGAAAGGATAGAAGACAGGGCAGCAATTCTGGAAGAGAGGGAGATGATGGAAGTAGAGAGAGGAGCAATAGCATTACCTATAAGTTTCTCAAGAGTGGGGGGAAATAAAGGCAAAAAGAACTTTTGCTATATCAGAAAAGTTTAGGTATATGGGTTCAGGAGCAGAGGAGGAGTAGGGAGTGTGATGTACATAATTTGAACACACACAGATTGTATTAGAGAAGTCTGTGTGGGTGTATTCTGGGAATGTGGGAGGGGTAATGAATGGAATGTTAGTGGGGATGACTGGAGGGATATCAATTGAAGGAATTTCAGTGGTAGAAGAGGGAGCTGTGGTTGTGGGTGAGGAGATGAGTTCCTGAATTAGCCTATTGATGATCAACCTATATCTGATACCAATTGAAATGGGAGTACAGTTGCTATAATTCTTAGTGTTTTCTCTAGAGGGGGAATAGAGATTAAAATTTATCTTAAAATACTTAATTCTAATCACAAAATTTGCACTCACAAAAACTATTATCCAGAACAAGATGCAATATAGTAAAACCACAACACAACACCACAAAAAATAAGATAAAAAGAAAATCAAAGAAGACACAAGGATTATACTGGTTCCCCCTCAAACTGGGTACATCCACTCTTCTACCCCTGGTAGGAATTCACTATCACAATGTCCGAGTCTTTTGATCAAGAGACTTTTAGAACCACACCAGATCTTTTGATAATGAGATCTTGAACCAATTACAATATGAGTCTTTTCTAAAGGAGACTGATGAAATCACACATATGCATTTATTTTATAGTATTTTATGTTTAATTTTATTTAAGTACTTTTCTTTTCATGGTATTATTGTTTGTTTGTATGTGTAGGTTGCAATAAAGAGAAAATTGAAATAATTATAGTGAATTTGGCCATAGAATGAATATTGAATACGCAAGAATGAGCTAAGGACCGCACCATCCAAGATTACGAACATACGATCAAGATGAATGGAATTAAGCAGCGCCTATTTGATTGGCACTGATTTAATCAGCCATATTGTACTAATTTAATCAGCCATATTATGCTGATTTAATCCGTACCTTTAATGGTTGTTAATTAAATTAGCACCTAGGTACTGATTTAATCAGCATAGACTCTTAGAATCTCTCACAGAATCCTTTGATGGGGGATTCACAAAATTCTTTCACCAATATAAAAAATAAAAAAGAGAAGATTTGAATTAGAATGATCCTTCTCTTTATGTCCTCTCTTTAGATTTCTGAGGACAATCAATGATGATCTCTAGAACATATAATGAATCTCTGAATATTAAAATATCAAAGACTATAAGCTCAATCTCTAGATATCAAAATAACAATCGACTAATATTGGAAGAGATTCAATTGCAGATGATAATATTCCAAGCTTTCTCTGCTGAATTCACTCTTCTCATGATCTGATATGATTTTCTTAATCATCTGTTGATGATTGATAATCTGTGATAGCCTCTACTATTTATGTTCTCTTGATCTTCATGTATCTTATCAAACACACACACACACACACACACACACACACACACACACACACACACATATATATATATACACACACACAAAGATCGACATCCTCTAACTTCTTTAAGAATATGTTATGTAAACCACTTCTTAATTTTATTTAGATTGAAGTCACAAAACAAATTATGTTAAGAAATCAAGTCCACGTAACGTTGAGTTCTTATCGAAGCAACATCGATTTCTGACCGTCCATATGAA
Source organism: Platanthera guangdongensis (assembly GCA_039583875.1). Taxonomy (NCBI): domain Eukaryota; kingdom Viridiplantae; phylum Streptophyta; class Magnoliopsida; order Asparagales; family Orchidaceae; genus Platanthera; species Platanthera guangdongensis. The sequence goes on along the minus strand of CM077159.1, from coordinate 136,161,079 downwards.
AATCTCTGTAGTCGACGTTGCAACGATATCATGTCGAAACATATGTCAATTTAACCTTGTATTATCACAAAATATTGTTGAATTATTTAAGTTGTATCCAAAATCTAGTAGCTGATTTTGAATCCACAAAATATGTGAACAATAACTGGTAGGTGCAATGTATTCAACTTCAACAGTTGAAGTAGAAATATAAGTCTGCTTCTTGCAAAACCATGACACAAGCCTATCACCAAGAAACTGACAAGTTCCTGATGTGCTTTTTCTGTTAATTCTGCATCCAGCATAGTCAGCATCTGAGAATCCAGTTAATTCAAATTCTGACTCAGTAGGATACTAGAGTCCTAGATTAGGTCAACCCTTTATATATCTCAAAATCCTTTTTACTAAAATTAGATGAGATTCTTTAGGATTTACTTGAAACCTAGCACAAATATAAGTAGCAAACATTATGTCTGGTCTACTAGCTGTTAAGTATAATAAGGACCCAACAATAGTCCTATATGTTTTTCGATCAATAGGTTTACCATGTTCATCATTATCAACTACAACATTAGAGGGCATGAGTGTTTTCATAGCTGAGGCATCTGACATCCCAAATCTTTTAATTAACTCTTTAGCATATTTTGATTGGGATATAAAAATACCATCAGAAGTTTGCTTCACTTGTAAACCAAGGAAGTATGATAGCTCACTCATGCTACTCATTTCAAACTTAGAATGCATTAGGTCTAAAAACCTTTTGCATAGTTTGAAATCAGTAAAACAAAATATTATGTCATTTATATATATATTTGAACAAGTAAAATTTTAGATTTATGATGTCTAAAGAACAATGTTTTATCTACTATGCCCCTACTAAATTTATTTTCAAGAAGAAAACTAGCAAGGGTCTCATACAAGCTCTTGGAGCTTGTTTAAGACCATAAAGAGCTTTATTAAGTCTAAAAACATGATTAGAATGAGTTGGAGTGATAAAACCTGGTGGTTGTTCTACAAAACTTCCTCTTTGAGCTCTCCATTTAGAAAAGAACTCTTCACATCCATCTGATATAGCTTGAATCTCTTGAATGCTGCAAATGTAAGAAAGATTATGATAGCCTCTAGTCTTGTAACAGGAGCAAATGTCTGATCATAGCCTATGCCTTTCTCATGTAAATATCCTTGAACTACCAATCTTACTGTATTTCTAACAATGATTCCTTGAGCATCCAACTTATTCCTGAAGACCCATTTGGTTCCAATGACTAGATAGTCTTTGGGTCTTGGAATGAAGTCCCAAACTCTACATCTCTCAAACTGATTGAGTTCCTCTTGTATAACAATGATCCAGTGGGGATCTTGTTCTGCATCTTTGATCGATTGAGGTTTAATCTGAGAAATAAAACAAGCATGCATCTGATCTTGATTCAATTGATACCTTATTTAAACACCAGTTGATATGTCTCCAATCACTTGAGATCTAGGATGATCTCTAAGTGTGACAAAATCAGCAAGTAGAGTTGGTTCTACAGCTACTTGTGGTACTAATTCCTCTCGTGGAATTTCATTAGCCATAATATTTTCAGCATACATTTCTAAATTTTTCTTCATCACTGACATCATCAACAATCTGTTGAGAAGGATGCAGTGTATCCTCTTGTGTTAGGATTAAATCATCCATTTTCTCATACAGATTTGGTACCTGAAAAGATTCTATGGTAGAGATATCTCTCTCCTTATAAAACATATTAGTTTCATCAAAATAAACATGTACATATTCTTCAATTTTAAGGGTAGATTTATTAAAGACCCTATAAGTCTTGCTGACTTGAGAATATCCAAGGAAAATTCCTTCTGCATCTTTGGCTTTAAATTTCCTTAAGTTTTTCTTATTATTTTTTATGAATGTAACACTTTCAACAATAAAATTTAAAATAGTTTACTTTAGGTTTCTTATTTTTAAGTAATTAATAGGGAGTCTTACCCTTAAGTTTATGTATTAGACTTCTGTTAAGAAATAGTTTGTTGTGCTTACTGCCTCTGCCCAAAAGGATAGGGGCAAGTGAGCATCTGCAAGTAATGTTCCAGCAGATTCAATTAGGGTTCTATTTTTCCTTTCAGCTATGCCATTTTGTTGAGAAGTTCTAAGAGCAGAAAAACAATGCTTGATACCTTCCTTCTCAGAAAATTCTTTTATCATAAGAGATTCAAACTTAGTGTCATGATCACTTCTGATCAATGCAATCTGAGTAGAGTACTCAATCTTGATGTTCCTGAGAAAGTCTTTAAGAACTTTAAAGTTATCTGACTTGTTTCTAAAAAAGAATACCCAAGTGAATCTAGATAAATCATCTACAATAACTAAGGTATATAACTTTCCTCCAAACTTTGTACTGCAATAGGTCCAAAATGGTCCATATGTAGCAATTACAAAATCTTTGGTTAATCACTTTTAGAAATGGATTTAAAGCTATTTTTAGTTTGTTTGGCTAATTGATAAGCCCTGTAAAGTCCTTCCTTCTTATAAGAACCAGAAGGTAGTCCTCTAACAAGGTTGTCCTTAGATAGTTTAGCAATAGTCCTAAGGTTTATATGACCTAATCTTTTATGTCATAATTCATTTGTTTTACTTATATGATTGAACATGCAAATTTCAGATTTTGCAGAGTTAAAGTTTACTAAGTAAATGTTACCTTGTCTAACTCCAGTTAAAATAATTTTTGTTATCATCAAATGTGATAGAACATAAAGATTTGTTAAACGATACCTGATAACCTTCATCACCAAATTGACTTATGAAATGAGGTTATGCTTGAGACCTTTCACATACGCTACCTTCTTGAAGGTAACTGCTCCAACCTTAACATTGTTATAGCATTTTGTCTGTCTATAGTTGGAGTCTCCAAAATGACTTTAGGTCCAAGCATAGCTTTGAAGTCACTCAGGTTTGCTTTGCTTCCTGTCATGTACTTTTAGCATCCATTATCCAAATACCATTGTTCCTCTGTGGTAGGATAGTTCCTTTCCTACACAGAGCAAAATTAGATGTTCTTGACCCAGGTTACCTTGGGTCCTACTTTTCTCTCAAGATAATTTGAAATGTAAGAACAATCTGGTTGATCCTTATAACCAAGTGGATGATATCTTCTAGGAGGAATAATCCATGGAGTAAAGGGATTTATAAATTTTTGAGTTTGATTATACTTTTGGAAAGAAATAAAATTTATGTTATGAAAAGCTGGGTTTGACGAATTATATTGAGTTCGTCGAGCTGAGTTCGATAAATGGGAGTGAGTTCGTCGAGCTCTGTTCACAGAAAAATATTGTTCATGTTTTGTGTTCCACATTCGTCGATCGCAGTTTGACGAATCATATTTTTTTCATCGAGCACCATTTCCTGTGTTCATATTTCGTCGTTCTCTGTTCGACAAAAAGTGTTGATTTCATCGATCTCGGTTCGACAAATTTTGTTGAACATAGGTTTTATGAAAATTTTTATTTTGTTTAGGCTTTTGTAAAACTTCTATAGTTTTATCTAAGTCTTCTAATTTTTCTTTACCTTTAGCAGAAGTGAATTTTATAGGTGTAGATAAAATATTTTTCTGTAAAAGATAAGGCTGACTAGATGAAGCCCCCAAGCCTAGTTTGTCATTTAGTCTGGCATTAACTGTGCTTATGATATCCATCAGTTTGATGCTTCTCCCATTGAGAGACTCTTCAAACTTTTTGGCCCCAGACAATTTGTGTTCTAATGAAATTATTTGTTTATTAGCAATATTTGAGTCTTCTTTAAGTTTTATATTTTTAGAAGATAGATTATCTAATTCATTTAATTTCTCTCTGAGTAGTTTTATTTCTTTCTCAGACCTTATCAAATCATTACATAATAATTTAAAATCCCTTTTAAATTGTTCTGAAGTAAAGTCAAGGGTAGAGATTACTTGATCCTCTTCAGACTCAGATTCAGCATTAGAATTACTGCATGAGGCATTGATTGCCATTAAGCATACTTCTTTATCTTCACTAGAGTTGGATGAAGTTTCAGTTTCTGATTCACTCCAAGTTTCAGCAATAAATCCTCTCTCCTTCTTTTTGTGTTTACTTGAAGAAGGTTTGTTGGAGTTCTTCTTAGATTATTTCTCTTTCTTCTTATCCTTCTTCTGATTCTCAGGACATTCTGGAAGAATATGTCCTGGTTTCCTGCAACCATAATACAATTTCTTTAGTGGGTGTTTTGGCATACCTTAGTTTGTCATTATTTCTGAAAGATCTTCTCCTGAAGTCTTTTCTTGCCATTTTGTAGAATCTCTTAGCCAAGAGACCTATAAGATCTTCATTCTCTAGTAGATCTTCTGCTTCTTCTATTGCTTGGAAAGCTATGCTCTTCTCTTTCCTTACTACAGGTGAAGTCCTTTGTTCAGCTTCCCTTATTTTGATGAGCTGCTCATAAGATTTGAGCTACCCCAACAAGGTCTCTGTTGTAATCTCATTTAAGCTTCTGACTTCTTTGATTGGCCAGATCCTTGAATCCCATGTTCTAGGGAAACACATGAGGATCTTATCATTAACTTCTATCAATGTGATGTCCTTCTCCAAGGTCTTCAGTTCATTAATAATGAGACTGAGCCTTATATACATTTTAGTTATAGATTCAGATTCTTCCTTTTTGAAGTTCTCATATTGAGAGATGAGGTGTGATCTTCTGTCTTTTTTTCTCATCAGCAGATTCAACAACCATTGAATTGAGGGAGTCCTAGATAGCTATAGCTGAGGTGCATTCAGTAACCTTTTGGAAGATGTCATCTGACATTATTTGAGCTAAGATGTTCATTGCTTTGGCATCAATAATTTTAGCTTTCTTCTAGGTTTCTGTCCATTCTGGAGGTGGTACAACACGTGTTCTAGTTGTTGCCAATGGTTGAGGTGGACCTGTCAAAATAGAGTTGTAGATATCTTCATCAATAAAGTTCATGTATAACCTAATCCTTGCCTTCCATAGTGCAAACTTATTTAGGTTGCACACAGGAGGTCTAGTGCTTGAATATTCCTTATTTTGTGTCATGATAAATTTTTAGATAAAAATAAAATCTATCAGATCTTATGGTTCAGGTGTTAGCCAATAAAACCAAAGAACCTGCCCTCAGATACCAATTGAAAGTGAGGGATAGATCTACTTTTCATTACAAGGGGGTGGATAGTGTATATTAAAAACTTTAATTTATTTTTATAGCGGATTAAAAGTAGTGGTATATATATAGAGAGAGAGAATAATCACAATACACAAATAAGAAGAATAACAATCACAAATGACACAAGGAATTTTATAGTTGTTCCCCAATAAATCTGGGTACATCCACTCTTCTACCACCTAGGTAGGAATCCACTACAGGTTTTTCATCAGGTGCCCTGCCACCAGAAGATCTATTTTCTAAGAGAGATCTAGCAACACTTTGAGTTTTTGATCAGGTGCCCAAAAACTAAGTATAAGTCTTTTGATCATGTGACTTAGGAATCAAAAGATAACTTTTGAAGTGAGTTAAAAACCCTGTACACAGTTTATGAAATAAACTAAAAGAAAGGATGTTGTCCTCTCTGTCAAGAGTCTCTAAGAAGACTAAGTGAATTGATGATGCAAAAAGCTCCCCCTAATTTGTGTAGAGATCACGATCAGGCGAGGGAGACTTTTCTTCAGGGTGTAGGCCTTCAAGAATATTGTTTCTCTGCAGTTGAAATTTCAGACTGATGTTAAATTGTTTGTCTCTTGGTGAGTCAGAAGCAAGTTATCCAAAATCTCTATGTGTGTCTCAGTCAGTAACCCCAAAATCCATTCTATAATTACCAGCAATTTTCTGAATATATATTCTTTGAGAAGAATTCAAATATTTGATTTTTAAAACCATTCTTTGAAACGTTTGTAGAATCTCTGAGGATTTATACCGGCTAGATTCAAATATTTGTAATAAAACCATTCCTTAACTGCCCTAGTAAGTAATTAGAATAATAACTTTATGATAATTCCATATTTAATGCTGCCAAAAATGGCTATATTCATTAAGAATATTTAGAATTAAATTCCAGAGTATAACTGACTGAAATTAAGCCTAAAATTAATCTGCCTCTGAATAAATATAACTACCTAAACACTGCAAAGAATTAGTCGAACTGAACCTTAAAATCGTCAATTAGGGCCTGGAGTTCGTCGAGCTAAATATATCATTCATTGAACTGAGCTTGGCTGTCGTCGAGCTACGGTACAGAGTTGAGGACAGAGTTCGTCTATCGAAACTCAGCTTTCATCAAGCTAAACTCAGAGGTAGAACTCTGAGTTCATTGAGTTGAGCTCAGCGATCGTCGAACTGCGCTTAGCTTTCATCAAACTGAATTCTTCATTCGTCTAACTGCATTTCTCTAGAGTTCTTCTGAAGTAACAACCCCGGAAAGAATGACCTATGATCCTAGATTATACATATTGGGTCAAACTAATCATGCTAAACAAATGATAGTGATCCTAGCCCAAATTAGTAAGAGGTTTCCAACATCTAGCGCAAGCGGTAGGTCTAGCGTGTGACAGTAGGTTGCATAAGTTGATGTTCTTGGTCTTTTTATACCTAAAAACCTGCACACTATAAACACATAGCACATATGATCAAATACACACTAAGATCTGATATTCTCAAATCAAGAGATGTGGAACGCATGTTCCAACATTATCCATTGCTTCCTTAACTTTCTTCTTATTTTCCTCTTTGGTAGTGGCCTTATTCGCCGCTCCTTGCTCTTCTCGCTTCTTTTTCTCAGCCGCAACCTTATTCACTGCCTCATCATCATCTTGATTTTCTTTTCAGTGGCGACCTTATCCTCCACATATTTTTCTCCTTCTTTCCCTTATCTTCGACGACCTTATCTGCAGCCTCCTCCTCCTTTTCCCTTTTCTCCTCAGCAACCTTATCTGCCATCACATTTTCCTCTTTCTTTCTTTTCTCCTCAACAGCCTTTTTCTGCTGCCTCTTCCCCTTTCTTCTTCTTCCCCTTAGCAGCGGCCTTATTTGTTGGTTTCTCTTCTTTTCCCCACTTCTTCTCAGCAGTGGCCTTATTCATTGTATCTCTTTTCTCAATTTTTTTCTCTTTATTTCCATTGTATGTTTCCTCCTCTTCCTTATTTTTATCGAGAATTCTCACTCCCTCTTCCTTCCTATTCTCTCTTCCTCTTTCTCGTCCTCTGCATCCTTGTCTATCACAAAGCTTATTGCTCTCTTGGCTCCTTCAGTCAAGATTAAGGTTTTCACTGCCTTCATGTCTTGCAACTTCTCGATGCCCCTCCTAACCTGATGATTTCATACAACGCAACCCTCCAATTGCTATCCATTTTAGCATTCAATAAGAGAGTCGCCTAACTGGTCGTCTCCAACTGACTCTTTTTTAGGTCAACCACGATAGAAAGAATTATATCAGAGAATTTGCCTTCTATTGTGATGAGCCTACTTGCATTTGTTGGATCTGGACTAACTATAGAGATGGTAGCATCCTTGCCATCGCCATTCAGATTCAGATAATCTAACATATCTTGGTCACAAACAGTAGCTTTTAAAAATTCAGAAGAACTTGCAGGAAGAGCTAGAACTACAGAAATAGATCGAGTTCTCACCTTGACCGACAATGGTTTCTCTGCATTACCTCCTGAATATAGAAGGGTTCTTGTCTAGGGAATAATCTTCTAAGCATGGACCAACATTGCAGAGTCTTTACTTTCTTTGCCTTCTTTCCCTTGGAAGGGTCATCGCTTGATGGGGAATCAGGAGGCTTCAGCTTGGCCATAAGGTCGCCATGACGTGAAAACTTGTCCATTTTAAGGGTACTTGGGCTACAGAATAAGATTCTGATAGAAATCAAATGAACAAAAAACAACCCAGCCACAAGTTTTTATTGGCTCAAGGAAAGTTCAAAGAAAGAAATGGTTCTCTCCGATTGTAATTTTCCTGAAATCCTACGATTTGGTAAAATGTGGGGATAACTGTTTTGATATTTTACCCAATCCGTATTCTCGGGAAGAAGAAAGATGTGAGTTCTCGCAGTAAGGGTTCTCGATAATAGTGGCAAGTTCTTGAAGATAATGTTCTTGAAAGTCTTTATTCAAGGGTAGGTAAACACCTAGAGGGGGTGGATGAATAGGTTTGTTTTGGCACTATTAAATCTTTTATAGTTATGAGCTTAGTGTGTGTTAGAGTTAGTTGTTAGCTTTTAAGAATCACAACAACACACAAGATTTTTTAGCGGTTCCCCTATCTAGGGTACATCCACTTTCCCCCTCCAACTATATAGTAGTGAGCTAGATTCGGTTACCTTTACCTATATACTCAACTCCTTGAGCTTACACCCCAGATCCCTCAAGATCTTACAACTCAGAGTGAATCTCAATCCTACAACTCAGACTAAAAATAGTCCTACCTCAAGCACAACAGCCCTAAACTCAGAGTTAAGAAACTCCTACCTCAGGCTTGCAGCCCTGCACTCAGATATACACCAGATCTCCTACCTCAGATCCCTCAGGATCCTACCCAAGATCCACTTCTGGATCCTAACCACTCAGAGATAGTATCTCCAACTACCCAACCTTTATAATACAGGATTACAACAAAGATCACACAGTGATCCTATAGTTTGAGTAAAGTTGTTTTGGTGATTGACTCCAGAGAAATAAACCTCTGAGTCAACTTCCTAGACTATGTAGAAATAGCCCTAACTCTTCACAGCAACAAGAAATTAAATCTTCAAAGTTGATCAGCTTGTGCTGAGAAGAACTGTTGCATAGTTGTACTCCTGTAAGCTTGAGTATATCTGAGTTGAATGCATCAACCTTGAAGAAGAACAACAACAATATAAGGTGATCTGCTAACTAACTCTAGCATAAAATTAGGGTTTGAGTTCTTGCTGAAGTCTATCTAGAGTTTTTGATTTCAACCACTTTATCCAACAAAAATAATAATCTGTGTTGAACTCCCTCAAACGACTCTATTTTACTTTCTCTATTTTGACTTTTATATTCCTCAGTGCAATGGCTCTTTGATCCATATGGGTAAGTGGTATGAGCAGTTGTAAAGTAGCTTTACCATTAACTGCACTACAAAAGGCATGCAGTGCCTTTTTGTCTTTTAGCACTCAAAACCGCTTCATTTGAATTTGGGATGACGCATGACTCAGTGTATGTGGACTTAACAACTTTTACCATACAGTCTACATAGGTGTTGAGTGAAGTCTTATGACTCAACGCATAAAGGAGTTGAGTGATACCTTGAGACTCAACGCATCTGAACTTTAAATTTTAACTATTGAAGCGTTGAGTCGTAAGTATTCACTTAATGCAAACACACTTAGCTGAATAACTGTCTAACTTCTGACGCATTGAGTGACCCTTCATCGCTCAACACCATTGCCTTTGACACCCTAACTGATAAGATGTTGAGTGAACCTTCATCACTCAATGCATTTGTAATTAACAAAGTTCTTATGCTTGATGGCATTGAGTGAACCTTCTTCACTCAACGCATTTGTACTTGGCAGTTATCCTGACTAAAGGCCTTGAGTGAATTTTCTACACTCAACGCTTCTAGACTTAGCTTCTTTCTTTGATAGGGCACTGAGTGAGCCTTCTTCACTCAATGCTTCTATACTCGGATAGATTTTCTTTGAGTAGGCATTGAGTGAATGGCTTTCACTCAACGCTTCTAGACTTAGCCAGATTTGAGTCCAGCTCCACTTAGGCTTTGAATGTCTGAACTTCTGTCAATGCTTTTAGGCCTCTAACATTGATTGATGAGTACTCACTCAATGCTTCTGAACTTAGGCAAATTTCTTCCTCTCTGTAGTATCATGTCTTGAGTCCAACCAAACGTCTGACCCTATATCAACCTGTCTAATTAATGAACAGAGGATAACATGTATACATTGAACTTTAACATATATCAAATACAAACATATGTATACTATTGACTTGCGGGTCTTCTTCAAATCTGGGACATTGAGATCAATGGACCCAACAATCTCCTCTTTTTTGAAGAAATCAGAACCCTAGTCAATGATATACACTAACTCATAGAAAAGATAAATTCACAGAATTGAAGAGCAGGAAATAGCACACAACCAAAATTTGAGTAACACAAAATTTGATAATTATAAACAAAAATGTGTGTCAACAATAATGTTTCATATCCCTAAGTCCCTAAGGAACCAATTATAAATATCATTGTTAGGCATTAGGTTCCTTAATGACTATGCCTCTGTTAGGCCTTTTAGCAGCCTTCTCCTCAGCTTCAATCCTCTTTTGCCTTTGACTTTCAAAGTAGTTGTACGGCTTTGCAAAATATTTGCTAGGCTTTGAGTGTCTGACTGCACAGTACCAACCATCTTATCCTTTCTGAACTTTCTTCTGATCTCTTCATTTATTTTATATTTAGCTCATTTCATGGAGCTGCACAGTTTACTTCTTTCAGTTTTGTTTTCTTTAATGTGATCCCAGGTAGCCAAAATAATAGTCCTGGATTGAGGACTCTATAATTGAAAATCAAGCTTAGACTCCATCTCTTCTCTATGTCTCTTCTAGCTCTGTTTGATCTCAACATCTTCCTCAGCAGTAGCCTTGCCTTTGTTCTTAGCTAGTTATTGAGTTGTGGGGCTGAAGGTTGGAACATTTCCATCAATTATTTCAGCTTCATCACCATCTGTTTGACCTTTAGGAGCAGGGACATGAGCAGGAATATCATTATATACAAAAGGCACTAGGCCCAACGATCCTTTGATAACATTTGAAGTCCAAATAGTATTTTTTGTACTGTCTTTAATCATTGATTTCTCCCCCTTTAAGACTTCTTTAGTTATGACTGTAGTCACGGAGTCCTTGGTAGAGAAAATCTTTTCAGCCAAATAATTAACACCTTTGGTAACTAGATTCTTAATTTCTAGCATGTGGTCATCTAAATACTGGGCGCAAGCATCCGTTCTTTTCTCTAGAATGATCTTGTTTTCTTCCATGATTTACTTTTGTATTGTATGAACCATTTCCATGTTTCCTGAGGTGATGTTTGATTCTCTATGATGTCATTTTGCATTTGTCTAATCTCATCGAGCTTTTCTTCAGTATAAGTAACAGCTGGAGCAACTCTTTTGAAGAATGCAATAATGTTGGCCTTGAGCAGATTTACCTCAAATTGTATAGATTTGATCTCAGTGGATAGATCTTGTCTCAATTCCTTGATAGAGTCATCCACATAGTGTTCTATTTGACTCCTCTAGTCATCTAGTAGGCTTTTCAATTGAGCTAGGATGGGGGAAGATATAACATCATCCTGTTGAGATGCCCTTTGGAAGAAGACATCTTCAACATTCCTCCTTAAATATCCTCTGCCATCTGAATCAGCCTCTACAAACTCTGAGTAGTGATCAGGAATATCATTAGCAGGCTCATCAACCTCAGATATTTTAATAACAATTTTAGTTTTTAGAGTAAGGAGCTCTGTATGAATCTCCCCCTCAACCTCAGCAATATCCATATCCACTTGCTGAACATCAATAACAATGTTGTGGACATCTTCTTGCACTAGTACTGGAGCCTTCTCCCCCTCAACTTGAGTACTAGAGGGCAGCAGTTAATATTCAACTAGAATCTGACCTATTCTTTCTTGTAGGTTATCCAGGAAAGAGTCAATCTGGTCTTGTAGACCAGAAAAAGATTGTCCTTGCTCCCCCTCAGTAGGAGTATCCACTCTGAGAGTCTCATCCTCAATCTTTGTATAAATTCTATCTACAATAACACCAACTAATTTCTTAGTAGGTTATATTGGAGTGTCTTCGGATTGAGAAACACTGCTTGGTAGAGTTCTGGTAGCAGGTTCTAATGGCAAAGACACCTGAGCACTCATATCTCACCTCAGTATTTCCGCAACATTTGAATTTTGTTTGACTTTTGACTTTGCTGACGTCAGCATGACTCAACATCTGTGGACTTAGACAAAATTCAATCATTAGTACTAAAGGCGTTAAGTGAGTAGGAATCACTCAGCGCCACAACACTTAGACAAAATTCTATCTGTCTAGGTATTGAGCTCAAAGAACTCCGAGCTCTGTTCGACGAACGACAATCCTAGCTCGACAAGAGCATACAAATCAGTTCGACAAACCGCGGGCTCAGTTCGACGAACGCTGAGTTCAGTTCGACGAACACTAGGCTCAGTTCGACGAATATTGAGCTCAATTCGACGAATCTGAGCTTGACCAAAGCCAAGCTAACCATGCATTTGGACTTGGCCAAAATTCTGCTTCAAGGCATTGAGACCATCGAGAGCGTTGAGAGAGCTTTCCTAACTCAACGCTTTTTGTCTTAGCAAAACTTTTTGTGCCTTGGCGTTGAGAGAGTAAGCTCCACTCAACGCCAAACTACTTAACAAAATTTATGTTATCTGGCATTGAGAGAGTAAGCTACACTAAATGCCTTTTGCCTTGGCGTTGAGAGAGTAAGATCCACTCAATGCCAAACTACTTAACAGAATTTTTCTGTTATCTAGCGTTGAGTGAGTAAACTACACTCAACGCCTGTGGACTTATTCAAATTTTTGCTCAACATTTTTGTGGAGTTGACTGGCATATCAACACTCAACTCTTTGAGTTGTATGACGTTGAGTGAGTAGACCGCACTCAACGCTTGTGGACTTGGCCATATTTTTAGCCAATTTTTCTAGGCTTAGACTGACTCAGCCTGACTCACAGCTTTTTGCTGTATGGCATTGAGTGAGTAGACTACACTCAATGCTTTTGTACTTAGCCATCTTTTTTGGCTATCTTTCAGTTAAGCTGAGATAGTCTCAACATCTCAGCTGTATATGGCATTGAGTGAGTAGACTATACTCAATGCTTCTGTACTTAGGCAAATTTCTACTAAATAATTATTGAATCCATACCTCTGGCATTGAGTGAGCTTGCTTCACTAAACGAATGTGGACTTAGTCTATTTTTGTGTTATATTCAGCAACCACTTCTTGTGTCCACATTACCAATCAATATGATATGGAGTAACCTGCACTCAAGAACTCAAATGCACATCAAATACATTTGATGTGTATGACATTGACCTATTTGACTTCTCACAAATCAGGGACATTGGGAACAATGGACCCAAGACCTACTGCTTGTCAACATGACCTCTTGCTCACTTGACCTTTTGATCAGACACTTATCCTTGTGGAAGACAATGACATAATCAATATCACAGAGTTGGCTTATGCTAATCAGATTTTGTAGTAATCCTTCCATATAAGATACTTTTGTAATAAATACTTTGCCATTTGTAATCATAGCATAGCCTTTGGTAACTCCTCCATCTGAACCTGCAAAGATGACTTTAGCTCCATTCCTCATTGGAGTATAATGCTTTAGATGACTCCTTGCTCTAGTCATATGTCTGGAACAACCACTGTCCAAGTACCAAATTGGCATCTGATGGGTACTTGGACTTACCTGCAATTACAAGGTTAATTTACCTTAGGAACCCAAAATGGTTTGGGTCCTTGGTTCATGTTAGCTTGAAAATGGCTAAATATATTACCAGCAGCCCTGACAGGAAGACTCATCCTTGCCCTTGGCACACTTGGGTTGTGCCAACAGTCTATGTCATAGTCACCCACCTTGCCATAACACCAACAATCATGGATATTGTATCTCCTCCTTTGAACAACCTTTGATGTGAGTAAGACATCAGTCTTTATCTATTCAGAAGAGAGAGCAACAGTCTTCTTCATATTCCTTTCAGCAAGAATTTGACTGAAGGTAAGTATGTTTGTAGGTACACTTGGTTTATTCTGATTTACACCAACAGATGTTTTCTTTGCATCTGATATGGTGTTGATGGCTTCAGAAATGTCCAAGTAAGACTTACCTGTAGTCTTGCTCACATCCTCACTCTTGCCAAAAGGAACTTGGGGGGTGACCACTGCCTTACCCTTAAGAGTGGGTGCAGGAGAACCAAACACAAATGGTTCATGATGGGCTATTTGAATTTTCTCACGGGGAGCCTTTAATGCACTCAAACGCACCCTTTCTTCTTTCATTGGAAGTAACATTAAAGCTCTTACAAGAAGAATTTTCATTCTTCTAGTGACCATACATATAGTTATGGTCATACATGTTAGAAGAGAGAATATCCTTCTGAAAGGTGGTCTGAGGCACAACTGTAGCCATGCCTTTCCTTTGGAATGAGCAACTCTTGTATTCCACTTGAACCCCAAGCCCCTTTTATTATTTTGAGATGATAAAGAGTCAATCAGTGGCAGCACTAGCTTGGGCTTAAAAAACTTAGCCACTAGCATCCTCTCTTTGAGGAGCTTCTCTTCAAGATCATTAATTATCTTGTTGTTCTGGCTAATGGTGCCTATTTGGATGATTGAGATTGTCTTCAGCTGAATGACTTCACTCCTCATTTGGGCTAGCACAAAGGCTAACTCATATTTAAAGGAGTTAGTTTGCTGCAGTGAAGCAATCTCATCAGCTTGTCTCTTGACAGGCTTCTTGCTCTTCTTCAGAGCTTCCAGGATAGTACCATACTTGTCAATTAATTGATTGGCATTTTCATCAGATTCCGATTTATCATCCCCACTCGATGAAGTGGATGCCTCAGATTCTGAGCCAATCTCATAAACATAGGGAGAGTTTGGAAGAGAGAATATCTCATTAGGAACATAACAGTCTTGATTGGTCTTCAGTCAAGTCAATGTGGCTGAATTCTTCATTATCTTAACAATCACTATCAACAAAGGATAGTGGTGCCCTGATGCCTATTATGTTAGTAAGAAGATCAACCTTCTCTTCAATATAGATGAGACAATTATATGCCTCTTCTTCTTATTCTGATTCTGAAGACTCAGAATCACTATCTGACAAGCAGGATTTCTTCTTGGCCAAGAAGCTCTTCACAGCCTTCTTGTCCTTATGATGTTTCTTGTCATCTGATTTCTTATTCTCCTTCCTATTGATTAGACAGTCAACAATGACATGTCCAGATCTGTTGCAACAATAACAAACAACGTTAGTCTTTAAATGTTTGTTTTATTTAGAATCATACCTTTCTATAGAGGGGTCTTTTCTGGACTTCTCCATGTTGGTATATGGCTTTCAGGAGCTAGAGCTAGAAAAGACCTTATTCTTCCACTATCTTCTCCTACTAAACATCTTCGTGAACTGTCTAGAGAACAAGATAATTTCTTCATCAGACAGTTCATTGCCTAAGGTGTTGGGATCTGAGCACTCTGACTCAGTAACTCTCCTTGGTGGAGAATGAATCTTTTCCCTACACTTTCTTGTAGTTTCAGCTCTGAAGATCATATTCTTCTCTCTGTTGAGAGTTCTGGCAACATCTTCTTCTGCCCTTCTAGAGTTCAGCTGCAGCTCATGAGATAGTAGCTTCCCAAACAGGTTTTTTGGCAGAGTGTTGGACAGGTTGCCAACCTCCCTGATGGCACAAATCTTGGTATCTCATTCCTTGTTGATGGGTCTCAAGAACTTGCCATTCAACTCATATCATGTGAACTATCTACCAGAGGTGATCAAACTATTCACAATCTTGAAAAATATTTCATAGCATTCAGCTATGGAATCCTTCTTGCCTTGCTTGAATGCCTCATATTGCTGGTTTATGAGGGATTTCCTTTCATCCCTTACCTCATATATCCCTTCCATATACACAATCAAAGATTCTCACATCTTCTTAGTTATCCTATAGTAGACCAAGTTCTGGAATGTATAATCATCTATGACACTTACAATAATATTCAGAGCCCTCTTGTCCATAGTTGCCAAAATTACGTCATCCTTGACCATCTCAGTGTATTTTCTTAGGAGTCTGGACATTGACATCTATAGTAGAGACCTTTATGGGAGTGAAAGGTCCCTCTTGAATAGTTATGTATATCCTAGGGTCTGAGGATTCCATGATCAGCCTCACCGTCTCCTTTCAGATCCCAAAATTATCCCTCCTATAAATAAGAAGTTTTATAGAACCCAACTCCTTGTGGTTCTCACCTGAAGCCATGAAGATAATCTTCTACTACCCTTAGAGATCTTGTTCAGACTGTTAAGTCCTTTTTGAACAACATTCCTCTGATACCACTTGAAAGTCTTTTTTCAAGGGTAGCTAAACACCTAGAGGGGGGTGAATAGGTTTGTTTTGGCACTATTAAATCTTTTAGAGTTATGAGCTTGGTGTGCATTAGAGTAAGTTGTTAGCTTTCAAGAATCATAACAACACATAAGATTTTATAGTGGTTCCTCTATCTAGGGTACATCCATTTTCCCCCTCCAACTACCTAGCAGTGAGCTATATTTAGTTACCTTCACCTATATCCTCAACTCCTTGAGCTTACACCTCAGATCCCTCAGGATCCTACAACTCAGAGTGACTATCACTCTTACAACTCAGACTGAAAACAATCTTACCTCAGGAACAGCGGCCCTATACTCAGAGTTAAGTAACTCCTACCTCAGGCTCAACAACTGTTGAAGTTGGTGACCGGGCGGTCTGTCTTGGCGGGTTGAAGATCGTGCGGTCTGGCGGTTTGTCTCAGCCGGCTTGGAGATCGGGCGGTCTAGCGGTCTTCACAGGCAATCTCTCTTCTTCTCTTGCGGTAGCCGTGCGGTTAGCCCTTCTGTCTAACCGAGCGGCTTGTGCGGTTTGTTTTGTATAGTCCGCTTAGTCCTGTAAATTTTTAGTCTCACATCTCTTATTTGTATTCTCTCATCTCTCCTCCATTCTATATAAGGGAGGACATACCTTTGTAATAGATACCTTTTTCGGATAATAAAGTTCAGTTTAAAACCATTTCGGTTTGTTTTTGTTCGGTTATTACATGGTATCAGAGGACTCGATCTACTCCTCCTGATTCTGTGTCTTTCTGTCCGCGCGGCTTGTCGCGCCGGTTTGCTCCCTGTCCGCGCGGCCTCTTCCTCTCCTTATTACTGCCCTCAGTGTGCGCGACTTTTGTTCTAAGTCGTCGCCTCTTTTCGCAGCGACCTGTTTTGTCCTGCTTTTGTTCGCGCGGCCTGTCCTCTAGCCGTTCGACTTCTTCCCCTCTGTTTGTGTCTGCAGCTTGGTCGTGGCTTTTCTGGCCGCTGGTTTTCTCCCCTTGTGACTGCTGCAGCCCTTCTTTCTCCTATCGTCGCAGCGACTTGTTTTGTCCTGCTTCTGTTCGCGCGGCCTGTCCTCTAGCCGTTCGACTTCTTCCCCTCTGTTTGTGTCTGCAGCTTGGTCGTGGCTTTTCTGGCCGCTGGTTTTCTCCCCCTTGTGACCGCTGCCGCCCTTCCTTCTCCCATCTGTGCGGTTTATTGCCTAACTGAAAGTCCACCTAGTGTCAACTATGTTCACCTATGGGGGGGGGGGGGAATAGGTGACGTGCAGCGTTTTTGCGGATTTTAAGAATGTACCTGCACAATAAAAATAAATAGTACAGCACACAGAATACACAAGCTATTTATAGTGGTTCCCCGACTTGGGTACATCCACTTTCCCCCTTCGACATATCTCCCAACAAGGGACGACTCGGTCTCTTCACCAACAGGATTGAAATTCAATCCTTGCACTATCGGAAGGAACCCTTCCACACGTAGGAGTCAACACTCCCACAACACGGGTTGCACCCAAGCCTTACAACACGGAACAAACGTTCCTTTACAACAAAAATAAAATAGAATGTACAAGAGATACAAACTACGTTTGGAGACAAGGGTGTCCCTCTTTGTTGACGACATGTTCTTGAGGTCCACAAAGAGTACACGACCCTAGATCTCTCTTGGAGAGGATCTCCCCGGAGCCGGCGGCGGCAAGATGGGCGGCGGCACGGTTCACGGGTTCGGCGGCGACGACGATGTGCGGCTGCTGTTCTTTAGAGATCCAAACTTCGTAGCGGAGCTAGCTAGGTCTACCAACGGTCACACGAGGATCGGTCGTCTCGATCGATTCGGACGGGGAAGTTTTTCCCGATCAACAAATCGAGAGACAAGGGATCTCTGGATAGACACATGAGACACTAAGCTTGGCTAAGCTTCTGTCGTTGGAAGATCAGGAAGAAATCTCGATCAAAAGCGGCGACCAACTTGCTCGAGCGACGATGGCGGCGGCGGAGCGGAACTCGCGATTTTAGGGTTTTTCCGTGCTCGGCTTCTTTCTGTGTATTTTATTCCATGGTTCTGTTGTTCAAAAATAATCCCGTATTTATACTGTAGACAACTCAATATGACCGTTGAGGGACCCACAAGGAGAATCCCCAAATCCCGGTCCAGAACATCGACAGCGGCAGAATCCGGTTCAGGAATTTCCAGAAAAAAAAGCCAAGTCAAAATCGGCGAGAATCGAAAGTGAATCTCGTCGAGTCGTCGAGAATCAAAGGTGATTCTCGACGACTCGACGAGAATCACAGATGATTCTCGTCGAATTTGACTTGGTTGCACGCACTGATTCAGCCTGGGTCGAGACGGCGAGAATCAGCCAGTGATTCTCGACGATTCGGCGAGAATCACTAGTGATTCTCGCCGAATCGAGAATCACTAGTGATTCTCGTCGATTCTTACTTAGAATCAGAGTTGCTTGCTTCGAAGTGTAGTTGGATCGAGTCGGCGAGAATCAGCCACTGATTCTCGACGATTCGGCGAGAATCACTTGGCGATTCTCGTCGATTTTCACTTAGACGAGTTTTCGTCTTTCCACCCATGATGAGCTCCTTGACCCATCCTTGCTCCTTGTCTGCTCTTGCAAGATTACAGCCCTGTACTTGAAAGTAAGTGCACTCCAATAGAGAGAGTACACGTAGGCCAACACACTGATCTGCTCAACGAGGGATTACGTCGTGCAGACCCGTGTATATTGACCTACTGCACCCTGACATTGGTGTGCACTTAGCGTGGAATAACTACAAGCACAACTTGAAATAATTTGTCAAAAACATTACCTATTTACCTTAGCTTGTTCAGGGGCTTCTTCTAATCAGGTACGTGGTGGATACAATACCCAACAATCTCCCCCTATTTGAAGAAGCTTAAACCCTACAAGCTAAGGTGAATAAAGCGTATAGGAATGAAAATCATAAACTTGAAATTGAGTTATTCATGACCAGTACCAATTTCTTGAGAGCAAGCTTGGAGCCACCTTAGCCGTAGCCGAGAGGGTAATCTCCCCCTTTTCGGCTTCTGCAAATCGGGGTCGGTAGCATTTGACCCCGTGCTCCCCCTCAGGTCTTGCTCCTATGCTCATACTTGAGTATCTTGCTCCCCCTCAGTTCTTGCGCCTGTGCTTATCTTGAGTACCTGCAGAGGCTCCCTCTAGATGCATGATCCTGGAGCTTCGGTGGTCTTCATTCCTCATAATTTAGCATTCCCAATTCAGTTTTGAAGAGACTGAACTTGGCTTCATCTAAGGGCTTTGTGAATATATCTGCAATCTGCTTGTCCGTGGGGACATAACAGAGAGAAATGTCCTTGTTCTCCACGTGCTCCCGAATGAAGTGGTAGCGCACTTCAATATGCTTCATTCTGCTGTGTGAGACCGGATTGTTGGCAATGGCAATTGCACTAGAGGAGTCGCAGTACATTGGTATTTCCTTGAACTGAAGGTCGTAGTCAGCTAACTGGTTTCTGATCCATAGGAGCTGTGCGCAACAGCTGTCTGCCAAGATGTACTCAGACTCTGCTGTGGAGGTAGCTACACAATTCTGCTTCTTGCTGTTCCATGAGATAAGCCTTCTTCCGAGGAATTGACACGTCCCGGAAGTGCTTTTCCTGTCATCCCTACTCCCTGCAAAATCAGCATCTGAAAAACCTATTAGCTCGACATCATTGTTTCTCGGGTACCACAAGCCAAGATTGGGAGTACCTTTAAGGTATCTTAGAATTCGCTTTGCAGCGACATAGTGAGATTCCTTAGTGTTCACCTGATATCTGGCACAGACACATGTGAAGAACATGATATCCGGTCTACTGGCAGTAAGATAGAGCAGGGATCCAATGATGCTTCTGTATTTGGTTTCATCGAAAGGTTTACCTTTCTCATCCTTATCCAAAGACATAGTGGATCCCATTGGAGTCCTCATAGAGGTTGCACTCTCCATACCGAATTTCTTAAGGAGTTCATTTGTGAACTTCGTCTGAGAGATGAAGATTCCATCCTCAGACTGTTTCACTTGAAGTCCCAAGAAATACTTGAGCTCTCCCATACTGCTCATTTCAAACTTTCCTTGCATAAGTTTAGAAAACTTTTTGCAAAGATTGTTGTCCGTTGAGCCGAATATTATGTCATCGACATAGATTTGCACCAGCAAAATCTTGCCTTTGACTTCCCTGAGAAACAATGTTTTATCTATTTTACCTCTAGAGAACTTGTTCTCAAGAAGAAAATTAGATAAAGTATCATACCAAGCTCGTGGAGCTTGTTTTAACCCATATAAAGCTTTATTAAGAAAATAGACATGATTGGGAAAAGTAGGATCGACAAAACCTGGGGGTTGAGCGACGTATACTTCCTCTTTCAGGTCTCCATTCAGGAATGCTGATTTCACATCCATTTGATAAACTGTGAATCCTTTGTGCGAAGCATACGCCAGGAACAATCTGATTGCCTCGAGCCTTGCTACTGGTGCGAAGGTCTGGTCGAAGTCAATCCCCTCCTCCTGTCTGTAACCTTGGGCCACCAGCCTTGCCTTGTTCTTTATGATGACACCATGTTCATCCAGCTTGTTTCTGAAGATCCACTTGGTGCCAATCACATTCTACTTGTATGGTCTGGGAACTAGCGTCCAAACGTTGCAACGTTTGAATTGATGTAGTTCATCTTGCATGGCCAGAATCCATGCCGCATCCTTGTTCGCCTCGTCGAACCTCTTTGGCTCAACCTGTGACAGGAAGCTAAGATGCAATACTTCGTTAATAGTACCTCTTCGAGTTCTGACACCGACACGAGGATCTCCGATGATCTGATCTCTAGGATGATCCCTCACGTGCCGGAGCTCTAGAAGTCTGGCGTCTGGAGCTTCGACTACTTCTTGGGCTTCTCTTTCTTCTAAGAGATTTGTTCCATTATGATCTTCAACATTTTCAGATGACGTGGAGGTGGAAACTTTGACGTACTTAGGAGTGTCATCTTTAGCGGTCTCATCCAGACTCAACTGTTCAAGTCGTGCACCTGCATCTTCAAGAATACCACTGGAAGAATTGCTGTTAAGCAAACTTCCTTCATCAAATACAACATTTATTGATTCTTCTACCACTAGGTTTTCTTATTGAAGACCCTATATGCCCGACTGTGGGAACTATAGCCCATGAATATGCCTTCGAAGCATTTTTCACCAAATTTAGTACGCGGGTACTTCCCATTATTCAGTACATAGCATCTGCAACCAAAAATCCTCAAGTAGGCCATGGTTGGTTTCCTGCCTTTCAGTAGCTCGTAAGGCGTCTTACGATGATGCTTGTTGATCAATGCTCGGTTTTGTACATGACAAGACGTATTGACAGCCTCTGCCCAGAAGTATTCCGGGGAGAAGCGTCTTTCAACATTGTCGTGCAGGCTTCAATGAGAGTTCTATTTCTCCTTTCCGCAACTCCATTTTGCTGAGGAGTGCGCGGGGAGGAAAACTCATGAAAGATACCTTGTTCTTCACAAAATTCTGTCATAGCACCAGATTCAAATTATGTTCCATGGTCACTTCTGATTTTGACCACTGAGCAGTTAAATTCGTTCTGAACCTGCTTGACAAAACTAGTGAAGATGTCAAACGTATCTGACTTTCGTTTCAAAAAGAACACCCATGTAAACCGAGAATTATCATCAACTATCACTAGTGTATAGGACTTGCCTCCCAAGCTATGAACTTGCATTGGACCAAACAAGTCCATATGTAAGAGGTAAAGACATCGGGAAGAGTCTTTGTCAGCGATGCACTTAAAGGTAGCCCGAGTCTGTTTGCCCATCTGGCATGCAGGACAGGGGCTATCTTTGATGCACTTGATACTGGGAGCATCCCTTACTAAGTTCTTAGAAAACAGCATACTAATTGTCTTGAAATTAATATGTGCCAATCTCTTGTGCCATTGATCACAAAGAGACGCACTGCCTGTTGCCACAAGGCATACGGGGGTAGATGAATCTACACTGAGAAAATCTAAGCAGAAGATATTTCTGCTCCTAATGCCTGACAATACCGTCTCAGAAGAGGTACGTGAAATTATCAGACATTTATCCTTGCAGAACTTAACGTCATAACCTTTATCACATAACTGACTTACACTGATCAGGTTATGGTTTAACCCTTCAACATAAGCCACGTCGGTGATAGAGATTATACCGTTGGAAATCATACCGTAACCTCTAGTGACTCCTCGATCTGACCCTCCAAAGATGACTTTGGGTCCATTCTCGACTGGAGTGTAATCACGCAGCAGGCTTCTTGTCCCAGTCATATGCCGGGAGCATCCACTGTCCAAATACCAGATCGGCGTTTTGGTGGCCTTTGGACATTCCTGCAAAACAAAATTAATTTGCCTTAGGAACCCAATCGAACTTGGGTCCTAGATTCCTGGTTAGCACACTCCCCCTCGGTTGGTTAACCCTACGAGTGGTCGGCCTCGCAGTGCTAACATAGGGAGTCTCGTAATACCTTGGATTAAACCAACAATCCACGACAAAGTGACCGACTTTGCCACAGCACCAACAGTCGAATCTGTTGTACCTCTTCCTAGGCTCCTGCCTTACCCTTGGAATGGTGGGTACAGCTGGGGCCTTGGATCTGGAGGTGGAGGCCTCATGGTGACAGCAGTCACATGACTTCGTCACCTTCTGTATAACAGGCTTGGCTTTTGGTGCCTGCTTTCCATTATGGCCGCTAGAGAATTGACCATAATTTCCCATGTGGATTTCCTCATAAGGTGCCTTGAGGGCACTCTCACCGAAGTTTCGGGGAAAGGTCCAACCATCATATCGGCTCTTTGGCTTTGCAACCGAGGGCCGGAAATGATGACCAAAGGTTGATTCAAAGTCATGTTGGTTGCAAGGAAAGCTAGGCTTTCTGAACGCAACAGGACTAAGAGGAGCCTTACCCTTTTCATCAGCAGAGGCCTTCTTGGCGGCCTTATTCTTCCTCTGGTTCCTATTTCTCCTGGATGAGGAACCAGATACCCCTACATGCCCCAAGCCAGCTCCTTTGGCCTGCGCAGAGAAGGTATCAACGACTGGAAGAACTGTTTTTGGCATAGAGAAGCTCTTGACGATCTTCCTTTCTATCGCAAGTTGTTCTTCCAACTTGTCAACTTCCTCCTGCTTAAGATCAAGGAGCTTTAAAGACTCTGAATGCTTTGAAGTCAGGTCAAGGTGCTCCTGTCGGAGATAAATCAAGCTAGTGACCTCTTCCCTTAGGGATACACACTCACCCTTAAGGAATTTCACTTCCTTCTTCTCAGCCTTCAGTCTCTTACGGCACTCCTCGAAAGTGTTGAGCAGAAGCTCATACTTCTCGAGGAGCTCAGCTTCACGGGCCGAAAGGCTATCCTCAGGTTAATCATCCTGAGACTCAGGATCAGAGTCAGAGTCGGAGAGAGGGGTGTGAGCTTTTACCTTCCCAGTAAATGGGGGACATTCTCCTTCTGAGTCGGAGCAACCCACCAGCCCGAAGTAGGCTTCCTCATCATCACTGGAGTCTGAGAAATCAGACTCACTTAGTGTCTTTGGCCTTCTGGCGATGTAGCTCCGCTCTTTCTTCTTATCTCTAGAGGATTTGTGCTCCTCTCCTTTCCCTTTTTCTCTCTTGCCTTGATAGCAGTCGGCCACGATATGTCCTGGCTTATTGCATCCAAAGCAAATAATGTCAGAAGTGCGATGTTTGTTCGGTTTGGAAGCATACCTGTCAGAAGAATAATTTTTCTTCTGATGCCAGGAGGAGGAGTCGTCTCTCTTTCTTTGATTCCTCATCTTGAGGAACTTCTTGAACTCTCGAGTGATGAGGGAGAAATCCTCCTCCGACAGCTCTGAGCTGGAGGAGCATGGCTCGGAGTCCTCCTCCTCATCCTTTTTCTTGGCACGGTATAAAACCGCACCCTTGCCTTTTCTGGAGTGACTGGCTTTTAGAGCCACAGTCTTTTCTTTGGCTGCAGCCTTCTCTGCTTCTTCTTCTGCTTTCCTGGTGTTCAGCTGAAGCTCATAGGACATCAGCTTCCCAAACAGGATTTGCGGGTCTGTTTCAGCTAGTCTGCCAAACTCTCGGATGGCGCAGATCTTTGTGTCCCATTCCTTAGTAAGGGACCTAAGGAATTTATCATTGAGTTCACCATTGGTGAATACTCTTCCGTATCCTTTGAGGGCATTGACAATCTTGAGGAAGTTCTCGTAGGTGACTCCGATCTCTTCCTTAGGCCCTTGTCTGAAGGCCTCATATTTCTGGTTCAGGAGGGATCTCCGATCATCCCTCACTTCATCCGTGCCCTCCATTAGGATGATCAGGCACTGCCAGATCTCCTGTGCTGTCCTGCAGTTGCTGAAGTTTTGCATCATTGAGTCATCAACCACGCTGACCAGAATGTTTCGTGCCTTCTTATCAAGTTCTACTAGCACCATCTCGTCCTTGTCCATTTCAGAAAGTTTCTTTGGCACTTTCTGGGTAGGATCAATGGTGGATGCATTAGTGGGGACATAAGGTCCCTCCTCCACGATAATGAAGAGTCGAGGATCAACTGTTTGCATGTAGAACCTGATCCTTTCCTTCCAGATAGGAAAGTTGAGCCTGGTGCACACTGGGATCTTGCCTGTGTACTTGAGCCCGTCCATAGTAGATGTTTGTCTTCTTCTTGACACTAGTGGCAGGATTCAACTCAAGGTGTTAACCTTTTTGATGAGTAACCTCGCTTTGATACCACTTGAAAGTCCACCTAGTGTCAACTATGTTCACCTATGGGGGGGGGGGGAATAGGTGACGTGCAGCGTTTTTGCGGATTTTAAGAATGTACCTGCACAATAAAAATAAACAGCACAGCACACAGAATACACAAGCTATTTATAGTGGTTCCCCGACTTGGGTACATCCACTTTCCCCCTTCGACCTATCTCCCAACAAGGGACGACTCGGTCTCTTCACCAACAGGATTGAAATCCAATCCTTGCACTATCGGAAGGAACCCTTCCACACGTAGGAGTCAACACTCCCACAACACGGGTTGCACCCAACCCTTACAACACGGAACAAACGTTCCTTTACAACAAAAATAAAATAGAATGTACAAGAGATACAAACTACGTTTGGAGACAAGGATGTCCCTCTTTGTTGACGACGTGTTCTTGAGGTCCACAAAGAGTACACGACCCTAGATCTCTCTTGGAGAGGATCTCCCCGGAGCCGGCGGCGGCAAGATGGGCGGCGGCACGGTTAACGGGTTCGGCGGCGACGACGATGTGCGGCTGCTGTTCTTTAGAGATCCAAACTTTGTAGCGGAGCTAGCTAGGTCTACCAACGGTCACACGAGGATCGGTCGTCTCGATCGATTCGGACGGGGAAGTTTTTCCCGATCAACAAATCGAGAGACAAGGGATCTCTGGATAGACGCGTGAGACACTAAGCTTGGCTAAGCTTCTGTCACCGGAAGATCAGGAAGAAATCTCGATCAAAAGCGGCGACCAACTTGCTCGAGCGACGACGGCGGCGGCGGAGCGGAACTCGCGATTTTAGGGTTTTTCCGTGCTCGGCTTCTTTCTGTGTATTTTATTCCGTGGTTCTGCTGTTCAAAAATAATCCCGTATTTATACTGTAGACAACTCAATATGACCGTTGAGGGACCCACAAGGAGATTCCCCAAATCCCAGTCCAGAACATCGACAGCGGCAGAATCCGGTTCAGGAATTTCCAGAAAAAAAGCCAAGTCAAAATCGGCGAGAATCGAAAGTGAATCTCGTCGAGTCATCGAGAATCAAAGGTGATTCTCGACGACTCGGCGAGAATCACAGATGATTCTCGTCGAATTTGACTTGGTTGCACGCACTGATTCAGCTCAGGTCGAGACGGCGAGAATCAGCCAGTGATTCTCGACGATTCGGCGAGAATCACTAGTGATTCTCGTCGATTCTTACTTAGAATCAGAGTTGCTTGCTTTGAAGTGTAGTTGGATCGAGTCGGCGAGAATCAGCCACTGATTCTCGACGATTCGGCGAGAATCACTTGTGATTCTCGCCGAATCGGCGAGAATCACTTGGCGATTCTCGCCGAATCGGCGAGAATCACTTGGCGATTCTCGTCGATTTTCACTTAGACGAGTTTTCGTCTTTCCACCCATGATGAGCTCCTTGACCCATCCTTGCTCCTTGTCTGCTCTTGCAAGATTACAGCCCTATACTTGAAAGTAAGTGCACTCCAATAGAGAGAGTACACGTAGGCCAACACACTGATCTGCTCAACGAGGGATTATATCATGCAGACCCGTGTATATTGACCTACTGCACCCTGACATTGCTGTGCACTTAGCGTGGAATAACTGCAAGCACAACTTGAAATAATTTGTCAAAAACATTGCCTATTTACCTAAGCTTGTTCAGGGGCTTCTTCAAATCAGGTACGTGATGGATACAATACCCAACACTAACCGTCCGGCTTCCTTTTTCCTGCTCCTATGGCTCTTTCTGATGCCTCTACTACCACCACCCCTGTCACCAATCCGGCTCCGCCTCTTCCTCCTACTCCTTCCGGGAACCTTGGGACCGTTTCCAAGCTTGTTGGCTCCAACTACCCGGATTGGAGCGTCTCTTTCACCTTTCTTCTTCGCTCACAACGCAAACGCCACCATCTCGTTGATGACCCACCTCCTATCACTTCACCTCTCTTTGATGACTGGGATGCAAGTGACGTGCTTGTGCGTACTTGGCTCGCGAACAGTCTTTCCGATGAGTGCCTTCCCG
Source organism: Platanthera guangdongensis (assembly GCA_039583875.1). Taxonomy (NCBI): domain Eukaryota; kingdom Viridiplantae; phylum Streptophyta; class Magnoliopsida; order Asparagales; family Orchidaceae; genus Platanthera; species Platanthera guangdongensis. The sequence goes on along the minus strand of CM077159.1, from coordinate 136,134,150 downwards.
TCATACGTCATGATGAGACGGTCAAGGCCGCTTGGCTTCATCTTGCCGCTCTGTACTCCAAGGGGGCTCAGACTTCCCGCATCTATACATTGTATGCAGACCTCTTTGCCCGTCCTACCTTGTCTCCTGCTGCTGCCTACCAACAGGTTCAGGCTCTTGGGGCTGAGATTCTTCAGAATCGCCCCTTTTCTGCGGATTTGGCTCAACAACACAAGCACTTCCAGGAGTTTCTGGTTGTGTGTTATCTGCTCCGGCTTCCTGATACTTATGACATGATCCGCCAGCAAATTCTGGGTGAGGCCGAATCTCCTACTTTAGATGCCACCGCTGCCCGCATCGCTGTTGTCACCTCCCTCCTTCAGCGCCCACTTTTGCCCGCTCCTTCTCCACCACCGGACAACTATTCTCATCACACTCAGCGGAGTGGCTCTGGTAGCCGCAGTCACCAGTCCGACGACCGTGCTTCTTCCCGCTACCTCTGTTCTCATTGTGCCAAACCGGCCATACTTTCGAACGCTGCTGGACGAAGCATCCCCATCTTCGCCCCTCCGATGACTCTTCCAAGCCGTCTGCCTCTGTTGTAACTTCCTCAGGTAGTGCCCACATGGTGACTCAAGGTAAATGGCTCATCGACTCTGGTGCCACTAATCACATGACGGGCAATCCTTAGTGCTTCTCTTTGCTCGAACAACATGATCGGTTGCCCCGGTCCTAGTTGCGGATGGTTCTCCCTCCCCGGTTCATGGGACGGGAGTGGTTCATGTTACTCCGTCACTATGACTAGCGGACACTCTCTATGTGCCCAAGTTTTCGTGCAATCTGTTATCTGTTACCTATTTATGCAAACAACTTCAGTGTTCTGTGACATTTACACCAACTTCTTGTTCTTTTCAGGATCCGAGCTCCCACCTGACGATTGCTACTGGGACTGAGAGCGGCGGCCTCTACTTCCTCGACAATGTTTCCGCCTTGTCTGCCTTCTTGTCTTCCTGTACGGATCTTCTCCAGTGGCATCTCCGCCTCGGTCATCCTCCACCACGTCTTCTACATCAGCTTCTGCCGCACCTCCCTCCGTCCAGTACTCCTCTCCAATGCGACGCCTGTCAACTCGGCAAGCATCACCGTTCCTCCTTCCCGCCGAAGCACGGACGGGGCTCTACTCGTCCTTTTGATCTTGTCCACTCCGATATCTGGGGACCTGCTCCTACCACCATTGGTCGGGGTAGTTCTTATTTTGTAACCTTTATCGATGATTTTTCTCGATGTACTTGGGTGTATCTCCTCCGAGATCGCTCTGAACTTTTAGATGTATGGATATCTTTTTATCAGTTGATTAAAACTCAGTTCAATGTTTGTATTAAAACATTTCGTTCCGACAATGCTAAAGAGTATCTGAGTCATGTTTTACCTCTTTTTGTGTGCAACATGGCATTATTCATCAGACTAGCTGTGTTTACACCTCCCAACAAAATGGGGTGGCGGAACGCAAAAACCGTCACCTCCTCGATGTGGCTCGCACATTGATGACCCAGATGCATGTCCCTCGCTCGTATTGGGGCTATGCCATTCTCCTTGCCTGCTACCTCATCAATCGAATTCCATCCACCATTCTCCACGGGAAAACACCCTTCTCCATTCTGTATCCGGGCAAGGAGACTTTTCTTCTCCCTCTCCGCATCTTTGGATGCACTGCTTTTGTCCATACCCCATCTGCCACCCGTGACAAGCTCTCCCCTCGCTCCACCTAATGTGTCTTTCTGGGGTACTCCACCACTCAGAAAGGCTATTGTTGCTTTAACCCTGTTCTTCGTCAGCGGTTCGTCTCTGCTGACGTTACCTTCTTCGAGAATGCCTCCTACTTCTCGGCTGACTCCTCTCTTTCCCCCGCTCCTTCTCCTCCTTCCCCGCCTTCTGACTCTCCTGCTATTCCCTTCGTTCCCTCGCCTCCTACCGAGATACCCACCCCTCCGCCCTCTCCGTCCCCTCCTCTCGCTCCACCTCTCTCTCCCACTTCTCCACCTCCATCTCCACCCTCTCCGCTGTCGTCGCTCTCTTCTCCCGGGCCAACTCTCTCTGCCACGGACGCTCCGGATCCCGAGGGGGCTGCCGACCTGGATCTCCCTGTGGCTCTTCGCAAAGGGGTGCAGACATGTACCCTACACCCCCTTGCTACTGTTGTTTCATATGATCGTCTTACACCTTCTCGCAGGGCCTTTGCGTTGGCTATCTCTGCCACTACCACGCCTCATTCATATCAGGAGGCCCTTGCTATTCCCCACTAGAAGCTGGCCATGGATGAGGAAATGGCGACTCTCACGGTGTAACATCCCATTTCCAACTAGACCCCTAAGAGTGATTTTAGCCATGACTAGGTCATGACAAACCCTAGGAAGCCAGAAATGGGCCAAGAGATAGGAGGCCGAGGTGGGGATCACCATGGTCTGCAAATAGTAGAATTTTTGAACAATGGTCTAGAATGACAATGAGGCTTCACCATGGCCCCAAGACCCTACCACAACACTCCCAAACATTTTGGGAGACCCATTAGAGCCAATAGGACCCATTAGGGCCAACCCAAGAGGCCCAGTTGACCAAGGTCAACCCTAGCCCTGAATGGGTCAACCTAGCCTACTTAGGGCCAATTGACCCACTCCTAGTCTAGAGGACCCCACCTATGCCCTCCTAACCCTAAAGTGAGGTTAATGGGTCACTAAGGACACATTGGGGTCAGCCCTAGAGGCCAGGTTGACCCAAGTCAACTCAAGCCCTAATCTGGTCAAAGTACCCTTACTAAGGGTATGTGACCTCCAAAGTGCAGGGTAACCCTACCTAGACCCTAAGGGAAGTCAATGGGTCACCAAGGATCCATTGGGGTCAACTCAATTGGTCATGTTGACCAAGGTCAACTCTATTCTAGTGTTAGGTCAAATTAGCCTAAATGGGCTAACCCAAGCTCAAACCCATTTCCCCCACTTGGGCTAACCTCATTTTTATTATTAATATGGGTTATTGGGCTGCCTTTAGCTTGTGGGGTTGACTAGTCAACCAGAGGTGACTAGGAGAGAGAAAGGAGCTCCTCTCCATGATAATGGAGGAGAGAGAAAATGGGGAAGAGGAAAGGAAAGGGAGAAGCCGGCCAAGGAAGGCCAACAGCCACCAGTGATGGCTGTAATCAACTCCTCTAGAGGAGAGGAGTTGATTCCAACCGTTTCCCGGCCACCAAGGGGTGGGTTCAGCCCCCCTCCACACAACCCGAGCCACTCCATTAATGGTGATAATGGCCATTGAAGAACCAGCCTCTCCCCTCCCCCAATTGCCATTTAAACACCTTCAGGGAGCCGAGGGGATCATTTTGGAGCACTTACCTGGAGGAGACGAGCCCTTCCACTGTGCAGTTGCAGAAGCCGAGCGCCGCCGCCGTCGCCAATGGCATCCCGCCGCTCCTCTCGCATCCAGGCCGCCAGGAAGGTCCTCCTCCTCTCCTTAACTCGCGGGTAGATCCTAGGAATCCTTAGGCTTGAGTTTCGGGCTCAATTGAGCCCGATCGAATCCGGGATTTCTCCTGATTTCGGCAAGAAAAATTCTTGCTTAATCCGCCGGAAAACGCCTCTCCGGCGGCGGAGCCGCCGCCTGACGATAGCCACCACCTCAACGGAGGTGTTGGTGGCGGTGGCCGGCCGGGGAAGGGGCTGGATCGCCGGCGGCAGGGCTTGGAAGTCGCTCCAGGCAGAACAAATCTCAGCCGTTGGCTCAGTGGGGACGATGACCAGATGCCGTCGATCTGCGCCAAGATTCGTGCGGCATCAGATCAAATACTATAGGAATTAAATAAGAATCATTTCATTTCTGTCACACTGGATGTATTTAATGTATTTAAGTTTTAAAAATACTTAGGGACCCTGAGTGGAAATTTGCCCAACATGAACATTGTATCTTAGGGTGTCTAGTTTGCAGCAAAAATTGTTTGGACCCTTTTGGGTCACTGGTTAGACCAGGGCACCCATTTTGGTGGGACATACCCTTAGGACTAGGCAGTCACTAAATTGAGTGCCCACTCTTCACCCCAAGCCCAAATTGGCTGAAATTTTGGCAGAGAGTCTATCCTAGACATACCTAGGGCCTGCCAAAAAATGGGAATTTTTGGGGAAAATATTTCTATAGTTTTGGTAAATATTTAATAATCATTAGATAAATTAAATAGGTGCCCTAAACACATCCAAACCCTCCCAAATTTTGGTGAGTGGTCCCTGGGCTCCAATTAGGTTCCTGTATAAAATTTCATCTGATTTGGATGTGTGTTGAATAGGTTTTGACCCAACCCTATTTATACCCTATGAAGGGCATTTTGGTCAAAAGTGGCACTTTTGGTCTTGAGTGACCAAATCACCTCAACAGAGGCTGAAATTTTGGCCACTGATATAATTTGACTTTTTACACTCACTTGTGGAGTTTGGAGTGGATTGGGCTAGGGTAGCCCTAGAAGTGTAGGGTAGGCCCTTTAGGGTAAATTTCTAGGGTTTGGAGAAATTGGGGTCAAAAGACCTTGGATGGACTTAAGACTTGGGAATGATGCCCATAGGGTTGCTATGGTCCTGTGGTTAAAATTTTAGGGCTTTTGGAAGACTTAAGACCCCTTAAATCCATAACCCTAGTTTAGGGCACTAGCTTTGAAACCATAAGATCTAATACCAAAACTTTCTGAAAAGGCCTAAGATTTTGAATGGGTAGTTGTTTAGGGTATACCTATCTCTGGAAATTTTATAATAAATTTTGGATGAATATATTTGGTACTTTATTCACAAAGTCATATTTTACAATTTTCACTTAGGAATTTTTGCAGCAAAATATACTTGATTAAACCTGATGAAACTTAGCAAAGGGGCTTATAGTCATGATACCCATCTCTGTAAATTTTTATGAAATTATTGAAGAATGATATTTGGTAGCTGCTTCTTTAACTGTTTAATTCTATGAAACTTTGGAAAATTTATTAATGGCAGTTAGATTGTCTGAAAAATTATAATTTCCTCATCATGATGTTTCTAGTTCCTTATGAAGCTCTAGTAATTTTTACATAATTATTGGAGACATATCTGTGGCACTTCCTTCATGTTTATCTGATTTTAGGAATTACTTAATTAAATCCTTTAGAGGTCAAGAACTATCTGGAAAATTATGAAAGTTGGCAACCAATAATATTTCTCTGTTATTTAGTGAATACAAATTTTAGGAGGCCATTGCCTGAGAAAATCTTATGGTTCATGTTCAAAATGACTATGGCCTAGTTTTTGAGGAAAATTCAATAAATAGTTGATTAATTGGGAAAAATATGATTTTCTGAATTTAGTCTATATTTATCATAATAGACCTCTGATAATTATCATGAGGGTACTGGATGAGTATTTCATGTACTTCCCTTTTTACGGGTCACGTAGCTTAAGTGGTCTGCATATAGCAAAACTGCAGGATTTCATTTGGATATGAATTAGGGCACGTATGATGGGTCTTGATGGTTTGCTGTAAGGACAAGTGGAATGGGCTGCATTTTTGGAAGATGAGTGAGTAGGGTGTGGTTGTCTAGGGTTTTAAGGCGTTCGGGTCCGACGAAAGATCGTCCTACCCAAGAAGAGTTGGAGTCAAATTACCCTAGGATTAGCATATCGGAATATGAGAAACAAAGGGTAAGGGAATCAACCAATAATAAATTAAGTACCTTGCGAAAGGGAACGCTGGGCGTAATCCCAGCATAGTTCCTAGTGCCCCTTGAGAGCCCTTCACAGGGAATACCGGGGGCAGTCCTGGGTTAACGTAAATTGATTAACAAGCTGGAAAGAGTAACTTAGTAATTAGGGTTGCACAATCCACAAACACTGTTAGCACCAGAAGTTAGCTGGGAGCCTCGGCTCGGATGGTTAAAAGACGGACTTTTGGTCCGGGGAGCTTCGGCTCGGGTTTTGTTTACGCTAAATTTGCATGTGTATAAAGGAAAGGAAATTAAGGTGGTGGGTCTTCGGTATTGGAGGGTCGATGCACCGACGCCAATACGTTGACCCGGCAAGTGTGGTTAACACTTCGCCAACAGAAGTACGGTGCGCCAGCCGGCAAGAGTACGCAGGAGTCCGCTTCGTGCACCAAGCGTTGAGGCGTACGATAGGTCTGACCGGTAGTGCTTTACTGGTTTAGAGGTGGGCGAGGCCCAACCCACCGCTTCCGTCTGCCACTACGGAGGTATCCTGGGAGGTTACGGCTCCAAAAAGGGGGAACTAAAGGTCTGTGTGCACAGAGTCGGGTGTGTGCGTTGCACTTGCATGTCCATCATACCCACTTGCATGTCATAGCATAATCGATTCACTTAACCCCTGACACCTAATGTATAAGTGGAATGGGACGCTTATACATTAGGACCTGCAAAACGACCCCTTAGTCTATAAGCTTGTGTGGGCAAGTTTATAAATTAAGGTTAATTTTGATATACTTAGTTACTGCTGTTTGACCACCGACACCCCAGCGTATAAATCAGTATGGGACTTTTTATACGATGGGAGCCTTGCAAAAGACCCCTTGGCTTATGTGTTTTTCACATAAGCGAAGGTTACATTTCACATTACAGCTTATTGTCTTTATATGTTATAGAACTTGCTAGAATAGGACCGCTGCCATCTGCTTTTGATATTCTCCACCTTCAAGTCCTCCCCTTTCTTCCTCTCCGCTCGGTGCCTAGGAGCCGTGGGGGAAGGGGTGGGGGATGATAGGACTTAGTCTTTTAGACTAATGGTTTTCGAACCGCATCATTTAGGGGATCGCGGAGACCAGCATGGAGGAGCAGCCCCAGAGACCGGTGCGCTTGGAGGTGGGGCAGTCTAGCTCCGGAGTTCACACAGCCGGGACCGTGAGTCTCGACCCTGAGTAGTTTTTCAGTTTTTGCTTCCGCATGAGTGATTTTGTAGTGAGGATATGTTGTACTGGGCATAAGCCCGTATTTGCTACTCTGATGTCTTTTTCTGTGGACACTCCCTTCGTGGAGTTATTATTATTATGTCATGTGATTTTCTGTGGACAGATAGTTTACATTTACTTCATTATTTTGCTACTTTATGTGATCGAATTGGTCGGTAGAATCGGCGCTTTGTGGTGATGACCCTTCAGGGCGTGAAGGAGTCACCGCAAAACGGCGGTTCTGGGCCTAAGACCCCGGTGTCGAAAAAGAAAAAAAAAAGGGGGTCTTACAAGTGGTATCAGAGCGAAACCTCGATCGAAAAGTAGCCATCCACAACCCTGGGTCACCCCCGCGCGGGTTTAGTTTGGGGACAAACTAAGCAGCGGAAGCAGTGGTGTGCCCATACAGGGGAAATCACATGTAAACTGTCCACTTTCATTAGGCATTGAGTCGATTACCTACTAATGTAGTTCGTTTTGCAGCCCCCAGCTCAGCCCACCCCACAAGGTGGAGCTCAGCAGACTCCAGACATTGCACCACCTCCCATGGTCCCCACACCTTTCCTCCAGTCAGACATGGGGCAGACCCTTACAGCTATCCTTGAGGCCTTCCGAGCTCAGCAAGCCCCAGTCCAGCAGCCAAACCCAGGGGCCAACTGGATGAGCACCTTCCGAGGACTCTCTCCCCCATCTTACTTGGGGACAGAGTCGGCAGTACGGACAGAGGAGTGGCTGGATGTGATGTACGAGATGTTGACTGGGATACGATGCCCTTGGGAGGAGAGGGTGGCCCTAGTGGTATCTTGCTTGGAGTCACATGCCAAGCGGTGGTGGAAGACGCTGTTGGACACGACCTTTGCGGATAGAGAGATTGCAGAAATCACCTGGGAAGAGTTCAGGGCCACGCTGCTGGAGCACTTTGTTCCTCAGTCGGCCAGGGACGAGTTGGAGGAGCGTTTCTTGCAGCTGAGGCAGGGCACCAGGACAGTGGTGGAGTACCACCGAGAGTTCGATCATTTGGCCCGATATGCGGGCTCCTATCAGCTGGATGAAGCAGGTTACGTCAAGAGGTTTTATAAGGGCCTAAAAGAGGAGTTGAGAGAGGCCTTGCTTTTTGTCTCTAACGGGCCCATCTCCCGGATTTTAGAGATGGCGAAGAGGATTGAGGCCGACTGGCACACCACTCGGGGCCGGAAACGGCAAGCGGAGGACCAGGGCCGGAGGGCCCGAAATGATCAGCGGCGAGGCACCGTACCAGATGGAAGAAGGGCAGAGGAGCAGCCTCGTCAGGAGTTGAGGCAGGAGCCGAGAGAGCAGGTGGTCTTGGCCCCTCAACCTCTCTGGATCCAGGAGATGCAGAGACCTCGGGGTATGGCGTATCCCCCGCCGGAGTGCTTCCACTGTCACCAGGTGGGACACCTCCGGAGAGACTGCCCTATGAGGGGGGCACCACCTCCAGCACCACGGGGTGGCCCACCGGCCCAGCATTTCGGAGGCCGAGGACGCGGCCGAGGACGTGGTTACCAGGGAGGCGACCGCAGGCAGAATGGGGAGCAGATTTACGCTTTGGACTTAGCACAGCCCCGGAACCCGGACAGGGTTATTGCAGGTATGAGAGTATCTTAATTTTGGATTCATTCATGACTCATATTAAGTGTTAATAGAACTACTAAACGACCTAGGTTAGAAAACCTTACACCAGAATTTCTTTCAAACTGATTAGGAATGGTGATGGTGTGCGGCAAGCCTGCCCACACCCTGTTCGACACGGGGGCATCGCACAACTTCGTGTCGGAGGATTTCGTCAAGGACCTGGATCAGATTCGTTGTTATACGGGACTACCCAGGAGGGTGCGCCTCCCCAATGGGATGGAGATCCAGTCCACAGAAAAGTGCCTCCTGGAGGTTACCATAGACGGGTTGACACTCGAGGCCCCGGCGACGATCCTGAGGATGCCGGACTTCGACCTCGTCTTGGGCATGACATGGCTTGTCTGGAACCATGCCCAGATTGATTGCCCGGCAGGGAGGGTCGTGCTCAGCCACGGCGATACTTATGCAACGTTCGAAGGTACTACACCGGTCTCCCGTCGCTTGCTTTCATCTATTCAGGCCATTAAGGCTCACATGCAAGGAGACGAGGTATATCAGGTATTATTCGAGATGACTGAGGAGAAGGACCTGATCGCTAGCATTCCGGTGGTTCGTGACTACGCCGATATTTTTCCGGATAAGCTGCCAGGACTGCCTCCGCATAGGGAGAAGGATTTCCAGATTCAGTTGGTACCGGGGGCTAAGCCGGTATCCAAGGCCCCTTATCGGATGGCCCCGAAGGAGTTGGCGGAGTTTCGGACACAGTTACAGGAGCTGATGGAAGCAGGATTTGTTAGGCCGAGCTCCTCATCATGGGGAGCTCCTGTCCTATTCGTGAAGAAGAAGGATGGCACTCTTCGCCTGTGCATTGACTATCGAGCACTAAACAGGCTGACCGTCCGAAATACCTATCCGCTCCCCAGGATAGACGAGTTGTTCGATCAGCTGGAGGGAGCCCATTACTTTTCGAAGCTGGACTTGAGATCAGGCTACTACCAGCTGCGGATCCAGGAGGAGGACATTCCGAAAACGGCCTTTAGTAGCCGATATGGATTGTATGAGTTCATCGTGATGCCCTTCGGGCTCACGAATGCTCCGTCAGCGTTTATGAGCCTCATGAACCGGGTCTTCGAGGCTTATTTGGATGTGTTCGTCATAGTGTTCATAGACGACATCCTTATCTATTCTAAGACGGAGGAGGAGCACACACGACATCTAGCATTGACCCTGGAGAGACTGCGGGAGCATCGTCTTTATGCGAAGTTCAGTAAGTGTCAGTTCTGGCTGAAGGAGGTGGCTTTCTTAGGTCACATTATCAGCGGAGCCGGGCTGGCAGTGGACCCGGCAAAGATTCGAGCTATTTCGGAGTGGCCGCAGCTGAAAACAGCCACTGACGTACGGAGTTTTCTAGGACTTGCCGGTTATTACCGGAAGTTCGTAGAGGGATTCTCTCGAATCGCCCTCCCGCTCACATCCTTGACGAAGAAGGAGGCACCGTTCGTGTGGACCCCGCAGTGCCAGACAGCTTTCCAGGAGCTGAAGGATCGGCTGACCTCGGCTCCCATTCTCACTCTCCCCTCGGGGAGGGAGGGATTTCAGGTCTACACCGACGCATCATATCAGGGGATGGGAGCGGTGCTGATGCAGAACGGACACGTCATAGCTTATGCCTCCCGCCAGCTGAAGACCCATGAGAAGAACTACCCAGTACATGACCTTGAGATGGGGGCAGTTGTATTCGCACTGAAGATATGGCGGCACTACCTTTATGGAGTCCACTGTGATATATATTCCGATCATAAGAACCTTAAGTACGTGGACACGCAGAAGGAACTGAACATCAGGCAAAGGCGGTGGGTGGAGTTTCTATCTGACTATCAGTATGAGATGCACTATCACCCGGGGAAGGCAAATGTGGTAGCAGATGCACTGAGTCGGAGAGCCGCCACAGCAGGAGCAGAGCCTCAGTTGATGTCTATGGAGCTGCTGCAGAGACTAGAGGACATGCACATTACTCTGGTATCGTCTGATGATCCTGAGCTCTATGAGGAGTACTTGGCCGCGATAGGCGTTACCGATGACATCAGAGACCGGGTCAGAGAGGGACAGAGGCAGGATGCCAAGTTGGAACCCATCCTCCAAGCTCTGAAGGCAGGCACTGCAGGAGATTACACACTGAGGGACGATCTGGTGTGCTTCAGAGGACGGGTGTATATACCGGAGGGAGGCCAGATCCGGGAGGATATTATGACGGAGGCGCACTGCAGCCGGTATTCTGTACACCCGGGGATCACAAAGATGACGGCTGACTTGAAGAAGACGATGTTCTGGCCGGGCATGAAGAAGGACGTCTCTTACTTCGTGACCCATTGTGAGGCATGTCAGCTAGTGAAGGCGGAGTGCAGGAACCCCGCAGGATTACTGCAGCCACTCCCGGTGCCGGAGTGGAAGTTTGATGACATAGCCATGGACTTCATACATGGGCTTCCCCGGTCTCGGACAGGGAATGACTCGATCTGGGTAATCGTCGATCGGTTGACCAAGGTGGCTCGATTTATACCGATCAGGAAGGATGATTCAGTAGGAGTACTGGTGCGGAAGTTTGTGGAGCAGTTCATTCGTTATCATGGTGTGCCCAGGACGATAGTGTCGGATCGGGATGGCAGGTTCACCTCCAGGGAGTGGAGATCCGTGCAAGCTTACTTAGGCACGCGATTGACTTTCAGCACTGCATTCCACCCCCAGACAGACGGGCAGACAGAACGCACCAACCGGACGCTGGAGGACCTTTTGAGGCTATGCATCTTGGATCGCGGGGAACCGTGGGAGAAACTCTTACCCCTTGTCGAGTTCTCCTATAACAACAGCCACCAGTCCAGCATCAGGATGGCGCCTTACGAAGCCTTGTACGGGAGGAGATGCCGGACCCCGCTCTCATGGGTGCAGAACGAAGATCCGAAGGTATTGGGGTCAGAGTTTGTTGAAGACACCGAGGCACAAGTGAGGCTGATCAGAGACAGGATGCTTGAGGCGCAGAGTAGACAGGCTAAGTATTACGACGCCCGGCATCGGCAGGTGGAGTTCCAGGTGGGGGACCGGGTGTTTCTGAAGATCCGGCCCATGCATGGAGTTTCACGGGTGCGTGGTCGGAGGAAGAAGCTCAGCCCTAGGTACATGGGTCCTTACAGGATCCTGGAGCGGATCGGACCCCTAGCCTACCGGCTGGAGTTACCACCAGAGCTGGAAGCGCTGCACGACGTCTTCCACATTTCTTCTTTGAGGAGGGCCCTGCTACGCCCGGAGCAGCAGATTCTGACTACTGAAGGGCCGGTAGCATCAGACCGGTCGGTCCATTTGGAGCCTGTGAGGATCGACGACCGAGGAGTGCGGGTCTTGCGACGAAAGAAGGTCCCACTAGTCAAGGTCCTGTGGAGGAACCACGGCCAGGAGGAGCATACCTGGGAGCCACAGGACCTGATGCGACAAAGATACCCCGAGCTATTCAGTCAGGTATACCTCTCAGACCCCTCAAGATGTTAATTTATTTTTCCTGCTTTAAGTATACTAAGGGCTGCTCTAGGTAGATAGGGGCTTATCTTTGTTTATTGGGGGCTTAACTTTGTTTATTGGGATTTTGGTTCGCCGTTTGGGCGAAAGGGGTCTTAGATCTAAGTTTTCCCATAAAATCAAATTTAACAAACAAGGCGTCATAATGGGATGTTACAAGACTCTTTTCTTCGGTAATAAGACCCGTAGGTCCAACCTTGATTTCGGGGACGAAATCTTTGTTTTGTTTATTGGGATTTGTAACATCCCATTTCCAACTAGACCCCTAAGAGTGATTTTAGCCATGACTAGGTCATGACAAACCCTAGGAAGCCAGAAATGGGCCAAGAGATAGGAGGCCAAGGTGGGGATCACCATGGTCTGCAAATAGTAGAATTTTTGAACAATGCTCTAGAATGACAATGGGGCTTCACCATGGCCCCAAGACCCTACCACAACACTCCCAAACATTTTGGGAGACCCATTAGAGCCAAAAGGACCCATTAGGGCCAACCCAAGAGGCCCAGTTGACCAAGGTCAACCCTAGCCCTGAATGGGTCAACCTAGCCTACTTAGGGCCAATTGACCCACTCCTAGTCTAGAGGACCCCACCTATGCCCTCCTAACCCTAAAGTGAGGTCAATGGGTCACTAAGGACACATTGGGGTCAGCCCTAGAGGCCAGGTTGACCCAAGTCAACTCAACCCCTAATCTGGTCAAAGTACCCTTACTAAGGGTATGTGACCTCCAAAGTGCAGGGTAACCCTACCTAGACCCTAAGGGAAGTCAATGGGTCACCAAGGATCCATTGGGGTCAACTCAATTGATCATGTTGACCAAGGTCAACTCTATTCTAGTGTTAGGTCAAATTAGCCTAAATGGGCTAACCCAAGCTCAAACCCATTTCCCCCACTTGGGCTAACCTCATTTTTATTATTAATATGGGTTATTGGGCTGCCTTTAGCTTGTGGGGTTGACTAGTCAACCAGAGGTGACTAGGAGAGAGAAAGGAGCTCCTCTCCATGATAATGGAGGAGAGAGAAAATGGGGAAGAGGAAAGGAAAGGGAGAAGCCGGCCAAGGAAGGCCAACAGCCACCAGTGATGGCTGTAATCAACTCCTCTAGAGGAGAGGAGTTGATTCCAACCGTTTCCCGGCCACCAAGGGGTGGGTTCAGCCCCCTCCACACAACCCGAGCCACTCCATTAATGGTGATAATGGCCATTGAAGAACCAGCCTCTCCCCTCCCCCAATTGCCATTTAAACACCTTCAGGGAGCCGAGGGGATCATTTTGGAGCACTTACCTGGAGGAGACGAGCCCTTCCACTGTGCAGTTGCAGAAGCCGAGCGCCGCCGCCGTCGCCAATGGCATCCCGCCGCTCCTCTCGCATCCAGGCCGCCAGGAAGGTCCTCCTCCTCTCCTTAACTCGCGGGTAGATCCTAGGAATCCTTAGGCTTGAGTTTCGGGCTCAATTGAGCCCGATCGAATCCGGGATTTCTCCTGGTTTCGGCAAGAAAAATTCTTGCTTAATCCGCCGGAAAACGCCTCTCCGGCGGCGGAGCCGCCGCCTGACGATAGCCACCACCTCAACGGAGGTGTTGGTGGCGGTGGCCGGCCGGGGAAGGGGCTGGATCGCCGGCGGCAGGGCTTGGAAGTCGCTCCAGGCAGAACAAATCTCAGCCGTTGGCTCAGTGGGGACGATGACCAGATGCCGTCGATCTGCGCCAAGATTCGTGCGGCATCAGATCAAATACTATAGGAATTAAATAAGAATCATTTCATTTCTGTCACACTGGATGTATTTAATGTATTTAAGTTTTAAAAATACTTAGGGACCCTGAGTGGAAATTTGCCCAACATGAACATTGTATCTTAGGGTGTCTAGTTTGCAGCAAAAATTGTTTGGACCCTTTTGGGTCACTGGTTAGACCAGGGCACCCATTTTGGTGGGACATACCCTTAGGACTAGGCAGTCACTAAATTGAGTGCCCACTCTTCACCCCAAGCCCAAATTGGCTGAAATTTTGGCAGAGAGTCTATCCTAGACATACCTAGGGCCTGCCAAAAAATGGGAATTTTTGGGGAAAATATTTCTATAGTTTTGGTAAATATTTAATAATCATTAGATAAATTAAATAGGTGCCCTAAACACATCCAAACCCTCCCAAATTTTGGTGAGTGGTCCCTGGGCTCCAATTAGGTTCCTGTATAAAATTTCATCTGATTTGGATGTGTGTTGAATAGGTTTTGACCCAACCCTATTTATACCCTATGAAGGGCATTTTGGTCAAAAGTGGCACTTTTGGTCTTGAGTGACCAAATCACCTCAACAGAGGCTGAAATTTTGGCCACTGATATAATTTGACTTTTACACTCACTTGTGGAGTTTGGAGTGGATTGGGCTAGGGTAGCCCTAGAAGTGTAGGGTAGGCCCTTTAGGGTAAATCTCTAGGGTTTGGAGAAATTGGGGTCAAAAGACCTTGGATGGACTTAAGACTTGGGAATGATGCCCATAGGGTTGCTATGGTACCTGTGGTTAAAATTTTAGGGCTTTTGGAAGACTTAAGACCCCTTAAATCCATAACCCTAGTTTAGGGCACTAGCTTTGAAACCATAAGATCTAATACCAAAACTTTCTGAAAAGGCCTAAGATTTTGAATGGGTAGTTGTTTAGGGTATACCTATCTCTGGAAATTTTATAATAAATTTTGGATGAATATATTTGGTACTTTATTCACAAAGTCATATTTTACAATTTTCACTTAGGAATTTTTGCAACAAAATATACTTGATTAAACCTGATGAAACTTAGCAAAGGGGCTTATAGTCATGATACCCATCTCTGTAAATTTTTATGAAATTATTGAAGAATGATATTTGGTAGCTGCTTCTTTAACTGTTTAATTCTATGAAACTTTGGAAAATTTATTAATGGCAGTTAAATTGTCTGAAAAATTATAATTTCCTCATCATGATGTTTCTAGTTCCTTATGAAGCTCTAGTAATTTTTACATAATTATTGGAGACATATCTGTGGCACTTCCTTCATGTTTATCTGATTTTAGGAATTACTTAATTAAATCCTTTAGAGGTCAAGAACTATCTGGAAAATTATGAAAATTGGCAACCAATAATATTTCTCTGTTATTTAGTGAATACAAATTTTAGGAGGCCATTGCCTGAGAAAATCGTATGGTTCATGTTCAAAATGACTATGGCCTAGTTTTTGAGGAAAATTCAATAAATAGTTGATTAATTGGGAAAAATATGATTTTCTGAATTTAGTCTATATTTATCATAATAGACCTCTGATAATTATCATGAGGGTACTGGATGAGTATTTCATGTACTTCCCTTTTTACGGGTCACGTAGCTTAAGTGGTCTGCATATAGCAAAACTGCAGGATTTCATTTGGATATGAATTAGGGCACGTATGATGGGTCTTGATGGTTTGCTGTAAGGACAAGTGGAATGGGCTGCATTTTTGGAAGATGAGTGAGTAGGGTGTGGTTGTCTAGGGTTTTAAGGCGTTCGGGTCCGACGAAAGATCGTCCTACCCAAGAAGAGTTGGAGTCAAATTACCCTAGGATTAGCATATCGGAATATGAGAAACAAAGGGTAAGGGAATCAACCAATAATAAATTAAGTACCTTGCGAAAGGGAACGCTGGGCGTAATCCCAGCATAGTTCCTAGTGCCCCTTGAGAGCCCTTCACAGGGAATACCGGGGGCAGTCCTGGGTTAACGTAAATTGATTAACAAGCTGGAAAGAGTAACTTAG
This sequence comes from Platanthera guangdongensis, assembly GCA_039583875.1. Lineage (NCBI taxonomy): Eukaryota > Viridiplantae > Streptophyta > Magnoliopsida > Asparagales > Orchidaceae > Platanthera > Platanthera guangdongensis. The sequence goes on along the minus strand of CM077159.1, from coordinate 136,118,293 downwards.
TAATTAGGGTTGCACAATCCACAAACACTGTTAGCACCAGAAGTTAGCTGGGAGCCTCGGCTCGGATGGTTAAAAGACGGACTTTTGGTCCGGGGAGCTTCGGCTCGGGTTTTGTTTACGCTAAATTTGCATGTGTATAAAGGAAAGGAAATTAAGGTGGTGGGTCTTCGGTATTGGAGGGTCGATGCACCGACGCCAATACGTTGACCCGGCAAGTGTGGTTAACACTTCGCCAACAGAAGTCCGGTGCGCCAGCCGGCAAGAGTACGCAGGAGTCCGCTTCGTGCACCAAGCATTGAGGCGTATGATAGGTCTGACCGGTAGTGCTTTACTGGTTTAGAGGTGGGCGAGGCCCAACCCACCGCTTCCGTCTGCCACTACAGGAGGTATCCTGGGAGGTTACGGCTCCAAAAAGGGGGAACTAAAGGTCTGTGTGCACAGAGTCGGGTGTGTGCGTTGCACTTGCATGTCCATCATACCCACTTGCATGTCATAGCATAATCGATTCACTTAACCCCTGACACCTAATGTATAAGTGGAATGGGACGCTTATACATTAGGACCTGCAAAACGACCCCTTAGTCTATAAGCTTGTGTGGGCAAGTTTATAAATTAAGGTTAATTTTGATATACTTAGTTACTGCTGTTTGACCACCGACACCCCAGCGTATAAATCAGTATGGGACTTTTTATACGATGGGAGCCTTGCAAAAGACCCCTTGGCTTATGTGTTTTTCACATAAGCGAAGGTTACATTTCACATTACAGCTTATTGTCTTTATATGTTATAGAACTTGCTAGAATAGGACCGCTGCCATCTGCTTTTGATATTCTCCACCTTCAAGTCCTCCCCTTTCTTCCTCTCCGCTCGGTGCCTAGGAGCCGTGGGGGAAGGGGTGGGGGATGATAGGACTTAGTCTTTTAGACTAACGGTTTTCGAACCGCATCATTTAGGGGATCGCGGAGACCAGCATGGAGGAGCATCCCCAGAGACCGGTGCGCTTGGAGGTGGGGCAGTCTAGCTCCGGAGTTCACACAGCCGGGACCGTGAGTCTCGACCCTGAGTAGTTTTTCAGTTTTTGCTTCCGCATGAGTGATTTTGTAGTGAGGATATGTTGTACTGGGCATAAGCCCGTATTTGCTACTCTGATGTCTTTTTCTGTGGACACTCCCTTCGTGGAGTTATTATTATTATGTCATGTGATTTTCTGTGGACAGATAGTTTACATTTACTTCATTATTTTGCTACTTTTATGTGATCGAATTGGCCGGCAGAATCGGCGCTTTGTGGTGATGACCCTTCAGGGCGTGAAGGAGTCACCGCAAAACGGCGGTTCTGGGCCTAAGACCCCGGTGTCGAAAAAGAAAAAAAAAGGGGGTCTTACAAGTGGTATCAGAGCGAAACCTCGATCGAAAAGTAGCCGTCCACAACCCTGGGTCACCCCCGTGCGGGTTTAGTTTGGGGACAAACTAAGCAGCGGAAGTAGTGGTGTGCCCATACAGGGGAAATCACATGTAAACTGTCCACTTTCATTAGGCATTGAGTCGATTACCTACTAATGTAGTTCGTTTTGCAGCCCCCAGCTCAGCCCACCCCACAAGGTGGAGCTCAGCAGACTCCAGACATTGCACCACCTCCCATGGTCCCCACACCTTTCCTCCAGTCAGACATGGGGCAGACCCTTACAGCTATCCTTGAGGCCTTCCGAGCTCAGCAAGCCCCAGTCCAGCAGCCAAACCCAGGGGCCAACTGGATGAGCACCTTCGAGGACTCTCTCCCCCATCTTACTTGGGGACAGAGTCGGCAGTACGGACAGAGGAGTGGCTGGATGTGATGTACGAGATGTTGACTGGGATACGATGCCCTTGGGAGGAGAGGGTGGCCCTAGTGGTATCTTGCTTGGAGTCACATGCCAAGCGGTGGTGGAAGACGCTGTTGGACACGACCTTTGCGGATAGAGAGATTGCAGAAATCACCTGGGAAGAGTTCAGGGCCACGCTGCTGGAGCACTTTGTTCCTCAGTCGGCCAGGGACGAGTTGGAGGAGCGTTTCTTGCAGCTGAGGCAGGGCACCAGGACAGTGGTGGAGTACCACCGAGAGTTCGATCATTTGGCCCGATATGCGGGCTCCTATCAGCTGGATGAAGCAGGTTACGTCAAGAGGTTTATAAGGGCCTAAAAGAGGAGTTGAGAGAGGCCTTGCTTTTTGTATCTAACGGGCCCATCTCCCGGATTTTAGAGATGGCGAAGAGGATTGAGGCCGACTGGCACACCACTCGGGGCCGGAAACGGCAAGCGGAGGACCAGGGCCGGAGGGCCCGAAATGATCAGCGGCGAGGCACCGTACCAGATGGAAGAAGGGCAGAGGAGCAGCCTCGTCAGGAGTTGAGGCAGGAGCCGAGAGAGCAGGTGGTCTTGGCCCCTCAACCTCTCTGGATCCAGGAGATGCAGAGACCTCGGGGTATGGCGTATCCCCCGCCGGAGTGCTTCCACTGTCACCAGGTGGGACACCTCCGGAGAGACTGCCCTATGAGGGGGCACCACCTCCAGCACCACGGGGTGGCCCACCGGCCCAGCATTTCGGAGGCCGAGGACGCGGCCGAGGACGTGGTTACCAGGGAGGCGACCGCAGGCAGAATGGGGAGCAGATTTACGCTTTGGACTTAGCACAGCCCCGGAACCCGGACAGGGTTATTGCAGGTATGAGAGTATCTTAATTTTGGATTCATTCATGACTCATATTAAGTGTTAATAGAACTACTAAACGACCTAGGTTAGAAAACCTTACACCAGAATTTCTTTCAAACTGATTAGGAATGGTGATGGTGTGCGGCAAGCCTGCCCACACCCTGTTCGACACGGGGGCATCGCACAACTTCGTGTCGGAGGATTTCGTCAAGGACCTGGATCAGATTCGTTGTTATACGGGACTACCCAGGAGGGTGCGCCTCCCCAATGGGATGGAGATCCAGTCCACAGAAAAGTGCCTCCTGGAGGTTACCATAGACGGGTTGACACTCGAGGCCCCGGCGACGATCCTGAGGATGCCGGACTTCGACCTCGTCTTGGGCATGACATGGCTTGTCTGGAACCATGCCCAGATTGATTGCCCGGCAGGGAGGGTCGTGCTCAGCCACGGCGATACTTATGCAACGTTCGAAGGTACTACACCGGTCTCCCGTCGCTTGCTTTCATCTATTCAGGCCATTAAGGCTCACATGCAAGGAGACGAGGTATATCAGGTATTATTCGAGATGACTGAGGAGAAGGACCTGATCGCTAGCATTCCGGTGGTTCGTGACTACGCCGATATTTTTCCGGATAAGCTGCCAGGACTGCCTCCGCATAGGGAGAAGGATTTCCTGATTCAGTTGGTACCGGGGGCTAAGCCGGTATCCAAGGCCCCTTATCGGATGGCCCCAAAGGAGTTGGCGGAGTTTCGGACACAGTTACAGGAGCTGATGGAAGCAGGATTTGTTAGGCCGAGCTCCTCATCATGGGGAGCTCCTGTCCTATTCGTGAAGAAGAAGGATGGCACTCTTCGCCTGTGCATTGACTATCGAGCACTAAACAGGCTGACCGTCCGAAATACCTATCCGCTCCCCAGGATAGACGAGTTGTTCGATCAGCTGGAGGGAGCCCATTACTTTTCGAAGCTGGACTTGAGATCAGGCTACTACCAGCTGCGGATCCAGGAGGAGGACATTCCGAAAACGGCCTTTAGTAGCCGATATGGATTGTATGAGTTCATCGTGATGCCCTTCGGGCTCACGAATGCTCCGTCAGCATTTATGAGCCTCATGAACCGGGTCTTCGAGGCTTATTTGGATGTGTTCGTCATAGTGTTCATAGACGACATCCTTATCTATTCTAAGACGGAGGAGGAGCACACACGACATCTAGCATTGACCCTGGAGAGACTGCGGGAGCATCGTCTTTATGCGAAGTTCAGTAAGTGTCAGTTCTGGCTGAAGGAGGTGGCTTTCTTAGGTCACATTATCAGCGGAGCCGGGCTGGCAGTGGACCCGGCAAAGATTCGAGCTATTTCGGAGTGGCCGCAGCTGAAAACAGCCACTGACGTACGGAGTTTTCTAGGACTTGCCGGTTATTACCGGAAGTTCGTAGAGGGATTCTCTCGAATCGCCCTCCCGCTCACATCCTTGACGAAGAAGGAGGCACCGTTCGTGTGGACCCCGCAGTGCCAGACAGCTTTCCAGGAGCTGAAGGATCGGCTGACCTCGGCTCCCATTCTCACTCTCCCCTCGGGGAGGGAGGGATTTCAGGTCTACACCGACGCATCATATCAGGGGATGGGAGCGGTGCTGATGCAGAACGGACACGTCATAGCTTATGCCTCCCGCCAGCTGAAGACCCATGAGAAGAACTACCCAGTACATGACCTTGAGATGGGGGCAGTTGTATTCGCACTGAAGATATGGCGGCACTACCTTTATGGAGTCCACTGTGATATATATTCCGATCATAAGAACCTTAAGTACGTGGACACGCAGAAGGAACTGAACATCAGGCAAAGGCGGTGGGTGGAGTTTCTATCTGACTATCAGTATGAGATGCACTATCACCCGGGGAAGGCAAATGTGGTAGCAGATGCACTGAGTCGGAGAGCCGCCACAGCAGGAGCAGAGCCTCAGTTGATGTCTATGGAGCTGCTGCAGAGACTAGAGGACATGCACATTACTCTGGTATCGTCTGATGATCCTGAGCTCTATGAGGAGTACTTGGCCGCGATAGGCGTTACCGATGACATCAGAGACCGGGTCAGAGAGGGACAGAGGCAGGATGCCAAGTTGGAACCCATCCTCCAAGCTCTGAAGGCAGGCACTGCAGGAGATTACACACTGAGGGACGATCTGGTGTGCTTCAGAGGACGGGTGTATATACCGGAGGGAGGCCAGATCCGGGAGGATATTATGACGGAGGCGCACTGCAGCCGGTATTCTGTACACCCGGGGATCACAAAGATGACGGCTGACTTGAAGAAGATGATGTTCTGGCCGGGCATGAAGAAGGACGTCTCTTACTTCGTGACCCATTGTGAGGCATGTCAGCTAGTGAAGGCGGAGTGCAGGAACCCCGCAGGATTACTGCAGCCACTCCCGGTGCCGGAGTGGAAGTTTGATGACATAGCCATGGACTTCATACATGGGCTTCCCCGGTCTCGGACAGGGAATGACTCGATCTGGGTAATCGTCGATCGGTTGACCAAGGTGGCTCGATTTATACCGATCAGGAAGGATGATTCAGTAGGAGTACTGGTGCGGAAGTTTGTGGAGCAGTTCATTCGTTATCATGGTGTGCCCAGGACGATAGTGTCGGATCGGGATGGCAGGTTCACCTCCAGGGAGTGGAGATCCGTGCAAGCTTACTTAGGCACGCGATTGACTTTCAGCACTGCATTCCACCCCAGACAGACGGGCAGACAGAACGCACCAACCGGACGCTGGAGGACCTTTTGAGGCTATGCATCTTGGATCGCGGGGAACCGTGGGAGAAACTCTTACCCCTTGTCGAGTTCTCCTATAACAACAGCCACCAGTCCAGCATCAGGATGGCGCCTTACGAAGCCTTGTACGGGAGAAGATGCCGGACCCCGCTCTCATGGGTGCAGAACGAAGATCCGAAGGTATTGGGGTCAGAGTTTGTTGAAGACACCGAGGCACAAGTGAGGCTGATCAGAGACAGGATGCTTGAGGCGCAGAGTAGACAGGCTAAGTATTACGACGCCCGACATCGGCAGGTGGAGTTCCAGGTGGGGGACCGGGTGTTTCTGAAGATCCGGCCCATGCATGGAGTTTCACGGGTGCGTGGTCGGAGGAAGAAGCTCAGCCCTAGGTACATGGGTCCTTACAGGATCCTGGAGCGGATCGGACCCTAGCCTACCGGCTGGAGTTACCACCAGAGCTGGAAGCGCTGCACGACGTCTTCCACATTTCTTCTTTGAGGAGGGCCCTGCTACGCCCGGAGCAGCAGATTCTGACTACTGAAGGGCCGGTAGCTTCAGACCGGTCGGTCATTGGAGCCTGTGAGGATCGACGACCGAGGAGTGCGGGTCTTGCGACGCAAGAAGGTCCCACTAGTCAAGGTCCTGTGGAGGAACCACGGCCAGGAGGAGCATACCTGGGAGCCACAGGACCTGATGCGACAAAGATACCCGAGCTATTCAGTCAGGTATACCTCTCAGACCCCTCAAGATGTTAATTTATTTTTCCTGCTTTAAGTATACTAAGGGCTGCTCTAGGTAGATAGGGGCTTATCTTTGTTTATTGGGGGCTTAACTTTGTTTATTGGGATTTTGGTTCGCCGTTTGGGCGAAAGGGGTCTTAGATCTAAGTTTCCCATAAAATCAAATTTAACAAACAAGGCGTCATAATGGGATGTTACAAGACTCTTTTCTTCGGTAATAAGACCCGTAGGTCCAACCTTGATTTCGGGACGAAATCTTTGTTTTGTTTATTGGGATTTGTAACATCCCATTTCCAACTAGACCCCTAAGAGTGATTTTAGCCATGACTAGGTCATGACAAACCCTAGGAAGCCAGAAATGGGCCAAGAGATAGGAGGCCAAGGTGGGGATCACCATGGTCTGCAAATAGTAGAAATTTTTGAACAATGTTTAGAATGACAATGGGGCTTCACCATGGCCCCAAGACCCTACCACAACACTCCCAAACATTTTGGGAGACCCATTAGAGCCAAAAGGACCCATTAGGGCCAACCCAAGAGGCCCAGTTGACCAAGGTCAACCCTAGCCCTGAATGGGTCAACTAGCCTACTTAGGGCCAATTGACCACTCCTAGTTAGAGGACCCCACCTATGCCCTCCTAACCCTAAAGTGAGGTCAATGGGTCACTAAGGACACATTGGGGTCAGCCCTAGAGGCCAGGTTGACCCAAGTCAACTCAAGCCCTAATCTGGTCAAAGTACCCTTACTAAGGGTATGTGACCTCCAAGTGCAGGGTAACCCTACCTAGACCCTAAGGGAAGTCAATGGGTCACCAAGGATCCATTGGGGTCACTCAATTGATCATGTTGACCAAGGTCAACTCTATTCTAGTGTTAGGTCAAAATTAGCCTAAATGGGCTAACCCAAGTCAAACCCATTTCCCCACCTTGGGCTAACACTCATTTTTTTATTAATATGGGTTATTGGGCTGCCTTTAGCTTGTGTGGGTTGACTAGTCAACCAGAGGTGACTAGGAGAGAAAAGGAGCTCCTCTCCATGATAATGGAGGAGAGAGAAAATGGGGAAGAGGAAAGAAAGGGAGAAGCCGGCCAAGGAAGGCCAACAGCCACCAGTGATGGCTGTAATCAACTCCTCTAGGAGAGAGGAGTTGATTCCATCGTTTCCCGGCCACCAAGGGGTGGGTTCAGCCCCCCTCCACACAACCGAGCCACTCCATTAATGGTGATAATGGCCATTGAAGAACCAGCCTCTCCCCTCCCCCAATTGCCATTTAAACACCTTCAGGGAGCCGAGGGGATCATTTTGGAGCACTTACCTGGAGGAGACGAGCCCTTCCACTGTGCAGTTGCAGAAGCGAGCGCCGCCGCCGTCGCCAATGGCATCCCGCCGCTCCTCTCGCATCCAGGCCGCCAGGAAGGTCCTCCTCCTCTCCTAAACTCGCGGGTAGATCCTAGGAATCCTTAGGCTTGAGTTTCGGGCTCAATTGAGCCCGATCGAATCCGGGATTTCTCCTGGTTTCGGCAAGAAAAAATTCTTGCTTAATCCGCCGGAAAACGCCTCTCCGGCGGCGGAGCCGCCGCCTGACGATAGCCACCACCTCAACGGAGGTGTTGGTGGCGGTGGCCGGCCGGGGAAGGGGCTGGATCGCCGGCGGCAGGGCTTGGAAGTCGCTCCAGGCAGAACAAATCTCAGCCGTTGGCTCAGTGGGGACGATGACCAGATGCCGTCGATCTGCGCCAAGATTCGTGTGGCATCAGATCAAATACTATAGGAATTAAATAAGAATCATTTCATTTCTGTCACACTGGATGTATTTAATGTATTAAGTTTTAAAAATACTTAGGGACCCTGAGTGGAAATTTGCCCAAACATGAACATTGTATCTTAGGGTGTCTAGTTTGCAGCAAAAATTGTTTGGACCCTTTGGGGTCACTGGTTAGACCAGGGCACCCATTTGGTGGGACATACCCTTAGGGCTAGGCAGTCACTAAATGAGTGCCCACTCTTCACCCCAAGCCCAAATTGGCTGAAATTTTGGCAGAGAGTCTATCCTAGACATACCTAGGGCCTGCAAAAAATGGGAATTTTTGGGGAAAATATTTCTATAGTTTTGGTAAATATTTAATAATCATTAGATAAATTAAATAGGTGCCCTAAACACATCCAAACCTCCCAAATTTTGGTGAGTGGTCCCTGGGCTCCAATTAGGTTCTGTATAAAATTTCATCTTGATTTGGATGTGTGTTGAATAGGTTTTGACCCAACCCTATTTATACCCTATGAAGGGCATTTTGGTCAAAAGTGGCACTTTTGGTCTGAGTGACCAAATCACCTCAACAGAGGCTGAAATTTTGGCCACTGATATAATTGACTTTTTACACTCACTTTGGAGTTGGAGTGGATTGGGCTAGGGTAGCCCTAGAAGTGTAGGGTAGGCCCTTAGGGTAAATTTCTAGGGTTTGGAGAAATTGGGTCAAAAGACCTTGGATGGACTTAAGACTTGGGAATGATGCCCATAGGGTTGCTATGGTCCTGTGGTTAAAATTTTAGGGCTTTTGGAAGACTTAAGACCCCTTAAATCCATAACCCTAGTTTAGGGCACTAGCTTTGAAACATAAGATCTAATACCAAAACTTTCTGAAAAGGCCTAAGATTTTGAATGGGTAGTTGTTTAGGGTATACCTATCTCTGGAAATTTTAATAAATTTTGGATGAATATATTTGGTATTTATTCACAAAGTCATATTTTACAATTTTCACTTAGGAATTTTTGCAGCAAAATATACTTGATTAAACCTGATGAAACTTAGCAAAGGGACTTATAGTCATGATACCCATCTGTAAAGTTTATGAAATTATTGAAGAATGATATTTGGTAGCTGCTTCTTTAACTGTTTAATTCTATGAAACTTTGGAAAATTTATTAATGGCAGTTAGATTGTCTGAAAAATTATAATTCCTCATCATGATGTTTCTAGTTCCTTATGAAGCTCTAGTAATTTTTGCATAATTATTGGAGACATATCTGTGGCACTTCCTTCATGTTTATCTGATTTTAGGAATTACTTAATTAAATCCTTTAGAGGTCAAGAACTATCTGGAAAATTATGAAAGTTGGCAACCAATAATATTTCTCTGTTATTTAGTGAATACAAATTTTAGGAGTCATAGTGCCTGAGAAAATCTTATGGTTCATGTTCAAAATGACTTATGGCCTAGTTTTTGAGGAAATTCAATAAATAGTTGATTAATTGGAAAAATATGATTTTCTGAATTTAGTCTATATTTAAATAAAGACCCTGATAATTATCATGAGGGTACTGTATGAGTATTTCATGTACTTCCCTTTTACGGGTCAGGTAGCTTAAGTGGTCTGCATATAGCAAAAACTGCAGGATTTCATTTGGATATGAATTAGGGCACGTATGATGGGTCTTGATGGTTTGCTGTAAGGACAAGTGGATGGGCTGCATTTTTGGAAGATGAGTGAGTAGGGTGTGGTTGTCTAGGGTTTTAGGCGTTCGGGTCCGACGAAAGATCGTCCTACCACGAAGAGTTGGAGTCAAATACCCTAGGATTAGCATATCGGAATATGAGAAACAAAGGGTAAGGGAATCAACCAATAATAAATTAAGTACCTTGCGAAAGGGAACGCTGGGCGTAATCCCAGCATAGTTCCTAGTGCCCCTTGAGAGCCCTTCACAGGGATACCGGGGCAGTCCTGGGTTAACGTAAACTGATTAACAAGCTGAAAGAGTAACTTAGTAATTAGGGTTGCACAATCCACAAACACTGTTAGCACACCAGAAGTTAGCTGGGAGCTCGGCTCGGATGGTTAAAAGACGGACTTTTGGTCCGGGGAGCTTCGGCTCGGGTTTTGTTTACGCTAAATTTGCATGTGCATAAGGAAAGGAAATTAAGGGGTGGGTCTTCGGTATTGGAGGGTCGATGCACCGACGCCATACGTTGACCCGGCAAGTGTGGTTAACACTTCGCCAACAGAAGTTCGGTGCGCCAGCCGGCAAGAGTACGCAGGAGTCCGCTTCGTGCACCAAGCGTTGAGGCGTACGATAGGTCTGACCGGTAGTGTTTTACTGGTTAGAGGTGGGCGAGGCCCAACCCACCGCTTCCGTCTGCCATACGGAGGTATCCTGGGAGGTTACGGCTCCAAAAGGGGGAACTAAAGGTCTGTGTGCACATAGTCGGGTGTGTGCGTTGCACTTGCATGTCCATCATACCCACTTGCATGTCTAGCATAATCGATTCACTTAACCCTGACACCTAATGTATAAGTGGAATGTGACGCTTATACATTAGACCTGCAAAACGACCCTTAGTCTATAAGCTTGTGTGGGCAAGTTTATAAATTAAGGTTAATTTTGATATACTTAGTTACTGCTGTTTGACCACCGACACCCAGCGTATAAATCAGTATGGGACTTTTTATACGATGGGAGCCTTGCAAAAGACCCCTTGGCTTATGTGTTTTTCACATAAGCGAAGGTTACATTTCACTTACGCTTATTGTCTTATATGTTATAGAACTTGCTAGAATAGGACCGCTGCCATCTGCTTTTGATATTCTCCACCTTCAAGTCCTCCCCTTTCTTCCTCTCTGCTCGGTGCCTAGGAGCCGTGGGGGAAGGGGTGGGAGATGATTAGGACTTAGTCTTTTAGACTAACGGTTTTCGAACCGCATCATTTAGGGGATCGCGGAGACCAGCATGGAGGAGCAGCCCCAGAGAACCGGTGCGCTTGGAGGTGGGCAGTCTAGCTCCGGAGTTCACACAGCCGGGACCGTGAGTCTCGACCCTGAGTAGTTTTTCAGGTTTTTGCTTCCGCATGAGTTGATTTTGTAGTGAGGATATGTTGTACCTGGGCATAAGCCCGTATTTGCTACTCTGATGTCTTTTTCCTGTGGACACTCCCTTCGTGGAGTTATTTTATTATGTCATGTGATTTTCTGTGGACAGATAGTTTTACATTTACTTCATTATTTTGCTACTTTTGTGATCGAATTGGCCGGCAGAATCGGCGCTTTGTGGTGATGACCTTCAGGGCGTGAAGGAGTCACCGCAAAACGGCGGTTCTGGGCC